>JAJHPC010000014.1:67500-1267500 GCA_024447665.1 Juncus inflexus | reverse complement strand
ATCTCAACACAATAAACATGACATTAATTATTAAATGTGTTATTTATATTATACCTTGACGCTGCCATCAAGAAGGCCGTCAAGGGCCATGAACTGAGCCACGTGGGAACCGAACCCGCCAATGGAGCCTTCTTCGACGGTTATAACAACTTCGTGAGATTTGGCCAGACTCCTGATCAGAGTCCGATCCAACGGCTTGCAAAACCGCGCATCGGCCACCGTCACTCTAAGCCCGTGTCGCTCTATGAGACTCGCGGCGGCCAGACAGTTCTGCACGGCCGATCCGTATCCGAGTAACGCCACTCTCTCGCCCTCCATCAAAATCCTTCCTTTTCCCACCTACATAATTTGATGAATAATGATTACATAGAATCTAACCATATAGAAGGACTAAGATGACTTTATATGGCAATCATGACTAGCAATGTTTCTTTTAGTTGAGATAACTTTAAAACGAGCAATCATGACTAGCGATGTTTCTTTTAATTGATGACCTGATTTTTAAATATTAAAATGCTATACATCATGACAATAAAGCATGATGACGGAATGACAAGGTCTATAGTGCGAATATTATAACTTAGTAGCTAATTCAAAAATTTTGCACTATAAACTCTGTCATGCTGTCATCATACATACTTTATTATAATTCTACGTAGCACTTTTATTTAAAATACCATAACTGGTTCTATGGCTGGATTCTTCATTATTGTAACTAATTTGCCCTACTTTTAGATTAAAATAAATTTATTTACTTCTCAAAAACATTTTATATTACCTCAAGAGGGACGCCTTTATTCCCAGGCGGCAACGGCACACCAATCCCGTTCCCTCTCGGATACCGAAAACAAGACGGACGATCATCAATGGCGGCTGCCGTGGCGACCATGTGGAAGAGCTCTGCCTCGTCAGCAGGCGCCATGACCACCATGTTAGGCAAACAGGCCATGTACGTCACGTCGAACGAGCCCGAGTGAGTCGGTCCGTCCGCACCGACTAGACCCGCTCGGTCCATCGCGAACCTGACTGGGAGTTTTTGCAGGTCCACGTCGTGTATCACCTGTAGAATTAGTTGTTTATGAATTTATAGTTAGTATTTCATTTCCTAAATTGTGGGAATTGCAATATTTATACGGTGATTACGGTATTTGAGATCAAAAGAAAATAATACAACGATCAACTATTTCGAACAATTTTGTAATAATTTAAATAAAAAAAGAATGATTTTGTAATAATATATTGGTTATTAATACATATAAATGAGTCCAGGTCTTAAATAAAATCATTTTGTTTTGAAAAATGGCGGAAGTATTTTTGGACATGCCTGATCATAAGCGCGTTGCAAAAAGGAGGAATAAATCGCGCAGAATGGTTTCATACCCTCGCAAGCCAAACCGGCCGCGAAAGTGACCGCATGTTGCTCCGCAATCCCCACATCAAAACACCTGAAATTATTAACTTTTATCACAACTTGCACGAAAAGTATTTTGAATTGAAGTTTTTAATAAATGGAAAATTAAAAGGAGACCTGTCAGGGAAACGGCGGAGGAAATAGTTGAGGCCGGTGCCGCCGCCCATGGCTGCGTGGATGGCCACGATGTCTTGGTCGGCCTCGGCTTCTGCGATTAATGCTTGCGCGAAGTAGTTCGTGTAGGATTGCGTGCTGGCAGAGGATTTGAATTGCTTCCCCGTCGCGGGATCAAATTTTGCGACTCCTAAATTTAGTAGGGAATAAATAACATTAATTTTCATATTAACAAAATATTAAATCTATCCTTCCAAAACTGCAAATATCAAAATATCAATTTATTCTTCCCAAGATTCGAAATCGACCAAAAATCCCCTTCTAAATCTCGATCTACATAAAATTCATCCTAGAAGTTTAAATCAAACAGACTTTTAACTTTCAAATTGGTATATTCAATTACACGACTCTCAGATGGATAAACTTAACATTTTAACTTTTTCAAAGAGAAAACACATACAATTGATCAACAATTCAATAATTTATACTACAACCATGATATTCATCAAACAATATTCAACTTATACTTTTTTAACTCGAAATCCATCAAACTTTCAAAAATATTTAATTCACACACATTCCTCAAATAATTCAACGAATCAACACTTCTTCACATACCGTGATATTTATCTGCGGCCCTTTCAGCATACGGATACCCCCGTCCTTTCTCCGTAACAACATGCACGAGAACCGGTCCGGTCGTTTTCGTGCTTTTGACCTCCTTCAAAATCGTAATCAAATCGTCCATGTTGTGTCCGTCGACCGGCCCGATGTAGTAAAGCCCGAGCTCCTCAAATAATGTCGACTTGGACCCGACGCTTATCATTCCTCTTGCGTATTCGTCGACCTTCGCGGCGAGTTCGTGCACCGAGCCTCCAATTTGCTTTGTCATCCCCTAAAATAAAATAAAAAATAAATAAAATTATTAGCACTAGTTAAGATGTAAATAAGGTGTTTTTTGGGGAATAATAATATAATTAATAGTTGGTGTCAATATGCTACCTACTCACTAATTATATATAGTATGGTGAGCCTTATTTTGGCCAATAAAAATCTCTAACACCTTCCAAAATAAGGCTCCCCAATAAATTTGCACTAATTATTAATTTCCTCATAATCTCCACACCTTCCAAGATCTTTATTGGCCAAACTAAAAGAAGAAAAAAAATCCAAAACATCACGAACTTTTCCAAAACATTCACAAAACCTGGGGTACTTTCCACAAATCCCCCATCTTATCTCTCACCTTGGCAACTTCTCTGAGTTCTCTGAGAGGACGTGACGACTGCAATCTGCTAAGCGCGCTGAAAAGCGCCCCGACTGGGGAGATGGGTCCGTTGAGGCTGGCGGTCGGCAGACTCACTATCATGTCGGAGTCTAAGTATCCCGCGTTGTTCATGGCCTCATAGGCACTTAGACTCCGACATGATCGTGATACAACCATATGCATTACTTACACGTTAATTCCATATTTCTTAAACAACACACTAACCATACGCATTATTTATACGCCAAATACAGTATCGGGAGGGCACTTTACCAAACAAATTTCCCATGCTATCTCTCACCTTGGCAACTTCTCTGAGTTCTCTAAGAGGCCGTGACGACTGCAATCTGCTAAGTGCGCTTGAGAGGGCTCCTACGGGGGGGATGGGGCCGTCGAGGCTGGCGGTGGGCAGACTCACTTGCTTATTATCATTTAAAATGACGATCATGTCGGAGTCGAGGTAGCCCGCGTTGTTCATGGCCTCGTAGGCCTGCCCCGCCGTCATCGCCCCGTCCCCTATGATCGCGATCACGTTGTTCTTCCTGCCCTTCAGATCCCGCCCCACCGCCATGCCTGTTAAAAACAGGGAAATAACTATTAAAGGGGGAATTTGCAGAGAAGTCCCTCTCTTATGTTGAGATTGCGAAAGAGCCCTTATGATCTCAGCAAGTTGAAATACTTACAAGTTAATTAATGAACTGACAGCAAGGACTAATTTATTATTAACTTTGTTTTTATTGCTATCGCGTTGTTTTTTCTACCCTTTATATACCACCCAACCGCCATGAACTAACAATAGGGACTGATTTTTTTAATTTCTTGAGAAGAGAGGGACTTTTTTGCAATTTTCGAAAATGCATATATATTTTTTTTAATTACCGAGGGCGGCAGAGATGCTGGTGGAGCTGTGGCCGGTGCCGAAAGCGTCGTATTCACTCTCGGCTCGTTTTGTGAAGCCTGAAAGTCCGTCGGTTTGCCTCAAAGTCGGCATCTTATCTCTTCTTCCAGTCAATATTTTGTGCGGGTACGACTGCAATTTTAATATTCTTTAATCGTAATATCGTTGTCGTATTAATGACTGGATTGCGAGAAGGGAATTGTTTATGCATTAATTATGACATGCGGAGCAACCAAACCAACTCTGTTTTATTTTTTTTAAATGAACTCTGTTTTTAATTTTATTAGGTAATATTATAATACGGATTTGAGTGGAAAAGGAAAATAATGGGGGTTGACCTGGTGGCCAACATCCCACAAAAGCTTGTCTTGAGGGCAATTAAAGACGTAATGAAGCGCGACGGTTAGTTCCACGACGCCGAGACTCGATCCCAGATGGCCGCCAGTTTTCGACACGTGGAATATTATATCGGATCGAAGTTCGTCCGCAAGCTGTTTCAGCTCCTGAAAAGGAAAAGAGATGGAGAAAAGTTGAGTTCTTGTAAGCATTTGAATGAACATGTTGTGGGACGCTTTGAAAGAATGAGATTTTTACCTTGGAAGAGAGGTTTTTCATGTGGAGAGGGTAGTTAATGGTGTCTAGAAGAGGAGTTGGAGGCCTCTGTGCGTAATACTCTCCTTGGTCTTGCTCCGAAAGGGAGGCAGTCACGCATCCTTTTCTCTTGAGCTTCAAACCCATATTTCGATAGAAACAATTCAGAACGTAAATTCAACAGAACTAGCAAAAGGGAGAAGAAAGAAGCGAACCTTGAGCAGCCTGTTGTGTGTTTTGGCGCATTGGAAATCAGCCAGATGAAGCCAGTGGGAGGATAGAGAGAAGCTCTTTTGGAGATCTGTGGGAGGCACTCCGAGAGAATGTGTGTTGAGAGAGAAGGTAGTCACAGCCATGGAGTAGATGGAGAAGGAGAGAGTGGAGCAGTGAGAGAATGAAGAGGGGAGTGAAGGAGGAGAGGTGGCTTATAAACAAACAGCGAGGCGAAGGTTGAATCGAACTGAAGAGAAGAAGGAAAGGGAGGGCTCCCACTTTCGTCCGTTACTTTGTGTGAGTTGAGTGGCTGAAAGAAATCCACACACAATCTCCCTCTCTCTTTCTCTCTCGTCACGTTGGAGCACTGGTGTTGGCTCCTGTCATTGGGCCAGCTCAGCAGCTTTCTCACCATAAGAGGATAAAGTGCACTATAGATAATCATAATAATCCCGAAGAATTAGCGAGTGTGCTTTCTCACTTTGCTCCTACATTTTCTAATATTTTCACATTGGTCCTTTTGTGAGTGAACGATCAGTTACTGGTGAGTGTTGTTGACTTAATAATATTGTTAGAAGGAGAAGAAGCCTTGAGGCGGCACGTAGCATACAGATGAGGACTGGAAATGCAAAGAAATAACACATGAGACAGACAGGCACATTAATTAATCAAATTCAATTAATGCAAAGGAATGAAACATGAGACATGCATCTTAATTAATTTGCAAGGCACCTGAGTGACGTACAATCATCGCGCCGGCCAGGCAAATATCCAACTGGGCCGGTGACACGTGGTACTGTGTCTGGACAATTTATCATTCAAGGCACTTTCTTATGTAGTGGGACGGTTTAATGAATCTATTGACATTAATGGCAATTGGATGACTTCGGTCAAGATTGAATTTGAAACTTTGATCCAACGACATTGCTTTGGTTATAATTGATACGGTCATGAAAATGAAGTCAAGATCTTTTTTAATTATTTTGGTTTTGAATTCACATAAATGTCACTAGATGAGTGTTCAAACATCATTTCAAACTTGAAATCAGTTGAGGGGAATAAATCTTATATGAGTGTTCAAACATCATTTCAAACTATTCTGAGTCGCATATCACGAGTTTTATATCCAATAAATCTTTATATTATTGATCAATTTATCAAAAAATTATTCATTTTGTAAAATCTGAACCTCCTTTTATTTCTTCAAGCTTTTTCTATGGAGAGAGTCAAGTACCAAATATGATTAAAACACAATTTATTGTATTATTATTACACATACAAACATCTGTTATTACACATATAATCAATCACAAATATGGAAATCATAACTTTACTAAAAAAATGCAAATCAAGAGCACACAAATACATTTACTTCTAATCAATATCCAATAGCAAATCTTTATGTTTCATAAATATATACATAATACATCCTTTCCAATTTTTAATCAAGCCAACACAGCATATATTTACATAATCTCCATTTCAGGATTTTAATGCTCCATCTGCATCTTGTAGCGAATCACATTACCTCCAGTCTTAATCTCTGAATTCAACAAAATCACTATAATGTTAAAATTCCATTCTGATAATTAGACAGACCACAAATACTATTTTGGGTTATTATTCAAACAAATAATAGATATTATTTTGTGCATATTTTCATAATTTATCGATTATCAGTACAGAAATGTTATATTAAGTACAAAATATCAGTATTTTACTACCATGATTTGAGAGCTTGAACTCTTGGAGTTGCTTGAAGTTCAACCATGGCTTGACCCACACCTTAGCCTCGTAAAGCTTCTTCTTTCCGCCGTCCATCACCTCCAGTGTGAGGTGGTGCAGAATTCCGGCCACCACCTGCTCTCTTGCCTTCACCACACGCACAAACTCCAAAAGCCCATTCTATATGAACGGTAAAGAATTCACATCAGCAAGGACTCCGTGGCCCAATGGATAAGGCGCTGGTCTACGGAACCAGAGATTCTGGGTTCGATCCCCAGCGGAGTCGTTTTTTTATACCTTTTTTGTTGTAATTTTGCTTTTTTTGTTTTTTAGAAAAGAAACAAAGAAATATTTACTTCTGATCAAATCAAAGAAAGGAAATCATCCGAAAGACCAAAGAGGGGAAAATTCCAGTAAAATCTAGAGTTAAAAACAAAATCAGGGCATGGATGGATTCTTAAATCAAATTAGGCAAGTAAAATTCTCTATCCATCATACAAAATTGAGCAAAAAACAGAACCAAATCAAAAATAAAAAGGCACTAACCTCCTTCTTATTATGCTCATCAACGGCGAAACGAGCGAGCTCCTCCATCTCACCTCCGTTTCCCCTCCCCGACGACTCGCGCCACCCTCCCACTCTCGCCGTGGCTCCACACGAAGCGACGAACGCGACGCTCAGAACGAGCGCGCACAAAACAACACGAGATCTCATCTCTCCTGTGTTCTCTCTGTTCGACTTTTCAGGGTAGAATTTCAGTCCGTCGGTTTATCTCTTGAGTTGAGATCTGACTTGACTTGAAGAGACGGTTTGGATTATGAACCGTCTCTAGTAGTAACTCAACAGTATCGCCTCGTTTGTTATTATTTAACGTTGGGAATGTTCTTAGTTAGACTGGTGTCTCTGTTTTAATATTGAATTGGAGAGGATTCGTTAGATTGGAACTTGCTTGAAATATTGGTAATCTGAAAATATAAATGATATGTTGTTAGAAACTGAAAAGTGAAAAGCTCCTCCATTGAGGATCCAACAACAACGAGAGGGGCGAAGAGGCTTCTGGCCTCTTCTCTCCCCGATCCTCTCCTCTGATTTCCCGTTCCTCCATCTGCTTTCTCCCTCTATCTTCCTGATTTCTCCTCATCTCTTTCCTAATTACTCCCTACTTCCTGATTACTCCCCGATTATTCCCTGATGCTTTTCCCCTTTCAATCCACTTTTCCCTCATTCTAATCCTCATCTTGTTCCCATGCAACCCTAATTTTTCTTGGGAGTTTATGGTGCTTAGACTCGAGGTCCCCACCTCTCCCTTTGGAAATCTCCGAGCAAGGATTGCTTCTCATGCTTACACCTTATTCAGTTATTCCGTGGTGCTTCAGGCAGACTGTTCTTACCATACTCCAGTTCTTGTCAGTCCACAACAATATTCAACTCAGTTATCTTATGCGGCGATTTAACACCATCACTCACTTGACGGCTACAGAAGCTAGGTGTCACCAATTTACTCAAGATTATTCCAATTTTGGCTAGCTTTATTTCTATTTGTGCAATTGAGAATCTGCAAGGTTTATGATATGCTTGGCATTTCTTATGTTTGAGGTTGTTTTATGCAAGATTTTTTCTATCGGATTGTAAGGGGGGGATCACATGGAAACTTTTGTACTATTATTTTGGTCTTAATACAACGCCTACGGGCATTTTCAGTCGAAAAAAAGAAAATATAAACGGAACGGGGCCATAATGAACTCAACAAATAAGAATACGCCATGTCCTCAAGTTAGCCTTTAAAAAAAAAAGAATACGCCACGTCATAGAATAATGACTGTTTGTTGGCGGTTGTTACTGGACTTCTGCGCTTGAAAATATCTTTAAAAAATGAAAAGGATATATAAAAACATATAAATCGAAAATAAACAGTATATAAAAATTTATTTGGTAAATAATATATATTTAAAAAAAATAAAAACAGTATATAGCGTATATTGAAACGCGAGAAATAGCATATAATTTTAATCCGCCGCTAACCTCCTTCTTATTGTACTCATCAATGGCGAAACGAGAGAGCTCTTCAATCGCTGCGATGATTCCCCTCTTCGACGACTCGCGCCACCCTCCCACTCTCGCCGTGGCTCCACAAGAAGCGATGAATGAGACACTCAACACGAGCGTCACAAAACAACATGACAAATTGCACATGATCTCATCTCTCCTCAGTCTTCACTGTTTTCTCTCTTCAGCTTAAGAAGCATATAAAACTGGTCAATATCTTCTATAACCTGCCAGATAAACAAAACAAAAACAAATGCATGATAATGTCTGATATGTTGAACAGACCTAACTATTAATTATGGCAGTAAAGTCAACAAAGATTAATTGAGTTATTATATTCTTTTACTGGAGAAATAAACTTATAACAGAGAAAAGAAAAATCATCAACAAGGACTCTGTGGCCCAATGGATAAGGCGCTGGTCTACGGAACCAGAGATTCTGGGTTCGAGCCCCAGCAGAGTCGTTTGTTTTCAAATTCCGTCCATTTTTTCCAATAAAAAAAAAATAGAAAAAAAAACCTAGAGCGAAGAAGAATTTTTGTACAACTCCGTTTACATTATTTCAAGTCTCATCCAATGACTGGCAAGGAAACTAGTTGTTGGATCGTAATAAGTTATTTTGGTGTTCTTTCTGGCTCAACATATCTATAGATACTTCCAACTATTTAAGACTAGGTTGAATCTCAACAAAAAAAAGAGAAAACTATTTAAGACTAGAAACTAGTACATATAATAAATTAAACAAATTATATCAACTGAAGAGAACCTGAGAAAAATTCAATATCAAGATAGGATCAGACTAGACAAACATTAACCATTAAATGCCCAAACATAAAGCAAATATCATCATGAACAAGTAAACAGGACTTCAATTACATTATAAATACTAGGGATAAGTGTTAATCCACAAATAATTATTTGTTCAAATCAAAGTGCATCTGCTCAAAATCAAATCCATCCCATCCTATCACGACACATCCTATAAACCCTTAAAAAACGCATTCGCAAAATGCAGCCAACTAACCAATTATCTTAAACCCTCGAAATCGAGAATAAATCTCGACAAATAATACCAAAAATAATAAAACAGAAACAGCGACAATAAAATACAAATATTTAGCCATCCTCCCAATCAATATCGTCACCGGCTTCATCCTCAGACTCCTCCTTGGCCTCCACGTTCAAATCCGCCGTCAACTTCACCGACGAACTCCCCTCATTATTCTCTCCTACAAGGGCACTATCGTAAATAGAAGCGTACAAAGATAAACAAACAGACTCACTCTCATACCACTAAATAAACATACCGTTATTAGCGTCCCCATCTTCCCACTCGAACTCGTCGTCGTCGTCGTCGTCGTCGTCGTCCCTGTCCCTCTTCACCCCCGCCTTCCTCTCTCCCTCGCTTTCCGGCGACCCGCCAAACAAGTCCTCCTTCATCTTCGCTTCCTCCTGCGCCCTGGCCAGCGCCTCATAATACTGCTTCACGTACTCGTCCTGCAGCCGCTTCTCCTCGTCCTCCTTCAAGTCCGTCTTTCGGTCTTGTTTCTTGTCGTCCTGGAGTTCGGATGCGGAGCTGGTGTGGTGGTGGCTTGACGACTCGCCGCGCTGCTCCTTGGTGAGGACCATGCCTTCTTTGATCATCCATGGCGGTAGCACCTTCTGAGCTGCCGGTTTGCTTTCCGATTGCGTGTCTTCTTGTTTCGCGTCGATTCCGGATAGCGCCACCTCAACCTGATAGAAATATATACGGAACCAGTTAAATTCAAATGGTCTAGAGACCCTCCGTTATTGGGAAGTTGCACCTTGAGGGATTTCTTCTCTCCTTTCTTTCCAGTCGACTGGCTCTAGTTGCAGACATACCAAAATCTGATTTCTATTCTTTACAAAATTGTAAGAAAGAGACCCTACGTTTGAGTTCAGTTAACCCATCTTAATCATTCTTATTAATACCTTCTTTGAACAAAATTATTTTTGCAAATTTCAATAACGGAGGGTCCCTTTTTACAAATTAAGCACAATTTAGGTTTTCTTTTTGCAAATTTCCCTAGTATAAAATGTCACGCAAGGCATAGGATACATTCAGATTAAATACCTTCGTTTCACCACAAAAAAAAAACCTACAGTTTGTTCAGATCTAACACCGTAGTTAACCCATCAACAATGTCGGGGATTTCTTGTCAAATGAGCCATATATAAAAATTTAAATTACCTTGGTTTCGCCGAGGTAGGGCATGGGAGTGCCGGAATATCCCGGGAACTGGGAGGATTTGTTAGGATCGTCGGGATCCAGTTTCCCGCCGGCGCGGGCGGCGATAGCCGCGCTGGCTTCCCACGCCTGCAGCGTTCCGAAGTCCGGCACCGGCAAGTCCTTCACTCTGTTCAGCTGCACCACCAGCGGCTTCAACTGCTCCTGTTTAAACGAAAAGATCAATATTTAATGAAACGAATGATATGTGGATAAAATAAAACCCCTCGTATTTTATGCTATTTATCAAAAGACACTATCTAATGGAATAATTCGCATATGTTTGCATGTTATTTTTTATCATTGTTTATGTATATTAGAAAATAAATTAGGTTCTGTTTTATGTAAAAGTTAAAGTTACGGGTTTTTTGAGAATTTTTAAAGTCAGGGGGTCTTGAAAAACTAAAAAGTTTAAAGCATTTTTTTAATATTCCAAAAGATATGTGTTTATTCAAAAAATGTAGCGTTTTTTTTTCATAAATACCAGAAAATAAAAGTTTTCTCTTTTCTTTTTTTCGAAAGCTTCTTCTTACTAAATACCTCGATTTTCTCAAGAATGCCTTTGAGTTTCTCTCTCCTCCTTTTCCTGGCGTTATCATCACCGTCCCCCATTTCTTCGGCCGCAAGTTTGTCGCTTTCAGCCACCAATTCACCGTTGCAATTCTCACAGTGGAAATATTCGTCCGTAAAACTAATTAAATTCAAAGCATCGAAAGCCGAGTACCTGTACAGTCAATAAACCCATATTTGTTAACGACATTTGTTGTGTGTAGGAAATAATAAAGGGAATTTGCAACAAAGCCCCTGCATTGTTGGAAATTGCATGAATGGTAGGGGCTTTTTGCAATTTTGGCAATAATGCATGGGATGTTTTGCAAATTTTGCATAATGAAGGGGCTTTGATGCATTTTTTGCATCGTGTACGGGCTTTTTTGCAAATTAAAAATTAAAAAAATGACTTACTTTCTGCCGCAATTAGGGCAAATGTACATTTGAATGGTGTTTCTGCTGTCCAATTCATCTTTTAACTTTTTCTTCATTTTGTGCATCCTGTATCTCACCACATCGAAAATCTGCAATAAATTCACAAATAATTCTTCCATCACAAACGGTAGAAGGCAAAACTTAAAAATCTTTTTTAAATTCAAAACAAATATTAAATTACCTGTGCATAATCTAAACAGCAGTAAGAATGAGTGTGCATTTTGACTTTTTCTTCTCCTTCTTTGCCTTTTTCTTCTCCATGTGCAGCCGCAGATGCGGCGACAAAAACCTTCGATCCTTTTGCTGACTGTACCAAAAACAATAAATCATTAAAAACACAGTAAATTAAAGTTGAAAATAATATAATTAAAAAATTGAAATACCTCTTTACGGTGGTCTCGTGTGACTAATTTTTCCTCCTCAAAAAACCTCAGAATTTTTCTGAGTTGTTTTGAATGGAGCTTTATTTCTTTCGCAAAATCTTCTTCCCTCACCCATTGTCGCCTGAATTAAAAGAAAAATTTAATAATAATAATAATAAAATAAAGATTGGTTTAATTTGAGTGGATTAGATTAAATTAGGGTATTGAGAAACCTTGTGAGGGCATCTAAGACTACAACGGCCATGCCTCGATTGTCACCCCTTCCGTTTTTCGGCTGGTTGTCGCCCTTCATGGTGATGTCATCATAGAATGCTCGTGCCGCAAGCTTCACCAATCTTAAAATGCATAAAAAATTGAAATTCAGATTATGAAACTTGAAAATAAAAAAATATAAAGATTGGAATTAGAGTTGAAGTTGAGTTCTTTACCTGTTGAAGGGCTCCACACTCATTGTGGATGGAAAAGAGTAGGATCAGATCAGCAATGGAATTGATGGGCCTTTATGGTAGTTGTGCTTAAGACTGAAATCAAATGGAAATATGTTTTAATGATCGTTCTAAAGTTCAAAAATCATAAACTTTATGTCACTAGAAAGTGTTCTAAGTACAAAAGAACAGAAAGGGGCAGAAATTATACAGGAAGCGAAACCAAATACCAAATTATCTGACCAATCTCAAATTAATTTTCAACCAAATTGGAATTCACAAAGTAAAACCGTCTTAAATTGAACAAAACAAATCAAAGTTCCTCAATTGAGCAGCGAGAAAAGGGGGATCACATGCAGCACATACCCAATTGCGGAAACAAACCGAATCAAAACAGAAGACGCTTTTTCTACTGAACTAAACAAAAGAATCCACCATTGATTGCTAGTAAAGATACCTCCACCTATTCTCTCTCTCTCTCCTCTCTCTTTTCGGGCAATTTCTAGGGTTCGATGAGGAACAGAACAGTGTGGAAAAGGGGAAGAAAGAAAGAGAGAGAGAGACAGGGATATTATATTATTACAATAGAAAAATAAAAGGAAAGAAAACGGAACGGAGCGGAATATAGAAACCCGTTCAAGCTATAATTCATAATTTTGGGCCTATACCCTTAATTGGGCCTGATCAAACACAAAACAGCCGTACACTGCAGGAGATCCCGCCACGTGTGCAGAAATGGACAGTCGCTGGCTTTTAAATTCTTCGAGTCAGAAAGAGAAACAAACCGAATTTGTCGGGGTTATTTCCCTCGATATCCTCTCTTCGGTTTTGGCGCTCCTCCTTTTCAAACTCTCTCTAATTCTATCTATTTCTTTCGCTCTAACCGCAAAACCCTCAGTTCGTCGCCTCCGATGTCGCGATTTCCGACGACGTCGCCGCCGCGAGCGGAGGCCGCTTCGTGCGGCGGCCTCCTCAGAGAAATTCAGGTTCGCTTTGTTTGTTTTGAATTCGAAATGGTGGTTTGTAGTGGTTTCTTTTAGGGTTTTGACGGTTCTTTAGTTTCTTGCGTTCAAGATTGGATTGGTCTTGTGTTTTCGGATATCGTTGGTGTTTCTTGACATTTTCTGGTTTGATAAGTTTGTTTTTGGTAATTCTTGTAAGTGTTCTTTCCAATTTATACTCAATTATTTGCTTCTTTTCACGAAAATTCAAGTATTTAGTGAGTTTTCTTGCAGTTCTGTCTGCCTTTCTTGCGATTATCTTTGACTCCTGGATTCTTTTATACTTCTTGCTGTTCGTTCCACTAATTATGCTTAGTAAACATCATATTTTGGTACAATTGTTTTAATTTACTTCAAAATCGTCAATTTCTTGCATCATCTTCACATTGTAGTCAAAATTATTCCTTTTTTTATGGTACAATGTCTTAAACGTTTCCATTTTTCCCAACACTTTCTTGTACACCGTGCTTCTTTATTCCGTACTTATTATACATCACAGCAACAAATACTTCCCATTATTCTCACATTTAATCTCTTTTTACAGGAATTGTGGGATGAAATTGGGGAGAGTGAATCAGAGAGAGACATGATGATACTCCAGCTTGAACAAGAATGCCTTAACCTGTACCAGCGCAAAGTGGACAACGCGAGAAAGCACAAGTCTGATCTCCTTCAAACCCTAGCCAACGGCCAAGACGAGATTTCCAAAGCCATTTCTTCTCTTGGAGACCGTGAATCTCTCGATCAGGTCTGTAATTTATGCAAAATGGATGCTATTTTGTACAAAAATGAAATTAATTTGCACAAATTGAGGCTAATTTAAGTACAGTTAAGACTGATTTGCACAAATTGACGCTAATTTACTGTAAATTGAAAATAATTTGCACAAATTGGGCTAATTTATTCAACACTGAAAGTAATTTGCACTAATTGAATTGAGGCCAATTTAAGCAAAATTGAAATTAATCTGCACAAATTGAGGCCAACTTATGCAAAATTGAAACTTGATTTGATTATTTTTTGTTTTAAATGTTTAGTTGGAAAAGCCGAAAGGTAGTTTGAAAGAGCAAGTGGCGATGATTAAGCCTGCATTGGAAGCTTTGAGGCGCAAAAGAGAAGAAAGGATTAAAGAGTTTGTTGATGTTCAGGCTGAAATTATTAATATTCGCTCTGAAATTGCTGGAAATTTGAATTACAAAATCTCAAACGTCCAAATTGATGAGCAAGATTTGTCTCTGAAGAAACTGGAAGAGCTGAGGGCTCAATTGCAAGAGTTACAGAAAGACAAGGTCATACATGTAAAATTGTTTTATATTTCCCTATTGGCACTTATTTGTTATGCTAATATTTTAAATATCAATTTTCAGGAAGTGAGGTTGCAAAAAGTGAATGGTTATGTTGAAATGATATGTCAACTTGCAAACGTGATGTCCCTCGAGTTAAATGAAATATTATGTGAAATTCATCCGTGTTTTGAAGACTTAAAGTCTAATTCAAAGAGTATTAGTAATGAAACGCTTACTAAACTTGAATCCACTGTGAATGCCTTGAAGCAAGAAAAGAAGCAAAGACTTCTAAAGGTATGTTTTAACATACTTTGCAATTTATGAATTCTTAATAAATTGGTTATTTAAGAAATGTCTGTATATTTTTGTAGATTCAAGGTCTTGTTAGCACATTAATGGATCTATGGAAATTAATGGAAACTTCAGATGAAGAAAGACAAAATTTTGAGTATGTAACTGGTTTAGTTTCTAGATCTGTTGAATCAGTGACCTGTCAAGGGCGACTCGGACTTAATATCATTGAAAAGGTTTAATAATAATTGTTTTTTCTTATTTTGATAGAATTAAGTTAGGGGTTAAATTATGTTTTGTTTTTGATGGTTTATGTAGGTTGAGCTTGAGGTACAGAGATTGAATTTGTTGAAAGCCAGCAAGATGAAGGAAATCGTGTTGAAAAAACAAGACGAGCTAGAAGAAATTTACAGAGCGGTTCATATGGATTTTGAGAGCGACAAGGAGAGGCAAATACTTATTGATCGTATTGATTCTGGTTCGTATTTTTTTTTTTTTGTTAGTTTAGAATTTATTATTTATTATTATTTTGTTTTTGAAATAGGGAGGGCAGATCTATCTGAATTGTTAGGAGAGATGGAAAATCGGACTGTTAAGGCCAAAGAGCAAGCTAACAGCAGAAAGGAAATTCTGGAAAAAATGGAAAAATGGCAATTTGCAATTGAGGAAGAAACCTGGCTCGATGAATATGAGAGGGTATATAATCATAATCTTATTCTAAATCAGAAATTCAGTCCTTGGAAATAATAAATGAATTATTAATATTTTTTAATATATTTTACAGGATCAGAATCGGTACAATGCAGGAAGAGGCGCTCATAAGAACTTGAAGCGGGCTGAAAAGGCTCGCATTTTGGTTGGCAAAACACAACGTAAGTTTCCGTTATTTATTCTTTGATTTTATTTACAAATTACTATCTTTACTTATCTGTGTATGATTCAATTATGATGCAGTGTTGGTAGATAACCTGATATTAAAGATCGAAGCTTGGGAGAAAGAGAGAGAAATTCCGTTGATGTATGACAAGACAAGGCTGCTAGAGAAGCTGGAGTCATATAAACAGATGAAGAAGAACAAAGAAGAAGAAAAACGCCGGTCTAGGGTATGGGGCCCTTTAAATAATAAACATTTAAATAATAAAAAATAATAATAATATGATTAGAAGCAAATGGTAACTTTACAGGAGCAGAGGAGATTACAGGAGCAGTTTGCGGCGGAGCAGGAAGCGATGTTCGGGGCGAAGCCGAGCCCTTTGAGGCAATTGCCAGCGAAGAAACCCTTGGGACAGAGCTCTGTAAATGTAGCGGGCACCCCAATTAATCGCAGGGTTTCAACGTCAAGGCACGTTGTTAGTTCGTCTGGTAAGGACAGGAGAAATACGCCTGCTCCTGCTAATTATGTCGCCCTAAACAAGGATGCCTCCGCAATTTTCTCTCCTTAAGAGGGGTGGGAATGGAAAAAGCCTTTGTGCTTAGAAACAAATTAGAGACGGTTTTTAAAACTGATTATTTCTTTTTGTGTCTGAGATGGTAGATTTCTGTTGTTTGTTGTTGTTGGTTATAGCAGGTATTTTGTATTAGGTGAATTTCTGTCAGTTATAGATGTTTTCATGAATTTACTTGCATTTAGTGGTGGTGTTTGTTCCTCTTAGAATATAAAAATATATTTTGAATGTATGCAGCTTTATTTGAAATATTCATTAGCTGTAATTTGCAGAAAAGAATGTGATGGTTAATATTGCGAGAGAAAAAAAATGCATAATGGAACCTTAATATTGCCATCGGTTCTTATGCATGTCATGATGGATTGATAAGTGACCTGACCTGTGTAGAAATATTGCATACTTGTTAGTGATAATTCCTTTCCACTTTTCTCATTCTAATGCTAATCCTACTTGTACTGCAACTGAACGTATCTTCCAAAAAGAATTTCGTCACAAAAGGCCCTGTGATATGCTCCCCTCAATTACTTTACTGTTTCTCATTGATATAGACATAGTTGTCATGAATTCAGCAAATTGCCCCATGCTCAGTGATTCATTGCAAAATTGTGATTTTTTCTTTTCTTTTTTTCCTTATTATTATTTTATTGATGAAGCCGGAAATCTTTGATATAGTGGATTGTCTCTTCCAAAATTCATGAGATTCATGGAATTAGTATACGTCAGCCTAGATACAGATAATATCTAATAAGCATATTTAGATGCCACATTAACAGGGAATTAGAACTTAAGAGAAGAATAATTTGCTTTGATCAATCAATCTCATATGCATGGAATATAACCAGCCACAAAGAAAAGCATTTTTTGAAGGGAAAATGGAAATCACGTCCTGTTTGGGGACTCTCTGGACGCGACTTATAACTGCACGTGACAGGTCTGGGGGCTAAAATTCATGATTTTCCTTTTTTCCCTCGCTCTGATGCGCCACCCTTGCTATATACTGTTTTGGTCAGAGATATATTTCGTCATATATATATTGTTTTGTTCGAGTAATAATATATATATATATATACCGTTTAGTACTATGTATAATTATATACTGTTTTATCAGAACGGATACTGATATATATACCGTTTGTCTGAATTATATATTTGCTATATATTTATATACCATTTGTCTGAACTATATACTGTTTTGATATGAAGTATATATACTGTTTTATCAAAATAGTATACCAACTGTATACTGTTTTGATCTGAATTATGTATATTGTTTTGCTTGTCTGAACTATATACTATTTGTTTGAATTATACACCATTTATATACCATTTGTATCGCTGGGTACAGATACTATTTTATCAAAATGGTGTACCAACTATATATTGTTTTGATCAGAATTATACATATTGTTTTGCTTGTCTGAACTATATACTGTTTGTTTGAATTATACACCATCTATATACCGTTTGTGTCACTGGGCGCTGTTTTTAGATCTGAGTTTGCAGCAGTCATGATGTTGTGCTCCAGGCGCTGCAACTCAGATGGGAGGCGCCGGGGCTGGAGTCGGTTGTTCTCCCGTCGTCCTCTGGCTGACGTGACGTCTGTCACGTCAGAAGTTGAGTGCGGGGCGTCACCAAACAGGACGCGCAATATCATGTCTCTCTTTTTTAATAAGCCACGAAAAATATTTTGAGATCCAAAAAGAGGAGGGATATCATTATGTTATTCTTTCGAGCTTTTCATAACAATTTTCCCCGCTTAATAAACAATGGATTTTACATGTTTTAACAGATTTTGATGTATATTATGATAAATATTATTTATAAGACAGTGAATAAATAATTGAGTATCTTTTTTGCTATTATTTGATTTTTTTATAAACGTCCAAATTTTTGACATGTTTCAAAAAATTTGCCCCACTTAATTTGGGGTACCTTAGGCATTAAGACAAGTTTAAGAAACTATACTTGTGTTAAGATAAATGTTAGTTAGTGCATGCTTCTAAGGAAACCATCATCTTGATTTAACAACTTATGCCGTATCTAGTGACACTAGCATCACAAATTAATTTTGCTTATTCTTTCATGTGATCTAATTGGAGGGGAATAAAGAATATATCCAAGAAACTTTTATTTTTATGAATAAGAAAATTAGGAATTTTTTTAGTTATAAATTATAATGCAGTTTATTTTACTACCAAGTACCAAGCTTAACCATTAACTGATAAGCATTCAGATAATTAGAAATAGCTAGTAGCTACCGAAAGCTTAACCAGCTTCATTATATTAGACCTCCATACATATGTGCTTAGAAGTAGTAAAATAACTGACATACAAGAAAATTAAAATATAAAGAAAAAAAGCAAAAAGGGCCAAGAATCTCAAAGCAAAAAAGGCTTCTTCTTGGCCCATATAGCGCATACATTCCTTACCCTCCTTCCTCTGTTTTTCCTCCTTCCTTCCCTCTATACTAAATACTAATTAATCTCTAAGATTCCTCTTTATCCTTCATTTGATTTTCCTTCATTGGAACAGAGAGAGCAATCACAGCCTGGTCAATAGAAGTAATCATTCTGTTGTTGGCTCTCGCCTTCTCTAACTGAACCTCATCAAGCTCTACAATCTCCATTAATTCTCCATTTCCTTCCAGAGATTTTACCGCAACAGGGAGCTCCATGGCTTCTCTCTCTTTCTTCTCTTTGTTTTCCTTGTACTTGCCCCAAAGTACCGCGTAAAGTCCAAACACAATCAAGATTGAGCCGACAATCCTACATTAAGAGTTAAACAAGTTTTATTTTAATGTGAATCTCTTTGGAGATTATTAAATTAACAATTTAGTTCATTTCATGAAAATCTTACCCTCCAAGGTAAATTTTTTCGGCGAGAATGAAGGAACCCAAGATCGCTACTATAATCATCATTAAAGGGCTGAAAGCCGACGCAAAGACAGGTCCTCTGCTTTGCATAACTAAACCTTGCACATAGTAAGCAATGCTGGATGTAACAATACCCTATTAAAAAAACAGAGATATATATTTCATCAGTTTCTTTCAATTAGTCATATTATGTTATTTTTTTTTTCTTTTTCTTTGAGAGATAGAAACTAACGGCATAGGCAGCGGCAAGTAAGTTCATGTCCCAACCGATTTGCCACACAGACATCTTGTGCTCTGCTATGAAGGTTACGACAATGGCTTGAAGAGTTCCAACAAAACAAATCAACGTTGTGAGAGTAAAAGGCGCATCATACATCCTAATCGTCACAGACTAAACATACACACCAAAAAATTCATTAATAATCTTCATAAGGAGAAAAATGTTTATTTTGTTGTATAAACAAATAAATACATACTTGAAGGATGAAGAGAGAAGCCCAAGCCAGAGTGGCAATGATGAGAAAAATAGACCCTTTAAACCAATCTTTATCAGCTGTAGCAGGGGAGGCTGGCGCACTAGCTTGTTGAACATGCATGTGTTTAGTCCAAAAGAAATCCACAATTGGACCTTTGTATAAGGTCATAAGCATTGCGCCGGCTACTGTTATTACAGTACCGATGACCTTAGCTTGGCATCTTAATTTTTTCAGATGGACCTTCTCAATCCTGTTTAATTAATTCAAACTTTGTTATTTTTTTTTTGAAGACTTTGATGACAATATTTATTTGAATGATAAATACTGTTATTCAATGTTCATTGACATGTTTGTTTCGTAATATATTTACCGGAACATAACTGCCATGACAAAGGTCATGGCAGGCAACATGTTGCTCATGGCGCAAGAAAATGTTGGGGAGGTATATTTCAGACCGGCGTAATAGAAATTTTGATCAATGACCGGCCTGTTATGCAAAATAAAATATTAGAGATATATACATAAACAAACATAAATTATTAGTGTTCAAAAACTATATGTTATGAATAAAATGGTGAAAACTGACCCGAGAAGTGCGAGAACGAAAATTTGCAGGAAAACACAAAATGTCATCTTCGGTCGAACATTCCTGAAAGGTAATATTAATCGATTAAATTACTAAACACTAAAGTCTAATATATTAATCCCTAATTTATAAAATATACTTGTTATAATCACCTTTCGAGAATTAGAGCGAAAGGGGCTATAGAAAGAGTGGCAAAGGCATGTCGATACACGACCAAAACATAGTGACTCATACCATGGTTAAGAGAAACCTTAGTTATTATATTCATGCCAGCGTAACCAAATTGTAAAGATATCATAGCCACATAGGGCTTGATGTTCTGAAGAAACTGGGTGCAACTACTTTGTGCCTCCATTTTTGAAGATCAATGGAGGAAATTGACAAGTTTTTTTGGATGCTATTGCTTGGAGGAAGAGAAGGGAAGAGGAGGAAGAACCAAGGGAGTTGTGTCTCTCTCCTAAGGAGCAATGGTTTCATTGGCCTTGTATTTATAAGGATTTGGGAGTGGATGTGTGTGTGTGTGTGCATGAGTGGGTGAGTGAGTGAGGTCATTCCAGGAATTTTGGCTGTGGAGTGCGGGTCTCACATGGCAGACTCAAAATTTTGTGACTGGATCTTTATCACAGATGTTTAGAAGTAAAAAACTCAAAAAAAAAAAAAAATTCAGCTACTGATATATTTTGTAGAAATACTTGAAAGAGGACAGATAATTACATAAATATACAAAGATATTCAAAATTTTATTATATTATAATAAACTAGAACTCTACCAATTATTACTACTAAGTCAGAAAATTTTAGAAGGATAATATCATATAGCCACCTCAATTCTTATAAAGATCCTCTTCTGTTGTTGAGCGAGTGAAAAGTTTAGCATCTTTAAGCTATAACAAAATCATGTTCTAATATTAACGTAAGAATTTTTTTAAAGTCACGGCACTCAACTGCACATACTACAAAACTCTTTGGCCACAGAACATAGAACCATATCACAATTAATTAAGGCTCTAATCTCGAAAAGTTTAATTAATTAGGGTGGAACCAATAATTTCAGCAAGGGCACAGCTTAATTATCCAATTTAAGTGTGACCCACAGAGTTGCAGCCTGCGTGGCATCAATTGGTTTTGTTTAGATGCATATATATGATAGTGGCCAACCAGCACCCAACTATAGGGACGAAGGTATAATCATGCAACATGACATTCACATATATGATAGGACCCACTTGTCAGTGACATGACAAGAGAATTAATTTTGATATTAACTCATAGTCGTATAATTTTTCTAGATAGGATCTCATATTAGAAAAGAGAAATTATTCGGAATGTTTAGAAGCGTCCATCATACGATTTTAGCTGTACACATATAATTAGAAAATGACTTCGTATTTTCTTCATCTTTTGTTGGTTGATCAGATGATGTGGCTGGCTGTTAAACCGCCATGGTGTACTAATAAGAAAGATGCTTATATGGATATGGATAGGGATTTAAATGGTGAGTTTCTTTTTTTGTCAATTTTTTTTTTTTTTTAGAAAAAAATTGGCAAAGTTTCTCGTGTGCAAAGAATCCAGGCATAATGGCACCTCTCAATTCTCATATATATTCTATTCTGCAGTTGGTAGATGGAATCATGAAATCTATGTTGAAGTCATTAGATACATATAGTATTTATTCTTATGAATAAAAAGGAATTTGATATTAATGGAATCATAATCTAATTATTTGAGTACATTATATAATAAATCATAAGTTAGGAGTTAAATTTTATAACCATCAAATATGTGTAATATTCTTGGAAATTTTAAAAGTGAGAGAGAAATTGGTTTCACCTTGAATATTTAATAGAAAATAAAATTAATTAAATTAAATGGTGGAAGAGTCTATAGTACAATGAAGATTGAAGATAGCAAGGAAAATAAGCTATATTAGAAAACAAATTGATCAATTTGAAACAACAAAGAGACACTTGGCGGCACCTTTTATTCTGCCCAAGAACTTGGGGGCCTTAACAATAACAAGGCATCTCGAGGTATCGATCGACTGACTGACGTTTGGCATACTTATCCATGATCATTTCAGACAAATTCCTTTGAGAAATTGTTCCCCAAATGGTATAACAAGTTGCTTTATTTCCCATGTTGCTCAGAATAGGTTCTCAAAAATTTGATTTTAAATCATAAATAGTTTGATCGTATCATAAATACGACGTAGTAACACTTTTTCACGCGGCCTTTACTGATTCTGAAAGCGACAATTGTTCTTTTGATCGTTCCATGTGATCTTGAAATAGGTATAGATGGAAACTACATATCACCAAAAAAGAATAAAAACGTGGTAATCAAATAGACGTGACATGTTCGACAAGGTATTGTTCCTGTTTTTGCAGTGTAAAATCATATCAGATTTTTTTGGGTTTCACAACTTAGAAAAATCATAAACCTTAGTGAAATTGAAATGAGTTTTTGTTTTTGTAGTGTTTAGTGTGCGCTACATAATGGAAGGGATTGAAGATTGAGAGACAATGAATAGAAATAAATGTATGGCTTAGTGGGCTTTTGTGGGCCTTAACAAGGGGCCCATGTAGGCCCTTGTACCATTTCATTATGGCTAATTGAAGGCGGCTTGAGAGATTCCACTTGTAATTTCAAAGAAGTGGAATTCTTCGTTAGAGAGAGCATGAGGCTAGTGGATGTGCTTTGAAAAACAAAAATATCTCAAAAATATAAAACATATATTCACATCTTATTTAAAAAACTGTTTCACATATGATTTTTATCTTTGGAACTAACATAACAGTTATTGGTCTGTAATCTATTTTATTTTATTTTTTTTGAAACTATTGACAATGATGATTTGTAATTTAACTTTGATCAATAAAATTACATGAGAGATACAAAAACTCTCTGTATTTTTCAAAAACAAAAAAGCTAACATATCATATATATCAACATTAATTTCATCTTATTATATGAATGCATATTGTTAACATTTGTGCATAATTTCTTCATCATGCACCAAGTAGATTATTAGCAATCATTCACTTGTTAACCTATGGCCTAATGGCCGTACGACTTAGCCAATTAAATTTTGATTAAAGAACGGTTCGTTTTGCATACCTTCTCTTTTCTTTTCATGCCAACAAAATGATAAGAATCTTCATCAATTCTTCCTATTAGTGCGAGCTTTTCTTCACCAGATAGCTTACCAACTCTTTTCTAAATTTCGTCATAATTCTGTTTTTTTTTAACAAATCGTCATGAATGTTTTTTTTTTAATGAATTTGTGGGGGGGGGAGGGGGAGGGAGGGGAGGGTTAAAGCCCCTCACCCAATGAATATAGTAGATAAGAAATAAAGTTAAGAGTTACAAATAAGTTGATCACCTGTGAGTTAAAATTCCCCCATTTTTCAGGAAACCAAATCGTCATGAATGTTTGTGTTGTCGTTTCTTTTCCATAGAGAAGGGACCCTTGTCTCTCCATTTAGAGCTGCACGCCATGTAGTGCTTCTTTTTCATTGATCTCTCCTTTTCTGGCCTTGAAATGGCGATTCCCTACAAATCTAACTTATGCAATTTTCTGATTTGAAAGAAATCTAAACTTAGTGACAAATTAATAACGATGCGCATTTTAATTTTTTTTAAGGCACATTTTTTTTCAGCATATATCTGTGCTACGATAGATTGATGAGCGAAACTACATGCACACATTTCATTAAAAAAAAAGTTATGCACTTGTCCAGTTTGGATCGAAAAATAGAGGACTTCAATCATGTTGTTCGTGCAAAAATATCATATAAACTATATGATGACATTCATTGCTATTGCATGGCCTAAAATTGATTATTAAAGCCTATATAGGATTCAAATTTATGGTCAGAGATTCATCTCTTCAGTACCAAAAAGTTAGGAATTAGGAACAGGATCTTTATGTTCAATCAAAAAATTAATTGCCCAAAAAGCCATCTTTTTCTTCCACTTCTTCTCTCCAACTATACTTCATTAAGTATCATAACATGTTTCGAAGTTCCTCTAAACGTGCTTTCTTTTGATATTAATTTCTCAACCGACACTTAATTAACATAGTTTTTAATAAATTCACTATATTAAGATATCATGCACCGACTGAGAAGGCCAAAAAGAAAACCTACAAGTTCATGAACTTTGTATGATTGGTGCATCTTTTAATTCTGATTTGATGAAATGGTTTCAAAAGATATGTACATAGAGACAAGGATTAAAAGAGAAGCCATGATAAATAGAAAGAACGGTAGAGATCAAAAGGTTTATTGAGCATTTTTGGATTGAATTAAAAAAAGTATTGATCATTGACGGTCATGCACAAATATCATAGAATTATTTTTTTTCTTTAATAAAATAAAAGAAACAAAATGTTCATGTAAAACTTCCTATATAATTCATAAAAAAGTCCCACATTAATGGAGTTTTTAATTCTAAAACAATGTTTCACAATGTTTCCTATGTTTCGCTTTGAGACATAAATATGGAAGAAAATGGCTTAATAAAACATTCTCTCATATCATCGCTGACCTAAAATTATTCTTAAACGAAATTCTTCAAGAAAAATAAATATTGCTCAAAGGCTCAAACAACTTGCACCAATCAACTACATTATTTTGTAAAAAAAATAAAGAAAAAGAAAAAAGGCCTAGTACTTGTAGGCTTTAGTGTGAGAATTAAATAAGAAGACTTTGGTGAATCTAGAATCAGTATCTGTCAGGCTTTATATATACTGTTAATTTAATCATGCACTAGAAAAAGGAAAAGGGCCAAAAGGCTTAATTAAGCTTTACCAATAGTAATGCTTACTTAGTAATGAAATGATCCAATCAATATTAATTAATCCATCTACTAACAAAAACTATATATTAATTAATCCATGTTTGTGGGGTATCGACTAAGCAAGCGAGCTTGCTTTGTATTATAGATGCATTGGCAGTTCTTGGTGCAGTAATGTTATATATGTTTACATATATTATTATATTTATGCAGATTCTTCAAATATTATATCTATGATGAACAATCAAAGCTCCTCTGATAGAAGTGATTAGTCATTCAAACTCATCAACAAAAAAGAAAAAGTTGTGGGTTCAAATCTTAAGAAATGCTAATTTTTTTGAAAATAAATATGGAACTTATGAGCTCCCTTTGTGAAAAAAAAAATCTTTATATCTTAATTATATATATATATATATGTTGCCTTGTAGCCGTATCTGAATCCAACATCCAATTAAACAAGTGCCTCTCTTTTTTTTAAAGAAACAAGTGGCTCTTGATAGTAACTTTATTAATATATTCCAATTTTAAACTCACTTAATATTTTTCTTTATCCATATTATCTTTTATAAAGTCAAAACTACCTCTCTTTAGCCCAAGGATTAGTTTTTTTATATGAATTTTTATATGCTTCTGATAGAAACTTATACCTCACTGCCAATTAAATAACATAAAATTATCTAAAAGGAACATTCTTTTTTCTTTCTTTTTTTCAAATTTCCCGATTCAAATTGACACCAGTGGAACACACATAGATATATTGATTTTCATGATAAGCATAAACTGCTTAGTGCAGAATGATTAGTCTTAATGGCATATTATAAGCTTGAAAAGGCTAACTAACAAAAGCTAATGACTTTTAAGAAATTATTTTAATTAGTACTTAAATACTGAAAGTGGCTGCGAGTTTTTGCGTGTCTTCATATGAGCGCATACGACAAACTTAATTATTTTATGAAAGAAATATCCTTTTATGGCTTAATCAACACTTCAACAGTTCAAAACATTTCAAGTCAGTTTATAATGATAATTAGCCCCAAAAAAATTACAATAAAGTTAGGCACAGATTCTCAGTTTTACCAGAAATTATGTCCTGATTCGGATTCCAGATAATCTTGTTCTTGTGCATATGAAAAAATGAAATAAAAGTAAACTGAAAAAGATAACTTCCTCCTAAAAAAAAAAAAAAAAAAAAGATAATTTCACTAACAGACTGGGCTCTAAAAACTGTGATTTGAGTAGTACAAATCAGGCCCATAATCTGATGAAATATTATTTACACAATATCTCTCAAACCCACTTTTTAAGAAATCATATAATGTATTTTGCTATCCAATAATCAAAATAAAAATTCTTCATTCTCAATTCTTTTTCTTTTCGATTCATCATGACGCCGCGGAATTCATTTTCTAAAAAAATTCATTAAGTATGTCTGCTTTAGAAATTAGAACTTCACATACAACCATGAGGTGGATTCACGTAGAAATTCTCATTTCGCAATGACGTTTCTTTATTTTCTCTTTCATAAGGCGCTCCGATTCTTTTTTCACGTGACTTTCGTACTTCATATTCAAATTCATCCCATGAAATCTCACCTTCATCAAACTGATCAATCAGCTCCACAAATCTCTGTCTGTCATTAACAATACATATCAGTATCAATATATTTTTTATATATTACAATTAAATAAATTTTATATAACTTATTACCTGTCAGGATTAATTGTTTTTAGAAACCCATTGAATTTTCTGTGACCTCTCACTGCCTTAGCCATATTTCCGTCGTAAGTATAAACAAAAACATCACTATAAAGCGCGACCATATAATCAACCGCTGCAAGCCTATTTTGGTAATTTACCAAAGGCTCCAATTCCTCATGAGTGCTCAAACTATAATGCGTATACAAATTAAAATACGTATTTTTCAAAATATTCAATCGATTTAAGCCGTATATTTTTCCTGCTATGAGGTATATTTGACTATCAGAAGGGTATCCAATCGCCTTGAGAAAAAGGGCGGTTTCACGCAGAGTCATTGGACAATCGCCTTTTAAACGCCTCTCTGTTCCGTTTATCACTTGAGATCTCCAGTACTTTACATCATTTCTCATTTTTTGTAATTTTTCAGCTTCCTTTAGTGTCAAATTATGTGTACAACCTGTATATGCCAACATATCCTTTTCGTATCTACAAATATTAGAATAAATTGGGTAAATTTTCAATGAAAAAATACAAATATATAGAGATGAGTTTATTTATCATATGCTTGCCTTAAATGTAGTGCTATGTAGGGTTTTTGATCTTTTATTAGTCTTTGGATTATTTTTCTTCCGAGTGTTTCAATATATGGAGTGAATTTAAGTGATTCAAAGTTGGCGCGACACCTAAGTTTTTGTATTGCATGAGAAACATTGTTATGTGAAAGACGGTTATTTGTGTGTGTAAATTTCACCACCTTGTGCTCCTCAAAAATCTTCGAAAGGGGTCTGTAATAAGAACCCTGTTTTTTTTTTGTTTTTTTTTTTTTAAATTAGAGAAATATATGAGATAATAAAATTGGGTTGATTTGAGATTCGTACATTAGATAAGTAAATGGGTTCAATTTCATGCGGCTTGATTCTTCCATATTTAGGCGGTAGAGATTCAGCTATTGCAATATCATCTCTCAACACATTCATGAAATGTTTCAAGTCAAATATATCTTTGAAATCACTGTTGCATAAAAATTGAAAATAAATGTAAGAATTAAGTTTGTGTTATTTTATAAATTTTATAATTTACCCAAAATTGATTTTCTAACAAACCTGGGATCTTTCCAATATGAACTGTTGTCTAAAGAAGGGATGACAAGTGTGACATTCATCAGCTTTGTTATGGCAACAGCATCACTAATCTGAATAAATTTGATTTAATAATGAAATTTACAATTTTAAGAACATATTTTGTACTAGAATATCTTTAAAAAACTTAGACAGATGTAAGTCTACCCCTAATCTCATCTGATTTAAACCTCCATTAGCATGTACTAACAAAAACCCTCTTGTAAAATTACTAAAACACCCTTTATTGAGTCGTCTATTGCATCTGGTATAGCGTCCATCTCTTGATTTTTGTTGAGCAACAAGCTATGCAAGAAATAAAAAAAAATTATAAAAAATTTACAATAAAAACAACATCTCAAAAAATCATATTAGAAACAAAAAAAAAATCTATTACTGCAAGAATCCCATTCGTCGATCGCAATCTAAGATCATCACCGCCATTAATGGTATGATGGACTAATCTTACTTCAACAGCCTAATCCTCACTTCATGAAGAAAAACATGATGGAACAAAAACTGAAACAAGTAAAGAAGAAATATATGGCAAAAGTTACAAACTTAGTTAGATATTATTATTACATAAAGACTGAGGGACCTTTTTGGAAAAATAATAGTAGAATTCTAAGCCGGGTCCAAAACAAACCCAAACCCGCAACCCGGCCCGAAATTTTTCAGTTGAGTGCTTTATCAAAGCTACCAATCTCTGGAACTGAAGGGACCATTGTGTGGAAGATGTGATAGATTGGACTTGCAATGGCTGGAGTATGTTGCAATATCCAATTCAGATCTAACACCACATTTCATTTGGCCATTGTCAAAGTTGAAAAACTTAACAAATATGGAAATGAATAATTGTTTTGTGTTGGGTGAAATGGGTATTCAAATAGAACCCGCTTTACCGGAGATTGGGTTTCATGTGCTGTAGGAATTTCTTGATATTGTTGATAAGACCAAGCCAAAAGAAATAATATTTGTGTTTTTTTCTATGTAAATTCATCTAGAGAATTGTAATACATATATCCACCATCTAGAAATATGAATCATGTACTTAGATAATTGTGTGAGTATAATGTTAGGGTTTAATGTGATTCATGTATGCATGAACCATTTAGCCTATAAATAGAACCCATTTTCATTTTGTAAGAGACAAGAAGAAAGAAATATATTAAGAAAAATTAAGAAAAAGAAAATTGTTCTTCTTCCATTAAAATTGTGAGTTTGTGAGGGTAAATCCACAAATTGGTATCAGAGCCGATGGCGAATCCCGGGAGAATGTCGTTTGGGGGTATGTCACTGCCACGATTGACGAGAGTTAACTACAACAAGCTGGAGCATCCGGATGCGAGCATTACTCGGGGCCCAAGATGCATGGGACGTAGTCGAGAACGGCTACACCGAACCAGAGAATACCGACGATATGATAGTAAGTGAAATCAAGGCGTTGAAACAAAAGCGAATGAATGACAAGACAACGCTATACATGCTGTTCCAAGCAGTTGATGAGTCAGATTTTGAAAAGATAGCAAGCGCGGTAACGGGTAAGGAAGCATGGGATACATTGCAAAAAGTTTTCAAGGGAACCGACCGAGTAAAGCAAGTAAGACTCCAAACTCTACGCGGCGAGTTGGAGTGTATGAAGATGAAGGAGTCAGAAGGTGTATCCGACTACATCACACGTATACAAACCGTGGTAAATCAGCTCAAGTGTAATGGTGAAACTCTAAAGGACTATGTTGGGATTCTGCCGTTCATAACGCAGCGGAAAATACAAAACGAAACAAAATCGAATTCGAAACCCAAAAGAAGGATCCGTGAATTACAATTAAATAAAAGAAAAGTTCATAACTTTGTACCTTCGGATTACGCTTAATCCGTGATGATCAAAAGCGAATATGGTTGACGCTTCTCGTTGCCCGATTCCAAACCGACCCTTTGTATATTTCGCCTAACCGGTCTAACAAACCGATCTCCAAACGAACGGATTCCCCAAGCAAATCGATTCTCCAAGCAAAACTACGATTTCAACCCGAATCACAAAGACGCCGCACTTCGCTTCGTCCTCTACCGGTATCCACACGAACAACCCCTTTGAACGGATAAAGAACGATATATGCTAGTACCCGTTCTTCATTTCTCTCACAGAAATAACAAGAGAGTAATTTTCGGAATTTTCTCTCCTTTTTTTGTCTCACAAAAGATGGACGAAAATATTATGATCCTTAATCTGATTTTGGGGTGTCTCTTGTGCCTACATAGTCCATAAGTTTCATATTCTATGTGCATGGTAACTATGTAACCATATATGCAACACACCTTATCATATAAGATGTAGGATTGGATGTGTCACTTGACTATGTAGCTCTCCATACAACTTATCACATAAGTTACGATTTTTCTGTGTACGTCTCAATAGTTGTTCTTTGTGTGTGACCTTGTAGGTTTACTTAATGTTGGCAATAATCACAACGGATTATAAATCATGAGCGGCCTCTAGCAAGACATCATGATTACCCAAATTAAGCAAATATAGATGATTCGATCAAACCTAATTTATGTCATGCATTGTATCCCTTTGTTACACGATATCTATATCGTCCATAGGGCATGGTATGTGTCAACCTTATGTTGGTCGATAAATATTTCTTGACACCGAATTTGATTGAACATGAAATGACATTAATAACTCTTTATTAATTCACTTGAGCACGGCCGTGCGTTTCTTCAATCAAATCATCAAGAGGCCTAAAGATATCTCTCTCAATTTATGAGAGGAACAAATCCTATCTTAATTAAACTCTTTCCTCCGCATAATTCATTATATACCTAATTATAATCTTTATGACCGCCCGGTTAAAGACGATGTTAGATTATATTAAAGTATAAAATTTCTCATGTAGGAAACCGAGATAATCTCAAGTCTAAGGATTACGAGATACATTCTTTTGCGAGAATAACTAATGACACGAACCATGTAGTATTCTCACGGTGGGTCAATCCAAGTATATGGTCTCTAACATATACTTATGTTAATGACTTAATAACTCTTATTCATGATCAGTAAAACGTGACCATCAGTCAACTAACATACTGATGTACATTTATAGCTTATCATAAAGTATGTTTGTCTCACAAACATTCTATGAATGATCAGGGACAGGTTAGAATATCATTCATAATACTTTATAGTTTTACTATCAAAGTCACATACTTTGATGATATAAAGCTGAATATCATATTCAAGGTTCATTTTAGTAATAAGAATAAAATAACCAATACGCATTTATTATATAAAACATCTCTAAATAAAAACAATGTTTGTTTAACACAATCCATACATCTAGGTCTCAAATACATTGGCCTAGGGCATACTATTAACAGACTCGAGGGTCGTCGAAAAGATTTTACGGTCGCTAACCGACAATTTCGAGAATGTCGTGTGCGCCATCGAAGAATCGAAGGACCTAAAGGAGCTAACAATTGACGATCTCGCTGGGTCGTTAGAGGCACACGAGCAACGCAAGAAGAAGAAGAACGAGTCGCTTGACGAAGCGCTGCAAGCCAAGATGCCTATCAAAGACGAAAAGGTACTCTACACTCAAAACTTTCGTGGTAGATGGCGTGGCCGTGGAGGTCGCAGCAATGATCGTGGTGGTGGAGGCCGCGGTCGAGGTGGATACTATGAGGAGAAGGGGCAGTCAAGCCAACAAAATTGGCAAGGTAGAGGACCTGGTCGTGGGAGAGGCGGCTGGTCAAATCACTATAATGTCGAGTGCTATAAGTGTGGCAAATATGGTCACTATGCGAAGGACTGCAACTCCGGCAAGTGTTACAATTGCGGCAAGGTCGGGCATTACGCAAAAGTTTGCTATGCCGAAAAGAAAGTGGACGAGAACACCAACCTTGTCACGGAGGATGAGATGAAAGATGGGTTTCTCATGATGGCATACAACGATATCAACACCGATGGCGATACAGTCTGGTACCTCGACACCGGTGCAAGCAACCACATGTGCGGGCATAAGCACCTATTCAAGGAGATGCGAGAGGTTGAAAATGGACAAGTGTTATTCGGAGACGCATCAAAGATCCAAGTAAAAGGTCAAGGTACGGTTCACTATTTACAAAAAGGTGGTACGGAAGGGTCAATCGAGGATGTTTATTACGTACCTAATCTTAAGAGCAATATTTTGAGTATGGGACAACTCATGGAGAAGGGATACTCGGTATTCATGAAAAACCGGGTACTACAATTAAAAGACAATCAAGGACGCTTGGTAGCACAAGTTGAAATGGCCAAAAATCGCATGTACAAGCTCAACTTGCGAAATGTGCAGGAAAAATGACTACAAGTCGATATGGAGGACAAATCGACATTGTGGCATCTAAGGTTTGGTCACCTTCATTATGGTGGCCTAAAGGAGTTGGCCAAGAAGAACATGGTCCATGGGTTACCAGACACGGACTACATCACCAAGTTTTGTGAAGGATGTTTATTCGGCAAGCAAGCAAGGACCTCATTTCCGAAAAAAGGCGAAATACCGAGCAGAAAGACCTCTCGAGTTGGTGCATACCGACATATGTGGCCCAATTACACCCAAATCGTTCAGTGAGAAAAGATATTTCATCACATTTGTTGACGATAATACAAGGAGGACATGGGTTTATTTTTTGAAGGAAAAATCCGAGGCTCTCGAAGTGTTCAAAAGGTTCAAGGTTTTAGTCGAGAAGATGACCGGGACTTACATCAAGGCGTTACAGTCAGATAGAGGCGGGGAGTACATGTCAACCGCTTTCACGAGTTATTGCGAGAAGTATGGGATTAAGCGATTCTTGACTGCACCATACTCTCCTCAGCAAAATGGTGTGGCCGAGAGGAAGAACCGGACCATCCTCGACATGGTTAGGTCGATGTTGAAAAGCAAGGGTATGCCAAAAGAATTTTGGGCCGAGGCGGTACAATGTGCCGTGTATATACAAAACCGATGCCCACATGCGAAGTTAGGTGAGATAACACCCCAAGAGGCTTGGAGTGGTCAAAAACCGACTGTATCACATTTCAAAGTATTCGGTAGTGTGGCCTATGCACACGTACCGGATCAAAGGAGGACTAAGCTCGACGATAAAAGCAAGAAGTTCGTGCTCATTGGATATGACGAGAAAACAAAGGCATACAAGCTCTTCGACCCAATTGGAAGGAAAGTTATGGTGAGCCGGGACGTACATGTGAATGAAGAGAGCGCGTGGAATTGGAATAACAAAGATGAGATGACACATGATAAGGCCGAGTTAGATGAGGCTGAGAAAGGAGAATCACCGGCATCAACCTTTGTACCGACTAGCCCCGTACTATCTGATGTTGAAGATGAGCCAATACAACCAAGGATGCGAAGCATGCAAGATTTATACGACTCGACAAGTGAGGTACATTTAATTTGTCTTTTGGCGGATGCCGAAACAATTACATTTGAGGAAGCGGTACGAAATGAGAAGTGGCAAGCAGCCATGAATGAAGAAATAAAAGCAATAGAGCGAAACCAAACTTGGGAGTTGGTTGAATTGCCAAAAGGAAGTTAGCCCATATGAGTAAAATGGGTATACAAAAAGAAGATGAACGCTCAAGGCGAGATAGAGCGGTACAAGGCAAGGCTAGTTGCAAAGGGCTATCGACAAAAGGCGGGGATAGACTATGATGAAGTCTTTGCCCCAGTTGCAAGAATGGAGACGATTCGCCTTCTCATAGCTCAAGCAGCTCAATTCAAATGGTAAATTTTTTAAATGGACGTCAAGTCAGCATTTTTGAATGGCGTGCTAGAAGAAGAGGTGTATGTAGAGCAACCACCTGGGTACATGAAAATCGGGGAAGAGAAGAAGGTGTTGAAATTGAAGAAGGCACTTTACGGGTTGAAACAAGCACCTCGAGCTTGGAATACCCGCATCGACACTTACTTCAAGGAAAACGAGTTTACTCAATGTCCATACGAGCATGCACTATACGTAAAAAAGAATAAAAGCAATTTGCTCCTTGTCGCTCTTTATGTTGATGACCTCATCTTTATGGGGAACAATGGTGAGATGATAGAGGAGTTCAAAAGCGTGATGACTCGGGAGTTCGAGATGACGGATTTGGGCTTGATGAAGTATTTCCTTGGTCTGGAGGTTAGACAAGGAAAGACTGGGATTTTTGTGTCACAAGAAACATATGCAAAAGAAATTCTGAAAAGGAACAAAATGGCGGATTGCAACCCGGTATTGACACCGATGGAACCCGGGGCGAAACTTTCTAAGTTTGATGGTGGCGAACGAGTAGATGCGACCAAATACCGAAGTCTAGTTGGGAGTCTCCGCTATCTCACATGCACAAGACCGGACATTTCTTATAGTGTTGGAGTGGTAAGTCGATTCATGGAGGAGCCGGTCTATACGCATTTAAAAGCGATAAAGAGAATTTTGCGGTATATTCGGGGAACTGAATCGTTTGGGTTATTCTATTCCAAAGTTGAAGATTTCAAGCTAGTGGGATATTCCGATAGCGATTGGTGCGGAGATGTTGATGATCGTAAAAGCACATCAGGTTATGTGTTTTATATGGGAGACACGGCATTCACATGGTCCTCAAAGAAACAACCAATAGTGACATTATCGACGTGCGAGGCGGAATACGTAGCAGCATCTTGGTGTGTATGCCATGCAACTTGGTTAAGGAACTTGTTGCACGAGTTGAAACTGACGCAACACGAGGCGACCGAAATACGAGTCGATAATAAATCCGCAATCGAGTTAGCAAAGAACCCAACACATCATGAGAGGAGTAAGCACATTGATGTGCGTTTTCATTTCATCCGAGAGTAGGTGAAGAAAGGTGATGTGCGAGTGAGTCATGTGGCAAGTCATGACCAAGTGGCTGACATATTCACGAAACCACTTCCGACGGCGTTGTTTGAAAACTGTAAGGCGATGATCGGGATGAAGAATAGGCTTGCGCTTAAGGGAGGAATTTGTTGATAAGCCCAAGCCAAAAGAAATAATATTTGTGTTTTTTTCTATGTAAATTCATCTAGAGAATTGTAATACATGTATCCACCATCTAGAAATATGGATCATGTACTTAGATAATTGTGTGAGTATAATGTTAGGGTTTAATGTGATTCATGTATGCATGAACCATTTAGCCTATTAATAGAACCCATTTTCATTTTGTAAGAGACAAGAAGAAAGAAATATATTAAGAAAAATTAAGAAAAAGAAAGTTGTTCTTCTTCCATTAAAATTGTGAGTTTGTGAGTGTGTCATGATCTGTAGGGGTTTATTTGATGGGTTTTATGTGCTGTAGGAGTTTATTGGTTTGATGGGTTTCATGAGCTGTTTGAAAAGGATAATGCTAGACTCAGTTCACTTTTGTTATATAAATTGAGTAAATGACTCAAATGATATGGACTTGTTTGATGTTTTCTGTTATGCCTTAAAAGCATATTATATTTTACATTTTGAAATTTAATGCGTGTTATAAACTTGTTTGATGTTTGATGGGTAAAGTAGACTGTAGTTTACATTTTCATATTTATCCATTTTCTTCTAGTTGAATGAGATTTTGTAAGCTAATGCTCGGTACCACCAGCTGGCTCATTAGTTATAGCATTTTCTTTGTTGTGAGTATAGAATATGTTTATGATCTTTTCTCTCGAAGCTCATAGAGTTTCAAGCTAGAGTAGATATTCCAAAATAATCGTATTTTAAACAGGATTTCATGTGATTGCAACAAAGACATTAATCGTGCCAAGAAACATTCCAAGGTTAAACGATATTATTATATCACCTTTGATAACAGATCATTTCCTCAGAACACTATCAACCCCACTATCAGAATACGTTATATTATCATCAATAATCCATTCTATTATTAACATTCATAACCAATTAAACGAATTACTTCGACTTTCTCATATATGTATCTCAATAGCATAAAATATGATAAAAACATCTCACTTTTATAGCTCCAATTAACAGCACTACATATTCAGGCACAATAATTAGCCAACTAAAAATATAAACTTATTCTGGCAACTAAAATTCAACAAAATATATCATGCTTGAAAATGAGCTTTGGTTGCATACAAGAAATAAGATTGGTGTGCACCGATTAGAAGGTATAGATGGGCAGAAAATCACTAAACGTCTGTCCCGAAGGAGAAGCGGAATGCCAACACACTAACAAGTTTTTAGTGAAAGAATCGCCAGCTTGAAGAGAATATCATCCAATTTTATTTTTTTTTTGTTGCTTTTGTTCTGTTTCTTCTCAGATTGTTGCTCATTCATTTGTTCAACAACGTATTTATGCGAGAAATATAGTCACCATCCATTTGTCCTATGCAACACACGTCACTCAAGCTCCAAAACCGCCTAAGTTTTTACACGTGTCAATTATATGTGTACTAAATAAGTGTCAAAACTTATATTTCAAACAAACTTGTATTTCCATTCTAGCGTGGGGTGATTACAATAGCCTTAAGAAATATAAACTACATGAAACGGTGAAAATTGCGAAGTTGTTTTCACAAAATCCAAGAAAACCAATAATAACAAGGAAAAAAACAACAACTGCAATAGGTACTGGATGACATTTGTCAATAGAGCATCTACACAGAAACATGCATCAGTACCACACATCAATTTCCTTGATTAAACTATTTAAGGCTACACAGAAATATACATCAGTAACGCACACCAGTTCCCTTAATTAAATCAACTTAAGCTGCATACAGTATCACGCAACAGTTCCCTTAAATAATCTACCTAAAGCACACCACACATCAGTTCCCTTAAATAATCTAATCTAAGCTACATACATTATCACAAAACAGTTCTCTTAAATAATCTATTTAAGTCGTCGAATCTAGAAAGAGCAGCAATAACCATAAATAACATTCATTAAGTCGTCGAATCACACAACAGTTCTCTTAAATAAATAACAATAGTAACGCTTTGCATTAAGTTACAAAAATAAATAATAAAGTATCATTAACAAGAAGAACCTTTCTTCATACAATACATAATAGCAGCTTGACCCGGCAAATTTCGACCCGAACAGATTCACCTCCGCCTGACTGGTTGTCTTTGTGACTTGCACATTACTGGATCCATTATGGTAATCATCTCACCGCCGACTTCTAGAATGCTAAGAACAAGCTGGGGCAGGATAGCAAATAGTCACCTCTTTGAGTTTCTTCAAATTGCTCAATCCATAAGGGGGAATCCTCACATTGCTACACCTCAACATTGTCAATTTCTCAAGTTGAGGCATGCAAGAGGCGTCTATGCGACATGTACGCAACTCATCCAACTCGAGAAGCTCGAGCTCTTTCAGGTGATAAAATCCATCGGCACAGAAAACCAACTCTTGGCCATTGTACGCCTTGTTCATTTCGAGTATAAAAAGATTCGGCAATAGCGCGAGAGCATCTACTAGCGTTTGAGTAGCATTTGAGGAGAACAACCTAACCGTATTAAGTAACGGTAGACTGGAGCACATATTTGGGATCGTGTCAACGCCCAAATTGCTGTCTAGTGTCCCGTGTAACTCCAATGTTTCTAGGCGTGAAATGGTGGATATAGCAAACAAGCGCAATGGAAGGTCCTTGCCCGCTAAGATCAGGTGCTCGAGAAAGTTAAGTTTGCCGAGAGAGGACAATAGCGCATTTGGATCATAACGCAAGAGTCCCCGCAATTCCAAGGATTTAAGATGGCTCATGTTGTGGAGCACATTATAAGAGGCCGGATTCCAATTTGAACAATTTATGTTTCGAAGGGTCAGTAAATTAACCAAACAGCCAACACGAGGAGGCACGACAAGCAAAGAGCCGAAGACATGCTTGAGCGTAGGGATATTCCAAAAACCACTTGGGAGATTTGTAACCGAAGTAAAGGCAATATCTAGGGTTTGAAGATTGATAAGATTTTTGATACTCGACGGAAGCTCCGTCAACTCCCTAGAGCCAACCCCGAGATACCTCAAGAGGATCATGTTTCCGATTTCCTCCGGAATCCTCTTAACCGACAAACCCTGCATATCAAGAACTCGAAGAAACCGCGCCGACCGCAGGAAACTCAAATTAGAAAACTCTTTGCTCCCAAAGGGCTCTTCAAAATAAAACGAGAGAGACCGCATTTTCTTTAAGAAGATAAAGTCCTTGTAAATGCAATTCCGGAGAAAGAGGCGCCGACACATTGCGGGATAATAGGACGTATCCGTACGGATCTCAAGGAAGTTATTATTTCGAGCTTCGGACCGCACATAATCATAAACTAGGTCATGAAGGACAACCTCTTTAATGTGTCCCTTTCGATCCTTCCTCACCGGATGCACAAGCCGTCTCAAAATCAACTCCTCGAGAATACCCTTTCCAATCTCCTCAACAGATTTTTCCTCGTTACCTAATTCTATGAAACCCTCCGCATCCCATAACCGGACCAATTTATCGGTCGAAAACACCGTTCCCATCGGAAAACCGGCAAAGTAGAGGAAACACGGCTTAACATTATTCGGAAGATTATCAAAGCTCAACGATAGTATCCTATCCCTATCAACATCCCTACCAAACTTCAATGACCACGTGAGGATCTCTCTCCACATGGAAGGTGGCAATTGAGGATTTAAAAAACCGGAGAGCAACAATATGGTCAACGGATGACCTCTAGTAATATCATGGATATCTTCAGAGGAGATGTCCGCATATTCAACAGGCCAGTCAAATGACGAAAATGCCCTTTGACAAAATAGGCTTTTGCTGTCATCCTTGCTCAGATAACCTAACGAAAGAGTTTCCGAATAGGCTTTCCTGGCCACATTAGTTCCCGGACGAGCAATCACCACAACTCGGCTGCCATTAAACTCGTCTGGCAATATCGAATATACACAGGCCCAATCATCAAAACGCTATAAATCATCTAGCATCACAATATACCTTTTATCTTGCAAGCAATTAGATATACATCTCTCTATACTACGAGTCGAGGTTTCCTCCTCGATTTCTAGCCCAAAAGCGAGAAGATTTTCTCGAATTTGGGCATGAATTACGTCATCCGATTCATGATTTAGGGGCATATGCAACCAAATACAAACCTCGAAATGCCTCCGAATCTCGACGTTATTGTAAACCTTTTGTGCAAGTGTTGTTTTGCCAATTCCACATTCTCCTTCAATGTGGATCACTTCACGTCTTTCGGATCCCCCAATGAGCTTTTCTTTCAGAGCCTCGAAATATTTGTCAAACCCAATCATGTCATCCTCTCGTTTTTGCCAGCTCGTTTTCCTGTACATTCGTCAAATAAGTTAGATTCGCTCAGATATTATCTCCAAAATTACGAAAACAAGTCTAGTGGTTTTTGCTTGCATTATACATGAGATATCCACATTCGATTGACAGAAAAAATGAGAATAAAATATCGTAAAAATAAACAAGTAATTAATATACCATGAAGAATAATCAGTATCAGAAGAAAGCATCCAGTTCTTCAAGGGAAGAGGCGGACCGTTTTTGACTCTTACATCAGAAACAAACATCGCTGAGACTTTTTCAACCCTCGAATAAATTAGATCAATTTGGTTGGAAACCCAAAACCCTAAAAATGCATCCTTTAACGGATCCAATAAGCAGCAAATCCTCCACCCGCTTTCCAATTCATCCCACCCGAGTTTCCAAAGAAACCCGTCAATTACATCTTCAATTTCACGGGCCATAGGAAAGACTTCCAGAACCCAGTACACATTTCGGTTCCTTAAATCAGCTTTCTTTACAGACTCTTGAAGGGACTCTAGCTTGCTTTCAATCAATAAAATATCGCCTCTCTTTTCGTTCAACATATCCATGGCCGCTCTATTCATTCTCAACTCCTTAATCTTGCGAATGGCCAGGTTGATTGCCATGTCTACCATTTGTATATTTAGGTAACCCATCAAAACTCTTATCTAAAAAAATAACATGCACAGATTCAAGAAAAAAGAAGCTTAACAGATTGAATATAAAATCTGAAACCCCATCGATCACAAAAGAAAAACAACTAACGGAAAAGAAAAAAACCAACAAAATTCCAAAAAGAAAAAGAATAACATAAAACCATTCTAATTCATATCCCATGATGTAACAAGAGTACAAAGACCCAAAAAGGAAATTATATCAGTTGATTTCATTAACTGATTATAAATCCTAAAGTCCCTGCAAAATAATCCAATTGAATAGTAAAAGCATCAAATTACAGAAATTGGATCTGGAAAATATGAAATCAAGACCTGATAAATTAGAACGTCAGATTTGCGCGAGTAATTTCAACAGATCTGTTCTACTTGAGGTCGGTATTCGAAAAACCCTAACCTTTGTTCTGCGGAGTGTCGGAACGAGTAAGGAAAGAAAAGGGGGGGAGGTTGGGAACGAGTAAAGAGAGAGAATATTTGGTTTGGATCTTCTTTAACGGGTCTCTTATCGGTTTAATTATAGTTTGTTGGGCCTTTATTTAAATAATATTATATTTCAAGAACTAATAATATAATGGGTCTCTATTTAAATAATTGCATGGTCTGTATTTCAAGAAATAATAATATAATGGGCCTGTTTATTTAAATACTATTATGGGCACTGTTTATTTAAATATTATGGTCTGTATTTCAAGAAATAATAATATAATGGGCCTGTTTAATCAAATAATATTATGGGCTGTGTTTCGAGAAATAATAATATAATGGGCCTGTTTATTTAAATAATATTATGGGCTTTCAATCAAGAACTAATAATATAATGGGCATATATATATATATATATATATATATCAATACATGTACAACAATAGATAGAGAGAACGAAATTACATGCACATGCACACATTATATAATAATAATAACAACAACAACAACAACAACAACAACAATAATAATAATAATAATAATAATAATAATAATAATAATAATAATAATAAGATTTACGCACTTTGTCCAGTTTAGATGGAAAAAGAGAGGACTTTAAATCATCATTTTGTTGGTACAAAAAATGGCAATATACACTGTATGGTGTCATTCATTCCTGTTACATGGTCGAAAATTGATTATTAAAGCCTATATAAGCTTCAAATTCATGGTCAGAGATTCATCTCTTCTGTACCAAAAAGTTAGGAATTATATGGAACACGATCTTTATGTTCAATCAAAAAAGTAATTGCCCAAATAGCCGTCTTTTTCTTCCACTTCTTCTCTCCAACTATACTTCATTAAGTATCATAACATGTTTCGAAGTTCCTCTAAACGTGCTTTCTTTTGATATTAATTTCTCAACCGAACACTTAATTAACCTAGTTTTTAAATAATCCACTATATTAAGATAGCATGCACCGCCTTAGAAGGCCAAAAAGGAAACCTACAAGTTCATGAACTTTTGTATGATTGGTGCATCTTTTAATTCTGATTTGATGAAATGGTTTCAAAAGATATGTACATAGAGACAAGGATTAAAAGAGAAGCCATGATAAATAGAAAGAACGGTAGAGATCAAAAGGTTTATTGAGCAATTTTGGATTGAATTAAAAAAAGTATTGATCATTGACGATCATGCACAAATATCATAGAATTATTTTTTCTTTAATAAAATAAAAGAAACAAAAATGTTCATGTAAAACTTCCTATATAATTCATAAAAAAGTCCCACATTAATGGAGTTTTTAATTCTAAAACAATGTTTCACAATGTTTCCTATGTTTCGCTTTGAGACATAAATATGGAAGAAAATGGCTTAATAAAACATTCTCTCATATCATCGCTGACCTAAAATGATTCTTAAACGCAATTCTTCAAGAAAAATAAATATTCCTCAAAGGCTCAAACAACTTGCACCAATCAACTAGCTTATTTTGTAAAAAAAAATAATGAAAAAGAAAAAAGGCCTAGTACTTGTAGGCTTGAGTGTGAGAATTAAATAAGAAGACTTAGGTGAATCTAGAATCAATATCCGTCAGGCTTTATATATACTGTTAATTTAATCATGCACTAGAAAAAGGAAAAGGGCCAAAAGGCTTAATTAAGCTTTACCAATAGTAATGCTTACTTCGTAATGAAATGATCCAATCAATATTAATTAATCCATCTACTAACAAAAAATATATATTAATTAATCCATGTTTGTGGGGTATCGACTAAGCAAGGGAGCTTGCTTTGTATTATAGATGCATTGACTGGTCAAAATATATATTAATTAATCCATTGAATGAAATTATATATAGAGGTCTTATAATTTCCCTATTATATTTATGTAGATTCTTCAAATATTATATCTATGTTGAACAACCAAAACTCTTCTGGTAGAAGTAATTAGTCATTCAAACTCACCAATCTGGTTGTGAGTTCAAATCTTGAGAAATGCTAATTTTTTTGAAAATAAATATGGAATTTATGAGCTTTCTCTATTACAAAAAATCTTAATATCTTAATTATATATATATATATATATATATATATATATATATATATATATATATATATATATATATATATATGCCGTATCTGAATCCAACATCCAATTAAACAAGTGCCTCTTTTTTTTTTTTTTTAAATAAACGAGTGCTTCTTGATAGCAACTTAATTAATATATTTCAATTTTAAACTCACTTAATATTTTTCTTTATGCATATTATCTTTTATAAAGTCAAAACTACCTCTCTTTAGCCCAAGGATTAATTTTTTTATATGAATTTTATATGCATCTGATAGAAACTTATACCTTACTGCCAATTAAATAACATAAAATTATCTAAAAGGAGCAATTTTTTTTTTCAAATTTCCCGAATCAAATTGACATTAGTGGAACACACATAGATATATTGATTTTCATGATAAATATAAACTGCTTAGTGCAGAATGATTAGTCTTAACGGCAAATTATAAGCTTGAAAAGGCTAACTAACAAAAGCTAATGACTTTTAAGAAATTATTTTAATTAGTACTTAAATACTGAAAGTGGCTGCGAGTTTTTGCGTGTCTTCATATGAGCGCATATGGCAAACTTAATTATTTTATGAAAGAAATATCTTTTTTGTTCCTTTTATGGCTTAATCAACACTCCAACAGTTCAAAACATTTCAAGTCAGTTTATAATGATGATTTAGCCCCAAAAAATTTACAATAAAGTTAGGCACATATTCTCAGTTTTACCAGAAATTATGTCCTGATTCCTGATAATCATGTTCTTGTGCATATGAAAAAATGAAATAAAAGTAAACTGAGATAACTTCCTCCTCAAAAAAAAAAAGATAATTTCACTAACAGACTGGGCTCTAAAAACTGTGATTTGAGTAATACAAATCAGGCCCATAATCTGATTAAATATTATTTACACAATATCTCTCAAACCCAATATTTTAAGAAATCATATAATGTATTTTGCTATCCTATAATCAAAATAAAAAATTCTTCGTTCTCAATTCTTTTTCTTTTCGATTCAACATGATGCCGCAGAATTCATTTTCTACAAAATTTCATTAAGTATGTCTGCTTTAGAACTACACATACAACCATGAGGCGGATTCGCGTAGAAATTCTCATTTCTCAATGACGTTTCTTTATTTTCTCTTTCATAAGGCGCTCCGTTTCTTTTTTCATGTGACTTTCGTACTTCATATTCAAATTCATCCCATGAAATCTCACCTTCATCAAACTGATCAATCAGCTCCACAAATCTCTGTCTGTCATTAACAATATATATCAGTATCAATATATTTTTTATATATTACAATTAAAAGAATTTTATATAACTTATTACCTGTCAGGATTAATTGTATTTAGAAACCCATTGAATTTTCTGTGACCTCTCACTGCCTTAGCCATATTTCCGTCGTAAGTATAAACAAAAACATCACTATAAAGTGCGACCATATAATCAACCGCCGCAAGCCTATTTTGGTAATTTACCAAAGGCTCCAATTCCTCATGAGTGCTCAAACTATAATGCGTATACAAATTAAAATACGTATTTTTCAAAATATTCAATCGATTTAAGCCGTATATTTTTCCTGCTACGAGGTATATTTGAGTATCAGAAGGGTATCCAATCGCCTTGAGAAAAAGGGCGGTTTCACGCGGAGTCATTGGACAATCGCCTTTTAAACGCCTCTCTGTTCCGTTTATCACTTGAGATCTCCAGTACTTTACATCATTTCTCATTTTTTGTAATTTTTCAGCTTCCTTTAGTGTCAAATTATGTGTACAACCTGTATATGCCAACATATCCTTTTCGTATCTACAAATATTAGAATAAATTGGGTAAATTTTCAATGAAAAAATACAAATATATAGAGATGAGTTTATTTATCATATGCTTGCCTTAAATGTAGTGCTATGTAGGGTTTTTGATCTTTTATTAGTCTTTGGATTATTTTTCTTCCGAGTGTTTCAATATATGGAGTGAATTTAAGTGATTCAAAGTTGGCGCGACACCTAAGTTTTTGTATTGCATGAGAAACATTGTTATGTGAAAGACGGTTATTTGTGTGTGTAAATTTCACCACCTTGTGCTCCTCAAAAATCTTCGAAAGGGATCTGTAATAAGAACCCTGTTTTTTTTTTGTGAAATTAGAGAAATATATGAGAATAATAAAATTGGGTTGATTTGAGATTCGTACATTAGATAAGTAAATGGGTTTAATTTCATGCGGCTTGATTCTTCCATATTTAGGCGGTAGATATTCAGCTATTGCAATATCATCTCTCAACACATTCATGAAATGTTTCAAGTCAAATATATCTTTGAAATCACTGTTGCATAAAAATTGAAAATAAATGTAAGAATTAAGTTTGTGTTATTTTATAAATTTTATAATTTACCCAAAATTGATTTTCTAACAAACCTGGCATCTTTCCAATATGAACTGTTGTCTAAAGAAGGGATGACAAGTGTGACATTCATCAGCTTTGCTATGGCAACAGCATCACTAATCTGAATAAATTTGATTTAATAATGAAATTTACAATTTTAAGAACATATTTTGTACTAGAATATCTTTAAAAAACTTAGACAGATGTAAGTCTACCCCCAATCTCATCTGATTTAAACCTCCATTAGCATGTACTAACAAATACCCTCTTGTAAAATTACTAAAACGCCCTTGATTGAGTCGTCTATTGCATCTGGTATAGCTGCCATCTCTTGATTTTTGTTGAGCAACAAGCTATGCAAGAAATAAAAAAATATTAAAAAAATAAAATACAATAAAAACATCATCTAAAAAATCATATTAGAAAAAAAAAATCTATTACTGGAAGAATCTCATTCGTCAATCGCAATCTTAGATCATCACCACCATTAATGGTGTGACGGACTAATCTTACTTCAACACCAATTTGTGGGACTCGCAAGTTGAAATTGAGCACCATACATGTTATGTATATAAAAATAGATATAATTTGTATTACCATACGGCTCTTCATTTTTTTTTTCGGACGAAGAAATAAATTGTGAGGTTTTGAACTTTGAAGAAACCTGGTAATGGACTCAATTGTTTGGAGAATTAAAGGAAAAATTGTTTGTTTCATTTGGCAATAAATGTTTCTATTTAAGAATGAAATCATTTTCCTTGATTAACATGTGTAAAAAATCTAGACCAGTCGGAAGTATAAATTATAATAAATTGTGTTGCCATACGTGAATGAATAAATATAAATTTTTTTTCAAATACAAATATTTTGGAAAATAATTAAATAAATACCATTATTTTGAAAATAATTAAGAAACTTCCATTTCCGCCACTATTTCTAGCGGAACAGAATATGTTCCGCCACTGATAGTGACGGAACATGGTATATTTTTAAAATTTTCTTACAAAATCTTAATTAGGAGGTAATTCTATAAAAGAGGTGTTCGTGCATGAAGCGGTGTTGGAGTTTGTCCGGTCTGAAGCACGCAAAGCTGAATTTATGCACACGCACAATAACGAATCTTTCCCGGATTTGTCTGGAGAACGCGGAGTCCTTGTACATTACGCCGAGGACCGACATGTTAATTTCTCAAAAGCGATACATGGTTCCTCACCATTGAGGTCCATCTTTTGTTTCTTCTTTGAAGAATATCCTCGGCCTAAATTTGAATCAATTGATTTGGGTTTTCTTAAGAAAGTGGAGTTTTTGCGCGTTCTAGAAATTATTAGCCCCAACCTTTCCCACATACCTGATGAAATCGGGGAATTGATCAACCTTAGATACATTGGGTTAAGATCAATTAGCTTGACGGAACTCTCTTCAACCATAGCAAAGCTTCTGTATCTTGAGACTTTAGATGTAGGAGGTACATCAGTTAGGAATGTAACTGAATATTTTTGGCAACGCATCACACGTTTACGAAATATTATTGGGTTGATTTTGGTACCGGAGAGGCTTGATGTATTGCGTCACGTTCATAGAATCGATGTTTTCGATTTCAGGACTTGGAATGAAAATTGGGAAATGTTCACGCCTATGGCTCAATTGCGGAGTTTAAGTTTATGTGGGATTAAGGAAGACTATGGGGATTCTCTTCTTTCATTATTAGAACTTTTTAATCATTTAAGAGAGTTGAAACTGGAGGGAGAATTTCTTCCTCTAAAAATTTTTGAGGTAAAATCTTTCTTAAAACTCCAATCTCTAGAAGTGAAGGGAAGGTTGTATGGAACATGTGACAAATTGAACCTCCCAGTGCTTGAGTGTGTTGTAATATCTAATTTGGATCTAACGCTACGTTTCATTTGGTTGCTATCAAGACTGCCGAAATTGACAAAAATGGAAATGGATAATTGTGTTATGTCCGATGAAATGGGTAATGAAATAGAAGTTCCTTTACCGGAGATTGGGTGTCTGATGAAATGGGTCAAATAGAAGTCCCTTGTTTGATATTTTCTGTTTGATGGTTAAGTAGACGAAATTTTATATTTTCAAATTAATGTGTAATGAACTTGTTTGATGTTTTCCGTTTAATGATTAAAGTAGATTGTATTTTACATTTTCGGATTAATATTTTCTGAACTTGTCTGATGTTTTGTGTTTGTGGCTAAACTAGAATGTATTTTACATCCTCATATTTATGTGTTTTTCCCTAATTGGAAAAGACTTATAGCCAATACTTGCTGGGACTTGTACCAGCTGGCTCATTAGTTATAGCATTTTCTGTTTCGTGAGTATAAAATATATTTATCATCTTTTCTTCTCCGCAAGCTAGAGTAGATATTGCAAAATAGTTGTATTCTAAACGAAGGGAGTCTTTTTATTGTTGTCACAGGCGTGACCGCATTTTGGTCGACATATCGGTCGTGCCAAACAATTCATAATAATTAGAGCTACTTAGAAATGTGAATTGCCAGTCCATTTCGTCAAGCACCTATACCACTAAAACGTAAAACAAGCTAAAACGGTAGTTAAATACATTTAACTAACTAACCAATTATTTAGCAATGCCGTTTCTACATAACTAATATTGTATTGAAAACTTGCTTGTAATAAACAAAATATATCAAAATAATGTACTAACCGAATATTTTACTTGATAGTAAAATTATGAGTTCTTTCTCAATCTGTAGTGTAGTCATACCAAATTAATATAACAAGTTCATTTTTATTTAAAAACCATACTATTACTTTCACCTCGCCATAAATATCTCGGTGCAATTAGTATGCAACCAACCAATATATTGAGCCCCTCGTCACCCTCTATCAGCCTGGAAATAAACAAAGAGTCCTTTTTTTTAAACATTTCACTGCCCATAGTTTCCACACAAATAGTACGCACCAAAACGTTGAGGCTCTCGACACCCTCGATCAGCCTAGCCTGACTCGAAATATTGTAAGGTTAAACGATATTACATCATCTTTGATAACACATTATTTCCTCATCACACTATCAACTTCATTACAAGAATACATTATATATATTATCATCATTAATTCATTATATTATTAGCATTCACATCAAATTAAACGAATTACTTCCACCTTCTCATATAAATATCTAAGTAGCATGAAAGATGATAAAACACCAAACATAGAAGTCACTCTTTGTAATTCCAATTAAAAGCAATACATATTCAAGCACGATAATTTGCCAACTCTAGATATAATCCTATTCTGGCAACTACTGTTCAACAAGTTATAGTTTATATTATACTTGAAAAATAACATTCAACGCATGCTAGAAGTCTGAGTACCTCGATGGCAATTTGAAAAATAACATTGAATGCATATGAGAAATCCGGGTACCATGATTGCAAACAATACTATGGACCGCTTAGAAGTATTAGATGGATCAAAAATTAATATCCAATCAAGCAAGTCTTTGTGCAATAACAGAGGAGAAGATGCCGAAAGAATCTTCGTCCTGAAGAGCAATAACACTCATTTCATTTTTTTTTCTCTCCAGTTCCTTTTTGCTTTTTTTCTCCTCCTTTCCCTCTCTTTTAGATTTTCCATTTTATCCCCTTTTTCTATTTCATCTCTAACTGTTGCTTCGCTCTCCCTTCCTGATTCATATGTTCAACGACGCAGATAGGAGAGATATTAAGGCACGATGAATGAGTCCTATGACTCTGTCAACCAGTTGGATCTAAAACCGTTCAGTTTGTAAACGTGTCAACATATATATTTGCTAACATGCACAAATAATCTCAAATAACAACTATTTACAAAATGTCCCAAAATTAATTAATTATATTTCAACCAAACAGGGTATTACAATTATAATCAGAAAACTTACATTCTCCTCTAAGGCTTACAATAAGAAAATGCTTAAGGTTTAAATCACTGTTTGTCTCCATCTTATACTAATAATAACAATATCCTGAACAAGTCCAATCGATATGAAAGTTGTAAAATTCTTTTCACAAAAATAAAAATAAAACAAAAAAATAACATGAAAAAACACAACTACAAATGGCATAGGTATTGGGTGGCATTTGTTCATACAGTTTCTACATAGAAACATATATCAGTACCACACTTCGGTTTCCTTAATTAATCTATTTAATGCTAAATACTCTACACATCAGTTCCCTTAAATAATATATTTTCAGCTCCATACAGCTCTCTTAGAAAATCTATTCAAGTCACAGAAGCTGGAAAGAGAGCAACAATGATAAATAATAATAGTACATTAAGTTACAACAATAAATAATAAAGTGTCACTAACCACAAGATTAGGAACCTTCTTCATCCAGTAACACTTAGCATTAAGTTACAAAATTAAACAATAAAATATAATTAATAACAAGATCAGGAACCTTCTTCATCCAATGGATAATAGCAGCTTGACTTGCACATGAATGATTCCATCTCGGCAATCGTCTCCAACTTCAGGAATGCTAAGAAGAGAAGTTGGAATGCTAAGACGAAATTGGGGCCGAATAACAAATAGTCACCTCTTTGAGTTGCTTCAAATTACTCAATCCATGAAGGGGCATCCTCACATTGCCACACCTCAACATTTTCAATTTCTCAAGTTGAGGCATGCTAGAGGCTTCTATGCGACATGAACGCAACTCGTCCAACTCAAGAAGCACGAGCTCCTTCAGGCGATAAAATCCGTCAGCACAGAAAGCCAACTCTTGGCCATTGTACACCTTGTTGATTTCGAGTATTAAAAGATTGGGCAATAGCGAGAGTGCATCTACTAACGCTTGAGTAGCATTTGAGGAGAACAATTTAACTGTGTTAAGTAACGGTAGATTAGAGCACATATTTGAGACCGCATCAGCGCCCAAATTGTTGTCTAGTGTCCCATGTAACTCCAGTGTTTCTAGGCGTGAGATGGTGGGTATAGCAAACAAGCGCAATGGAAGGTCTTTGCCCGCTAAGATAAGGTGCTTGAGAAATTCAAGTTTGCCGAGAGCGTATAATAGCGCATTTGCATCACAATGCAAAAGTCCCCACAATTCCAGGGATTTAATACGGTCCATATTGTGGAGCAAACCGAAAGAGGCGGCACTCCAATTTGAACAATTTATACTTCTAAGGCTCAATAAATTAACCAAATAGCCAACACGAGGAGGCACAAGAAGCAAGGAGCCGAAGACGTGCTTGAGCGTAGGGATATTCCAAAAACCACTTGCGAGATCTGTAACCGAAGTTCCGGCAATGTCTAGGGTTTGAAGATTGATAAGATTTTTGATACTCGATGGAAGCTCCTTCAACTCCCTAGAGCCAACCCCGAGATACCTCAAGAGGATCATGTTTCCGATTTCCTCCGGAATCCTCTTAACCGACAAACCATGCATATCAAGGACTCGAAGAAACCGCGCCCACCGCAATAAGCTCAAATGAGAAAACTCTCCCCTCCAAAAGGGCTCTTCAAAATATAAGGAGAGGGACCGCATTTTCTTTAAGAAGATTAGGTCTTTGAAAACGCAATTCCGGAGAGAGACGCGACGATTTGAGGAATAACAGAACGTACTCGTACGAACCTCAAAGAAGTAATTATTTCGAGCTTCGGACAACACAAAATCATGAATTAGGTCATACAGAGCAACCTCTTTAATGTGTCCCATTCGATCCATCCTCACCGGAAGCACAAGCCGTCTAAAAATCAACTCCTCGAGAATACCCTCTCCAATCTCCTCAACGGATCTTTCCCCATTACTTGATTCTATGAAACCCTCCGCATCCCACAACCGCACCAATTTATCGGCCGAAAACACCGTTCCCATTGGAAAACCGGCAAAGTAGAGGAAACACGGCTTTGCATTATCCGGAAGGTTATCAAAGCTCAGTGAAAGTATCATATCCCTATCACCTGCTCTTCTACCGTCTCCGCACTTCAACAACCATGCAAGAACTTTTTTCCACATGGAAGGCGGGAGTTGAGAATTTAAAACTCCTGAGAGTATTAAAATGGTCAAAGGATGACCATCCGTAAGATCATGGATATCCTCAAACGAGATGTCGGCAAATTCACTCGGCCAGTCAAATGACGAAAATGCATTTTGACAAAAGAGGCTTCTGCTGTCATCCTTGTTGAGATAATCCAATGAAAAAGTTTCCGAATCGATATTCCAGCCCGCATCAGTAAAGGAACGAGAGATCATCACCGCTCGGCTTCCTTCAAACCCGTCTGGCAATATAGACCATATATCCACCATACTCCATACGCCATCTAGCACCACAATATACCGTTTTCCTTGCAAGAAATTCTTTATGCAACTCCTGATATCACGACTCGAGGTTTCCTCCTCGATTTCTAGTCCCATGGCGAGAAGATTTTCTCGAATTTGGACATACATTAGGTCGTTATTTAGGGGCAGGTGCAACCAAATACAAACCTCGAAATGACTCTGAATCTCGACACTGTTGTAAACCTTTTTTGCAAGTGTTGTTTTGCCAATTCCACTGTCTCCTTCAATGTGGATTACTTCACGCCTTTCGGATCCACCAATGAGCTTTTCTTTCAGAGCCTCGAAATATTTGTCAAATCCAATCATGTCATCCTCCCGTTTTTGCCAGCTCGTTTTCCTGTTCATTCGTCAGATCAGTTAGATCCGTCAGACATATTTCCAAAATTACAAAAAAGAGTCTAGTAGGTTTTTGCTTGCATTATACATGAGATACTCCACATTCGATTAACAGAAAAATGAGAATAACGTCTCGTAAAAATAAAGAAGTAATTCATATACCATGAAGAATAATCAGTATCACAAGAAAGCATCCAGTTCTTCAAGGGAAGAGGCGGCCCATCTCTGACTCTTGCATCAGAAACAAACAATGCAGAGACTTTTTCGACCCTTGAATAGATTCTATCAATCTGGTTGGAAACCCAAAACCCTAAAAATGCATCCTTTAACGGATCCAATAAGCAGCAAATCCTCCACCCGCTTTCCAATTCATCCCACCCGAGTTTCCAAAGAAACCCATCAATTACATCTTCAATTTCACGGGCCATAGGAAATACTTCAACAATCCAAAAACTCACGGAGCAGTTTCGGTTCCTTAAATCGGCTCTCTTTACAGACTTTTGAAGGGACTCTAGCTTGCTTTCAATCAATAAAATGTTGCCTCTCTTTTCATTCAGCATAGCCATTGCTGTTGTATTCATCCTCAACTCTTTCATCTTGCGAATGGCAAGGTCGATTGCCATGTCTGCCATTGGTAAAGTTCGGTAACCCATCAAAGCTCTGTACTAATAAATAACCTACGCATATATTCAAGAAAAAAGAAGATTAACAGATTGAATATGAAATTGACACTGTTGGCATGATTTCCTCTTTGTAGACATTTACGAAAGAGAAAAGAGGCTCACAAAAGAAAAAACAACTAATGGAAAAAAAATAACAAAATTACAAAAAGAAAAAGAATAATATAAAATCATGGTAATTGCTATATGATGATGTAACAAGAGTACAGACACCCAAAAAGGAAATTATATCAATTCATTTCATTAATTAATTATAAATCCTAAAGACCATGCAAAAGAACTCAAGTGCATAATCTTAACTGAAAATTGAAAATTGAAGAAGTTAGATATAGAAAAGATGAAATCAAGACCTGATAAATAATTCGGAGGGGGAAGAACGAGATGGTCTGTAACGTATTATAAATTAGAACGTCAGACTTGCGCGAGTGATTTCAACAGATCTGTTCGAATTGAGGCCGGTATTCAAAAACCCTAACCTTTGTTCTGTGGAGTGTCGAACAGAGAAAGAGAGAGAAAAGAGGGAAATAAAATATTTCGGCGAGAAGTTGGGTTTGGGTGGTCTTTAACGGGTCTCTTATCGGTTTAATAAAGTTTGTGTGGGGCCTTTATTTTAAATAATATTATGGTCTGTATTGCAAGAAAAGAAATAACAACACAATGGGCCTGTTTATTTTATTTGTTATATCGGTTTTTAAGTCCAGGAAAAAATATAATGGGCCTATTTATTTCATTTGTTATTTCTATTTTCCAGTCCAGGAATTAATAATATAATAGGCCTTTTATTACATTTGTTATTTCGGTTTTTAAGTCCAGCACGTCACGTGTGATGAGTGGGTTAAAATCAGGTAAAATGGATGTGTTAATAGCGTGTATAAACATACTGCTGAATACAAGTACCAAGTCATTAGTCACAACATATGGAATATAATATATGCGAACATTAAAAAAACATCAGCTTCACAATCTATTTATCCCTTCCTTTTTCTTCTAAAAATTTATATGCGAACAGTATTTTTTTTTTTTTTTTGATAAATTTTCAGAGGCAAAAAAATATAAAATACGTTGTTCCGCCAAGCTTGTTGCCGGAACAAGATTTTTTATTTTATTTTTTGACTAATTTCTTTTCTAAATTTGCGAGTTAACGCTAAAAATTAAAAAAATCAACCTATTCCGCTAAGGGTTATGCGGAACACTCCTGGGCCATTTTTTTCTCCTAATTAGGATTATTTATGGTTGCTAAATGGCCCGGCCGTGTTCCGCCAGAACCCTTAGCGGAACGGTTAATTTTTTTAATTTTTAGCGTTAACTGCAAATTTAGAAAAGAAATTAGTCAAAAAAATAAAAAAAATCTTGTTTCGGCAACAAGATTGGCAGAATAACCTATTCTATATTTTTTTGCCCCTAAAAAGACTCTGAAAATTTATCAAATTTTTTTTAAAAAATATTAAAAAAAAATATAGTTCCGCCATTCTCTGTGGTAGAACAGTGAACCATTTTTTTCTTGCATAATATGCTTAATTATCACTGAAAATTAAATTTTTAACCTATTCCGCCACTATCAGTGGCGGAACAATGTTTTTTAGCCTAATTAAGATTTTTTAAGAAAAATTAAAAAATATACCATGTTCCGCCACTATCAGTGGCGGAATAGATTATGTTCATCTGTTCAGTCAGAGATAGTGGCGGAAATGGTAGTTTCTTAATTATTTTCAAAAGGATGATATTTGTTTAATTATTTTCCAAAATAGTTGTATTTTAAAAAAAAATTCAAATAAATATAGGTAGAAAATGGGCTAATAAGGGCCAAAATAAACTAAGCCGGGCCCAAAACAAAACAAAACAAACCAAACCAAACCCAAGCCCGCAACCCGGAGTCCGAGACTCAGAATCTAGACGAAGCTTTTCCATGGCCATTCTCATTTCCCGCTCCTCTCTCGTCTGATTTTCTCTCAATTTGGGCAATGTCTTCACGCCATTGTTCGTGAAGATTCCGCTCGTATCAGGTATTTTCCTTAAAATTCATCTTTCCGTAGGTAGGTCTATGAGTTTTGATGTTTTTTCTCTCAAAATTGCTGTTCGCTTTCATCTGTTGCTAGATATGTTTCGTAATGTTTGATTTACTGCTATTTTTTACAGATTAGGTCAAGATCGGGTAGATTCTTTCACGAAAGGAATTTAGACGAGCTTTCTTCTCACTTTTCTCTGATTTTTTTTGCACGACCAACCGATAATCTGAGGTATTACTCTAATTTTTTTCTTTCGTACATAGAACTTGATGCGATTTGCTGTTTCATCTCTCTTTTCTTTCCTCTTTTCAAAAAAATTTCAGTCTACTTTCATTTTTTTGGTACAGATATTTTTTTTTTTGTTTGATTTGCTGCATAACCTGTCCAAACCATACTTCATTAGGTATCATAAAATGTTTCGAAGTTCTTGTAAACGTTCTTGCTTTATCTTGATATTAATTTCTCAACTGACACTTAATTAACCTAGTTTTTGATTAATACATTACATGCCTTAGAAGGCCAAAAAGAAAGCCTGCAAGTTCATGAACTTTGTATGATTGGAGTTGGAGCATCTTTTAATTCTGATTTGATGAAATGGTTTCAAAAGATATGTACATAGGGACAAGGATTAAAAGAGATGCCATGATAAATAGAAAGAACTGTAGGGATCAGAAGGTTAATTGAGCAATTTTGGCTTGAATTAATAAAAAATATATTGATCATTCACCGTCCTGCATAAGTATCGTAGAATTAATTTTTGTTTAATCAAATAAAAGCAACTAAAATGCTCATTTAAAATTATCAAGATAATTTATCAAAAGAAATCCCACATCTGTGCTTTTTACAAGGTAAAATTTGCAAGGTAATACTCTGAAATTGTCCTTTGTAGCTAGAATTTTGCTATATGATGCTCTGTTCTTTTTTCTTTTGATTTTTTTTTTGAATAGTTTTTCGTTAATTCGCAACAAGACCTAGTGCCATTTCTTGCCAATAATCCAAGAATTCCTCTACAGGAACATTAGGAAATGGCTGATGCGGTATATGCGTATGTAATTCCCAAGATTGGGGAATTTTTGTCAGGAAACGTAGAAAATTTTTGTAATGTTGTCGAGACGGTTAGGAGAATTCAAAGAGATCTACAGTCTCTCGAAGCTTCGGTTGTTGAAGCAGACCGAAAACGAACTAACGACATGGTGTGTGTGGAAAGCGTCTGGACAAGCCAGGTGAGAACCTTGCTATTGGATATTGAGGATGCACTGGATTCTCACAAGATACTGACTGGAAAGGAGGATATGGAAGAACTTAATTGCTTGTCATGCTTAGAGCCGATGAAGAAAGGCTGGCAATTCACCGAGCTAACCTTTGCTCTTGATAAGTTGGAGAAACGGATCCAACACATAAAATCAAGGAGAGATTCTTATCCGAGTTCCACAAGCAATGAAGGCGCCGTGTTAACTTGGATACCGACCGCTTCTGTGATTGATTTTAGTGGATGGTATTGAATTGATTCCTTTCTTCTTTTTAGTTACTTCATTTCACTTAAGATTTATATTAATTGCATGTCATTTAGTTTGAGAATGTATTCTTCTGTGGTCAAGGTTGTTATGTTATGGACTGACTTCCATTACTTGAGCTCAGGATTTATATAATCAAATTTTGTACTTTTGAATATTGGATTGTGATTGTGTGCCTACTTAGTTTTCCAAGAAAAGATGTTCTTAATTCTTCCATCCACAAGTTGAAATTTGTTTACTGTTAATAGCTCGAAATAATTTATTTTGTGACATAAATAAAACCTCTTTATTTGCAAATACTATGGCATCATGAGCCTTAAATCTAGACATGAGAATGTAGAATATCTCTGTGAAAGTCTACCAAAGTTTCTCATTTGTAGAATGTAAACTTGCAACTCTTGAATCGATACAAATTTAGTTCTGAACCAAATTTGGAACAAGCTGGTTCCTTAAGTATTTCTTTAGAAATGAACTACTTTTAGCTTGAAATAACTCAAAATAGATCATGGTATTGTTTTTCTTATTGCATAGGAAATGAACTACTTTTAGCAAGACATATTAACAGAATGTCTATATATAGTCATTCTACTAAGTCCTTTTTTTTTTTTTTTTTTTTTGAATGGGAGTCATTCTACTAAGTTGACCGATATACTGAGAAAAATCAAAGAAACTTTTTAAATATTGAAGGTCTCAGTTTAGCAATCTCTTGGAGTCAAAGTTTAGTAGTGTCAACTAAATTTAGTTACAAAAACTAGATGCAAGTCTGTACAATATCTTTTTAGATTTTTCTTTGGTACAATTATGGCATTACTTCATTAGAGTATCTCATGCTGCCTTCACCATAGCATATTCTGTGATGGTAAAGATTTTTAATATCTATTGAATTTATATGACTAACTCTTATTTTCACAATTTAAATTGACTGATTTAATTCATTCTACTTATTTCAGGCATGATATGGGAGATGATCTTATCGGTTTAGATGGTAAAGTTAAAATAACCGATAATTTGTTATATGGCGAGGATGGGCGGAGGATTATATCCGTTTTCGGAGAAGTTGGTGTCAGGAAATCAACGTTTGTGCGTGAGATCTACTATACGGAATGGATAAAGAAAACATTTGAATTCGAACCTTGTATTTGGTTGAATTTGAGGAAGGGGGCTAGAGATAATGAGATACCTTTCCAAATACTTGCAGAGCTTGATCATAACGACACCCTCGAGCTTGGTGAGTTGTCGGTGGGTGAAGTTAAGAGTCGTATTCTACAACGGCTAGAAGGGAGGGAATACCTTATTGTGTTGGATGGTGTTAGTGGTAGAAGTCAATGGAAACAATATTGCAATGTATTTGCCAAGAGGAATTGGATGCGTGATTCTTATCCCCCGTTGTAATTCTAGAGAGTTTGGTGGGGGTGATTCTTCTCTCGGGTCTAGTATTTCGGGTGAGAGGGATTATTTCTCGTCTGTTCATTTAAGTGGTTTGAGTAGCAATGAATCTTATGCGTTGCTTTGCCGGATCGTATTCCGGTCAGAGAAGGTGCCTGAGGAGCTTCTTCAAGTAACAAAGGAAGAATTATTTGATGTTACAAAAGGCAACCCATTGGGAATTCTTCTACTTTCGGGGATTTTGAAATGTAATATGACTATTTCTCGTTGGGAGAAAGCATTCAAGCAGATTAGCTCTTACAATTATGTACATACTCTGGAGAGAGTTCTCATGCTTTCTTTAGATGATTTACCATGCCACCTAAGACCATGCTTTTTGTATTTAGCGTTCTTACCCAATTCAAAGGTTTTTAGTGCTGAAAAACTCTGTCGTTTGTGGATCGCTGAGGGGTTTGTGCAAGAAGAAAATGAGGAGATGTTTGAGGAGGTTGCGGAGTTTTATTTGCAAGAACTTGTCTTTCGACATTTGATACAGGTTGTGTCTAAAAGGGGCGGTAACCATATCAAAGAGGTGTCTGTGAGTGAAGCGGTACTGGAATTTGTCCGGTCCGAAGCACGGAGAGTTGAGTTTATGCAGAGACACGGAAATGAAACTTTTCCGGATTTCTCAAAGGCACGCCGGGTCCTCTTACGCTATGATGAGGACCGACGTGTTAACTTCTCAAATGCGATAACGGATTCCTCGGTATTGAGGTCCCTCTTTTGTTACTTCTTTGAGGAACACCCACGGCCTAAGTCAAAATCAATCGAATTTGATTTCGTCAAAAATGCGAAGTATTTGCGCGTGTTAGAAATTATAAGCCCCAAACTCTCCTACTTACCGGATGAAATTGGGGAATTGATTAATCTTGCGTACATTGGGCTACGATCAACGAACTTGAAAGAGCTCCCTTCCACCCTAAGAAGGCTTATCCATCTCCAAACTTTAGATATTGGAGGTACGTCGGTTAGGAGGGTAATTGAGGGTTTTTGGTACATCCCGCGCTTGAGAAATGTCATTGGGTTGATTTCCGTACCGGAGCTGATTTGTGAATTGAGTAACATTCATAAAATTGATGCTTTTGATTTCAGTACTTGGAATCAAAACTGGGAAATGTTCAAGTTCCTTAATGGGCTCCGAAGTTTAAGTTTGTGTGGGATTAGAGAATATCATGGAGACTCTCTCCTCTCATTGTTACGAATCCTTGATTGTTTGAGGGAGTTGAAACTGGAGGGAGAATTTCTTCCTCTCAAATTTTTTGAGTTGACTTCTTTATCAGATCTCGAGTCTCTAGAACTCAAGGGAACTCTGAATGACCAATTAGATTCAGAAGCTTCCATAAATGCTCCATTGAATTTCTCAAAGCTTGAATCAGTTACAATCTCTGATTCAAATGTAACACAACAGGTTATCTGGTTTCTGGCAAGGTTGCCACAATTGATATACATTAAAATGAATAATTGTTTTCTGGAAAATGATAATCAAATGGATCTTATTTTACCACAGACTGGGTTTCATCAGCTTAAAAAGTTGGAAGTGCTTGAACTTGGTGTAAATGGGTCAGTTACTAGTGTTCAACTGTCTGCAACATAAATAGTGGTTTCGTCTTGGAGAAAAAAGTTCCCTTTTTTTTAATGATGTGAATGATTTTGGTATATTTCAAACAATATGTGCTTAGTAAATTGTATTTTTTTTTTAATGCTGGGTATATTTCAAATAAGATGATGTGCTTGGTAAAATTGAACGATTGGTATATTTCGACAAAGATGATGTGCTTGGTAACATTGAACTTTTGGTACGTATAAGATGTGCATGGTAAAATTGACCTTTTTTGGCTTAGTGAAGTTGAAATTTTGTTTTTCTTTTGATGATCTGAGACAGCTTTTGGTATCTTTCAGACAAGATGTGCTTATGAATTTTTTTTAAGGCCTAATCTTATATATTCCATACCGGAGAAAAACTGAAAAGTGAAACCATCCCACAGTTTTTTTTTTTAAGAATTTTGGTCAAAATATTAAAAACTTCAAGTATAAAATAAATACAACATCTATTTGATGATTGCCCCCTTTGCAAGAGCTATTCGGATGGCTTGTGGTTGTACACCAGGCACTATTATTCAAGGGATGTTTACTCCAAGTTAACAAACTTTGAGAATTAAGATTGCAGCAGTGGTATATGGAGTCTGGAAGGAATATTGCCTGACAACATTCCAGAATAAATTATCAACTGTTGTGCAGATCAGGAATAATATACAAGCAGACTTACATCTCTGGCTATTCACTTCACTTCCTACTCCTACACGTCAATTTAAATGCTTAGCATGGCTGACTAATTAGGGTTTGGCTAATCTGTTTAGCCTTTCTTTTCTTTAATTTCTCTCTTTTCTTTTTAATTTTCTTTCTTTTCTTTTCTAGTTTTCTTTCTTTTCATTTTCTTAATTTTTTTAATTTATTTGGATATGTCATTTAATCTCCATCTTCCTAATGGAGAAACAGACACTATTATATTTCAATAATATAATAATAATATTATTGTCTCTCCCCAATTAAATATGAGTTATCATTAAAGCTAATAGATGGCAGGCCAAGAAACCTTTAACATACTATAGCAAACATAAATAATACTAACAAATTATGGCAAAAATTATTAAATAATTAAAAAAAATCCAAATAATAATAATAATAATAATATATTAAAATCCACTACTCCAACCATAAATTATAAAAATCACATAGAATCTTTTACGTACCCAAATCAAGTGATATGATAAGAAAAATGGAATTTCAAACTTGTAAAGAACATAAATTTTTCAATTAAATTTTTAACAAAATATTTAAGCAATACCTCAACATGTTAGTTTTACCTGAACATGATGATGGTTTTGTAACTCGGAGGGTTAATATCTTTAATTCTTTTTGATGACGTGGAAGATTCTATGTGATTAAACACTGTAGAAAAGTAGATAGGAAAAATACTTAAATGTTTAAATTAAATCACTGAAAATCAACAGTTTGAATCTATCTTATATAACTATATAAATTAACAATATCTTGAGCAAGACAAAACAATCTGAAACGGAAGGCCCATGATTCTTTTCACCACGCAAAGAAAGCAGAAATAACAAGAATAATAAAACACAACTGCAATAAGTACTGGATAACATTTATTAATATACCAACATACATCAGTACCTCATATCAGTTCCTTAAATAATCTAAAAGCTACATACAGTACCGCATATACATATCAGTTCTCTTAATATATTTCAAGTCAAAACAAGCTAAAAAAGAACTGCAATAACGATAAATAACAATAGGACCATTTTGCATTACGTTCAAAAGTATCAATAACAACAAGAACAGGACACCTATTCATGTGGTGGATATTAGCAGCTTGAGCCGGAAATTTTGACCAGATCTAACGGTCCTGAATCGTTTACCACCTCTAGCTTCTTGTATTTATTACTTGCACATGACTGATTCCATTACGGTGATAGTCTCCAAATTCATTAATGCTTTGGACTACTCGGGGCATAATGGCAAATAGTCACCTTCAAATTACTCAGTCCGTAAGTGAGCATCCTCACATTGCCACAGCTCACTAGTTTCAATTTCTCAAGTTGAGGCATGCACGAGGCCTTGATGCAACATGTACGCAACTCATCCAACTCAACAAGCTCAAGCTCTTTCAGGCGATAAAATCCATCGGCACAGAAAACCAACTCTTGGCCATTGTACGCCTTGTTCATTTCGAGTATTAAAAGATTAGGCAATAGCGCGAGTGCATCTACTAACGCTTGAGTAGCATTTGAGGAGAGCAATCTAACCGTGTTAAGTAACGGTAGATTGGAGCACATATTTGAGACCGCATCAACGCCCAAATTGTTGTCTAGCGTCCCACGTAACTCCAATATTTCTAGACGTGAGATGGTGGAAATCGCAAACACGCGCAATGGAAGGTCTTTGCCAGCTAAGATCAGGTGCTCGAGAAATTCAAGTTTGCCGAGAGCATATAACAGCGCACTTGCATCACAATGCAAGAGTCCGCACAATTCTAGGGACTTAATACGACCCATATTGTGGAGCAAACCGAAAGAGGTGACACTCCAATTTGAACAATTTACGCTTCTAAGGGTCAGTAAATTAACCAAATAGCCAACACGAGGAGGCACAACAAGCAAAGAGCCGAAGACATGCTTGAGCGCACGGATATTCCAAAAACCACTAGCGAGATTTGTAACCGAAGTTCCGGCAATATCTAGGGTTTGAAGATTGATAAGATTTTTGATACTCGAGGGAAGCTCCTTCAACTCCCTAGAGCCAACCCCGAGATACCTCAAGAGGATCATGTTTCCGATTTCCTCCGGAATCCTCTTAACCAATAAACCATGAATATCAAGGACTCGAAGAAACCGCGCCCACCGCAAGAAGCTCAAATTAGAAAACTCTTTCCTCCAAAAGCGCTCTTCAAAATAAAACGAGAGAGACCGCATTTTCTTTAAGAACATTAGGTCCTTGTAAATGCAATTCCGGAGAAAGAGGCGATTACTCATTGGGGGATAATCGGATGTATCCGTACGGATCTCAAAGAAGTAATTATTCCGAGCTTCGGACTGCACAAAATCGTGAATTAGGTCATAGAGGGCGACCTCTTTTATGCGTCCCTTTCGATCCTTCCTCACCGGATGCACAAGCTGTCTCAAGATCAACTCCTCGAGAATACCCTCTCCAATTTCCTCAACGGATTTATCCCCATTACCTGATTCTATGAAACCCTCCGCATCCCACAACCGCACTAATTTATCAGCCGAGAACACCGTTCTCATTGGAAAACCGGCAAAGTAGAGGAAACACGACTTCACATTATCAGGAAGGTTATCAAAGCTCAACGAAATTATCATATTCCTATTAATTTGTCTTGATCCTTGGTTTGACTTCAATAGCCATGTGAGAATCTGTTTCCACATAAAAGGTGGAAGTTGGGAATTTAAAAGTCCAGAGAGTACTAAAATGGTCAAAGGATGACCTTCCGTAAGATCGTGGATATCATCAAACGATATGCCGCCAAATTCACCCGGCCAGTCAAATGACGAAAACGCCCTTTGACAAAAAGGCGTTTGCCGTCATCTTTGTTGAGATATCCCAGCGAAACATTTTTTGAATCAGCTTTCCAAACCGCACCAGTTCCAGGACGAGCGATCGTTACAACTCGGCTGCCTTCAAACCCTTTTGGTAATATCGAGCATATATAAAGGCAATCCCCCTTCTCGATATATCATCTAGCACCACAATATACCTTTTACCTTGCAAGCAATTAGATATACATGTCTTGATACTACAAGCTGAGGATTCCTCCTCGACTACTAGTCCCGCGGCAAGAAGATTTTCTCGAATTTGGACATGAAGGTCATCCCATTTGAGATTTAGGGGCAGATGCAACCAAATACACACCTCAAAATGACTCTGAATCTCAACGCTGTTGTAAACCTTCTTTGCTAGTGTTGTTTTGCCTATTCCACTCTCGCCCCGAATGTGGATTTCTTCACGCCTTTCAGATCCCCCAATCAACTTTTCTTTCAGAGTCTCGAAATACTTATCAAATCCAATCATATCATCCTCCGGTTTTTGCCAGCCCGTCTTCCTGTTCATTAGTCAAATTAATTAGATTCGTTGTGATATATTTCCAAAATTACAAAAACAAACCTGACGGGTTATTGTTTGCATTATATATGAGACATCCCTATTTGATTAACGGGAAAAAAAGAATAAAATCTCGTAATATAAACAAGTAACTAGTATACCATGAATAATAACCAGTATCAGAAGAAATCATCCAGTTCTTCAAGGGACGGGGTGGACCGTCTTTGACTCTTACATCAGAAAAAAATACCGCAGAGACTTTTTCAACCCTCGAATAAATCCGATCAATCTGGTTGGAAACCCAAAACCCTAAAAATGCATCCTTTAATGGATCCAATAAGCAGCAAATCCTCCACCCGCTTTCCACTTCATCCCAGCCAAGTTTCCAAAGAAACTCGTCAATTACATCTTCGATTTCACAGGCCATAGGAAAGACTTGACGAATCCAAAACATCACAGAAAAGTCTGACATGTCTCGGTTCCTCAAATCGGCTTTCTGTAGAGACTCTTGCAGAGCCTCTAGCATGCTCTCAATCAATAAAATATTGCCACTCTTTTCATTCAGCATATCCATCGCTGCTCTATTCATCCTCAACTCCTTCATTTTGCCAACGGCAAGGTTGATTGACATGTCTACCGTCGGTATTTTCATTGGTAAATCCTTCAATTCAAACTCTTTCTTAAAAACAAACTGCACATATTCAAGACAAAAGCATATTCAGCAGATTGAATATAAAAAAGATCAAAGAACAAAAGAAAAACCAACTAATGGGAAAAAAAAAAACAAAAAAAAAACAATATAAAACCATGTTTGATACAACAAGAGTGCAGACCAAGAAAGAAAGAAATTATATCAGTTAATTCCATTAACTAATTATAAGCCCTAAAGCCCATGCAAAGAAACCCATTGAATAAACTTAAATGAAAAGCACCAAATTACAGAAGTTAGATCTAAAAGGGATGAACACAATACCTGATAAATTCCCGATGAAGAACGAAGAAAGGAAGAATCAGAACGTCAGGCTCGCGCGAGTAATTTTAGTAGATCTATGCGAATTGAGGCCGGTATTCAAAACCCTAACCAAAGCTTTGTTCTGTTCTGTTCTGTTCTGTTGTGTGTCAAAGAAAGAGAGAATGAGGGAAATGTTTGTCGATGCATTAGAAAATAAATACAGAAGTCGGGTTTGGATAATAAGAATAGTCTGTGTGGGCCTTTATTTAAAAATATATAATGGACTGTATTTCAAACATAATAATAACGGGCCTGTTAATTTTATTTCTTATTTCAGTTTCTAAGTCCAGTCCAGCATGTGAGCTGAGTGAGTCCCGTTTATAACATTTTTTTTTTTTTTTTTGTGAGAAGTTTAGATGTACAAAAAATATAAACGCATCTGCTTTGTAATCTCTCCTTTTCTTATTATTTCAGAATTTACGATATAGTTGTAATCAAAGCCTTGGATTAATCAAACCAGGAATACCTATCAATCAAACCAGGAACACCTAGAGGCTTCAACGCAAAATAAAAAGAATCTTTGATGTTATGTCCTCATCACAGTATCAAGTGGGGCCGTTGGATTTGGAAGACTTTGATGACATTCAGAATGTCCTAAGAAAAGTGAGATAAATGTAAAATAGAAGGATAGAAATATATTGTCTGATGTGAAAGGAAAAATAGAAGGAATTATGTTAAACTAGATTAAGTATTTTATATTTTAATTAGATAAATTAAATATATGAATTAGTTACAGTTATATTTTAATTAAATTAACTGGAACCAAAACCAAATAAACATTACAACTCAAGTAATATGACATCACAATAACCACAAAAACTATTACCAATTAATAAACCCAATTTACAGTGAGATGAGGGATACAAGTGTTGTCCCTCATTTCCTGCGAGATAATAATTATCTTTCCTTTCACATCAAGCATTAAAAAAATAATTATCTTGAGACAATAACTGTTGTCACTCATTTCCTACAAACAAGATCTCATTTTCGTTCAGTCTTCCATATCAAACACATGACAATGGCTCATATTCAGGAAAAGGATTTCATGTCCCACTTAGCTCCAGAAATCAAATAGCCCCTACTGGAACAAAATTCTTATCATCTTTCATTCATTCTATTATTAACATTAATATCCAATTAAACATATCACTTTGGCATTCTCATATAAGTTTCTTAGTAGCATAAAAGCTTATAAAATAAAAAACCAGACTTACAAGTCTCACCTTTGTATGCAGTTCCAACTCTAAAATATAAATTAACCTGGTAACTAATATTCAACAAGTTATATTAAGTTTTGAAAATATCATTCAGTGCATAAGAGAAATCATTATCTGATCAACGGTAGTGTTGACCAATTAGAAGGATTAGATAGGCCGAAAATCACTTTCTGATCAAATGCCAAGTCTTAGTGATAACCAGAGGAGAAGATGAATACCAACTCATTAACAACATTTAATGAAAGAATCGCCATCTTGAAGATATCAAGATATCACCCTCTACCTTGTTGTCTTTATGACTTGCACAAGACTGATTCCATTACGGTAATAATCTCCGACTTCTGGATTGCTGAACTAGTTGGGGCAGGATAGCAAATAGTCACCTCCTTGAGTTTCTTCAAATTACTCAATCCATAAGGCGGCATCCCCACATTGCAACACCTCAACATTGTCAACTTCTCAAGTTGAGGCATGCAAGAGGCCTCTATGCGACATGTACACAACTCATCCAACTCAACAAGCTCGAGCTCCTTCAAGCGATAAAATCTGTCAGCACAGAAAGCCAACTCTTGGCCATTGTGAGCCTTGTTCATTTCGAGTATAAGAAGATTAGGCAATAGCGCGAGAGCATCTACTAGCATTTGAGTAGCATTTGAGGAGAACAATCTAACCATGTAAAGTAACGGTAGATTGGAGGACATATTTGAGACCGCATCAACGCCCAAATTGTTGTCTAGCGTCCCACGTAACTCCAATGTTTCTAGACGTGAGATGGTGGAAATCGCAAACACGCGCAATGGAAGGTCTTTGCTAGCTAAGATCAGGTGCTCGAGAAATTCAAGTTTGCCGAGAGCATATAACAGCGCACTTACATCACAATGCAAGAGTCCCCGCAATTCCAAGGATTTAAGATGGCTCATGTTATGGAGCACGCTATAAGAGACGGGACTCCAATTTGAACAATTTACGCTTCGGAAGGTTATTAAATTAACCAAGTAGCCAACACGAGGAGGCACGACAAGCAAAGAGCCGAAGACATGCTTGAGCGTAGGGATATTCCAAAAACCACTTGCGAGATTTGTAACCGAAGTTCCGGCAATATCTAGGGTTTGAAGATTGATAAGATTTTTGATACTCGATGGAAGCTCCTTCAACTCCCTTGAGCCAACCCCAAGATACCTCAAGAGGATCATGTTTCCGATTTCCTCCGGAATCCTCTTAACCGACAAACCATGCATATCAAGGACTCGAAGAAACCGCGCCCACCGCAATAAACTCAAATGAGAAAACTCTCCCCTCCAAAAGGGCTCTTCAAAATATAAGGAGAGAGACCGCATTTTCTTTAAGAAGATTAGGTCTTTGAAAACGCAATTCCGGAGAGAGACGCGACGATTTGAGGAATAACAGAACGTACTCGTACAAACCTCAAAGAAGTAATTATTTCGAGCTTCGGACAACACAAAATCATGAATTAGGTCATACAGAGCAACCTCTTTAATGCGTCCCTTTCGATCCATCCTCACCGGAAGCACAAGCCGTCTAAAAATCAACTCCTCGAGAATACCCTCTCCAATCTCCTCAACGGATCTTTCCCCATTACTTGATTCTATGAAACCCTCCGCATCCCACAACCGCACCAATTTATCGGCCGAAAACACCGTTCCCATTGGAAAACCGGCAAAGTAGAGGAAACACGGCTTTGCATTATCCGGAAGGTTATCAAAGCTCAGTGAAAGTATCATATCCCTATCACCTGCTCTTCTACCGTCTCCGCACTTCAACAACCATGCAAGAACTTTTTTCCACATGGAAGGCGGGAGTTGAGAATTTAAAACTCCTGAGAGTATTAAAATGGTCAAAGGATGACCATCCGTAAGATCATGGATATCCTCAAACGAGATGTCGGCAAATTCACTCGGCCAGTCAAATGACGAAAATGCATTTTGACAAAAGAGGCTTCTGCTGTCATCCTTGTTGAGATAATCCAATGAAAAAGTTTCCGAATCGATATTCCAGCCCGCATCAGTAAAGGAACGAGAGATCATCACCGCTCGGCTTCCTTCAAACCCGTCTGGCAATATAGACCATATATCCACCATACTCGATACGCCATCTAGCACCACAATATACCGTTTTCCTTGCAAGAAATTCTTTATGCAACTCCTGATATCACGACTCGAGGTTTCCTCCTCGATTTCTAGTCCCATGGCGAGAAGATTTTCTCGAATTTGGACATACATTAGGTCGTTATTTAGGGGCAGGTGCAACCAAATACAAACCTCGAAATGACTCTGAATCTCGACACTGTTGTAAACCTTTTTTGCAAGTGTTGTTTTGCCAATTCCACTGTCTCCTTCAATGTGGATTACTTCACGCCTTTCGGATCCACCAATGAGCTTTTCTTTCAGAGCCTCGAAATATTTGTCAAATCCAATCATGTCATCCTCCCGTTTTTGCCAGCTCGTTTTCCTGTTCATTCGTCAGATCAGTTAGATCCGTCAGACATATTTCCAAAATTACAAAAAAGAGTCTAGTAGGTTTTTGCTTGCATTATACATGAGATACTCCACATTCGATTAACAGAAAAATGAGAATAACGTCTCGTAAAAATAAAGAAGTAATTCATATACCATGAAGAATAATCAGTATCACAAGAAAGCATCCAGTTCTTCAAGGGAAGAGGCGGCCCATCTCTGACTCTTGCATCAGAAACAAACAATGCAGAGACTTTTTCGACCCTTGAATAGATTCTATCAATCTGGTTGGAAACCCAAAACCCTAAAAATGCATCCTTTAACGGATCCAATAAGCAGCAAATCCTCCACCCGCTTTCCAATTCATCCCACCCGAGTTTCCAAAGAAACCCATCAATTACATCTTCAATTTCACGGGCCATAGGAAATACTTCAACAATCCAAAAACTCACGGAGCAGTTTCGGTTCCTTAAATCGGCTCTCTTTACAGACTTTTGAAGGGACTCTAGCTTGCTTTCAATCAATAAAATGTTGCCTCTCTTTTCATTCAGCATAGCCATTGCTGTTGTATTCATCCTCAACTCTTTCATCTTGCGAATGGCAAGGTCGATTGCCATGTCTGCCATTGGTAAAGTTCGGTAACCCATCAAAGCTCTGTACTAATAAATAACCTACGCATATATTCAAGAAAAAGAAGATTAACAGATTGAATATGAAATTGACACTGTTGGCATGATTTCCTCTTTGTAGACATTTACGAAAGAGAAAAGAGGCTCACAAAAGAAAAAACAACTAATGGAAAAAAAATAACAAAATTACAAAAAGAAAAAGAATAATATAAAATCATGGTAATTGCTATATGATGATGTAACAAGAGTACAGACACCCAAAAAGGAAATTATATCAATTCATTTCATTAATTAATTATAAATCCTAAAGACCATGCAAAAGAACTCAAGTGCATAATCTTAACTGAAAATTGAAAATTGAAGAAGTTAGATATAGAAAAGATGAAATCAAGACCTGATAAATAATTCGGAGGGGGAAGAACGAGATGGTCTGTAACGTATTATAAATTAGAACGTCAGACTTGCGCGAGTGATTTCAACAGATCTGTTCGAATTGAGGCCGGTATTCAAAAACCCTAACCTTTGTTCTGTGGAGTGTCGAACAGAGAAAGAGAGAGAAAAGAGGGAAATAAAATATTTCGGCGAGAAGTTGGGTTTGGGTGGTCTTTAACGGGTCTCTTATCGGTTTAATAAAGTTTGTGTGGGGCCTTTATTTTAAATAATATTATGGTCTGTATTGCAAGAAAAGAAATAACAACACAATGGGCCTGTTTATTTTATTTGTTATATCGGTTTTTAAGTCCAGGAAAAAATATAATGGGCCTATTTATTTCATTTGTTATTTCTATTTTCCAGTCCAGGAATTAATAATATAATAGGCCTTTTATTACATTTGTTATTTCGGTTTTTAAGTCCAGCACGTCACGTGTGATGAGTGGGTTAAAATCAGGTAAAATGGATGTGTTAATAGCGTGTATAAACATACTGCTGAATACAAGTACCAAGTCATTAGTCACAACATATGGAATATAATATATGCGAACATTAAAAAAACATCTGCTTCACAATCTATTTATCCCTTCCTTTTTCTTCTAAAAATTTATATGCGAACAGTATTTTTTTTTTTTTTTTTGATAAATTTTCAGAGGCAAAAAAATATAAAATACGTTGTTCCGCCAAGCTTGTTGCCGGAACAAGATTTTTTATTTTATTTTTTGACTAATTTCTTTTCTAAATTTGCAGTTAACGCTAAAAATTAAAAAAATCAACCTATTCCGCTAAGGGTTATGCGGAACACTCCTGGGCCATTTTTTTCTCCTAATTAGGATTATTTATGGTTGCTAAATGGCCCGGCCGTGTTCCGCCAGAACCCTTAGCGGAACAGGTTAATTTTTTTAATTTTTAGCGTTAACTGCAAATTTAGAAAAGAAATTAGTCAAAAAAATAAAAAAAATCTTGTTTCGGCAACAAGATTGGCAGAATAACCTATTCTATATTTTTTTGCCCCTAAAAAGACTCTGAAAATTTATCAAATTTTTTTTAAAAAATATTAAAAAAAATATAGTTCCGCCATTCTCTGTGGTAGAACAGTGAACCGTTTTTTTCTTGCATAATATGCTTAATTATCACTGAAAATTAAATTTTTAACCTATTCCGCCACTATCAGTGGCGGAACAATGTTTTTTAGCCTAATTAAGATTTTTTTAAGAAAAATTAAAAAATATACCATGTTCCGCCACTATCGGTGGCGGAATAGATTATGTTCATCTGTTCAGTCAGAGATAGTGGCGGAAATGGTAGTTTCTTAATTATTTTCAAAAGGATGATATTTGTTTAATTATTTTCCAAAATAGTTGTATTTTAAAAAAAATTCAAATAAATATAGGTAGAAAATGGGCTAATAAGGGCCAAAATAAACTAAGCCGGGCCCAAAACAAAACAAAACAAACCAAACCAAACCCAAGCCCGCAACCCGGAGTCCGAGACTCAGAATCTAGACGAAGCTTTTCCATGGCCATTCTCATTTCCCGCTCCTCTCTCGTCTGATTTTCTCTCAATTTGGGCAATGTCTTCACGCCATTGTTCGTGAAGATTCCGCTCGTATCAGGTATTTTCCTTAAAATTCATCTTTCCGTAGGTAGGTCTATGAGTTTTGATGTTTTTTCTCTCAAAATTGCTGTTCGCTTTCATCTGTTGCTAGATATGTTTCGTAATGTTTGATTTACTGCTATTTTTTACAGATTAGGTCAAGATCGGGTAGATTCTTTCACGAAAGGAATTTAGACGAGCTTTCTTCTCACTTTTCTCTGATTTTTTTTGCACGACCAACCGATAATCTGAGGTATTACTCTAATTTTTTTCTTTCGTACATAGAACTTGATGCGATTTGCTGTTTCATCTCTCTTTTCTTTCCTCTTTTCAAAAAAATTTCAGTCTACTTTCATTTTTTTGGTACAGATATGTTTTTTTTTGTTTGATTTGCTGCATAACCTGTCCAAACCATACTTCATTAGGTATCATAAAATGTTTCGAAGTTCTTGTAAACGTTCTTGCTTTATCTTGATATTAATTTCTCAACTGACACTTAATTAACCTAGTTTTTGATTAATACATTACATGCCTTAGAAGGCCAAAAAGAAAGCCTGCAAGTTCATGAACTTTGTATGATTGGAGTTGGAGCATCTTTTAATTCTGATTTGATGAAATGGTTTCAAAAGATATGTACATAGGGACAAGGATTAAAAGAGATGCCATGATAAATAGAAAGAACTGTAGGGATCAGAAGGTTAATTGAGCAATTTTGGCTTGAATTAATAAAAAATATATTGATCATTCACCGTCCTGCATAAGTATCGTAGAATTAATTTTTGTTTAATCAAATAAAAGCAACTAAAATGCTCATTTAAAATTATCAAGATAATTTATCAAAAGAAATCCCACATCTGTGCTTTTTACAAGGTAAAATTTGCAAGGTAATACTCTGAAATTGTCCTTTGTAGCTAGAATTTTGCTATATGATGCTCTGTTCTTTTTTCTTTTGATTTTTTTTTTGAATAGTTTTTCGTTAATTCGCAACAAGACCTAGTGCCATTTCTTGCCAATAATCCAAGAATTCCTCTACAGGAACATTAGGAAATGGCTGATGCGGTATATGCGTATGTAATTCCCAAGATTGGGGAATTTTTGTCAGGAAACGTAGAAAATTTTTGTAATGTTGTCGAGACGGTTAGGAGAATTCAAAGAGATCTACAGTCTCTCGAAGCTTCGGTTGTTGAAGCAGACCGAAAACGAACTAACGACATGGTGTGTGTGGAAAGCGTCTGGACAAGCCAGGTGAGAACCTTGCTATTGGATATTGAGGATGCACTGGATTCTCACAAGATACTGACTGGAAAGGAGGATATGGAAGAACTTAATTGCTTGTCATGCTTAGAGCCGATGAAGAAAGGCTGGCAATTCACCGAGCTAACCTTTGCTCTTGATAAGTTGGAGAAACGGATCCAACACATAAAATCAAGGAGAGATTCTTATCCGAGTTCCACAAGCAATGAAGGCGCCGTGTTAACTTGGATACCGACCGCTTCTGTGATTGATTTTAGTGGATGGTATTGAATTGATTCCTTTCTTCTTTTTAGTTACTTCATTTCACTTAAGATTTATATTAATTGCATGTCATTTAGTTTGAGAATGTATTCTTCTGTGGTCAAGGTTGTTATGTTATGGACTGACTTCCATTACTTGAGCTCAGGATTTATATAATCAAATTTTGTACTTTTGAATATTGGATTGTGATTGTGTGCCTACTTAGTTTTCCAAGAAAAGATGTTCTTAATTCTTCCATCCACAAGTTGAAATTTGTTTACTGTTAATAGCTCGAAATAATTTATTTTGTGACATAAATAAAACCTCTTTATTTGCAAATACTATGGCATCATGAGCCTTAAATCTAGACATGAGAATGTAGAATATCTCTGTGAAAGTCTACCAAAGTTTCTCATTTGTAGAATGTAAACTTGCAACTCTTGAATCGATACAAATTTAGTTCTGAACCAAATTTGGAACAAGCTGGTTCCTTAAGTATTTCTTTAGAAATGAACTACTTTTAGCTTGAAATAACTCAAAATAGATCATGGTATTGTTTTTCTTATTGCATAGGAAATGAACTACTTTTAGCAAGACATATTAACAGAATGTCTATATATAGTCATTCTACTAAGTCCCTTTTTTTTTTTTTTTTTTTGAATGGGAGTCATTCTACTAAGTTGACCGATATACTGAGAAAAATCAAAGAAACTTTTTAAATATTGAAGGTCTCAGTTTAGCAATCTCTTGGAGTCAAAGTTTAGTAGTGTCAACTAAATTTAGTTACAAAAACTAGATGCAAGTCTGTACAATATCTTTTTAGATTTTTCTTTGGTACAATTATGGCATTACTTCATTAGAGTATCTCATGCTGCCTTCACCATAGCATATTCTGTGATGGTAAAGATTTTTAATATCTATTGAATTTATATGACTAACTCTTATTTTCACAATTTAAATTGACTGATTTAATTCATTCTACTTATTTCAGGCATGATATGGGAGATGATCTTATCGGTTTAGATGGTAAAGTTAAAATAACCGATAATTTGTTATATGGCGAGGATGGGCGGAGGATTATATCCGTTTTCGGAGAAGTTGGTGTCAGGAAATCAACGTTTGTGCGTGAGATCTACTATACGGAATGGATAAAGAAAACATTTGAATTCGAACCTTGTATTTGGTTGAATTTGAGGAAGGGGGCTAGAGATAATGAGATACCTTTCCAAATACTTGCAGAGCTTGATCATAACGACACCCTCGAGCTTGGTGAGTTGTCGGTGGGTGAAGTTAAGAGTCGTATTCTACAACGGCTAGAAGGGAGGGAATACCTTATTGTGTTGGATGGTGTTAGTGGTAGAAGTCAATGGAAACAATATTGCAATGTATTTGCCAAGAGGAATTGGATGCGTGATTCTTATCCCCCGTTGTAATTCTAGAGAGTTTGGTGGGGGTGATTCTTCTCTCGGGTCTAGTATTTCGGGTGAGAGGGATTATTTCTCGTCTGTTCATTTAAGTGGTTTGAGTAGCAATGAATCTTATGCGTTGCTTTGCCGGATCGTATTCCGGTCAGAGAAGGTGCCTGAGGAGCTTCTTCAAGTAACAAAGGAAGAATTATTTGATGTTACAAAAGGCAACCCATTGGGAATTCTTCTACTTTCGGGGATTTTGAAATGTAATATGACTATTTCTCGTTGGGAGAAAGCATTCAAGCAGATTAGCTCTTACAATTATGTACATACTCTGGAGAGAGTTCTCATGCTTTCTTTAGATGATTTACCATGCCACCTAAGACCATGCTTTTTGTATTTAGCGTTCTTACCCAATTCAAAGGTTTTTAGTGCTGAAAAACTCTGTCGTTTGTGGATCGCTGAGGGGTTTGTGCAAGAAGAAAATGAGGAGATGTTTGAGGAGGTTGCGGAGTTTTATTTGCAAGAACTTGTCTTTCGACATTTGATACAGGTTGTGTCTAAAAGGGGCGGTAACCATATCAAAGAGGTGTCTGTGAGTGAAGCGGTACTGGAATTTGTCCGGTCCGAAGCACGGAGAGTTGAGTTTATGCAGAGACACGGAAATGAAACTTTTCCGGATTTCTCAAAGGCACGCCGGGTCCTCTTACGCTATGATGAGGACCGACGTGTTAACTTCTCAAATGCGATAACGGATTCCTCGGTATTGAGGTCCCTCTTTTGTTACTTCTTTGAGGAACACCCACGGCCTAAGTCAAAATCAATCGAATTTGATTTCGTCAAAAATGCGAAGTATTTGCGCGTGTTAGAAATTATAAGCCCCAAACTCTCCTACTTACCGGATGAAATTGGGGAATTGATTAATCTTGCGTACATTGGGCTACGATCAACGAACTTGAAAGAGCTCCCTTCCACCCTAAGAAGGCTTATCCATCTCCAAACTTTAGATATTGGAGGTACGTCGGTTAGGAGGGTAATTGAGGGTTTTTGGTACATCCCGCGCTTGAGAAATGTCATTGGGTTGATTTCCGTACCGGAGCTGATTTGTGAATTGAGTAACATTCATAAAATTGATGCTTTTGATTTCAGTACTTGGAATCAAAACTGGGAAATGTTCAAGTTCCTTAATGGGCTCCGAAGTTTAAGTTTGTGTGGGATTAGAGAATATCATGGAGACTCTCTCCTCTCATTGTTACGAATCCTTGATTGTTTGAGGGAGTTGAAACTGGAGGGAGAATTTCTTCCTCTCAAATTTTTTGAGTTGACTTCTTTATCAGATCTCGAGTCTCTAGAACTCAAGGGAACTCTGAATGACCAATTAGATTCAGAAGCTTCCATAAATGCTCCATTGAATTTCTCAAAGCTTGAATCAGTTACAATCTCTGATTCAAATGTAACACAACAGGTTATCTGGTTTCTGGCAAGGTTGCCACAATTGATATACATTAAAATGAATAATTGTTTTCTGGAAAATGATAATCAAATGGATCTTATTTTACCACAGACTGGGTTTCATCAGCTTAAAAAGTTGGAAGTGCTTGAACTTGGTGTAAATGGGTCAGTTACTAGTGTTCAACTGTCTGCAACATAAATAGTGGTTTCGTCTTGGAGAAAAAAGTTCCCTTTTTTTTAATGATGTGAATGATTTTGGTATATTTCAAACAATATGTGCTTAGTAAATTGTATTTTTTTTTTAATGCTGGGTATATTTCAAATAAGATGATGTGCTTGGTAAAATTGAACGATTGGTATATTTCGACAAAGATGATGTGCTTGGTAACATTGAACTTTTGGTACGTATAAGATGTGCATGGTAAAATTGACCTTTTTTGGCTTAGTGAAGTTGAAATTTTGTTTTTCTTTTGATGATCTGAGACAGCTTTTGGTATCTTTCAGACAAGATGTGCTTATGAATTTTTTTTAAGGCCTAATCTTATATATTCCATACCGGAGAAAAACTGAAAAGTGAAACCATCCCACAGTTTTCTTTTTTTAAGAATTTTGGTCAAAATATTAAAAACTTCAAGTATAAAATAAATACAACATCTATTTGATGATTGCCCCCTTTGCAAGAGCTATTCGGATGGCTTGTGGTTGTACACCAGGCACTATTATTCAAGGGATGTTTACTCCAAGTTAACAAACTTTGAGAATTAAGATTGCAGCAGTGGTATATGGAGTCTGGAAGGAATATTGCCTGACAACATTCCAGAATAAATTATCAACTGTTGTGCAGATCAGGAATAATATACAAGCAGACTTACATCTCTGGCTATTCACTTCACTTCCTACTCCTACACGTCAATTTAAATGCTTAGCATGGCTGACTAATTAGGGTTTGGCTAATCTGTTTAGCCTTTCTTTTCTTTAATTTCTCTCTTTTCTTTTTAATTTTCTTTCTTTTCTTTTCTAGTTTTCTTTCTTTTCATTTTCTTAATTTTTTTAATTTATTTGGATATGTCATTTAATCTCCATCTTCCTAATGGAGAAACAGACACTATTATATTTCAATAATATAATAATAATATTATTGTCTCTCCCCAATTAAATATGAGTTATCATTAAAGCTAATAGATGGCAGGCCAAGAAACCTTTAACATACTATAGCAAACATAAATAATACTAACAAATTATGGCAAAAATTATTAAATAATTAAAAAAAATCCAAATAATAATAATAATAATAATATATTAAAATCCACTACTCCAACCATAAATTATAAAAATCACATAGAATCTTTTACGTACCCAAATCAAGTGATATGATAAGAAAAATGGAATTTCAAACTTGTAAAGAACATAAATTTTTCAATTAAATTTTTAACAAAATATTTAAGCAATACCTCAACATGTTAGTTTTACCTGAACATGATGATGGTTTTGTAACTCGGAGGGTTAATATCTTTAATTCTTTTTGATGACGTGGAAGATTCTATGTGATTAAACACTGTAGAAAAGTAGATAGGAAAAATACTTAAATGTTTAAATTAAATCACTGAAAATCAACAGTTTGAATCTATCTTATATAACTATATAAATTAACAATATCTTGAGCAAGACAAAACAATCTGAAACGGAAGGCCCATGATTCTTTTCACCACGCAAAGAAAGCAGAAATAACAAGAATAATAAAACACAACTGCAATAAGTACTGGATAACATTTATTAATATACCAACATACATCAGTACCTCATATCAGTTCCTTAAATAATCTAAAAGCTACATACAGTACCGCATATACATATCAGTTCTCTTAATATATTTCAAGTCAAAACAAGCTAAAAAAGAACTGCAATAACGATAAATAACAATAGGACCATTTTGCATTACGTTCAAAAGTATCAATAACAACAAGAACAGGACACCTATTCATGTGGTGGATATTAGCAGCTTGAGCCGGAAATTTTGACCAGATCTAACGGTCCTGAATCGTTTACCACCTCTAGCTTCTTGTATTTATTACTTGCACATGACTGATTCCATTACGGTGATAGTCTCCAAATTCATTAATGCTTTGGACTACTCGGGGCATAATGGCAAATAGTCACCTTCAAATTACTCAGTCCGTAAGTGAGCATCCTCACATTGCCACAGCTCACTAGTTTCAATTTCTCAAGTTGAGGCATGCACGAGGCCTTGATGCAACATGTACGCAACTCATCCAACTCAACAAGCTCAAGCTCTTTCAGGCGATAAAATCCATCGGCACAGAAAACCAACTCTTGGCCATTGTACGCCTTGTTCATTTCGAGTATTAAAAGATTAGGCAATAGCGCGAGTGCATCTACTAACGCTTGAGTAGCATTTGAGGAGAGCAATCTAACCGTGTTAAGTAACGGTAGATTGGAGCACATATTTGAGACCGCATCAACGCCCAAATTGTTGTCTAGCGTCCCACGTAACTCCAATATTTCTAGACGTGAGATGGTGGAAATCGCAAACACGCGCAATGGAAGGTCTTTGCCAGCTAAGATCAGGTGCTCGAGAAATTCAAGTTTGCCGAGAGCATATAACAGCGCACTTGCATCACAATGCAAGAGTCCGCACAATTCTAGGGACTTAATACGACCCATATTGTGGAGCAAACCGAAAGAGGTGACACTCCAATTTGAACAATTTACGCTTCTAAGGGTCAGTAAATTAACCAAATAGCCAACACGAGGAGGCACAACAAGCAAAGAGCCGAAGACATGCTTGAGCGCACGGATATTCCAAAAACCACTAGCGAGATTTGTAACCGAAGTTCCGGCAATATCTAGGGTTTGAAGATTGATAAGATTTTTGATACTCGAGGGAAGCTCCTTCAACTCCCTAGAGCCAACCCCGAGATACCTCAAGAGGATCATGTTTCCGATTTCCTCCGGAATCCTCTTAACCAATAAACCATGAATATCAAGGACTCGAAGAAACCGCGCCCACCGCAAGAAGCTCAAATTAGAAAACTCTTTCCTCCAAAAGCGCTCTTCAAAATAAAACGAGAGAGACCGCATTTTCTTTAAGAACATTAGGTCCTTGTAAATGCAATTCCGGAGAAAGAGGCGATTACTCATTGGGGGATAATCGGATGTATCCGTACGGATCTCAAAGAAGTAATTATTCCGAGCTTCGGACTGCACAAAATCGTGAATTAGGTCATAGAGGGCGACCTCTTTTATGCGTCCCTTTCGATCCTTCCTCACCGGATGCACAAGCTGTCTCAAGATCAACTCCTCGAGAATACCCTCTCCAATTTCCTCAACGGATTTATCCCCATTACCTGATTCTATGAAACCCTCCGCATCCCACAACCGCACTAATTTATCAGCCGAGAACACCGTTCTCATTGGAAAACCGGCAAAGTAGAGGAAACACGACTTCACATTATCAGGAAGGTTATCAAAGCTCAACGAAATTATCATATTCCTATTAATTTGTCTTGATCCTTGGTTTGACTTCAATAGCCATGTGAGAATCTGTTTCCACATAAAAGGTGGAAGTTGGGAATTTAAAAGTCCAGAGAGTACTAAAATGGTCAAAGGATGACCTTCCGTAAGATCGTGGATATCATCAAACGATATGCCGCCAAATTCACCCGGCCAGTCAAATGACGAAAACGCCCTTTGACAAAAAAGGCGTTTGCCGTCATCTTTGTTGAGATATCCCAGCGAAACATTTTTTGAATCAGCTTTCCAAACCGCACCAGTTCCAGGACGAGCGATCGTTACAACTCGGCTGCCTTCAAACCCTTTTGGTAATATCGAGCATATATAAAGGCAATCCCCCCTTCTCGATATATCATCTAGCACCACAATATACCTTTTACCTTGCAAGCAATTAGATATACATGTCTTGATACTACAAGCTGAGGATTCCTCCTCGACTACTAGTCCCGCGGCAAGAAGATTTTCTCGAATTTGGACATGAAGGTCATCCCATTTGAGATTTAGGGGCAGATGCAACCAAATACACACCTCAAAATGACTCTGAATCTCAACGCTGTTGTAAACCTTCTTTGCTAGTGTTGTTTTGCCTATTCCACTCTCGCCCCGAATGTGGATTTCTTCACGCCTTTCAGATCCCCCAATCAACTTTTCTTTCAGAGTCTCGAAATACTTATCAAATCCAATCATATCATCCTCCGGTTTTTGCCAGCCCGTCTTCCTGTTCATTAGTCAAATTAATTAGATTCGTTGTGATATATTTCCAAAATTACAAAAACAAACCTGACGGGTTATTGTTTGCATTATATATGAGACATCCCTATTTGATTAACGGGAAAAAAAGAATAAAATCTCGTAATATAAACAAGTAACTAGTATACCATGAATAATAACCAGTATCAGAAGAAATCATCCAGTTCTTCAAGGGACGGGGTGGACCGTCTTTGACTCTTACATCAGAAAAAAATACCGCAGAGACTTTTTCAACCCTCGAATAAATCCGATCAATCTGGTTGGAAACCCAAAACCCTAAAAATGCATCCTTTAATGGATCCAATAAGCAGCAAATCCTCCACCCGCTTTCCACTTCATCCCAGCCAAGTTTCCAAAGAAACTCGTCAATTACATCTTCGATTTCACAGGCCATAGGAAAGACTTGACGAATCCAAAACATCACAGAAAAGTCTGACATGTCTCGGTTCCTCAAATCGGCTTTCTGTAGAGACTCTTGCAGAGCCTCTAGCATGCTCTCAATCAATAAAATATTGCCACTCTTTTCATTCAGCATATCCATCGCTGCTCTATTCATCCTCAACTCCTTCATTTTGCCAACGGCAAGGTTGATTGACATGTCTACCGTCGGTATTTTCATTGGTAAATCCTTCAATTCAAACTCTTTCTTAAAAACAAACTGCACATATTCAAGACAAAAGCATATTCAGCAGATTGAATATAAAAAAGATCAAAGAACAAAAGAAAAACCAACTAATGGGAAAAAAAATACCAAAAAAAAAACAATATAAAACCATGTTTGATACAACAAGAGTGCAGACCAAGAAAGAAAGAAATTATATCAGTTAATTCCATTAACTAATTATAAGCCCTAAAGCCCATGCAAAGAAACCCATTGAATAAACTTAAATGAAAAGCACCAAATTACAGAAGTTAGATCTAAAAGGGATGAACACAATACCTGATAAATTCCCGATGAAGAACGAAGAAAGGAAGAATCAGAACGTCAGGCTCGCGCGAGTAATTTTAGTAGATCTATGCGAATTGAGGCCGGTATTCAAAACCCTAACCAAAGCTTTGTTCTGTTCTGTTCTGTTCTGTTGTGTGTCAAAGAAAGAGAGAATGAGGGAAATGTTTGTCGATGCATTAGAAAATAAATACAGAAGTCGGGTTTGGATAATAAGAATAGTCTGTGTGGGCCTTTATTTAAAAATATATAATGGACTGTATTTCAAACATAATAATAACGGGCCTGTTAATTTTATTTCTTATTTCAGTTTCTAAGTCCAGTCCAGCATGTGAGCTGAGTGAGTCCCGTTTATAACATTTTTTTTTTTTTTTTTGTGAGAAGTTTAGATGTACAAAAAATATAAACGCATCTGCTTTGTAATCTCTCCTTTTCTTATTATTTCAGAATTTACGATATAGTTGTAATCAAAGCCTTGGATTAATCAAACCAGGAATACCTATCAATCAAACCAGGAACACCTAGAGGCTTCAACGCAAAATAAAAAGAATCTTTGATGTTATGTCCTCATCACAGTATCAAGTGGGGCCGTTGGATTTGGAAGACTTTGATGACATTCAGAATGTCCTAAGAAAAGTGAGATAAATGTAAAATAGAAGGATAGAAATATATTGTCTGATGTGAAAGGAAAAATAGAAGGAATTATGTTAAACTAGATTAAGTATTTTATATTTTAATTAGATAAATTAAATATATGAATTAGTTACAGTTATATTTTAATTAAATTAACTGGAACCAAAACCAAATAAACATTACAACTCAAGTAATATGACATCACAATAACCACAAAAACTATTACCAATTAATAAACCCAATTTACAGTGAGATGAGGGATACAAGTGTTGTCCCTCATTTCCTGCGAGATAATAATTATCTTTCCTTTCACATCAAGCATTAAAAAAATAATTATCTTGAGACAATAACTGTTGTCACTCATTTCCTACAAACAAGATCTCATTTTCGTTCAGTCTTCCATATCAAACACATGACAATGGCTCATATTCAGGAAAAGGATTTCATGTCCCACTTAGCTCCAGAAATCAAATAGCCCCTACTGGAACAAAATTCTTATCATCTTTCATTCATTCTATTATTAACATTAATATCCAATTAAACATATCACTTTGGCATTCTCATATAAGTTTCTTAGTAGCATAAAAGCTTATAAAATAAAAAACCAGACTTACAAGTCTCACCTTTGTATGCAGTTCCAACTCTAAAATATAAATTAACCTGGTAACTAATATTCAACAAGTTATATTAAGTTTTGAAAATATCATTCAGTGCATAAGAGAAATCATTATCTGATCAACGGTAGTGTTGACCAATTAGAAGGATTAGATAGGCCGAAAATCACTTTCTGATCAAATGCCAAGTCTTAGTGATAACCAGAGGAGAAGATGAATACCAACTCATTAACAACATTTAATGAAAGAATCGCCATCTTGAAGATATCAAGATATCACCCTCTACCTTGTTGTCTTTATGACTTGCACAAGACTGATTCCATTACGGTAATAATCTCCGACTTCTGGATTGCTGAACTAGTTGGGGCAGGATAGCAAATAGTCACCTCCTTGAGTTTCTTCAAATTACTCAATCCATAAGGCGGCATCCCCACATTGCAACACCTCAACATTGTCAACTTCTCAAGTTGAGGCATGCAAGAGGCCTCTATGCGACATGTACACAACTCATCCAACTCAACAAGCTCGAGCTCCTTCAAGCGATAAAATCTGTCAGCACAGAAAGCCAACTCTTGGCCATTGTGAGCCTTGTTCATTTCGAGTATAAGAAGATTAGGCAATAGCGCGAGAGCATCTACTAGCATTTGAGTAGCATTTGAGGAGAACAATCTAACCATGTAAAGTAACGGTAGATTGGAGGACATATTTGAGACCGCATCAACGCCCAAATTGTTGTCTAGCGTCCCACGTAACTCCAATGTTTCTAGACGTGAGATGGTGGAAATCGCAAACACGCGCAATGGAAGGTCTTTGCTAGCTAAGATCAGGTGCTCGAGAAATTCAAGTTTGCCGAGAGCATATAACAGCGCACTTACATCACAATGCAAGAGTCCCCGCAATTCCAAGGATTTAAGATGGCTCATGTTATGGAGCACGCTATAAGAGACGGGACTCCAATTTGAACAATTTACGCTTCGGAAGGTTATTAAATTAACCAAGTAGCCAACACGAGGAGGCACGACAAGCAAAGAGCCGAAGACATGCTTGAGCGTAGGGATATTCCAAAAACCACTTGCGAGATTTGTAACCGAAGTTCCGGCAATATCTAGGGTTTGAAGATTGATAAGATTTTTGATACTCGATGGAAGCTCCTTCAACTCCCTTGAGCCAACCCCAAGATACCTCAAGAGGATCATGTTTCCGATTTCCTCCGGAATCCTCTTAACCGACAAACCATGCATATCAAGGACTCGAAGAAACCGCGCCCACCGCAATAAACTCAAATGAGAAAACTCTCCCCTCCAAAAGGGCTCTTCAAAATATAAGGAGAGAGACCGCATTTTCTTTAAGAAGATTAGGTCTTTGAAAACGCAATTCCGGAGAGAGACGCGACGATTTGAGGAATAACAGAACGTACTCGTACAAACCTCAAAGAAGTAATTATTTCGAGCTTCGGACAACACAAAATCATGAATTAGGTCATACAGAGCAACCTCTTTAATGCGTCCCTTTCGATCCATCCTCACCGGAAGCACAAGCCGTCTAAAAATCAACTCCTCGAGAATACCCTCTCCAATCTCCTCAACGGATCTTTCCCCATTACTTGATTCTATGAAACCCTCCGCATCCCACAACCGCACCAATTTATCGGCCGAAAACACCGTTCCCATTGGAAAACCGGCAAAGTAGAGGAAACACGGCTTTGCATTATCCGGGAAGGTTATCAAAGCTCAGTGAAAGTATCATATCCCTATCACCTGCTCTTCTACCGTCTCCGCACTTCAACAACCATGCAAGAACTTTTTTCCACATGGAAGGCGGGAGTTGAGAATTTAAAACTCCTGAGAGTATTAAAATGGTCAAAGGATGACCATCCGTAAGATCATGGATATCCTCAAACGAGATGTCGGCAAATTCACTCGGCCAGTCAAATGACGAAAATGCATTTTGACAAAAGAGGCTTCTGCTGTCATCCTTGTTGAGATAATCCAATGAAAAAGTTTCCGAATCGATATTCCAGCCCGCATCAGTAAAGGAACGAGAGATCATCACCGCTCGGCTTCCTTCAAACCCGTCTGGCAATATAGACCATATATCCACCATACTCGATACGCCATCTAGCACCACAATATACCGTTTTCCTTGCAAGAAATTCTTTATGCAACTCCTGATATCACGACTCGAGGTTTCCTCCTCGATTTCTAGTCCCATGGCGAGAAGATTTTCTCGAATTTGGACATACATTAGGTCGTTATTTAGGGGCAGGTGCAACCAAATACAAACCTCGAAATGACTCTGAATCTCGACACTGTTGTAAACCTTTTTTGCAAGTGTTGTTTTGCCAATTCCACTGTCTCCTTCAATGTGGATTACTTCACGCCTTTCGGATCCACCAATGAGCTTTTCTTTCAGAGCCTCGAAATATTTGTCAAATCCAATCATGTCATCCTCCCGTTTTTGCCAGCTCGTTTTCCTGTTCATTCGTCAGATCAGTTAGATCCGTCAGACATATTTCCAAAATTACAAAAAAGAGTCTAGTAGGTTTTTGCTTGCATTATACATGAGATACTCCACATTCGATTAACAGAAAAATGAGAATAACGTCTCGTAAAAATAAAGAAGTAATTCATATACCATGAAGAATAATCAGTATCACAAGAAAGCATCCAGTTCTTCAAGGGAAGAGGCGGCCCATCTCTGACTCTTGCATCAGAAACAAACAATGCAGAGACTTTTTCGACCCTTGAATAGATTCTATCAATCTGGTTGGAAACCCAAAACCCTAAAAATGCATCCTTTAACGGATCCAATAAGCAGCAAATCCTCCACCCGCTTTCCAATTCATCCCACCCGAGTTTCCAAAGAAACCCATCAATTACATCTTCAATTTCACGGGCCATAGGAAATACTTCAACAATCCAAAAACTCACGGAGCAGTTTCGGTTCCTTAAATCGGCTCTCTTTACAGACTTTTGAAGGGACTCTAGCTTGCTTTCAATCAATAAAATGTTGCCTCTCTTTTCATTCAGCATAGCCATTGCTGTTGTATTCATCCTCAACTCTTTCATCTTGCGAATGGCAAGGTCGATTGCCATGTCTGCCATTGGTAAAGTTCGGTAACCCATCAAAGCTCTGTACTAATAAATAACCTACGCATATATTCAAGAAAAAAGAAGATTAACAGATTGAATATGAAATTGACACTGTTGGCATGATTTCCTCTTTGTAGACATTTACGAAAGAGAAAAGAGGCTCACAAAAGAAAAAACAACTAATGGAAAAAAAATAACAAAATTACAAAAAGAAAAAGAATAATATAAAATCATGGTAATTGCTATATGATGATGTAACAAGAGTACAGACACCCAAAAAGGAAATTATATCAATTCATTTCATTAATTAATTATAAATCCTAAAGACCATGCAAAAGAACTCAAGTGCATAATCTTAACTGAAAATTGAAAATTGAAGAAGTTAGATATAGAAAAGATGAAATCAAGACCTGATAAATAATTCGGAGGGGGAAGAACGAGATGGTCTGTAACGTATTATAAATTAGAACGTCAGACTTGCGCGAGTGATTTCAACAGATCTGTTCGAATTGAGGCCGGTATTCAAAAACCCTAACCTTTGTTCTGTGGAGTGTCGAACAGAGAAAGAGAGAGAAAAGAGGGAAATAAAATATTTCGGCGAGAAGTTGGGTTTGGGTGGTCTTTAACGGGTCTCTTATCGGTTTAATAAAGTTTGTGTGGGGCCTTTATTTTAAATAATATTATGGTCTGTATTGCAAGAAAAGAAATAACAACACAATGGGCCTGTTTATTTTATTTGTTATATCGGTTTTTAAGTCCAGGAAAAAATATAATGGGCCTATTTATTTCATTTGTTATTTCTATTTTCCAGTCCAGGAATTAATAATATAATAGGCCTTTTATTACATTTGTTATTTCGGTTTTTAAGTCCAGCACGTCACGTGTGATGAGTGGGTTAAAATCAGGTAAAATGGATGTGTTAATAGCGTGTATAAACATACTGCTGAATACAAGTACCAAGTCATTAGTCACAACATATGGAATATAATATATGCGAACATTAAAAAAACATCTGCTTCACAATCTATTTATCCCTTCCTTTTTCTTCTAAAAATTTATATGCGAACAGTATTTTTTTTTTTTTTTTTTGATAAATTTTCAGAGGCAAAAAAATATAAAATACGTTGTTCCGCCAAGCTTGTTGCCGGAACAAGATTTTTTATTTTATTTTTTGACTAATTTCTTTTCTAAATTTGCAGTTAACGCTAAAAATTAAAAAAATCAACCTATTCCGCTAAGGGTTATGCGGAACACTCCTGGGCCATTTTTTTCTCCTAATTAGGATTATTTATGGTTGCTAAATGGCCCGGCCGTGTTCCGCCAGAACCCTTAGCGGAACAAAGTTAATTTTTTTAATTTTTAGCGTTAACTCGCAAATTTAGAAAAGAAATTAGTCAAAAAAAAAAAAAATCTTGTTTCGGCAACAAGATTGGCAGAATAACCTATTCTATATTTTTTTGCCCCTAAAAAGACTCTGAAAATTTATCAAATTTTTTTTAAAAAATATTAAAAAAAAATATAGTTCCGCCATTCTCTGTGGTAGAACAGTGAACCGTTTTTTTCTTGCATAATATGCTTAATTATCACTGAAAATTAAATTTTTAACCTATTCCGCCACTATCAGTGGCGGAACAATGTTTTTTAGCCTAATTAAGATTTTTTAAGAAAAATTAAAAAATATACCATGTTCCGCCACTATCAGTGGCGGAATAGATTATGTTCATCTGTTCAGTCAGAGATAGTGGCGGAAATGGTAGTTTCTTAATTATTTTCAAAAGGATGATATTTGTTTAATTATTTTCCAAAATAGTTGTATTTTAAAAAAAATTCAAATAAATATAGGTAGAAAATGGGCTAATAAGGGCCAAAATAAACTAAGCCGGGCCCAAAACAAAACAAAACAAACCAAACCAAACCCAAGCCCGCAACCCGGAGTCCGAGACTCAGAATCTAGACGAAGCTTTTCCATGGCCATTCTCATTTCCCGCTCCTCTCTCGTCTGATTTTCTCTCAATTTGGGCAATGTCTTCACGCCATTGTTCGTGAAGATTCCGCTCGTATCAGGTATTTTCCTTAAAATTCATCTTTCCGTAGGTAGGTCTATGAGTTTTGATGTTTTTTCTCTCAAAATTGCTGTTCGCTTTCATCTGTTGCTAGATATGTTTCGTAATGTTTGATTTACTGCTATTTTTTACAGATTAGGTCAAGATCGGGTAGATTCTTTCACGAAAGGAATTTAGACGAGCTTTCTTCTCACTTTTCTCTGATTTTTTTTGCACGACCAACCGATAATCTGAGGTATTACTCTAATTTTTTTCTTTCGTACATAGAACTTGATGCGATTTGCTGTTTCATCTCTCTTTTCTTTCCTCTTTTCAAAAAAATTTCAGTCTACTTTCATTTTTTTGGTACAGATATGTTTTTTTTTGTTTGATTTGCTGCATAACCTGTCCAAACCATACTTCATTAGGTATCATAAAATGTTTCGAAGTTCTTGTAAACGTTCTTGCTTTATCTTGATATTAATTTCTCAACTGACACTTAATTAACCTAGTTTTTGATTAATACATTACATGCCTTAGAAGGCCAAAAAGAAAGCCTGCAAGTTCATGAACTTTGTATGATTGGAGTTGGAGCATCTTTTAATTCTGATTTGATGAAATGGTTTCAAAAGATATGTACATAGGGACAAGGATTAAAAGAGATGCCATGATAAATAGAAAGAACTGTAGGGATCAGAAGGTTAATTGAGCAATTTTGGCTTGAATTAATAAAAAATATATTGATCATTCACCGTCCTGCATAAGTATCGTAGAATTAATTTTTGTTTAATCAAATAAAAGCAACTAAAATGCTCATTTAAAATTATCAAGATAATTTATCAAAAGAAATCCCACATCTGTGCTTTTTACAAGGTAAAATTTGCAAGGTAATACTCTGAAATTGTCCTTTGTAGCTAGAATTTTGCTATATGATGCTCTGTTCTTTTTTCTTTTGATTTTTTTTTTGAATAGTTTTTCGTTAATTCGCAACAAGACCTAGTGCCATTTCTTGCCAATAATCCAAGAATTCCTCTACAGGAACATTAGGAAATGGCTGATGCGGTATATGCGTATGTAATTCCCAAGATTGGGGAATTTTTGTCAGGAAACGTAGAAAATTTTTGTAATGTTGTCGAGACGGTTAGGAGAATTCAAAGAGATCTACAGTCTCTCGAAGCTTCGGTTGTTGAAGCAGACCGAAAACGAACTAACGACATGGTGTGTGTGGAAAGCGTCTGGACAAGCCAGGTGAGAACCTTGCTATTGGATATTGAGGATGCACTGGATTCTCACAAGATACTGACTGGAAAGGAGGATATGGAAGAACTTAATTGCTTGTCATGCTTAGAGCCGATGAAGAAAGGCTGGCAATTCACCGAGCTAACCTTTGCTCTTGATAAGTTGGAGAAACGGATCCAACACATAAAATCAAGGAGAGATTCTTATCCGAGTTCCACAAGCAATGAAGGCGCCGTGTTAACTTGGATACCGACCGCTTCTGTGATTGATTTTAGTGGATGGTATTGAATTGATTCCTTTCTTCTTTTTAGTTACTTCATTTCACTTAAGATTTATATTAATTGCATGTCATTTAGTTTGAGAATGTATTCTTCTGTGGTCAAGGTTGTTATGTTATGGACTGACTTCCATTACTTGAGCTCAGGATTTATATAATCAAATTTTGTACTTTTGAATATTGGATTGTGATTGTGTGCCTACTTAGTTTTCCAAGAAAAGATGTTCTTAATTCTTCCATCCACAAGTTGAAATTTGTTTACTGTTAATAGCTCGAAATAATTTATTTTGTGACATAAATAAAACCTCTTTATTTGCAAATACTATGGCATCATGAGCCTTAAATCTAGACATGAGAATGTAGAATATCTCTGTGAAAGTCTACCAAAGTTTCTCATTTGTAGAATGTAAACTTGCAACTCTTGAATCGATACAAATTTAGTTCTGAACCAAATTTGGAACAAGCTGGTTCCTTAAGTATTTCTTTAGAAATGAACTACTTTTAGCTTGAAATAACTCAAAATAGATCATGGTATTGTTTTTCTTATTGCATAGGAAATGAACTACTTTTAGCAAGACATATTAACAGAATGTCTATATATAGTCATTCTACTAAGTCCCTTTTTTTTTTTTTTTTTTTTGAATGGGAGTCATTCTACTAAGTTGACCGATATACTGAGAAAAATCAAAGAAACTTTTTAAATATTGAAGGTCTCAGTTTAGCAATCTCTTGGAGTCAAAGTTTAGTAGTGTCAACTAAATTTAGTTACAAAAACTAGATGCAAGTCTGTACAATATCTTTTTAGATTTTTCTTTGGTACAATTATGGCATTACTTCATTAGAGTATCTCATGCTGCCTTCACCATAGCATATTCTGTGATGGTAAAGATTTTTAATATCTATTGAATTTATATGACTAACTCTTATTTTCACAATTTAAATTGACTGATTTAATTCATTCTACTTATTTCAGGCATGATATGGGAGATGATCTTATCGGTTTAGATGGTAAAGTTAAAATAACCGATAATTTGTTATATGGCGAGGATGGGCGGAGGATTATATCCGTTTTCGGAGAAGTTGGTGTCAGGAAATCAACGTTTGTGCGTGAGATCTACTATACGGAATGGATAAAGAAAACATTTGAATTCGAACCTTGTATTTGGTTGAATTTGAGGAAGGGGGCTAGAGATAATGAGATACCTTTCCAAATACTTGCAGAGCTTGATCATAACGACACCCTCGAGCTTGGTGAGTTGTCGGTGGGTGAAGTTAAGAGTCGTATTCTACAACGGCTAGAAGGGAGGGAATACCTTATTGTGTTGGATGGTGTTAGTGGTAGAAGTCAATGGAAACAATATTGCAATGTATTTGCCAAGAGGAATTGGATGCGTGATTCTTATCCCCCGTTGTAATTCTAGAGAGTTTGGTGGGGGTGATTCTTCTCTCGGGTCTAGTATTTCGGGTGAGAGGGATTATTTCTCGTCTGTTCATTTAAGTGGTTTGAGTAGCAATGAATCTTATGCGTTGCTTTGCCGGATCGTATTCCGGTCAGAGAAGGTGCCTGAGGAGCTTCTTCAAGTAACAAAGGAAGAATTATTTGATGTTACAAAAGGCAACCCATTGGGAATTCTTCTACTTTCGGGGATTTTGAAATGTAATATGACTATTTCTCGTTGGGAGAAAGCATTCAAGCAGATTAGCTCTTACAATTATGTACATACTCTGGAGAGAGTTCTCATGCTTTCTTTAGATGATTTACCATGCCACCTAAGACCATGCTTTTTGTATTTAGCGTTCTTACCCAATTCAAAGGTTTTTAGTGCTGAAAAACTCTGTCGTTTGTGGATCGCTGAGGGGTTTGTGCAAGAAGAAAATGAGGAGATGTTTGAGGAGGTTGCGGAGTTTTATTTGCAAGAACTTGTCTTTCGACATTTGATACAGGTTGTGTCTAAAAGGGGCGGTAACCATATCAAAGAGGTGTCTGTGAGTGAAGCGGTACTGGAATTTGTCCGGTCCGAAGCACGGAGAGTTGAGTTTATGCAGAGACACGGAAATGAAACTTTTCCGGATTTCTCAAAGGCACGCCGGGTCCTCTTACGCTATGATGAGGACCGACGTGTTAACTTCTCAAATGCGATAACGGATTCCTCGGTATTGAGGTCCCTCTTTTGTTACTTCTTTGAGGAACACCCACGGCCTAAGTCAAAATCAATCGAATTTGATTTCGTCAAAAATGCGAAGTATTTGCGCGTGTTAGAAATTATAAGCCCCAAACTCTCCTACTTACCGGATGAAATTGGGGAATTGATTAATCTTGCGTACATTGGGCTACGATCAACGAACTTGAAAGAGCTCCCTTCCACCCTAAGAAGGCTTATCCATCTCCAAACTTTAGATATTGGAGGTACGTCGGTTAGGAGGGTAATTGAGGGTTTTTGGTACATCCCGCGCTTGAGAAATGTCATTGGGTTGATTTCCGTACCGGAGCTGATTTGTGAATTGAGTAACATTCATAAAATTGATGCTTTTGATTTCAGTACTTGGAATCAAAACTGGGAAATGTTCAAGTTCCTTAATGGGCTCCGAAGTTTAAGTTTGTGTGGGATTAGAGAATATCATGGAGACTCTCTCCTCTCATTGTTACGAATCCTTGATTGTTTGAGGGAGTTGAAACTGGAGGGAGAATTTCTTCCTCTCAAATTTTTTGAGTTGACTTCTTTATCAGATCTCGAGTCTCTAGAACTCAAGGGAACTCTGAATGACCAATTAGATTCAGAAGCTTCCATAAATGCTCCATTGAATTTCTCAAAGCTTGAATCAGTTACAATCTCTGATTCAAATGTAACACAACAGGTTATCTGGTTTCTGGCAAGGTTGCCACAATTGATATACATTAAAATGAATAATTGTTTTCTGGAAAATGATAATCAAATGGATCTTATTTTACCACAGACTGGGTTTCATCAGCTTAAAAAGTTGGAAGTGCTTGAACTTGGTGTAAATGGGTCAGTTACTAGTGTTCAACTGTCTGCAACATAAATAGTGGTTTCGTCTTGGAGAAAAAAGTTCCCTTTTTTTTAATGATGTGAATGATTTTGGTATATTTCAAACAATATGTGCTTAGTAAATTGTATTTTTTTTTTAATGCTGGGTATATTTCAAATAAGATGATGTGCTTGGTAAAATTGAACGATTGGTATATTTCGACAAAGATGATGTGCTTGGTAACATTGAACTTTTTGGTACGTATAAGATGTGCATGGTAAAATTGACCTTTTTTGGCTTAGTGAAGTTGAAATTTTGTTTTTCTTTTGATGATCTGAGACAGCTTTTGGTATCTTTCAGACAAGATGTGCTTATGAATTTTTTTTAAGGCCTAATCTTATATATTCCATACCGGAGAAAAACTGAAAAGTGAAACCATCCCACAGTTTTCTTTTTTTAAGAATTTTGGTCAAAATATTAAAAACTTCAAGTATAAAATAAATACAACATCTATTTGATGATTGCCCCCTTTGCAAGAGCTATTCGGATGGCTTGTGGTTGTACACCAGGCACTATTATTCAAGGGATGTTTACTCCAAGTTAACAAACTTTGAGAATTAAGATTGCAGCAGTGGTATATGGAGTCTGGAAGGAATATTGCCTGACAACATTCCAGAATAAATTATCAACTGTTGTGCAGATCAGGAATAATATACAAGCAGACTTACATCTCTGGCTATTCACTTCACTTCCTACTCCTACACGTCAATTTAAATGCTTAGCATGGCTGACTAATTAGGGTTTGGCTAATCTGTTTAGCCTTTCTTTTCTTTAATTTCTCTCTTTTCTTTTTAATTTTCTTTCTTTTCTTTTCTAGTTTTCTTTCTTTTCATTTTCTTAATTTTTTTAATTTATTTGGATATGTCATTTAATCTCCATCTTCCTAATGGAGAAACAGACACTATTATATTTCAATAATATAATAATAATATTATTGTCTCTCCCCAATTAAATATGAGTTATCATTAAAGCTAATAGATGGCAGGCCAAGAAACCTTTAACATACTATAGCAAACATAAATAATACTAACAAATTATGGCAAAAATTATTAAATAATTAAAAAAATCCAAATAATAATAATAATAATAATATATTAAAATCCACTACTCCAACCATAAATTATAAAAATCACATAGAATCTTTTACGTACCCAAATCAAGTGATATGATAAGAAAAATGGAATTTCAAACTTGTAAAGAACATAAATTTTTCAATTAAATTTTTAACAAAATATTTAAGCAATACCTCAACATGTTAGTTTTACCTGAACATGATGATGGTTTTGTAACTCGGAGGGTTAATATCTTTAATTCTTTTTGATGACGTGGAAGATTCTATGTGATTAAACACTGTAGAAAAGTAGATAGGAAAAATACTTAAATGTTTAAATTAAATCACTGAAAATCAACAGTTTGAATCTATCTTATATAACTATATAAATTAACAATATCTTGAGCAAGACAAAACAATCTGAAACGGAAGGCCCATGATTCTTTTCACCACGCAAAGAAAGCAGAAATAACAAGAATAATAAAACACAACTGCAATAAGTACTGGATAACATTTATTAATATACCAACATACATCAGTACCTCATATCAGTTCCTTAAATAATCTAAAAGCTACATACAGTACCGCATATACATATCAGTTCTCTTAATATATTTCAAGTCAAAACAAGCTAAAAAAGAACTGCAATAACGATAAATAACAATAGGACCATTTTGCATTACGTTCAAAAGTATCAATAACAACAAGAACAGGACACCTATTCATGTGGTGGATATTAGCAGCTTGAGCCGGAAATTTTGACCAGATCTAACGGTCCTGAATCGTTTACCACCTCTAGCTTCTTGTATTTATTACTTGCACATGACTGATTCCATTACGGTGATAGTCTCCAAATTCATTAATGCTTTGGACTACTCGGGGCATAATGGCAAATAGTCACCTTCAAATTACTCAGTCCGTAAGTGAGCATCCTCACATTGCCACAGCTCACTAGTTTCAATTTCTCAAGTTGAGGCATGCACGAGGCCTTGATGCAACATGTACGCAACTCATCCAACTCAACAAGCTCAAGCTCTTTCAGGCGATAAAATCCATCGGCACAGAAAACCAACTCTTGGCCATTGTACGCCTTGTTCATTTCGAGTATTAAAAGATTAGGCAATAGCGCGAGTGCATCTACTAACGCTTGAGTAGCATTTGAGGAGAGCAATCTAACCGTGTTAAGTAACGGTAGATTGGAGCACATATTTGAGACCGCATCAACGCCCAAATTGTTGTCTAGCGTCCCACGTAACTCCAATATTTCTAGACGTGAGATGGTGGAAATCGCAAACACGCGCAATGGAAGGTCTTTGCCAGCTAAGATCAGGTGCTCGAGAAATTCAAGTTTGCCGAGAGCATATAACAGCGCACTTGCATCACAATGCAAGAGTCCGCACAATTCTAGGGACTTAATACGACCCATATTGTGGAGCAAACCGAAAGAGGTGACACTCCAATTTGAACAATTTACGCTTCTAAGGGTCAGTAAATTAACCAAATAGCCAACACGAGGAGGCACAACAAGCAAAGAGCCGAAGACATGCTTGAGCGCACGGATATTCCAAAAACCACTAGCGAGATTTGTAACCGAAGTTCCGGCAATATCTAGGGTTTGAAGATTGATAAGATTTTTGATACTCGAGGGAAGCTCCTTCAACTCCCTAGAGCCAACCCCGAGATACCTCAAGAGGATCATGTTTCCGATTTCCTCCGGAATCCTCTTAACCAATAAACCATGAATATCAAGGACTCGAAGAAACCGCGCCCACCGCAAGAAGCTCAAATTAGAAAACTCTTTCCTCCAAAAGCGCTCTTCAAAATAAAACGAGAGAGACCGCATTTTCTTTAAGAACATTAGGTCCTTGTAAATGCAATTCCGGAGAAAGAGGCGATTACTCATTGGGGGATAATCGGATGTATCCGTACGGATCTCAAAGAAGTAATTATTCCGAGCTTCGGACTGCACAAAATCGTGAATTAGGTCATAGAGGGCGACCTCTTTTATGCGTCCCTTTCGATCCTTCCTCACCGGATGCACAAGCTGTCTCAAGATCAACTCCTCGAGAATACCCTCTCCAATTTCCTCAACGGATTTATCCCCATTACCTGATTCTATGAAACCCTCCGCATCCCACAACCGCACTAATTTATCAGCCGAGAACACCGTTCTCATTGGAAAACCGGCAAAGTAGAGGAAACACGACTTCACATTATCAGGAAGGTTATCAAAGCTCAACGAAATTATCATATTCCTATTAATTTGTCTTGATCCTTGGTTTGACTTCAATAGCCATGTGAGAATCTGTTTCCACATAAAAGGTGGAAGTTGGGAATTTAAAAGTCCAGAGAGTACTAAAATGGTCAAAGGATGACCTTCCGTAAGATCGTGGATATCATCAAACGATATGCCGCCAAATTCACCCGGCCAGTCAAATGACGAAAACGCCCTTTGACAAAAAAGGCGTTTGCCGTCATCTTTGTTGAGATATCCCAGCGAAACATTTTTTGAATCAGCTTTCCAAACCGCACCAGTTCCAGGACGAGCGATCGTTACAACTCGGCTGCCTTCAAACCCTTTTGGTAATATCGAGCATATATAAAGGCAATCCCCCTTCTCGATATATCATCTAGCACCACAATATACCTTTTACCTTGCAAGCAATTAGATATACATGTCTTGATACTACAAGCTGAGGATTCCTCCTCGACTACTAGTCCCGCGGCAAGAAGATTTTCTCGAATTTGGACATGAAGGTCATCCCATTTGAGATTTAGGGGCAGATGCAACCAAATACACACCTCAAAATGACTCTGAATCTCAACGCTGTTGTAAACCTTCTTTGCTAGTGTTGTTTTGCCTATTCCACTCTCGCCCGAATGTGGATTTCTTCACGCCTTTCAGATCCCCCAATCAACTTTTCTTTCAGAGTCTCGAAATACTTATCAAATCCAATCATATCATCCTCCGGTTTTTGCCAGCCCGTCTTCCTGTTCATTAGTCAAATTAATTAGATTCGTTGTGATATATTTCCAAAATTACAAAAACAAACCTGACGGGTTATTGTTTGCATTATATATGAGACATCCCTATTTGATTAACGGGAAAAAAAAGAATAAAATCTCGTAATATAAACAAGTAACTAGTATACCATGAATAATAACCAGTATCAGAAGAAATCATCCAGTTCTTCAAGGGACGGGGTGGACCGTCTTTGACTCTTACATCAGAAAAAAATACCGCAGAGACTTTTTCAACCCTCGAATAAATCCGATCAATCTGGTTGGAAACCCAAAACCCTAAAAATGCATCCTTTAATGGATCCAATAAGCAGCAAATCCTCCACCCGCTTTCCACTTCATCCCAGCCAAGTTTCCAAAGAAACTCGTCAATTACATCTTCGATTTCACAGGCCATAGGAAAGACTTGACGAATCCAAAACATCACAGAAAAGTCTGACATGTCTCGGTTCCTCAAATCGGCTTTCTGTAGAGACTCTTGCAGAGCCTCTAGCATGCTCTCAATCAATAAAATATTGCCACTCTTTTCATTCAGCATATCCATCGCTGCTCTATTCATCCTCAACTCCTTCATTTTGCCAACGGCAAGGTTGATTGACATGTCTACCGTCGGTATTTTCATTGGTAAATCCTTCAATTCAAACTCTTTCTTAAAAACAAACTGCACATATTCAAGACAAAAGCATATTCAGCAGATTGAATATAAAAAAGATCAAAGAACAAAAGAAAAACCAACTAATGGGAAAAAAAATACCAAAAAAAAAACAATATAAAACCATGTTTGATACAACAAGAGTGCAGACCAAGAAAGAAAGAAATTATATCAGTTAATTCCATTAACTAATTATAAGCCCTAAAGCCCATGCAAAGAAACCCATTGAATAAACTTAAATGAAAAGCACCAAATTACAGAAGTTAGATCTAAAAGGGATGAACACAATACCTGATAAATTCCCGATGAAGAACGAAGAAAGGAAGAATCAGAACGTCAGGCTCGCGCGAGTAATTTTAGTAGATCTATGCGAATTGAGGCCGGTATTCAAAACCCTAACCAAAGCTTTGTTCTGTTCTGTTCTGTTCTGTTGTGTGTCAAAGAAAGAGAGAATGAGGGAAATGTTTGTCGATGCATTAGAAAATAAATACAGAAGTCGGGTTTGGATAATAAGAATAGTCTGTGTGGGCCTTTATTTAAAAATATATAATGGACTGTATTTCAAACATAATAATAACGGGCCTGTTAATTTTATTTCTTATTTCAGTTTCTAAGTCCAGTCCAGCATGTGAGCTGAGTGAGTCCCGTTTATAACATTTTTTTTTTTTTTTTGTGAGAAGTTTAGATGTACAAAAAATATAAACGCATCTGCTTTGTAATCTCTCCTTTTCTTATTATTTCAGAATTTACGATATAGTTGTAATCAAAGCCTTGGATTAATCAAACCAGGAATACCTATCAATCAAACCAGGAACACCTAGAGGCTTCAACGCAAAATAAAAAGAATCTTTGATGTTATGTCCTCATCACAGTATCAAGTGGGGCCGTTGGATTTGGAAGACTTTGATGACATTCAGAATGTCCTAAGAAAAGTGAGATAAATGTAAAATAGAAGGATAGAAATATATTGTCTGATGTGAAAGGAAAAATAGAAGGAATTATGTTAAACTAGATTAAGTATTTTATATTTTAATTAGATAAATTAAATATATGAATTAGTTACAGTTATATTTTAATTAAATTAACTGGAACCAAAACCAAATAAACATTACAACTCAAGTAATATGACATCACAATAACCACAAAAACTATTACCAATTAATAAACCCAATTTACAGTGAGATGAGGGATACAAGTGTTGTCCCTCATTTCCTGCGAGATAATAATTATCTTTCCTTTCACATCAAGCATTAAAAAAATAATTATCTTGAGACAATAACTGTTGTCACTCATTTCCTACAAACAAGATCTCATTTTCGTTCAGTCTTCCATATCAAACACATGACAATGGCTCATATTCAGGAAAAGGATTTCATGTCCCACTTAGCTCCAGAAATCAAATAGCCCCTACTGGAACAAAATTCTTATCATCTTTCATTCATTCTATTATTAACATTAATATCCAATTAAACATATCACTTTGGCATTCTCATATAAGTTTCTTAGTAGCATAAAAGCTTATAAAATAAAAAACCAGACTTACAAGTCTCACCTTTGTATGCAGTTCCAACTCTAAAATATAAATTAACCTGGTAACTAATATTCAACAAGTTATATTAAGTTTTGAAAATATCATTCAGTGCATAAGAGAAATCATTATCTGATCAACGGTAGTGTTGACCAATTAGAAGGATTAGATAGGCCGAAAATCACTTTCTGATCAAATGCCAAGTCTTAGTGATAACCAGAGGAGAAGATGAATACCAACTCATTAACAACATTTAATGAAAGAATCGCCATCTTGAAGATATCAAGATATCACCCTCTACCTTGTTGTCTTTATGACTTGCACAAGACTGATTCCATTACGGTAATAATCTCCGACTTCTGGATTGCTGAACTAGTTGGGGCAGGATAGCAAATAGTCACCTCCTTGAGTTTCTTCAAATTACTCAATCCATAAGGCGGCATCCCCACATTGCAACACCTCAACATTGTCAACTTCTCAAGTTGAGGCATGCAAGAGGCCTCTATGCGACATGTACACAACTCATCCAACTCAACAAGCTCGAGCTCCTTCAAGCGATAAAATCTGTCAGCACAGAAAGCCAACTCTTGGCCATTGTGAGCCTTGTTCATTTCGAGTATAAGAAGATTAGGCAATAGCGCGAGAGCATCTACTAGCATTTGAGTAGCATTTGAGGAGAACAATCTAACCATGTAAAGTAACGGTAGATTGGAGGACATATTTGAGACCGCATCAACGCCCAAATTGTTGTCTAGCGTCCCACGTAACTCCAATGTTTCTAGACGTGAGATGGTGGAAATCGCAAACACGCGCAATGGAAGGTCTTTGCTAGCTAAGATCAGGTGCTCGAGAAATTCAAGTTTGCCGAGAGCATATAACAGCGCACTTACATCACAATGCAAGAGTCCCCGCAATTCCAAGGATTTAAGATGGCTCATGTTATGGAGCACGCTATAAGAGACGGGACTCCAATTTGAACAATTTACGCTTCGGAAGGTTATTAAATTAACCAAGTAGCCAACACGAGGAGGCACGACAAGCAAAGAGCCGAAGACATGCTTGAGCGTAGGGATATTCCAAAAACCACTTGCGAGATTTGTAACCGAAGTTCCGGCAATATCTAGGGTTTGAAGATTGATAAGATTTTTGATACTCGATGGAAGCTCCTTCAACTCCCTTGAGCCAACCCCAAGATACCTCAAGAGGATCATGTTTCCGATTTCCTCCGGAATCCTCTTAACCGACAAACCATGCATATCAAGGACTCGAAGAAACCGCGCCCACCGCAATAAACTCAAATGAGAAAACTCTCCCCTCCAAAAGGGCTCTTCAAAATATAAGGAGAGAGACCGCATTTTCTTTAAGAAGATTAGGTCTTTGAAAACGCAATTCCGGAGAGAGACGCGACGATTTGAGGAATAACAGAACGTACTCGTACAAACCTCAAAGAAGTAATTATTTCGAGCTTCGGACAACACAAAATCATGAATTAGGTCATACAGAGCAACCTCTTTAATGCGTCCCTTTCGATCCATCCTCACCGGAAGCACAAGCCGTCTAAAAATCAACTCCTCGAGAATACCCTCTCCAATCTCCTCAACGGATCTTTCCCCATTACTTGATTCTATGAAACCCTCCGCATCCCACAACCGCACCAATTTATCGGCCGAAAACACCGTTCCCATTGGAAAACCGGCAAAGTAGAGGAAACACGGCTTTGCATTATCCGGAAGGTTATCAAAGCTCAGTGAAAGTATCATATCCCTATCACCTGCTCTTCTACCGTCTCCGCACTTCAACAACCATGCAAGAACTTTTTTCCACATGGAAGGCGGGAGTTGAGAATTTAAAACTCCTGAGAGTATTAAAATGGTCAAAGGATGACCATCCGTAAGATCATGGATATCCTCAAACGAGATGTCGGCAAATTCACTCGGCCAGTCAAATGACGAAAATGCATTTTGACAAAAGAGGCTTCTGCTGTCATCCTTGTTGAGATAATCCAATGAAAAAGTTTCCGAATCGATATTCCAGCCCGCATCAGTAAAGGAACGAGAGATCATCACCGCTCGGCTTCCTTCAAACCCGTCTGGCAATATAGACCATATATCCACCATACTCGATACGCCATCTAGCACCACAATATACCGTTTTCCTTGCAAGAAATTCTTTATGCAACTCCTGATATCACGACTCGAGGTTTCCTCCTCGATTTCGAGTCCCATGGCGAGAAGATTTTCTCGAATTTGGACATACATTAGGTCATTATTTAGGGGCAGATGCAACCAAATACAAACCTCGAAATGACTCTGAATCTCGACACTGTTGTAAACCTTTTTTGCAAGTGTTGTTTTGCCAATGCCACTGTCTCCTTCAATGTGGATTACTTCACGCCTTTCGGATCCACCAATGAGCTTTTCTTTCAGAGCCTCGAAATATTTGTCAAATCCAATCATGTCATCCTCCCGTTTTTGCCAGCTCGTTTTCCTGTTCATTCGTCAAATCAGTTAGATCCGTCAGACATATTTCCAAAATTACAAAAAAGAGTCTAGTAGGTTTTTGCTTGCATTATACATGAGATACTCCACATTCGATTAACAGAAAAATGAGAATAACATCTCGTAAAAATAAACAATAATTAATATACCATGAAGAATAATCAGTATCACATGAAAGCATCCAGTTCTTCAAGGGAAGAGGCGGACCGTCTCTGACTCTTACATCAGAAACAAACAATGCAGAGACTTTTTCCACCCTTGAATAGATTCTATCAATCTGGTTGGAAACCCCAAACCCTAAAAATGCATCCTTTAATGGATCCAATAAGCAGCAAATCCTCCACCCACTTTCCAATTCATCCCACCCGAGTTTCCATCTTCAATTTCACGGGCCATAGGAAATACTTCAACAATCCAAAAACTCACGGAGCAGTTTCGGTTCCTTAAATCGGCTCTCTTTACAGACTATTGAAGGGATTCTAGCTTGCTTTCAATCAATAAAATGTTGCCTCTCTTTTCATTCAGCATAGCCATTGCTGTTGTATTCATCCTCAACTCTTTCATCTTGCGAATGGCAAGGTCGATTGCCATGTCTGCCATTGGTAAAGTTAGGTAACCCATCAAAGCTCTGTACTAATAAATAACCTACGCATATTCAAGACAAAAGAAGATTAACAGATTGAATATGAAATTGACAATGTTGGCTTGATTTCCTTTTTGTAGACATTTACGAAAGAGAAAAGAGGATCACAAAAGAAAAAACAACTAATGGAAAAAAAATTACAAAATTACAAAAAGAAAAAGAATAATATAAAATCATGGTAATTGCTATCTGTTGATGTAACAAGAGTACAGACACCCAAAAAGGAAATTATATCAATTCATTTCATTAATTAATTATAAATCCTAAAGACCATGCAAAAGAACCCAAGTGCATAATCTTAACTGAAAACTGAAAACTGAAAAGTATCAAATTGCAGAAGTTAGATATTAAAAAGGTGTTTAGGCTTTATCGGAGAAAAGAACGTCAAACTTGATAAATTATCGGAGGGGGAAGAAAGAGATGGTCTGTATCGTATTATAAATTAGAACGTCAGACTTGCGCGTGTAATTTAAACAGATCTATGAGTTGAGGCCGGTATTCGAAAAACCCTATCCTTTGTTCTTTGGAGTGTCGAAACGAGAGAGGGAGAGAGAGTGAGAGAGAGAGAGAAGAGAGAAACAAAATATTTCCGCGAGAAGTTGGGTGTGGATTTTTTTTAACGGGTCTCTCATCGGTTTAATTATAGTTTGTGTGGGCCTGTTTATTTAAATAATATTACGGGCTGTATTTCAAGAAATAATAATATAATGGGCCTGCTTATTTATATAATATTCTGGACTGTATTTCAAGAAATATAATAGGCATGTTTATTTAAATAAAATTATGGTCTGTGTTTCAAGAAATAATAATATAATGGGCCTATTTAATCAAATAATATTATGGGATGTATTTCTAATGGACCTGGCTATTTAAATAATATTAAGGGCTGTAAATCAAGAACTAATAATATAATGGGCCTGTATTTTGTTTTTATTTCGGATGTCCAGGACCATGTGTGATGAGATCCTTCAAGTCCAGCGAAATGGATGTGTTAATAGAGTAAGTATTAACATACTGCTGACTATAAGTACCGAGTCATAACATATGGAATATAAATATAATATATACGAACATTACAAAATACAATAAAGCAAGAAATATGTATAAAAACTTATATAAAGTATAGAGATGTTTAGTAGCTTACTTGCGAACGGTCATACTACACACCCAGAAACATGCATAATTGTGAATTTCATATTATTTTCATTAACATATTTTAGTACTTTTAACAACATCACAGCAAAACAAAAGGAAACATTACATACATTCATAAAACACGATGTAGTAATTAAGCACGAAAAGACATACATACACACTGAGCCGATTAACATCATCAATCAATGGCGTTCAACAGAATTCTTAATGGCAAGGATGATCTCTTGGGTCCTCTCACCGGTTGTTGGATCCATATCAACAACAAACAAAATAAAATAGAACGAATGACTCACCCCACAACTAATCACCACTTCCATTTCCTTCCCCGCCTTCTTCATGGCTTCACAATACTCCAGGTGTGTCGTTTCCGACTTCAGGATTGCTAAGAACAAGTTGGGGCAGGATAGCAAATAGTCACCTCTATGAGTTTCTTCAAATTACTCAATCCATAAGGGGGCATCCTCACATTGCTACACCTCAACATTGTCAATTTCTCAAGTTGAGGCATGCAAGATGCGTCTATGCGACATGTACGCAACTCATCCAACTCGAGAAGCTCGAGCTCTTTCAGGTGATAAAATCCACCGGCACAGAAAACCAACTATTGGCCATCGTACGCCTTGTTCATTTCGAGTATTAAAAGATTAGGCTATAGCGCGAGTTTATCTACTAACACTTGAGTAGCCTTTGAGGAAAACAATCTAACCGTGTTAAGCAACAGTAGATTGGAGCACATATTTGAGACCGCATCAACGCCCAAATTGTTGTGTAGTGTCCCATGTAATTCCAATGTTTCTAGACGTGAAATGGTGGGTATAGCAAACAAGCGTAATGGAAGGTCTTTCCCCGCTAAGATAAGGTGCTCGAGATATTCAAGTTTGCCGAGAGTATAAAATAGTGCATTTGCATCACAATGCAAGAGTCCCCGCAATTCCAAGGATTTAATACGGCCCATATTGTGGAGCACACTATAAGAGGCGGGACACCAATTTGAACAATTTACACTTCGAAGAGTTATTAAATTAATCAAGTATCCAACACGAGAGGGCACAACAAGCAAAGAGCCAAAGACGTGCTTGAGCGTAGGAATATTCCAAAAACCACTAGCGAGATTTGTAACCGAAGTTCCGGCAATATCTAGGGTTTGAAGATTGATAAGATTTTTGATGCTCAAGGGAAGCTCCTTCAACTCCCTAGAGCCAACCCCGAGATACCTCAAGAGGATCATGTTTCCGATTTCCTCCGGAATCCTCTTAACCGACAAACCCTGCATATCAAGGACTCGAAGAAACCGCGCCGACCGCAAGAAGCTGAAATTAGAAAACTCTTTCCTCCAAAAGGGCTCTTCTCAATATAAAACGAGAGAGACCGCATTTTCTTTAAGAAGAGTAGGTCCTTGTAAATGCAATTACAAAGAAAGAGGCGACGGCACATTGGGAAATAGTAAGACGTATCCATACGGATCTCAAGGAAGTAATTATTTCGAGCTTCGGACAACACAAAATCATAAATTAGGTCATAAAGGACAACCTCTTTAATGCGTCCCTTTCGATCCTTCCTCGCCGGATGCACAAGCCGTCTCAAAATCAACTCCTCGAGAATATCCTTTCCAATCTCCTCAACAGATTTTTCCTCATTGCCTGATTCTATGAAACCCTCTGCATCCCATAACCGCACCAATTTATCGGTCGAAAACACCGTTCCCATCGGAAAACCGGCAAAGTAGAGGAAACACGGCTTTATAATATTCGGAAGATTATCAAAGCTCAATGATAGTAGCCTATCCCTATCAATATCCCTACCAAACATCAATAACCACGTGAGGATCTCTCTCCACATGGAAGTTGGCAATTGAGGATTTAAAAAACCGGAGAGCAACAATATGGTCAACGGATGACCTCTAGTAATATCATGGATATCTTCAGAGGAGATGTCCGCATATTCAACAGGCCAGTCAAATGACGAAAATGCCCTTTGACAAAATAGGATTTTGCTGTCATCCTTGCTCAGATAACCTAACGAAAGAGTTTCCGAATAGGCTTTCCTGGCCACATGAGTTCCCGGACGAGCGATCATCACAACTCGGCTGCCATTAAACTCATCTGGCAATAGAATATACACAAGCCCAATCCTCAAAACGCGATAAATCATCTAGCACCACAATATACCTTTTATCTTGCAAGCAATTAGATATACATCTCTCGATACTACGAGTCGAGGTTTCCTCCTCGATTTCTAGCCCAAAAGCAAGAAGATTTTCTCGAATTTGGGCATGAATTACGTCGTCCGATTCATGATTTAGGGGCATATGCAACCAAATACAAACCTCGAAATGCCTCTGAATCTCGACGTTGTTGTAAACCTTTTTTGCAAGAGTTGTTTTGGCTATTCCACTATGTCCTCCAATGTGGATCACTTCACGTCTTTCGGATCCCCCAATGAGCTTTTCTTTCAGAGCCCCGAAATATTTGTCAAACCCAATCATGTCATCCTCTCGTTTTTGCCAGCTCATTTTCCTGTTCATTCGTCAAATCAGTTAGATTCGCTCAGACATTATCTCCAAAATTACGAAAACAAGTCTAGTAGTTTTTTCTTGCATTATACATGAGATATCCACATTAGATTAACAGAAAAATGAGAACAAAATATCGTAAAAATAAACAAGTAATTAATATACCATGAAAAATAATCAGTATCAGAAGAAAGCATCCAGTTCTTCAAGGGAAGAGGCGGACCGTCTTTGACTCTCACATCAGAAACAAACATCGCAGAGACTTTTTCAACCCTCGCATAAATTCGATTGATCTGGTTGGAAACCCAAAACCCTAAAAATGCATCCTTTAACGGATCCAATAAGCAGCAAATCCTCCACCCACTTTCCAGTTCATCCCATCCGAGTTTCCAAAGAAACCCGTCAATTACATCTTCAATTTCACGGGCCATAGGAAAGACTTCCAGAACCCAGTACACATTTCGGTTCCTTAAATCAGCTTTCTTTACAGACTCTTGAAGGGACTCTAGCTTGCTTTCAATCAATAAAATATCGCCTCTCTTTTCGTTTAGCATATCCATGGCTGCTCTATTCATTCTCAACTCCTTAATCTTGCGAATGGCAAGGTTGATTGTCATGTCTACCATTTGCATATTTAGGTAACCCATCAAAACTCTTATCTTAATAAATAACCTGCACATATTCAAGACAAAAGAAGCTTAAAAGATTGAATATAAAAAAAAAATCAAAGAGGATCACAAACGAAAACCCAACTGCTGAAAAAAAAAACTAAAAGAAATACAAAAAGAAAAAGAATAATATAAAATAATGCTTGATGTAACAAGGATACGGACCCACAAAGAAAGGGAATTATATCAGTTAATTAGATTTAGAAAGGATGAACTCAAAACCTGATAAATTCTCGATGGAGAACGAAGAAAGGAAGAATCAGATCGCTAGGCTCCCGCGAGTAATTTTAGTACATCTGTGCGAATTGAGGCCGGTATTCAAAACCCTAACCAAAGCTTTGTTTTGTTTTGTTCAGTGTCGAAGACGGAGAGAAGTTCCCTTATTTTCCGGTGCACTCGCTTTATATCTCCGACACACAAGGAAGGACGCGGTGGGAAAAAAGCAGCCCTAGCCTCTGTCCGGCCGATCATTCCGCTGGCATCTTGCATTCACGCCTCCGTTTGACTGCCGCTCGGGGATGTAGTTGTAGATACGTGAGTCTGAGTGGGTCCTTGGCTCCACCTCTGATCTCCTTCTACGACATGCTGTAGTCGTCGCCATATTCCATATGTCACTTAGTCATATCTGCCTTGCTGCGGGTCAGCACCTCCGAAAGAAAGAAAGAGGGAAATGGAAAATATTTTTCGGCGCAAAAAACAGAAATCGGGTTGGATCTTTATCAGCTAAGATAAGAATAGTCTGTGTGAGCCTTATTTAAATAATATAATGAGCTATATTTCAAACATAATAATAACAGGCCTGCTAATTTTATTTCTTATTTCAGTTTTTAAGTTCATTCCAGCATGTGTGCTGCTGAGTGAGTCCAGTTATCTAACCTGAACTTAAACAAACAAGTTGGTCAATAATAAATAAAAGAAGTTCCCACTAATTTGCATGCTAATTCAATCGGTTACTCTGACCCACCTGAATCACCAAATCTAAATCAACTAATACTAAAACAAACACTTGCAATGTTGAGATAATTCCAGAATAATTTCCAAGCCCAAACAAATATAATTAAGTCTCAATCAAGCAAGAACAAGGCCAAAATTTACTAGCTCAAGCGGTTAGCCGCACATGAGTTTTAGGAAGAGATCCCAAATTTAATTTTCACCAAACGCATTTAATACTATTTAACAAGTCTTTCATCTAACCCATTAATAGTATGATCGAATCTCATAGGAAAAAAAAATTCAAGCAAGAACAAGAATCAGTCATAAGTTAAGTCTTCTAGTCAACTCACTCTCACTTAGTCCTGGCAGGAAGTTGCCCTATCAAATCTCTTCAACTCCCCGGAAAATTTCTTGTTCTTCTTTTAAGCTAAATTTCTTATTCTTTTAATAAGATAAAAATAAAAATAGTGATAATTAATATTTATCAAAAAAAGTAATTATTGATGCGAGTCTATAATCTATATCAGAATCAGCCCAACAAATCCATAATACTACTAGAATGGATCAATTAGTTCGGCCGAAATATTTAGTAGAGGACAATTTTAAGGCCCGGTTATATATGCAACGTCAGCACATTCAATTCAATGACATGGCACGTTCCATTGAGCCATTCATTTGGGCCCTCACAAATCTCTTAATACTTACTTGGATAGTACTACTACGCTGCTGCTGTGAATATTTTAATTATATTACTTATTTTTATGAATTTGTTTGAAATTATAATGATACAAAATCCAAACGATATTCAAAACTAATTTACATGTAAAACTACTGTAAACATACTTATATAAGTGAGTTGAAAATTTTTATTTTTTTACTTCTGATTTTATATTGAATAATAATATATTTTAACTCATTTAAAAAATAACTTGTGTTCCAAAAATTGAGTTTGTAAAATAAAAGAATTCATATAATAACTTCATTAGAAATATTAAAAGAAAAAAAAATTAATTTAATAACCCCATTCACACAGTAAATAATTCTTGATGTGGATTCATGTTTATGCTAATATTTTTAAAATTAGTTTACGGCTGCTTTACTTATTATTCTCTTAAATTTTCTTATATCATCATCTCCTTACAACATAACTAGAGAAAAATAGGAAAAAGAGGAGAAAAAGGAATGATAGATAAAGAAGTATGTATATACTATAAATTATAAAAAAAATAATAATATTATTAACATTAATCTTCTCACTGTTAAATTTTTTTGTTGTAAAAATTATATATTGCATGTGTATACTAGTTGAATAAATGTATCGAAAGAAATTAAAAAATAAAAGGTTCTCACATGTGATTAATCAATTGAAGTGGGGTTAATTTCACAAATTTGGGGGATAGTGACTCTATACCTCAATTCATCAATTTAATTGTGAAATGATGGTGGTTTTTTGACTACCATCCTTGAATGATTTGAATTTTTCTTTTACTTCTCTTCAATAATTGTAGGTGATGCAAATACACTCTTGACTCTAGACTTATTCAATAAATCTAGAAATCAGAGATAAAATAGAAACACAAAACCAATTATATAATTATATGTTGATTAAAAATATCAATGAATTTCACAAATGGAATTAGAAATGAAAGATTGTGATTTAAGAAAATTTCTTCATTACATGGCTGGTATAAAATGGGTGGTCTGGATCAATGAAATTTGAAAATAGATATTGGAAGAAAAATAAGGGGCTAATCAATTTATTACAATATAATATTGGAGTAACCTTAAAAGAATTAGAAGTCCAATTTTATAAATTTAATTTTCTAAATATACATTTTACATAATTTTCTCATAATTAATAGTTTTTTATATTTTTAAAGATAGTCCATCTTATATTTTAAGATCTAATTATGTTAATTTAATTTTATAAATAATTACAATATTTTACTTAGAGATGTCTTATATACTAAGTTTTTACATAAGTCATTTCCACATACTTAAGTAAAAAATGAAATCGGAATCATATCAATATGAAGTTCAAAATGAAGCGAAAATTCAAATTAAATTATATGTGAAGGTGCTAAGTAGGAGAAATACAATATTTTGATCTAGTCACTATATTTTTTACAAATAATAAAAATAATATGTGTTTTAATGAGTTAATTGTTTACTTAAAAATTGAATTAATATTTGGACACAAATATTCATGACTAATAAACAATTAGATGAAAGGTACCTGATGCAACACGGCGGGCTTTCCTATCGTGCATCAAGACACGAAAAAGCAGTATATAGAGGCAATAAACAACATATAAAATTAAACAAAGAGTATATAAAATTCATTTTTTTTGCAAACAATATATATATATAATAAACAATATATACGTAAAACAGTATATAGAAAAGCGAAAAAAATCATATACCATTACGTTTTGGGCGTGCTCAAACCCATCGTGTTTTCAAATTTCCCTACATGAAGTAAGTCTAACATGAACTGAAATAATGAGATATCTCATGTCATCTATGTTGCATGGATACATATACGGACGTTGTGTCTAATACGTACAGCGATACGATAATTTTAGAAAAACTTAGAATATGATACGACAATTTTATATATTATTTTATTAATTATATTTTATATATTCAATTATTTTTATATATTTAGATATCATATTTTGTCGAGGAGAAAGTAACAATTTGGTATTTACAGAAATATCTGAATGTAAAATATTTGTTTGTTATTGTTAGTTATATAATTACATATTTTAATTTTGTTTTACTTATTTCATATTTATTAGCATAAACTTTAATCATATATGCTCTTCACGCTAAAAGTATCTGATGCGGATACGTGACGTATGCATGAATTATTCGTTATTATTTTGAAATGAATTAGTAAGATACGTCATGTGGCACTTCTGATACGGTATCCAAGTATCGATATCCGATATGATACGGCTGAATTTCTGAAGTATTCGCGTAACATAGCATATTATCAACATGCAGTTTTCTAAAACTCAATAAAATTACTTACAAAATAATTAACACATACCCTTAGAATTCATTAGCTAGTCAACCATTTAGATTTGTTCATTTATCATAAAAAAAAACTTCTTTTCTTGTGAGAGAAAGAAAAAGAGGAAAAAAAAGAAGAGTAAAAATGGCAAGCTCATTCTGCTGTGCGAATCCGCCGAGCTTGAACCCGACTTGCGGCGGAGGCAGTGTCGTTGACAACTTCGGCGGGATAAAGTCGTACGTCGTCGGCTCGACGGACTCCAAACAAGCTGTTATTCTCATCTCTGATGTCTATGGTAATAATCTGAGCTTGTCGGAACTCGGATTTCTTCTCCTTTAGTTACTTATGTACTGTTGTTGATTATCTAGTTATATCAGATGTAAATAAAAAGTAATTTTGTTGATTTGAAGTATCTGAGAGATAGATTAAAATAGTTTTATCGTAATTGTTTGTTTTTTTTTTTTTTTTTTTTTTTTGAATTCTTTTTGGAGAGGAGTTTTGGAATCATCTAATTTTTTTGTTTCATTTCCCTTTCTCAGGTTTTGAAGCTCCACTTTTGAGGTAACACTTTCTTTCTTTCATCTTTTCCTAATTAAAACCCCAAATCATCAAATTATTACAATCACTACTAGCTCAATTACTTTATCAAATCTACCACTTTCTCTTATTCCTTACTGAATTGCAAATCTATACAATTGAAGGAAAATTGCGGACAAAGTAGCTGAATCAGGATACTTTGTAGTGGTTCCTGATTTCATTCATGGCGATCCGTTTGAAGCTGAAGTCCCCTCAAGATCTTTTCAGATCTGGTTCCAGTCTCACAGCACGGTTTATTAAATAAAATTTAATAAAATTAATTATTATTTACAAGTTTTAATATTTTTTTTTCACTTTATATAGGATAAGGGATTTGAAGAAGCAAAACCAGTTACAGCTGCTTTAAAAGAAAAAGGAATAAATTCAGTTGGAGCTGCTGGATATTGCTGGGGCGGTATATTATATAAAATTATATTTTATATCAATATATTTCATAAATTAATATTTTTCGGTTTTTTTATTAATATACGATTTTTTGGCCAGCTAAAGTGGTGATTGAACTAGCGAAAGCTGGCGAGATTCAAGCTGCAGTTTTATCTCATCCTTCATTTGTATCAGTTGGCGATATTAGAGGTACATATTTTTTTACTTTATATCATTAAATGCAATTATAAAATATTATATTTTGGTTTAATAATTCAGAGGTTAAATGTCCGATTGCTATACTTGGAGCTGAAACAGACCATCTTTCCCCTCCAGAATTAGTTAAACAATTTGAGGAAACCCTAGCTTCAAAATCCGATGTGAGCTCTCAAATATTTAAATTTCTAAACATACAAATTTGGTTTAATTAATAGTACTAATGATAATGAAAATTTTTAATATATTAGGTTGAATATTTTGTGAAAATATTTCCTGGAGTCGCACACGGATGGGCTGTGAGATACAAAGTGGATGATGAGTCAGCAATAAAAAATGCTGAGGAGGCACGGCTAGACCTGGTCCATTGGTTTACTACACATCTGAATTAAATATTGTAATATTACCTTAAGTAATATGGTTTTTCTTTGTGAGTATGTATTGTTATTAATGTTGTATGATATTTTATTTGGATGTTGGTATGGCACTTGTCTCTTCCTCCACATCACACAGTATCCAATATATATTTAGAAATTGATAAGAAATAATCATTCACTAATTTTCATATTCAGCGGGTAGTTTATTTATAATTTGTCAAAATAATTTGTTTGACTAGCCTTATTGTTTTATTTTATTTGTATTTCAGTTTTTACATGCAGTCCAGCATGTATGCTCCAGTTTGGTGAAATGGATGTGTCCGCAGTTAATAGAGTAACATAGCGTATATAATAGATACGACCATTACAAAAATACCAAAAAGTAAGAAATATGTAAAAAGAACATATATAACATATTGAGACATTATAATAGAGAAAATAACGAAGCCAATTTATTCGAATAGTCCAGCTCTTTCCTCTGCTTCTTACTTTGAACAGTCCAACTGTGAACGGTCAAACACGGCCTAAAACACACATAATTCATAATTGTGAACTTCATATTATTTTCACAAGGCACAAAGTTTACAACGGTCTTCACATATTTTAGTACTTCACAAACATCACATCAAAGCGAAAGAAAACATTACAATTACAACTTATTCCTACATACAAACCATATACCAAGATCCAGTAATTAAGGGGGAAACGTACATATACATACTCACTGAACAGATTCAGATCATCAATTAATGGCGCTCAACGAAATTTTTAACGGCAATGATGAGCTCTTGGGTCCTCTCACCAGTCGTTGGATCCATATCAACAGCAAACTTATTCAGATAGAACGAATGACTCACCCCACAACTAACCACCACCTCCACTTCCTTCCCAGCCTTCTTCATGGCTTCACAATATTCCAGGTTCGTATCGCGAATCAGATCAAGTTCAGCCACTCCGACCAAAAATGGCGGCAATCTCACCTTCTCTAATGGCGGAGCCATTTCCCCCATGGGACAAGTGTATGGATGGTCTTTCGTGGCCCCCAGTGGGAGTCCTAAAGCTAGAAACTTATCAAGCATGTCTAACGTGAAGAAAACAGAGTCAGCTTTGAGTTCAAGCTCTGACTTGCTCCTTGTTGACCGGACGAAACCAGGGTGAAGAGGAATCCCTCCGGCGAGTTTAACCGGCGCCCAGAACTCGTCTGTCTCTTCTAAAGCCTTAGCTGCTACTACATGAACAAGATTCCCTCCAGAGCTATCTCCGATGAGAAAAACCCTAGAGAAGTCCACCTTGTCAGAAAGTATCTCTGAAGCGGAGTCATCCGCAGGAGAGCAAACAACTGTCCGGAGGCGGTGGAGGGCGGCGACGCCAGCGTCAACTGCAGCAGGGAGTCGGTGCTCTGGCGCAAGGGGGAGCTCGACTGAAATAACGGCTGCTTGGACCGTTCGAGCTAGACGAGCGTAAAACTGGTGGTACATCAACCAGGAGTGGTGGCTGATGCAAAAACCACCGCCTTGAAAGTGGAGAAAGACCGGAAGAAGATGCCCAGAGGGAACTTCAGGCAGGTAGAGACGGAGATTAGGGTTTCCAGGCAGGTCGTGAAGAGTGATGCCTTCATGAGGAGTTGAGTACGGTGGAACAGGCTCCATTAACGGAAGGGCTTGTGGTGGACCAGTCCAGGTCCGATCGACTGAACCGTCTTCATAGACTCTGAGCCAGCCGGAGACCTCATCTACTATCTTCTTTGGTTGCTTAGGCTGTGAAGAAATTGCGGTCACCATTTTTGATGATTAGGATCAAAGAGAGGTGTTTTGTATGGTTTTGAATATTTGACGGTTGTTGTAAGTGGTCTGTGTTGGGTTTAGTGAGGGGTTATTGATGTATTTATAGGAGATCTAATTGAGCCGGCTTAGACTTAAGCCGGCCTTTTGTAGTGTCAAGCCAAAGTTAATTTTAAGATGTAGTAGTCTTGAAATTAATTTACTTCAGTACATTCAATTATATACATCTTAAATGATTCACAGTCTTGTTAAAATAAATTGTATATTGATTAAGTTGTTGTAAATTTAAATTTGTTTGACATTCTTTTGTTTATTCAAATATGCTATTTATTTGTTATTCTAAGAAAAAAAAAAATCTGGCAACTACAAAGATAATAAATATTAATTTCAACCCTCCCGAGTCGAGTTCAAATTCAAACAACTCTATATATGCTTATATTTAGGTTAAATTAATACTTTTTAGACTATCCACGATCAACGAGTTATTAGAATTGTTAAATATAGAGATAAATACATTCATCACGAGCTGAATTTGAATCTATTTTAAAATTGACGAATTTTCTTATCACTTAAACTAACAAGTTTTGACATATTAAAATAGTATCAAAAAAATATATGTTTATGTTCAGATTAAAATAATATAAAAAGAAGCATATTAGATTTCAACATTTTCGAGCCTAAACTGAGCCAAGCTCGAGCCACTCAGGAGTCAGGAGACTTCAGAGACAAGGGATGAATAAATTCCTGGGAACCTTCCATAAATAGGCAGTTAACTAACCTGAACTTAAACAAACAAGTTGGTCAATAATAAAAAAGAGAGATTCCCACTAATTTGCAAGCTAATTCACTCGGTTACTCTGACCCACCTGAATCACCAAATCCAAATCAACTAATACTAAAACAAACACTTGCAATTTTTATTATTCTAATTTGTTGAGATAATTCCAGAGTAATTTCCAAGTCCAAACAAATATAATTGAGTCTCAATCAAGCAAGAACAAAAGTCAGTCATAGACTCATAACTCGTAAGTCAGGTCTTCTAGTCAACTCACTCTCACTTATTCCTGGCAGGAAGTTTCCCTATCAAATCTCTTCAACTCCCCGGAAAATTGCTTATTCTTCTTTTAAGCTAAATTTATATTTATCAAAAAAAGTAATTATTGATGAGAGTCTATAATATATATCAGAATCAGCCCAACAAATCCATAATACTAGTAGAATGGATCGATTAGTTGGGCCAAATTAATATATTTAGTACAGGATAATTTTAAGGCCCGGTTATGTATGCAACGTCAGCACATCAATGACTTGGCACGTTCCATCAAGTCATTCATTTCGGCCCTCATAAATCTTTTAATACTTGGATAATACTACGCTGCTGCTGCGAATATTTTAATTATATTACTTATTTTTTATGAAAATTTATGAAATTATAATGATACAAAATCCCAATGATATTCAAAACTAATTTACATCTAAAACTAATGTAAACATAGTTATATAAGTGAGTTGAAAATATTTTTTTTTACTTCGATTTTATATTGAATAATAATATATTTTAACTCATTTAAAAATAACTCGTGTTCCAAAAATTGAGTTCGTAAAATAAAAGAATTCATCCCCATTCACACAGTAAATAATTCTTGATGTGAATTCATGTTTATGCTAACATTTTTAAAATTAGTTTACGGTTAATTTACTTATTCTCTTAAATTTTCGTATATCATCATCTCTTTACAATATAACTAGAGAAAGATGGGAAAAAGAGGGGAAAAAATAATGATAGTAAATATTATGTTTGAAGAAGAAAATAATTCAAATAAGAAAAAATAAGGTGATAGATAAAGAAGTATGTATATACTATTAATTTAAAAAAATAATGATATTATTAACATTAATCTTCTCACTGTTAAATTTTTTGAGTTGTCAAAATTATATATTGCTTGTGTATACTAATTGAATAAAGGTATCGAAAGAAGTTAAAAAAATAAAAGGTCCTCATATGTGATTCATCAATTGAAGTGGGGTTGATTTCACAAATTTGGGGGATAGTGACTCTATACCTCAATTCATCACTTTAATTGTGAAATGATGATAGTTTTTTTACTACCATCTTTGAATGATTTGAATTTTTCTTTTACTTCTCTTCAATAATCGTAGGTGATGCAATACACTCTTGACTCTAGACTTATTCAATAAATTTAGAAATCAGAGATAAAATAGAAACACCAAACCAATTATATGATTATATGTTGATTAAAAATATCAATGAATTTCACAAATGGAATTAGAAATGAAAGATTGTGAATTAAGAAAATTTCTTCATTACATGGCTGGTATAAAATGGGTGGTCTGGATCAATGAAAATTGAAAATAGATATTGGAAGAAAAATAAGGGGCTAATCAATTTATTACGATATAATATTGGAGTAACCTTAAAAAAATTAGAAGTCTAATTTTGTAAATTTAATTTTCTAAATATACATTTTACATAATTTTCTCATATTTAATATTTTTTATATTCTGATAGATAGTCCATCTTATATTTTAAGATCTAATTATGCTATTTTAATTTTATAAATAATTACAATATTTTACTCTAAATTTTTTTTATAAAATATATTTTTAAGATTTTTTTGTCAGGAAGTAGTGAGTGGAAAAAAGGATTAAGGGGGAAAATACTAAAGAAAATTAATCTCACCTCTTGTGTTTCGTCTTTTTTGAACATGTCATCTTTATTGAACATCTTTTTCTACTTGAACCTATAGTCTTTTCTGTGAACCAGTTACAAAGACGTGGCATTATGAATTTTTATTTCCTCTATTTTAATTTTAGTTCAGTGTTTCTCAGGACAAACTTGTAGGTTTACATTTGAAAAAGAGCTTGCAAAATTTTAAACGGAAAAGCATGATTTTGTTCCAAAAAAATTTGGCCGTATATTAGTACATCCTAATATGGATATTATCACTCTAGAGCGCCCAAGAATATAATGCAAGACTTTACATAAAAATAATTATGAGTTTATTACTTGAGATCTCCATACATCAATTTCTCTATCCTCTTTTTTGTTTATACTGATTGACACGATTGTGTTTAAAAAAAACAATCACTATTTATGATAGTTTAGTAGTATAGTACTAATTTTATATTTTCATAGATAAAAAGTATGAATTTCGCATATAACATAATTAATTTAAATTTTAGAGAATACATAAGTCCATCTTAAAAGAGAATGAAATATATAATCGCATATATTTCTCTCATTTTTTTGTTTAAAAAAAAAATATGGCCTTAATTTAAGGCCAAATTTTGTACCACTTCAACCAAATGTTTTCTAACAAAATTTATTGCTACCAAAGAAAGCGTATGTATCGATCACCTCTTTTTTTATTGAAGAACATATCTTTCTTGTGAAAGTACGGAAGAACATGGTTTTGTGTGAGAAAATTATGCCGTCTAAATTATCATGTCCGGATCTGAATATAATCTCGTCATGGAAAGCTAACTATAGCGTTCAAGGCTTAACTTACCAATTCCCCCAATATACAATTCTCTAATTTTGATAGATGATTGACACGTGTATTTTTCCAAAAAAAATTATTTTATATTTTCTGTGTAACGAATCAATTTAAAAGATTTATTTCAATTAACGTTCATTATATATTTTTATACTATAGGGCTCCATTTGAATGTGGGATAAGGAGGGAATAGCATAGCTTATATCATTATTCCTTGTCAAACACAAAGTAAAAAACAAGGAATAAGGAGGATTGGAAGGAATAAGCTTATAACCAACATGAGGTGGTATAAGACTACTCTCATCTTATACCTCCATTAATTCCGAAAATACCCCCAATTTACTTTGTTTTGATTTTTTGTTATCTCTTTCTCACAACATAATATTTATATAGTTATTAATATTGATTAATAAAGTAATAAATAGTATATTCATTTATTAAGTATAAGTGAATTAATTTAAGATCAAATATACTATTTAAATAAATTAATAATGTATTAATTTATTTAAAATTGGATTTATTATTAATATATTAAATTTAATATATTAATAAATTATTATATTAATATTTAAGTTATATATCATCATGATACATTAAATTAATAAGACATCAATTTATAGGTATATATAAATAAATAAATATTTAAATAATATTTTATTTAATTATCTGTTAATATATAAATACATAATAAATAATTAAAATATAAAAATAATTATTTTGTATTTATTAATATTTGATTAATATAAATATTATACATTTTTATTTTCATCATGTTACCACACAAAGGGCATTTTGGTCATTACAAATTATTATATCTTTAAATTCAATTTTATTCCAATTTTTGTCCTTATTACCTCGCCAAATACCATTTCAAAATAGAGCCATAAGGAGGTGTAGCTTCTTATATCTAGATTAAATTATACCTATCTTATCCTCCATCCAAACGGAGCCTAGAAGTGTCATAGAGAATCCAACGCACCCACTGATTTCATAAAGATTCTATGATAAAGTTTATGAAATATTTCATGTAATAAATCATATTAGTTCCTTATAAACCTGTTCTGACTTCCTTTCATCAAAAAGTGTCATCAAGAATCAGCAATAAATTTGTCTCATCAACTATGAGATATTCGATCCATGTGTTATAGAATATAGCGAGTCATATTTAAATTGTATTTACATAATAAAATGTTTCATTATATATATTATATAAGAATTACTTAGATTTTTACAATTATATAGGGGGGAATAAGGAGAGAGATTACACTTCTTCTTTCTCTAATCTTCAGCCGCAAATAAATTCTCCCTTCGTTTCTTTCTCAATTCCGACCGAACTCTCTGCCACTTCTCTTTCTCCACTGTTAATACAGCGTCCGACCACCACTGTGCCAGTCCGACGCCACTGATTCTCTCTCCGGCCAGCGCCAGTTTCTTCCCGCTCTTCTGTTGTCTTCTCTCACCTCGCTCAAATCAGGTTTGTGTTTTCGCTATGCAATTTCTCTTTCATTTCTTCACTTCATAATAGCATGCATTCCGAATCCTCTCTCCGGCCACTACTACGCCAATCTCCCTTGACTCTTTCTGACTAACACTAAATTGTGTTGCGTTATTGTGAAGTGGTATTTTTGGGGTTCGGATTATGGTCTAGATGGAATCAAAAGCTAAACTCCATGCTTTCATTAATTATGTTATATCAATTTGTCAGTCAATGAATCTGTTCAGAAGGTTATGAGGTTTCTTCTTCTTGAACCTTTATTTCCATCCAGTGATTCAATTCACGTTTTTACCATAATGGTTACAAAAAATAAAAACGAGCATTGAAATTGAAGAAGGATAAGTAAAAGTTCGCAAGGAAAATGAAAGATGTGAAATGAGAATGAAAGATGTGAGATGAGGAAAACAAGCAATGAAATTGACTTTTCAGGCTTTCAATTTTTTTGCCATAGTATTTCATACAATTACTATTAATAATGTCAATCATCTGTTGTATTTTATTTTCTTATAAACAATTAATATTTTTCATAGTTAAAAAGTTTTTTTTCGCAGATATTTAAAATTTTGAAAGCAAATGTAATTTCCTTTTTCTGTCTATTTTGAACGCTACAACAGTTTCATCCAATTTACAATATTAGTCATAAACAGTTGCAACTAATAAACTTTTCATCAAGATATTTTCAAGCTGCATCAAACTGATTTTCTGCAAGTTTTGTTCTCACTATTTATCTTTATTACATGTTTATTATTTGTTTTATGCAAGCTCCTAGATAAAATTATTGTTGCCTTCCAACTCTGTCAATGTTAATAGTAAATCCTCAATTTGGGCAATTTGCCAATTTTTCATTCAAGTTCGATCTAACATCATAATTTCTCTTATGTAGTTCCATGGAAGAAAAATAGAAAGAAGAAAGACAATAGAACTGCAACCGCTCCAATAATGTGTAAAAATATTAGGACTGTTTAGTTTGTAGAAATTTGTTTGGTGTGTAGAAAACTAGAAATACACCTCTAACATAAATTAAAGTAGGTTCTTTTGAAAGTGTATAATATGTCAAACAACTCAATTGTGTTTATTACATGTAAAATAAGTATCCTTCTACTAAGAACTAATAAATGTTGTGTATTGTGTTCTGTAAGTGTATAAGCTTTTTGATATTTTGATATATCATTTCATACTTTATGTTAGTTTGCAAAATGAACTATGAGTTTACAAAAGCTCTTTCATATCATATTATTTTATACAACATTTCAAATTCAAAATCAGCTATAACAAAAAGAATAAATTTTCTCATCATAAAAAAAGTTTCTAAAGAATTATTCTCAATCAGATTCTTGATATCACATGCATAATCTACAAACAAATATGTTTGCTCCGAAGCAGAGCAAGGTACTCCTAGTAGTTATGAGTTTATCACGTGAGATCTTAGTATATCCAATCTTTCTATTTTTCTTTTTTTTTTTCATCCATATTATTATTAATGTGCATGATCATGTTTAAGAAACATTGCAAGATAAACTTACATTTATTAATTTATGTGTCGAAGGAAACATACTGTCCTCTCTTGAAATAAATTTGTGAGTATATAATTTGTATCATTGATATTTAAGACCGCTGGATAAATTCTAAAATTATACATGTGATATGTTGATAATCCTTATTTCAAAAGGAAAATATTATATTCAATAATTATATATTGATGGGGTTGGTAGTACCAACCCTCCAATCTTTGCTTGAAACTGGTTGTGGACGTTATTCAAGCCACGGTATATAAAAAAGACATGATAGTTTTTTTCTATTTCTTTTGGGAAAATTTTCAAAATCCTCCTATCTTTTCTGGTATTTATCAGAAATTCCCTAACTTTTTAAATTCTTCAAATACACTCTATAAAGTGGATTTAATTTTTTTTTTAACTCCTATGGGATTAACTTTAACTTTTCCATCCATTACAATTTTAAATGGACCAAAATGCCCTCATAATTATGTTCATATTTAATTTTGTTTTATTAAAAATATAAAATAAAAAAAATTTATATTTTGCGTCAACTATAAGTAAATGAGAACTAAAATATGAAAAAAAAACATTATAAATAAAAAGAAAAAAATAATATTTTACAGTAAAATTAATTAAGGTTTTATAGAATAATAAAAATAAAATTTGTAATATAATATTAGTGGATATAATCAAATTAAATATAGAAATAAGAGAGGAATTTTGGTCAAGAAAATTAATTAAATTATAATTAAGAAAAATAATAATATATAATTAACATGATAATATCATATACTGTTGATTATATTCTTTTATAAAAAACTGCATGAATATTTGCATCAATAATTAGTAAAATAACCAATACATAGTATATTATCTATTTATTAAGTATATATTAATTTGTGTATTATTTATATAGTAGTTAATTTAATTAACATAAAAGGATAATATAGTCATTTTAATAAATGTAACACCGTGATGGATGGAAAGTTGCATGTAGGGGGCAAAAAAAAAATTCAATTGACTTTATAAAGAGTTTTTGAGGGAATCTAAAAAGTGATGGGGTTTTTGATAATATTGAGAAAAGTTAGGGGGTTTTTGAAAAATTTCCCTTTTCTTTTAATCAATTACTCTAAATTTTAAAACATATTACATATATTCTCTTCTATATATAATTCACATGTGCTACTTTCCAGTGTCCAGTTCTTAGCTACAATGGCTTCTCAAATTGCTGGCACCATAATCCTTTTCTCCATTCTCCTCCTCTCTCTCCACAAAACAAATGGTAACACAAGTCATGGGGAGCAAATGACTCACTTGCGTGTCTACTTTCATGAAACCTTTACCGGGCCGAAGGCCACGTTAGTGAACGTTATTCAAGCTGTGAAAAACAACTCGGCATTTGGCAGGGTGGGAGTTATTGATGACTTGTTACGAGAAGGAGCCGATCCAAACTCCAAATTGATAGGTATATATTATTATTAGATTTTGACTATTCCAAAAAAATTAATTGATTTTTCGCATAGTGGAAATATGGCATGAAGTTTTTTCTTTTTTATATAATGGCTGTATATAAGAAATTAAGGATTGCAATTTCTACCGGTATATATTAGTTAGTTGTTTTCTAATAATGACACATTTATATTTGAGTTTGTACAATAGCGTTTTCCAGACTATAGGAGCTCCAAACCTTAAATTGCAACAAAAGCATATCCAAATAGAATTCTCAGGGTTATCAAAATTCTGTTTTTTAACTTCAAAAACTATTTGTTCAGATTTAAATGCAATATACAAAGTTATTATTTTTAGAAATTAGTTTTAACTTAATGTTATTTCAGAAAGAAAACTTTATACTAGTACCTATACAACATTTCTCTTTTACTGTTTTAAGTTGTTGATTTGGTCATGCTTTTGATGGAAGGCAGGGCGCAGGGTTTAGTAGTTGGAGCATCAATGGAAGAGGATAATGGACTATTAACAACACTGAACTTTGTCTTCACTGATGGGCCGTATAATGGGAGCACTCTCGCAGTATTTGGAAGGGTTGTTTTGGGAACCATTATAGAACGTACAGTAATAGGAGGCACTGGACAGTTTAGAATGGCGAGGGGATATTCGATCGGAAAGTTTCTGAGTTCCGCGCCCAATACGTTGATTATAGAGTTTGACTCCTATGTATGGCATCATTAAATGCTTAGTAATTTTTATGGTACTTGCTATAAATAAAATGTAATTTTCTTTGATCTATATGACTCTCGTTTATTTACGGCATCAGTAAATGCTTAGTAATCTTCATGGTTGTTGAATAAAAGGCAACTTTCTTTTATAGACATAACTCGCTTAGTAATAATATTCTGTTTTAGGAAAGTTAGAACTTTATCTAGTGCATAACTTAATTTAAAAAAATGATCAATGAAAATTCGAGGTAAAAACATCTTGAATCTTGATCAATCTATATATACAACACACCAATTAATTAGATTGATTTATTTGGCTTAGATATAATAATCTTTAGATTTCATGAAACGAGATATAAAGTTGTTAGTAGATACCGACGTATAATTTTCTTGACTAGTGTGGAACTATTTATCTGACTTTGTGCTTGTAATAAGAGCACTGATTACTTACAAAATGTGTTTTTTTTCTTTCTGTACACCTAACTCCTCATTTCTCAAAATAAGATACGAATGCGGGAAAGAATTACATGAACAAATACGAAAATTATCCCACCCATTTTCAATAAGAAAAATGAAATATATCCCACACGAGTTTGTTCCCTCCTTGTCTTCGAGAAGTGACTAGTATCTAATTAGTGATATAATTTCTATTAGGTCTCGATAATAAACAACCTGATTATGTACACATCGATAGTAGTTATTAATTATAATTAAGCAGATGAACTGCCGTTTTCTCTTATTTTGTACTTATTTACGGATTACCATTTTGTTACTTAAAGTGCGGGAAGAGGAAAGGGAAAGATGAAAAATTGACATTTTGGAAGTATTGGAAAGACAAAGCCGGACCCATCATCACTATACGACTAGAATTTTTTTTTTTTAGTATAAACCCGTAGGCGATACGACTAGAACTTTGTGTCTAAGATTCAATGTGAATGTACGACGAAACTATTATCCCTTAACACGTGATAAACATGTCTCTAGCACGTACAGTAAAGAAGGCTTCTAACAGTAACCTAACTAGTGTTTTGAGCATTGGCAACGAGTCTTCGTGGGTTTGAGATGGTAGTAGAATCGTGACATTTTCATCCATGGTAGATATTTTGTACTCATGATTTCAAAATTCTTGATAAGTTAACATCGGCTTTTATACACACCATCAAAATCATGCTTAATTACGAGTATCTTAACACGGTTTTAACCGTGACAATGTTAACACAGTTCCACCCATTCTTACATATAATTCAACATACCCGAGGCTTAACACAATTTTTAATCTTTGTTATTGTATATTATATATTTAAAATATTATTTAATATGACGAGATCAGCCTAGAAAATGTTAATGAACGGAAGTAGATTTGATAAAAACACGCAAACAATATGGCGGATTAAAATACCGGCAAAAATACAGATGTTCTTTTTTTTTTGAAGGAACCACGCAAGAAGCGTTGATTCTTATATTAATAAAAGAAGAAGGTTACAACTGAGCAAGACCTTACAGTTATAAAGGAAAATCATTACTTGAAATCTCATAACCTTCTACTAGCACCAACATGTTCAGGAAGATGCATCATCTGCCGCTTTTGTTGCTATCTTCAGCGGGGGGCAGTTTTTTCTGATTAAATATCCTTGAGTTCCTCTCTAGCCAAATATTCCATGATACGGCAAGCCAAAGCGTATCCCATTTTCTCCTCATAAGCTTTGTAATTTTTCTTCTATTAGTTTGCCATGTCTCAATATAATCCCCCACCAAAATAGTCTGGATTGGTGAGTGAGTATAGTGATCGACGAGCTTCCACACTGCTCTCGTGTAGGAGCACTGGGCTAGCAGATGATCTCTAGTTTCTAGCGTGGCACCACAGAGTACACAATTTGTATCATGCGGCCACCGTTTTTTGCATAATAAGTCTGCCGTATTTAGTCTTGCATTATAGGCTAACCATGCAAACGTTTTAATCTTTGTTGGGGCTTTAATCTTCCAAAGACTTATCCCCCATGATCTTTTCATTCCCGAATTTCTAAGGAACTTGTATGATGATTTCGAAGAAAAGGCATTGGATGGTTCCCATTTCCACTTGGGCAGGCCTCCATCATTTGTCTTTAGAGTGGACGTGTGATAGGATGGTAGTAGCTTAATCAATTCGTTGAGGAACGGAGATAAATGTGGGGACTTGTCTTTCGGTAAGTCGTTTGTCCCACTTATGTCATACAGTTTTGCAAGGCAATTTTTCCAAATTCCGTTCGGCTCTACGTCCATTTTCCATAGCCACTTTGTTAGTAAGGCATTATTTTGAGTGTCCACATCTTTAACACCTAAACCTCCATTCTCTTTGGGTAGGCATACTCTTCCCCAATTTATCAAGCAATTTCCGGGATTGCATTTCTCATTTCCTTTCCAAAGAAATGACCGGATACTTTTATTTATCACATTTATGCACCATTTCGGCAGCTTTGTGACTTGCATTATATGTATGGCCATAGCCCCCAACGTAGCTTTAATTAGTGTCACTCTACCACCTAGAGAGAGGAATCGTCCTTTCCATGAAGATATTTTATCTTGAATCATTTTCACTAGAGGAAGAAAGCATACTTTTTTTGGTTTCTTCATAGTGAGCGGAATTCCGAGATACTTCATCGGAAGAGTGCCCACATCACATTTTAGTATATTCTTGATACAATCATGTAGATGTGTAGGGATTGATATTGGCACAAAGGCGCTCTTTGTCCAATTGATAGGGAGCCCCGTCATTTCTTTAAACATCTCAAGGGCAAGCGAAAGCAACTTAAGGTTATAAGGGTGAGCTTCCATGAAAATTATAGTGCCATCCGCGTATTGCAATACTTGGGTCACCATATTAAATCTCTTTATGAGATATGGTTCAAGTTTGGCTATAATAGACTGCAGTACATCAATTGCGAGATCAAAGAGTAGCGGAGATATCGGGTCTCCCTGTCGTAGTCCTCGGTGGTGTTCGAAGAAGGGGGAAATAGCACCATTGAGCTTAACCGTCGAACTCGACGTTTTTAGGAGATTTCCTATCCATCGGATCCAATTTTTCGGAAAATTTCTAGCTTCCATTAGGTTCAATAAGAATGCCCAAGACACGTTATCAAATGCTTTACGAAAGTCCACTTTCAGCATTACTGTTGGCATTTTTGCTTTTTTGTAAAAGTGAAGTATCTCCCGAGTTACAAGGAATGACTCCGAAATTGATCTTCCTTTAAGAAATGCCGTCTGATTCGGATGTATCAAATGCTTCATATGCGGCTGGAGCCTTTCGGCAAGTAATTTAGTAATAATCTTAATCGGCGCATTAATTACGCTTATCGGCCTAAAGTCATCTACCGTGATAGCATGATCTTTTTTAGGAGCAAGCGTGATCATAGCCTTGTTGATCTTTCTAAGGTCGAGATTGTTTGAATAAAAGTCAAACACTATCCTGAATATATCATTTTTCACTATTGGCCAAAATTTTTGTAGGAACTCCGAAGGAAGTCCATCCGGTCCGGATGACTTTCCTTTTTGCAATTTTTCGACCGTTGCGGTGATTTCCTCTTCGCTAAATGGAAGGCCCAAGTCCACAAGGTTAACTTGGTTACTATTAACTCTAAGTAGACTGTGTAAGTTCACTGAGTTGTTGCTCAGAGATGGCGAGCCTAGGCTCTCTTTGAAGTGGAGCCAAAAGAGGTTTTTTATTTCGTTTTGATCGGAAATGACGGTATCTTCCATAATTAGTACATTAATATTATTTCTCATTCTTCTAGCCGAAGCTACCGCATGAAAATATTTTGTATTCTTATCTCCAAGTTTTAGCCATGTACATGACGCTCGTTGCTGCCACTTTGTTTCTAATTGATTAGCAGTGTGATATATAAACTCTTTTAGATCCACTCTTAGGATCTTCTCTTCTTGGGATCGAATTCTGCTTTCCTCAGCCTTGTCAATGAATCTGAGAGCTTGCTTTGCATTCGACAAGAAAGTTTGTTGATTCTTAAGATTGATACTGGCCCAAGACTCCATGGCCAGTCTTGTCTTACCAACTTTCGTATTATAGGTTAAAGCTGAGTTGGAATTGTTTCCAACATATGTTTCTTGCCATGTAGTTTCAAAAATGGCCTTTGCCTCATTGAGATGAAGCCACGCTCTTTCAAACTTTCTCAATCTTATTGTTCTTGGCGATTGTTTAGAAATAGTAATTTTGAAGGGAGAATGATCGGACGTTGTCATTGGCATATCAACGAAAGCCGGTATGACGTTTAAAGTCATAAAATGTTGAGATATGAACGCTCTATCTAGCCGAGATAGCATTACCTCCGGACGTTTATTCGACCAAGTAAATTCTCTACCCGAGAGCGGCACTTCAAGTATGTTGAGAGAATTGATTGTATTGTTAAAGTCAAGAATCTCATTTGGCGGATGCCCGCCCCCTGTAGTTTCTACTGGGCTGCGAATGAGATTGAAATCCCCCACTATTATCCATGGTAGATTGAGACTAGCATTGATAGTAGCTAGTTCTAGTAAGAACTCATTCTTAAGGGACTGATTAGTTGGTCCGTATATATTTGATAGTAGGAATTTGTATCCAGAGTCAAGAGAGAACACAATGTTAAGGGAATATGACAGAGAAAAGTGGTGTTCACATTTAAATGAATTGGTCCAAGCCACAAGGAGCCCACCTTTGGCGCCAATTGCATTTTTTGCCCTAAAATCACAGAAATTTGAGGGACACACTCTTTTCATAACAAAAGAATCGGTAGAGTCCCATTTAGTTTCTTGCAAGCAAATTACGTTACACAAAGCATCCCTAATCGAGTCCTTGACAACCTTACATTTTTTTTGTGTTGCCAAGTCCCCTAACATTCCAGGACAAAATAGAAAGAAAATTAAATAGCTTAACTACCATTTAAAAATAACTACTACAAAATATGGGGCTCTCATATAGTGGCCTACAGCCTAGTTGTGAAAATCGTTCTCATCTCCATAGTCAACCTGATCCAGGTCCTCTTCAATGTCAAAGCGGAGATTATCCTCCTCATTTCTCACTGGAGCTGACAAAAAACCACATATATTAGTCTGTTCATTAAGACTTTCATGAGAATGATTAATTTTCAATTTGCAAGTACCAATTGTTATTGGCTTTTTCTTTATGATTGGAGCTGAGTCACTATTTGATCTAAATAATGGACCTAAAATCCGGCCACTATGCAGGAGAGGAAGGCCGGGTTCACTATTTGCCTTTTTAGTTTTTGTACTAATGGGCTTTTCATTTCTTTTGATTTTTCCTAGCCCATAAAGGCTTCTATAGTCATTAATTTTGTCTACATTTAAAGGTTTTGGGTCGAAGGCCTCTTCAGATAATAATTTGACTAGATTATTTTTTGAGTGAGTTTGGGCCTTAGAGTTGATTTTCTTAAATTTCTTTTTGGGCTTTTTCTTTAAAGGTAACGGTTGAGATCCATCATAGAATGTCACGTGTTTACGCACGCGACCTGATCTCCTAACAGCTATTAATGAGCTTTTTGACAGATGGGGAGCAAAAAGTAAAGGGCATGACTTCTTGGAAGAATTCACTGTTTATGTAGGAAAAAAAAAATAATTCCCGAAAAATACATATGTCAGAAAAAATTTTAATTTTGACATTTTCGCACTTTTAAAGTGCGGTACTGTAGCATTTTTTTTTTTTTTTAGGATTTCTGGTTTAAATTAGAAACGCTGTTAAATCAGTCTGTATCTCTCATACCATACAATAAATATTCATAAATTGCACTCTGCAGTCAAAAAAAATTTTAGTACTCATTTGAATTATAATTATTGGAACTATCTTGAACATGTGATTGCGCATAATTATAATATTTATTAGTATTGGACTGTATCATAAAATCTATATATATATTTGTTTTCTAGATTTTATGATACAGTCTAATACTAATAAATATTATAATTATGCGCAATCACATGTTCAGGATGGTTCCAATAATTATAATTCAAATGAGTACTGGAAAAAAAATTTGACTGCAGAGTGCGATTTGTGAATATTTATTGTATGGTGTGGGGGATACAGACTGATTTCACGACGTTTCTAATTTCATCACATCCCTACTTTCATATACGTTGTTAAAAAAATTGAGCTGATAAAAAATAAAAAATAAAGTAAGAAAAAGAAATGAAACATGCATGGTGGCCAAAAACAATAAATCATGATGAAAAATTAGGGAATTACTAATTTGATGATAAAAAATAAAAAATAAAGTAAGAAAAAAAACTGAAACATGCATGGCGGCCAAAAACTATTAATGAACCATGTTGAAAAATTAGGGAATTATTAATTTGACAAAATTTGAGGGACAAATTGTGACCATTTGATAAATATATTGGTTGGGTAACGTGGAAGCATATGGTGTAAGTGGCCCGCAAGGATTAATATAATAATATAATATCAATATATTTCATAAATTAATATTTTTCGGTTTTTTTTATTAATATACGATTTTTTGTCCAGCTAAAGTGGTGATTGAACTAGCGAAAGCTGGCGAGATTCTTTTTTTGAATGGTGAAAGCTGGCGAGATTCAAGCTGCAGTTTTATCTCATCCTTCATTTGTATCAGTTGCCGATATTAGACTATTAGAGGTACATATTTTTTTTTACTTTATACCATTAAATGCTAATTATAAAATATTATATTTTTGTTTAATAATTCAGAGGTTAAATGTCCTATTGCTGTACTTGGAGCTGAAACAGACCATCTTTCCCCTCCTGAATTAGTTAAACAATTTGAGGAAACCCTAGTTTCAAAATCCGATGTGAGCTCTCAAATATTTAAATTTCTAAACATACAAATTTGGTTTAATTAATAGTACTAATGATAATGAATATTTTTAATATATTAGGTTGAATATTTTGTGAAAATATTTCCTGGAGTTGCATGCGGATGGGCTGTGAGATACAAAGTGGATGATTAGTCAGCAATAAAAAAATGCTGAGGCGGCGCGGCTAGACATGGTCCATTGGTTTGCTACACATCTGAATTAAATATTGTAACATTACCTTACGTAATATGGTTTTGCTTTGTGAGTATGTATTGTTATTTAATGTTGCATGATATTTTATTTGGGCACGCCACACACTATTTAATATATATTTAAAAATTAATAAGAAAAAATCATTCACTAATTTTCATATCAGACGTTTGTTTGTGATTTGTCAAATTAATTTGTTTGACTAGCTGTTATATCCCGAACTCATTTTAGACCCGAGATGTAACGGTCGTACATCCCGAATGATATACGATACTAAAAATTGTTTACATCAAAAGAATACAAGGAATATATTAAATCAAGTATCTAAAACATTTATTACATTACATTTATTTATTTATTTCTATATTTATTTTCTCGAGATTGTTTGACGATGCTCAATGTAAGATATCAAAATTTGATTTTGATATTTTCTATATTTTTCTTAATAAGCGTAATTACCAAAATTTGATTTTGTTTTTCATATTAAATTAAATCGAAAACTTAAGCACACATGGTGATATTCATGTGGGAAAAGACATAATTTATTTTATATAATGGGATGTTAAGTAGTTAAAATATAAGGTCCTATTTGCAAAGGTAAAATATATTACACATATAATCATGGGCATTATTATTAGGATTTTGTAAATATGAAACTTTGAGGGTTATATTTATAAATGAGGAAGACAAATTCCATTTGCCAGCTTCATTCTTCTTCCTCTTCATGCGCATGAATAAAAGAGGATAGACCTCTTTCTCTCTCACTTGGCCATTCATTTTTTTTACTCAAATAAGAAGAGAAGAGAGAAAGAGTAAAACCTAGTAAGGATTGATAAAATCTCGACGATTCGAAAAACGAAGGGTATAGCGATATTCTAAACGTTGAGACGAGCAAGTTGATATCCTCATTTGCGCGATTCGGCTCCGTCACCGTAAGCGCGCTTTTCAAAGCGAAGGTCTATTTCGACTAAGAACGCGTGTGCGAGACTCCGTCTCGTCAACTTTCGTGTCTTGTGCGTTGGTGAGTGAATTATTTCCCCTTTTCTCTTATTAAGACTTGCGGTTATGTGCATATAAGGTCATTGTGTGTTCTCATTTTGTGCCTACATATTTACTTCTTTTTATTTGATATTCTCAATTGAATAATTATGGTCATCCTCATAACATTATGATGTACAAATGAGAAATGGTTAGGGTTTCATAATTAGAGATTTCATAATTAGGGTTTCATAATTAGGGTTTTAAGTTAGAGTCTCAATAATTAGGAATTGGGAATTGGGATTAGGGTTTTGTGCTAAGTTGGAATTATAGATTCATTATTAAACCGTAAAATTTAGTATTAATTAAATTATTTTATTATGCTAATATTTTGGGAAACTTGGAGATGTCACTTTTGGATTTGACGGGTTGTTTTGACGAGACTCGTTTGTGAATTGTACGATTTGTGATTAGTGAACCGTGACATCTAATTTGAGGGGAAACGAGCTACTAGACGTAGTGAAAATTCCAAATTTAGTTTGGTTCAAGACGCGAGGATATATCCATGGTCGTCAAGGCTCTTGTGTGGGAATACGCGATTCCCGAGCTATGTGATTCTCCAGAAGAGTTGGATTTGCTCTCCGCTCTATCTGGCACTTCAGTTGACCGCTACGCGTACCCTCATTTGGGAATATTATATGGGTTTTATATATATATGTAAACAAGGAATGTGTGAAAGGAATAGACTTCTAAAGTTGGATAGTAGTAATGGTACATATGGGGAATAGTTTTGTGCCTTTCTTTTACCTTAGAAATTCTTTGAATATTTTTAATTCTACAATTATTACTACATGTGATATTATTTTAATATTTAAAAAAAATTAGTAATATTAATTCGGCCAGAATTAGGGTTACAATTGCACTTGTGGCTTGTCTTAATAAGCTAGACCCATTTACTCACTTAGTCGCTTATGTGACTAACCACTCTTTTGTATATGTTTTTGGGTCTAGGGTTTCAGGACGGTGCAGAAGGAACTAGTGGAGCTCGTGTGTGAACGGTGAGTACGATGGTTGTTATCATCACGGAGTAAAAGATGTTGTTGTTTCTAGGTTATGTATATTCTTGTACGGTTTGTATATTAGGGTTTTGTTGATGTATATATGGGCTTCCGCATCTGTTCAGGGTTTTGTTATCTCCGTGATGTAGTTATTTCATATATATATGTATGTGATGTTTCATATTATATTTTGGCTTTTATGCACACCTATATATATATATATGAGTGATGTTGTTTTCGATTTTATTTTTTTTGTTATCATATGATGCCTCTAGCACACCTATTGTGTGTCGGCGGGTTGTCGCATCTTTATTTTGCGGTGTGACAGCTTTTATGGTATCAGAGCAAAATATCGAAAACAATATTAGAAATCGTCGTGAGGGTGGGGTTTAGAGTTTTGATAGGCATGCCCGTCTTGTTTAAGTATTCTATATCTTGAAATAAAGCCGTATGGTCATACTTTGTTCCGCAGGATAAAATGCCACCTAAGAAGGGACTTGTTAGTGGTCGACCTAGAGGACGGCCTGCGAAATATGAGGTGTCGGTTGAGCGGCCAATACGAGACGACGTTATGCCTCACCCCCCTCCTTCTCCAGTTGTATCCGAGACTGACTCATGTGCGAGTTCACGTGCGCCACGTCAAGCGTCCGCAAGAGTTGAGGTTCCCTTACCTCCACATCCTCCTCCTACTGTAGGCGATCAAAGGGAAGGTGAAGAACAAGCTAATCCCGAGGATCGTGGTGATCCAGCACCGCCACAACCATTTGATGCGCTAAGGTTTGTCCAGAACCTAGTTCAACATGTGGCGGATCAAGTGCGTGAACCAAGACGAGATGCCGAACCGACTCTAGTTTCCCGAATACAGGATTTTATGAAGTTGGAACCGAGGACATTTTTTGGTGCGCGTGATCCAGTCGCAGCTGATAACTGGTTGTTGGAGACAACCCGGAATCTTAAGAGAGCCCAAGTGCCTAGACGAGATTGGGTGGATGTTGCGGTTACACGTTTGCAAGGTGAGGCTTTGCAATGGTGGGATCTTCAACGTCACTCATACACTGAAGGTGGAAGAATGCCGTGGCAATGGTTTGAAGCAGCTTTTGAGGAGTTTTACATCCCTGAGGCTGCGATACGTGATTTTGAGGACCAGTTTCGAGAATTAAATCAGGGTGCACGATCGGTCGATGCATTTATTACGGATTATAACCGACTAGCTAGGTATGCATCAGCGTGGGTGCCAAATGAGAAGCGGTTAGTAAGCGAGTTTGTACGTCGCTTACATCCGGAGATAAAGAGGGATGTAGATCAGTTCGCAATGGACTATACTTTTGCTGAGGTGTGCGATGCGGCTCGTCATTATGAACGGAATTGGCTAGAACGAGAGAGCAAGTGCGGGGCCGCATGTGAATGTTGAGATTGGAGGTGCGCAACCCAATCTAGTGCACAACCAAAACCGGCTAACAAAACGTTCACGTGATCGTTTTAGGAGGCCCGAGGCGAATAATAATCTGGGACAACGACCGCCGCAACAACATCAACAACCGCCCCTTTTGTAGGAGGTGCGGCGGAGCTCATCATGAGAGTCGGTCTTTGGAGAGTTCGGGGCGTTGTTTCAATTGCGGTGAGGCCGGTCATTTTATTAGTAGGTGTCCTCATCCACCTAGGCGGGGAAAACCCATTAAGCCAGCAGTAGGACCGTCACACCGTGGAGGCCGGCTACCTCGAGGAGAGGGGCGTGGTAGTGGAAGGATGTTTGCGGTTAACGCATTAGGAGGGAATGAAGCGGGGACGAGCAAACCAGCAGCAGAACCCGTTACAGGTATATTTATGATCTATGGTGCACCCGCATTTATTTTATTTGATTCGGGTGCTACACATTCATTTGTGGCTCGTGATTTCATGAAAAGCTATAAATGGGAATATTCCACCAATAATGCACCGCTCACGGTTTGTACACCCCTAGGTAGGTCGGTGAGTGTTAGTGAGCGTTGTGAGGGAAAGTCTGTTGTCATTAATGATCGAGAGTTTCCTGTTGATTTTACCGTTTTGGATATGTTTGAGTTCGATGCCATTTTGGGTATGGACTGGTTGTCGATGCACGGAGCGACGATTATATGTCGTGAGCGAGAGGGTTTATTTCGATTTAGCAGATGGGTCACGCATCGGCGTGAAGGGTCGAAGGCTTGGTCAAAATGTTCCCATCATTTCGGCAATTGCAGCGCATAGGCTAATGTCCGCGAATTGCATGGCTTTTCTTGTTAGCGTACAGGGAAAATCAGGTGAATTGCGGTTAGAGGAGATACCGGTAGTTAGAGAGTTTGCGGCAGTTTTTCCCGATGAACTTCCCGGGTTTACCGCCAAAGAGAGAAATTGATTGTGGGATTACTTGTAGTAGCCGGTACCGAACCCGTCTCAAAAATTCCATACCGCATGGCGCCCGCCGAGTTAAAAGAGTTAAAAATTCAGTTGCAGGAGTTGTTGGATAAGGGGTTTATACGGCCTAGTGTATCTCCATGGGGCGCACCTGTTCTCTTTGTGAAAAAGAAGGATGGTACATTGCGGTTGTGTGTCGATTATCGTGAACTGAATAAACTCACGGTAAAGAATCGGTATCCTCTTCCTCGCATCGATGATCTGTTTGATCAGTTGAAGGGTGCAACGGTTTTCTCAAAAATCGATCTTCGCACGGGCTATTATCAACTACGAATTAAACCTGACGATATTGACAAGACAGCTTTTCGAACTCGTTATGGGCATTATGAGTTTCTAGTTATGCCGTTTGGCATGACAAATGCTCCTGCTTCATTTATGGCTTTGATGAACAGTGTGCTTCGCGCTTATCTAGACTCATTTGTGGTTGTATTCATTGATGATATGCGATTTATTCCCGGTCTAGGGAAGAGCACGCGAACATCTTCGGATTGTACTACGCACTCTCTTGGACCATCAATTATATGCAAAGTTCAAAAAGTGTGAGTTTTGGTTAGAAGAAGTGGCCTTTTTAGGTCATGTAATTTCTGGAGATGGGTTGAGTGTTGACCCTGAGAAAGTAAAGGCTATTGTCGAGTGGAAGCAACCACGGAATGTGAGTGAAGTTAGAAGTTTCTTAGGGTTGGCAGGTTATTATCGACGTTTTGTTGACGGTTTCTCGAAACTTGCACTTCCTTTGACCCAGTTGACGCAAAAAGGGGTCAAGTTTGAGTGGACTGAGGCGAGAGAGCTTAGCTTTCAAGAGTTGAAAAATCGCTTAGTTTCAGCACCTGTTCTTATTGTACCTGTACAAGGTATAGAGTTTGAGGTTTATTGTGATGCGTCGGGGCAAGGTTTAGGCTGTGTGTTAATGCAAGAGCGTAGGGTAATTGCATATGCTTCGCGTCAGCTAAAGCCATATGAGAAGAATTATCCGACACATGATTTGGAGCTAGCAGCTGTGGTGTTTGCCCTTAAAATTTGGCGTCATTATCTTTATGGAGAAAAGTGCAAAATGTACACGGATCATAAGAGTTTGAAGTACATTTTTGATCAAAGAGAGCTAAATTTACGGCAGCGCCGTTGGCTTGAAGTTCTGTGCGATTATGATGTGTCTATTCAATATCATCCGGGGAAGGCGAATGTTGTAGCAGATGCATTAAGTCGTAAAAGCTATGGTAATGCAGTTACATTGTTGACAAGGCAGCCCCAAATCTTGATGGATCTTGGAAGGATGAATATTTATGTACAAGTGCCTGCTTCACAAGCCTTTTTAGCTAATTTGCGTATTCAACCTACTTTAATCGAGCGGATTCGTGAGGCACAAGCGGGTGATCCGCGGTTACAAAAGATTAGAGAGAAAATGCAAATGGGTAAGGCACCGCACTTTCATGTTGATGCAAAGGGTATGTTGCGACTTGGGAAGCGAGCGTGTGTTCCTGACCATGCTGAGATTCGGCGCGATATTTTGACTGAGGCACACGAGTCAGGTTACTCGATTCATCCTGGTGAGACAAAGATGAGTCAAGATCTTCGTCAATATTATTGGTGGCCTAAGATGTACAAAGATATCGCTGATTATGTAGCTAGGTGTCTAGTATGTCAGCAAGTTAAGGCCGAGCGTAAGAAGCCAGCGGGACTTCTTCGGCCTTTACCATTGCGAGAGGGAAAATTTGAAGGGATTACAATGGATTTTGTAAGCTGGATTGCCTCGAACTCGTCAGGGTAACAATGCGGTTTGGGTGATTGTAGATCGGTTGACGAAAGTTGCTAATTTCCTTCCATTTAAATATGGAACCTCAGGCGAGCAGATGGCGCGTATGTATATGCGTACTATCTTTAGGCAATTCGGTATTCCTGTTGAGATTGTTTCAGATCGTGATACGCGTTTCACTTCTCATTTTTGGAGGAGTTTTCAAGCGGGGTTAGGGACAAAGCTTTATTTTAGTACTGCTTACCATCCCCAAACAGATGGACGAGCCCGAGAGGACGATCCAAACACTAGAAGATATGTTGCGAGCTTGCGCTATTTCCATGGGTGGTTCATGGGAAGATCATTTGCATTTATGTGAGTTTGCGTACAATAATAGTTACCATGCAAGCATTGGAGTTGCCCCTTTTGAGGCATTATATGGTAGACGATGTCGTACGCCTTTGTTTTGGGACCCGGTTGGTTCAGAGCGACCATTGGGTCCGGACCTTATTCAAGAGAGCGCTGATCATTTGCGGTTGATCAAAGAACGCTTGAGAACAGCTCAGGATAGGCAGAAGCAATATGCAGATTTAGGCCGAAGACAAGTGGAGTTCCAGCCTGGTGATCACGTGTTATTGCGCGTTTCGCCCACGCGGGGTATCATGCGCTTTGGGGTAAAAGGTAAGCTAAGTCCGAAATATATTGGACCATTTGAGATTCTCGAGCGAATTGGAGCGTGTGCTTATCGTTTAGCGTTGCCCCCGGCCTTATCCGAGGTCCATGACGTATTTCATGTCTCACAACTTCGTAAATATTTGCGAGGTGAAGGTCATGTCCTTGACTTCACAACTCTCCATTTTGAACCCAATTTGACCTATGAGGAGATTCCATTACGCATTTTAGATACTCGCGAGCAAATTTTGCGTAGTAAGGTAATTAGATATGTGAAGGTCCAATGGAATAACCATTCCGAGCGAGAAGCAACATGGGAGCGTGAAGAGGAGATGCAAAAACGATATCCGGAACTTTTCCATAAATAGGTTAGTTTCTATGTTTAGAGGACTAAACATCTTTTTAAGGGGGAATGATGTAAGATATCAAAATTTGATTTTGATATTTTCTATATTTTTCTTAATAAGCGTAATTACCAAAATTTGATTTTGTTTTTCATATTAAATTAAATCGAAAACTTAAGCACACATGGTGATATTCATGTGGGAAAAGACATAATTTATTTTATATAATGGGATGTTAAGTAGTTAAAATATAAGGTCCTATTTGCAAAGGTAAAATATATTACACATATAATCATGGGCATTATTATTAGGATTTTGTAAATATGAAACTTTGAGGGTTATATTTATAAATGAGGAAGACAAATTCCATTTGCCAGCTTCATTCTTCTTCCTCTTCATGCGCATGAATAAAAGAGGATAGACCTCTTTCTCTCTCACTTGGCCATTCATTTTTTTTACTCAAATAAGAAGAGAAGAGAGAAAGAGTAAAACCTAGTAAGGATTGATAAAATCTCGACGATTCGAAAAACGAAGGGTATAGCGATATTCTAAACGTTGAGACGAGCAAGTTGATATCCTCATTTGCGCGATTCGGCTCCGTCACCGTAAGCGCGCTTTTCAAAGCGAAGGTCTATTTCGACTAAGAACGCGTGTGCGAGACTCCGTCTCGTCAACTTTCGTGTCTTGTGCGTTGGTGAGTGAATTATTTCCCCTTTTCTCTTATTAAGACTTGCGGTTATGTGCATATAAGGTCATTGTGTGTTCTCATTTTGTGCCTACATATTTACTTCTTTTTATTTGATATTCTCAATTGAATAATTATGGTCATCCTCATAACATTATGATGTACAAATGAGAAATGGTTAGGGTTTCATAATTAGAGATTTCATAATTAGGGTTTCATAATTAGGGTTTTAAGTTAGAGTCTCAATAATTAGGAATTGGGAATTGGGATTAGGGTTTTGTGCTAAGTTGGAATTATAGATTCATTATTAAACCGTAAAATTTAGTATTAATTAAATTATTTTATTATGCTAATATTTTGGGAAACTTGGAGATGTCACTTTTGGATTTGACGGGTTGTTTTGACGAGACTCGTTTGTGAATTGTACGATTTGTGATTAGTGAACCGTGACATCTAATTTGAGGGGAAACGAGCTACTAGACGTAGTGAAAATTCCAAATTTAGTTTGGTTCAAGACGCGAGGATATATCCATGGTCGTCAAGGCTCTTGTGTGGGAATACGCGATTCCCGAGCTATGTGATTCTCCAGAAGAGTTGGATTTGCTCTCCGCTCTATCGGCACTTCGGTTGACCGCTACGCGTACCCTCATTTGGGAATATTATATGGGTTTTATATATATATGTAAACAAGGAATGTGTGAAAGGAATAGACTTCTAAAGTTGGATAGTAGTAATGGTACATATGGGGAATAGTTTTGTGCCTTTCTTTTACCTTAGAAATTCTTTGAATATTTTTAATTCTACAATTATTACTACATGTGATATTATTTTAATATTTAAAAAAAATTAGTAATATTAATTCGGCCGGAATTAGGGTTACAATTGCACTTGTGGCTTGTCTTAATAAGCTAGACCCATTTACTCACTTAGTCGCTTATGTGACTAACCATCTCTTTTGTATATTTTTGGGGTCTAGGGTTTCGGGACGGTGCAGAAGGAACTAGTGGAGCTCGTGTGTGAACGGTGAGTACGATGGTTGTTATCATCACGGAGTAAAAGATGTTGTTGTTTCTAGGTTATGTATATTCTTGTACGGTTTGTATATTAGGGTTTTGTTGATGTATATATGGGCTTCCGCATCTGTTCAGGGTTTTGTTATCTCCGTGATGTAGTTATTTCATATATATATGTATGTGATGTTTCATATTATATTTTGGCTTTTATGCACACCTATATATATATATATATGAGTGATGTTGTTTTCGATTTTATTTTTTTTGTTATCATATGATGCCTCTAGCACACCTATTGTGTGTCGGCGGGTTGTCGCATCTTTATTTTGCGGTGTGACACTCAACCCCAGATCTCCTACTTAAATGTACCTGAAATTTTTTATAAAAAACAAAGAATGAGTACAAAAATACTCAGTAAGGTAAGCCCGCATATAAATAAAAAAGTAGTAATGTTAAAATAAATGATTATATAAATTTATATATATATATATAATATTCATTTTAGTAAATATAACCATGAGAAAATAAAAATTATCTTTGGGATATATATTTATTTTTCACTTATCATTTCACACGTATAAATACTAGATAATACTCTATGGCATAGAGTACGCCACAAATACATATCTTTCCGAGCCCGTCATTGGGTGATTGGCGGTAGGCTTGTCAATGGATCGGGTTCAACCCGAATCCAGTAGGTATCCGACCCGAACGGATCGGGTCAAACCCGAAAAAAAAAACCCACGGATCGGGTTCGGGTTCAAACCCGAAAACAAAAACGGGTTCGGATCGGGTTCGGGTTTGATACTATCCGATCCGTGAAAAACCCGAACCCGAATCCGAAACTTTAGTATCGGTTATTAACAAATAACCGATATAAAATACAATTCTCCGCAACGGTTAGTTATAAAGAACCGTTACAGAAGACTTTAGTATCGGTTAATTATAAAGAACTGTTACAGAATCCTTTAGTATCGGTTATTTATAAAGAACCGTTATAGAACACTTTAGTATCGGTTATTTCTAAAGAACCGTTACAGAAGACTTTAGTATCGGTTATTTATAAATAACCGTTACAAAATTCTTTAGTATCGGTTAGTTCTTTCTTTAGTATCGGTTATTTATAAAGAACCGTTACAGAACACTTTAGTATCGGTTATTTCTAAAGAACCGTTACAAAAGACTTTAGTATCGGTTATTTATAAATAACCGTTACAGAATCCTTTAGTATCGGTTAGTTCTTTCTTTAGTATCGGTTATTTATAAAAAACCGTTACAGAACCTTTAGTATCAGTTAGTTCGAAAGAACCGTTACAAAAGACTTTAGTATCGGTTATTTATAAATAACCGTTACAGAAGCCAGTTTTTTTTTTCTTTTTTTTTCATTTATTTTTGTAAACGGGTTGCAAACGGGGGGAGAAAAAAGAAAAAACAAAACACACTACCGTCAGTAGGTTTCTGTAACGGTTCTTTATAAATAACCGCTTCTAAATTTTTCTCAAAATATTTTGTGCCAAAAAATGATGGGCTGCCGTACCCTTAACGGATTTCGGGTTTACCCACGGATTTCGGGTTATCCGCGGGTTCGGGTTCGGGTTTGAAATAAAACCCGTAAAGTTTTCGGGTTCGGGTTCGGGTCAAACCCGAAATTTTCGGATCGGGTTTTGGTATGGCCAAACCCGACCCGGCCCGTTGACAAGCCTAATTGGCGGCCCTAGGTTCCATCTACTAAGTACAGCCTTTCACCTACGCAAATCAGCGGCCTTAGCTTCCACTTATCAAGTACGACTGTATTTGCCCTACTATCATTTTTCACACATCTCACAATATCCCGCATACAAAAATATTTTCTTCAAAATATATTATTTCAAATGTTTTATTTTATGAAAATAAAGGTTGTCTTATTTGACAAAATAATAACAGAGCTTTATTTCCATGATAATGTATGACCAAACATGAAAGAATGAATCAAGTTGAATTTGAAGTTTGGATATTTATAGAATTAATAACTTGCACATTAAGTCTACATGATACATATTTCGAGTTCTTAGCAATTAGCATGCACAATGTATTTAAAAACAAAACTAACCATATACATTGGAAACACATGTCTCAAATTAATCCTATGATTAATGAGTTGCATGACAAATGAGTGTTCTTATTTCTTTTGCTAACACTAAATGTTGTTGGAATTTACTGACATAGTTGATGAACACGCATCATATTTTGAGATGTTACACATTGACAAGAAAATGAATCTATATACAATGAATGAAATGCAATAAATAGACCATTAAACTTTGATGCATGCATGCTCTCAATTTGTCGAAAGAGAAACAATAAAACCAATCGGATTTAGCTAATGAGATGATATAAAAAAAAAATACTATATTATACTTTCTTTTATGAAGAAACAAACAAATAAAATGCACGATGAAATTATACTTTCAGGCTTTAGGAAACTTGTATAAAGTATCAATTTATATTTCTGAAATATAAAAAATAATAATAAATTTAATTGATAAATTCTTAGTTCGAAATATAAGATTTAGTAAAATATATTTTTCTTCTTATAATTAAAATATTAGTGAGATTATGAAAAAAATTATTAAAATAAATTTCTTAAAAACCTGGGTTATATCACTAGCCTTCTTGTTTTATTTTATTTATATTTCAGTTTTTACATCCAGTCCAGCATGTATGCTGAGTATGTCCAGTTTGGTGAAATGGATGTGTCCACAGTTAATAGAGTAACATTGCGTATATAATACATACGAACATTAAAAAAATACAAAAAAAGTAAGAAATATTTAAACAGAGCATATATAACATATTGAGACATTATAATAGAGAAAATAACGAAGTCAATTTATTCGAATAGTCGAGCTCTTTCCTCTGTTTCATACTTTGAACAGTCCAACTGTGAACGGTCAAACACGGCCTAAAACACACATAATTCATAATTGTGAACTTCATATTAACAAACCATATACCACGATCCAGTAATTAAGGGGGAAACATACATACACTGAGCCGATTCAGATCGTCAATCAATGGCGCTCAACGAAATTCTTAATGGCAATGATGAGCTCTCGGGTCCTCTCACCAGTCGTTGGATCCATATCAACAGCAAACTTATTCAGATAGAACGAATGACTCACCCCACAACTAACCACCACCTCCACTTCCTTCCCAGCCTTCTTCATGGCTTCACAATATTCCAGGTTCGTATCGCGAATCAGATCAAGTTCAGCCACTCCGACCAAAAATGGTGGCAATCTCACCTTCTCTAATGGCGGTGCCATCGCCCCCATGGGACACGTGTACGGATGATCTTTGGTGGCCCCAAGTGGGAGCCCTAAAGCTAGAAACTTATCAAGCATGTCTAATGTGAAGAAAACAGAGTCAGCTTTGAGTTCAAGCTCCGATTTGCTCCTTGTTGACCGGACGAAACCAGGGTGAAGAGGAATCCCTCCGGCGAGCTTAAGCGGGGCCCAAAACTCGTCTTTCTCTTCTAAAGCCTTAGCCGCTACTACATGAACTAGATTCCCACCAGAGCTATCTCCGATGAGAAAAACCCTAGAGAAGTCCACCTTGTCAGAAAGTATCTCTGAAGCAGAGTCGTCGGTCGGAGAGCGAGCAACTGTCCGGAGGCGGAGGAGAGCGGCGACGCCAGCATCAACGGCGGCAGGGAGTCGGTGCTCCGGCGCGAGGGGGAGCTCGACTGAAACAACTGCTGCTTGGACAGATCGAGCTAGACGAGCGTAAAACTGGTGGTACATCAACCAGGAGTGGTGGCTGATGCAAAAACCACCGCCTTGAAAGTGGAGAAAGACGGGAAGAAGATGCCCGGAGGGAACTTCAGGCAGGTAGAGACGGAGATTAGGGTTTCCAGGCAGGTCGTGAAGAGTGATGCCTTCCTGCGGAGTTGAGTATGGTGGAACAGGCTCCATTAATGGAAGGGCTTGTGGTGGACCGGTCCAGGTCCGGTCGACTGAACCGTCTTCATAGACTCTGAGCCAGCCGGAGACCTCATCTACTATCTTCTTTGGCAGCTCTGAGGTCACCATGGTTGATGAATAGGATCAAAGAAATGTTTTGTATGTTCTGAATATTGGATGATTGTTGTTTATGTTCTGTGTTGGGTCTACCGAGGGGGTTTATATATTCAACCCCCACCATCCCCCAACCAACCGTTTACCACCGATAAACGGGACTCAATTATTTTAAGAGAAATTTACAAACAAAGCCCTATCTTTTCTGAATATTAGAAATAACTCCCTATATTTTCGTTTATTACAAATAACTCCCTGTCAGAAGAAGATTTTTTTCAAATACCCCCCTACATCACTATTCCATCCATTCCAAAGTTAATTATTTTTAAAATGACTAAAATACCCTCATATATTATTTAATTAACAAATTAATTAAATAAACAAACAAAATAAATTAAATAAAAATTGTTAAACACATAAAAAAAATTCATTAAAAAGAAATAAAACTAATTAAAAAATAAAAATAATTAAAAATAAAAGGTTAAAAAATAAAATAATAAAATAGTTAAAAATAAAAAAGTAAAAAATAACTCAATAACAATTAATTAAAATAAACAAAATATACATAATTAAAAATCTAGAAATAATGAAACAAAATATAATAATTAAATAAATAAATAAATAAATATAATAATTAAATAAAAAATAAAATTATAATTAATGTTATAAAATAGGAAAATTTACAAAATAACCCCCTAACTTATTTGAATATTATAAAATACAAAAAAATAAAATAAAATAAAATAAAATAATAGAAGAAAAATCAATTTTTAAAAATAGTAATAATTATCGACACACACAACTCTATTTATTATAACATAGTATAAGTGCCTAGTGCATTAATCAGCACGGTGCAACATTCAAAGTCAACACCATATTGTCCCGAAAAAGACTTAAACTTGGTTGGGCTTTTCGGGACAATATGTATGGACTCGAATGTTGGACTATACCCGGTTAATGCACTAGACACTTATACTATATTATAATAAATAGAGTTGTGTGTGTCGATTATTATTACAATTTTTAAAAATTGATTTTTCTTCTATTATTTTTAATTTTAATTTTTTAAATTTTTAAATTTTAAATTTTTTTTTTGTATTTTATAATATTCAAATAAGTTAGTGTGTTATTTTGTAAATTTCCTTATTTTATAACATTAATAATAATTTTATTATTTTATTTCTATCTTTACTTAATTTTTATTTATTTATTTAATTATTATATTTTGTTTAATTATTTCTAGATTTTTAAATATGTATATTTTTTTTATTTTAATTAATTGTTATTGAGTTATTTTTTACTTTTTTATTTTTAACTATTTAATTATTTTATTAACCTTTTCTTTTTAATTCTTTTTATTTTTTTTAATTTATTTATTTTAATTAGTTTTATTTCTTTTTAATGAATTTTATTTTTTAATGAATTGTTTTTTATGTGTTTAACGTTTTTTATTTAATTTATTTTTTTACTTATTTTTATTTAATTTATTTTGTTTGTTTATTTAATTAATTTGTTAATTAAATATATTCAATATACATAAGGGCATTTTAGTCATTTTTAAAAAAATTAATTTTGGAATGGATGGAATAGTGATGTAGGGGGTATTTGAAAGAAAACTTCTTCTGACAGGGGGTTTTTTGTAATAAACGAAAATACAGGAGGTTATTTGTAATATTCAGAAAAGATAGGGGGTTTTTTGTAAATTTCCCTTATTTTAACTCTTATTCATGATCAGTAAAACGTGACCATCAGTCAACAAACATACTGATGTACATTTATAGCTTATCATAAAGTATGTTTGTTTCACAAACATCCTATGAATGATCAGAGACGGTTTAGAATATCATTCATAATACTTTATAGTTTTATTATCAAAGTCACATACTTTGATGATATAAAGCTGAATATCATATTCAAGGTTCATTTTATTAATAAGAATAAAATAACCAATACGCATTTATTATATAAAATATCTCTAAATAAAAACAATGTTTGTTTAACACAATCCATACATCTAGGTCTCAAATATATTGGCCTAGGACATACTACTAACAATAAGAGGTGTAAATACAAAAATCATGACATCATAAAGAATATACAAATATGAAAATCATGACATAATAGAATTCAATAATGATATATATTGTGTTTTTGTGGAAACCAGGGGAAGTTATAGTTTTTCATATGCAATAGACGTATGTAATTAAAAAAAATGTCAGACAACTACATAAATAATAATTTCAATCTTTCGTTCGAGCTCAAATTCTCAAACAAGTCTATATATGCTTTCTATAAAAAAAACTCTATATATGCTTATGCTCGGGTTAATAATTCCCCCCCCAATCAAATTCTAGCATCCAAGGGAGTCCCCAAGAGAGGACACGTCACCCTCTTTTGGGGACGGTGGATGGGGTGATGTGGTTCGATATGGACCGTTCGATCGTTTAGAGTTTCTGATATTTTATGGCGGTTTCTGTGTAGTTAGATGGTGTCAGAATATGATTGGTCAAAATTCGGTATTCTGCGTTCTATCCTGATTTAGTGTGAAATGTCAAATCAAATATAATTAATTATTTTGAAAATTAAACCGTATAACTTATGTGTTGTGAGTTATAATATCAATAACCACCGAATACTCGCTATACATAATTCATTCCTAAATAATAATAATTTTTTTTTAAAATAATGATTTATCAAAAAAAAATGGGCCTACATGTCACTCTCTTTCTCTCTCTCTCTCTCTCTCTCTCTCAAATAAAAATAATAATGATTTCCAAAATAAAAAAAAGGTGGGGCCCTTTTTCTCTCTCTCTCTCAAATAATTAACAAAATAAATAAATAATTCATTTTCCAAAAAAAAAAAAAAATGTGAGTTCCATGTGTCTTTCTCTCTCAGGTAATTTTTTTCCAATGTTTTATTTCAAAATATGATTTTTTTAGTAGCTCATTTTTTTGTGAAAAAATGAAAAATAGAACAAGAATGATGAGATCTTCCATTCAAGATCTCAATTGTGATACTTTCGAATGCAGCATTATGTTTTCTCATAACCTGGGCCCTCTCTTTCTCTAAATAATTAAAATAAATAAATAAATCATTTTTCAAAAAAAAAAAGAATGTGGGCTCCATGTGTGTGGCTCTTTCTAAGGTAATTTTTTCTAACGTTTTCTTTCAAAATATGATTTTTTAATAGCTCAATTTAAAAAAAAAATGAAAAATATAACAAGGATGATGAAATCTTTCAATCAAGACCCCACTTGTTATACTTTCGAACGCACCATTATGTTTTCTCATAATGACTATTAAAAATAATTTATATAGATTTTTGATAATTATTAATTCATAAGATAAATTTAATGTGTTAATTATTAAACAATAAAAATGATAAAAACTATAGCGGAGCGCGGAAATTCTTCTAGTATAAAAAAACATATAATTATGTTCAGGTTAAAATAATATTAAAAAATCATATTTTATTTCAACATGATCAAGCCTAAACTAAGCCAAGCTCGAGCCAGTCAAGGGATGAATAAATTCTTGGGAACCTTCCATGAATAGACAGCTAACCAACCTGAACTTAAACAAGTTGGTCCATAATAAAAAAAGAGAAGTTCCCACTAATTTGCATGCTAATTCACTCGGTTACTCTGACCCACCTGAATCACCAAATCCAAAATCAATTAACAGCAAAAAAAAAAATCCAAAATCAAATATACTAAAACAAACACTTGCAATTTTTATTATTTTAATTTGTTGAGATAATCTCAGAATAATTTCCAAATCCAAACGTATATAATCGGGTCTCAATCAAAAGCACAAGAGTCAGTCATAAGTCTAGTCTTCTAGTCAACTCACTCTCACTTAAACCCGGCAGGAAGTTACCCTGTCAAATCTCTCCAATTGCTTGGAAAATATCTCATTCTTTGAATAAAGGAAAAATACAATAGTGACCATATTCATGCCAGATTTATAAAAAAAACAATTATTCATGCAAGTCTATCAGAAATCGGCCCTACACCACTAATATGGATCAATTAGTTGGGCCGAATCAATATATTCAGTACCAAAAAAATTTTAAAAGTCCAGTTATACAAGCCACGTCTGCGCGTTCAATTACGTGGGACATTCAATGTTTTTGGCGAGTTTGAAGGAGTTTAGTGGTTGATTGCTTTTGCTACTTGTTACATTCAATGTTATGTAAATTTTTGGCCTCTCCTGTCTGTTTAAATTTTCAATATCACAACCGTGACAGGAATCAATTTTACTATATACATGAAATATGAATATAAATAAAATGAGAAATTTATTCACAATAAGTAATAATGCATATTTCAAAAAGGATCTTTAATTTGGGAATGTTTGTCATTTAAATGTTTTTTCCTATGTTTATAAAACAATCGCGTCAATATTACTATTCACTATACTCTATTAATCATGCGACTTAGTTGTTCCCATGTCAATTACATCGATATGTGAATACTACCGATACACATCGATACTGATATAATTTAATTATACATTATGACAATTGACTGACATTGTACCAGAGTAAAATTTACGTTAAGAAGTTCCATCCATAGGATCCAACTGAAGTGAAGTTATAACAAAAAAAGTATTTTTTTTAGACAAATAATAAAAAAAACATAGAAGAAACCAGAGGATAATTTACAGTTTTACACACATAAACAGTGTACAAACAATATATTATAATAAATTCAAAAGATATATTGATGATCAAAAACCCTATATTGAAAAAAGACATTTTGATAGATGAGATGCTTGAGAAAATTTTGATATATTGATGATTGAATTTTTTTACATATTCAAACGATATATTTTGAAAGTGCAGTAGTTGGGCCGTATCACATTCCCATCCATGGTGAACAGATATGGGCCTTACTTGTTTCGCGCGTCCTTCCACTGTTAACGCCGAAAACCAAATCGCGCGTTCCTCTTACGATAAGCACCACAGTGCCAACTAATCCGGGACACAAATAACGGCTTTCTTCCTTTCTAAATTTATCTTTTCTAGATCTAATTTATTTTGTATTTTATTGTGGATCTAGTTTTTGTTCAATTTGATTTCGTTTACTGAGGCAGCTGGTTTGATTAGTGTGCCTTGTACTCCTCTGACATCTACTGATGAAGTTATTTTTTTGAATTATTGGAGGTTTTCAAATTAGCATGATTTAGAGGTTTGATTGGTTGGTTTTGTTTTTGGATTCCTTATTGCTCTTTGTAATTATCTCCGTAATTAAGCTGATATTGTCCTGGATCTATGCAGGATACCAGTTAATTGAAGGATTATCCATTGAGAAAGATGACTGACGTGGCAATTGCCGACTTTTTTTTTGAAATGGCAAAAAAAAAAAAATTAATTCAGAGAATGGCCAAGTTTTAAAAAATTTGCAAAAATAGCCATTTCGCCCAGCCGTCGGGCGAAACACAAATAGTTTCGCTCAGTAACGGGGCGAAACAGAGCGCAATGACATTACGGGCGAATTTGCTTAATTAATCCAAGACAGTTTCGCTCAGCGGTAGGGCGAAACAAACTATTATGCATATTTTGGGCGTTACTAAGTGAAAAAAAAAATAATTAAGGGATTTAGTAACGGTTTTTAATAAAAAACCGATACTAAATATTAGTACTGTATCGGTTTTTATCAAAGAACCGATACTAAATCGGGAATTTTTTTTTCATTTAGTAACGGTTTTTATAAAACAACCGTTACTAAATCTGGCACTTAGTAACGGTTCTTCCATAAAAACCGTTACTAAATAAGTAGATTTAACAGGTAGTAACGGTTCTTCCATAAAAACCGTTACTAAGTGGAAAAAAAAATTTCCCGCGTTAGTATCGGTTCTTTGATAAAAACCGATACAGTATTAATATTTAGTATCGTTTTTTCGTTAAAAACCGTTACTAAATCCCTTAATTATTTATTTTTTTTTTCACTTAGTAACGCCCAAAATATGCATAATAGTTTGTTTCGCCCTATCGCTGGGCGAAACAGTCTTGGGTTAATTAAGCAAATTCGCCCGTAATGTCATTCATTGCTCCGTTTCGCCCCCATCGGGCGAAACTATTTTTGTTTCGCCCAACGACTGGGCGAAATGACTACTTTTGCAAATATTTTTAAAACTTGGTCATTCTCTTAATTAATTTTTTTTTTTTTGCCATTTCAAAAAAAAAGTCGCAATTGCCCTTGCTATTAACAAGTTGAAGGAGCTGAAGATGAATATTTCTGCGTCAGCTATGCTGAATGAAAAGAAATATGAATTATTATTCTTTCGATGCATGTTACAAGCTCTACAAGAATCCTTACATGATTCCGACTTAAAATATCGAGAAATATCTGAGGCGCATGTGGTCCGATGGATTGTGGAAGTCCGATCTGTGGCCGTTGGGATTGAAGATTTAGTCAATGAATTTATATGGAAAATTGATTCGGATGAATTGAAGAGTGCGTGGTGGGAGTGCTTATGCTTGGATCCAATAAAGGATGTGTTTATAGTGAGAGAAATTAGTATGGTATTATATTACTTTGTTCTTATGTATTATTAGTAGTATTTTATGGTTTGCAAGAACACGTGTATCCAGAATTTTTGTGTAACGATTTTGGATCCAACAAGACAGCCTTTTCCCCATCTATTCTTTAAAATTAAATTTGAACATGGTTCATATAATCCATTGATATGAGAGACTTAAGGTCTTGATGAACCATGTTTATACATGAAAAAAGTACGGTTAAATTTTGTTCAATGAGGAGGAAATGGGAGGCCCACTATCTATACTTTGAAATCAAATCTAAACATGGTTCATGTAAGCCATGCTATGGGAGGGTTGAGAGGCGTTCACGAACCGGGTTTAAACATGAAATACAGGAGGTAATTTTGTTCACCCAGAGCAGACCCCAACTCACACTCAGTTAACAAAGGGTAAAAAGAAAAAGAAAACAGACCCCAAATATTTCTTCTCCATCAAATCAGGCATTGGAATATCACCATACTCCACTCGTAAAATCCTTGCGGAATTAGCTAATAAATCTGCCTCTTTATTCTTCTCTCTCGGCACAAAGCAAATCGTTTTACTTTCGAGCCGCATCAGAATGATATATCAGTTCCAGCACCAAATAACGCCGAAAACCAAATCACGCGTTCCTCTTACGATAAGTGCGTCCTTTTACGGTGAACGCTGAACGCTGAAAACCAAATCGCGCGTTCCTCTTACGATAAGTACCACAGTGCCAGCGCCGTTTCTTTAAACCATTACCCCTTTCTTCCTCTTGACTACAAGTAGCGACTTTCTTCGTCCTCTGTCCAGAAGTAGCTACTTTCTTCCTTTCTTCGTCCTCTGTCCAGAAGTCACCAGGTCCTAAATTTATTTTTTCTAGATCTATTTTATTTTTTATTTTTATTCTAGATCTAGTTTTTGTTCAATTTGATTTCGTTTACTGAGGCAGCTATACGGGATCTAGGGTTTGATTAGTGTGCCTTGTACTCCTCTGACATCTACAGATAAAGTTAGCAAGATGAGCTTTCCTCTTATTTTTTTGAATTATTCGAGGTTTTCAAATTAGCATGTTTTAGGGGTTTGATTGGTTGATTTTGTTTTTGGATTCGTTATTGCTCTTTGTGATTATCTCCGTAATTAAGCTGATATTGTCCTGAATCTATGCAGGATACCAGTTAATTGAAGGATTATCCATTGAGGAAGATGACTGACGTGGCAATTGCCCTTGCTATTAACAAGTTGAAGGAGCTCGACATGAATATGTCTGCGTCGACTATGCTGAAAGAAAAGGGATACAAATTATTATTCCTTCGATGCGTGTTACAAGCTCTACAAGAATGCTTACATGATTCCGACTTAAAATGTCGAGAAATATCTGAGGCGCATGTGGGTCGATGGATTATGGAAGTCCGATCTGCGGCCGTTGAGATTGAAGATTTAGTCAATGAATTTATATGGAAAATTGATTCGGATGAATTGAAGAGTGCGTGGTGGAAGTGCTTATGCTTGGATCCAATAAAGGATGTGTTTTTATTGAGAGAAATTTCCAAGCAGATTGATGAAATCAATTCGAGGCTTGAAAACGTCTGCTTCGTTTATCTTTCTTCCATCAGAAAAATCAGTTGTGGTCCTGGGTCCTTGAGTAATTTTTACTTATGGTATATATATTTTATTTACTTCCTTTTACCAAATAACAAAACACAGATCTCATATATAATCTCTTACTAAGTTTATGATATTTTTGAAAATTACAAACCAGATTTAACTAATTTGACCAATGAACAGGGGAATGAGCCAGCCTAAACTTGCGGATTATATGTTTGGGTTTGATAAATATATCAAGACTATGAACGAAAAGCTCCTCTGTGGATCCGACAGGCGTGCAGTGGTCTGCATTGAAGGAGAGAGTGGAATTGGCAAAACGACACTTGCAAAGAAGGTTTACAACAGTGCGGAGATTCAAAACCATTTTGATGTCACTATTTGGTTGCATTTGCCTCTACATGTCAGATTCGCGGACCTCCATGCCCAGATCCTAGAAAATCTTCTCATGGATGGACAAGAAATTGAGGAGGAACCCTCAGATTTTTATATCAGGGGATGTATATATAATTGCTTGCAAGGAAAACGGTATATCGTAGTCCTAGATGATATATCGAGTATGTCAGATTGGGAGGGTATCAGATCGATATTGCCAGAAGAAGAAAAAGGCAGCCGAGTTGTAGTAATCTCTCGACCTGGGAGCGAAGTCGGCGGACATATCAGGTCAGAGGCAGAGGCAGAAATCATCTCCTTAGATTATCTCAGCAAAGATGACAGCAGAGGCCTCTTTTGTCAAAGGGCGTTTTCGTCATTTGATTGGCCTAGAGAATTCACGGACATCTCCTTTGAAGACATATATGATATTTCGGGTGGTCACCCTTTATTTTTGTTGGTACTGGCGGGCCTTTTATGTTCGCAGGTGCCACCTCTCACGTGGATGGAGATTCTCGCACGATTAAAGCTCCGTAAACGATTAGAATCAGCAATTCGTAAGGCACTCTCCTTGAGCTTTGATTATCTTCCGAATGATGTGAAGTTGTGTTTCCTCTACTTTGCCGGCTTACCGAAAAGAACCGTGTTTTCGGTAGATAAATTAGTGCGGTTGTGGGATGCAGAGGGTTTCCTAGAATCAGGTCATGGAAGAACCGCTGAGAAAACCGGAGAGGATATTCTCGAGGAGTTAATTTCGAGACGGCTCGTCCAGCTGGTGAGTAAGGACGGCCAGGGACGCTTAAAAGAGGTGGAACTTCATGACCTAATTCACGATTTTGTGCAGTCGGAAGCACGTTACAATGAGTTCTTTGAGATCTGTGAGGGCATCTCGTGGCCTCCGATGCATCGTCTCTCCCTCGGCAATTATGTTTACAAAAACCCGCTCTTGTTCACAAAACTACGTTCCCTCTTGTACTATTTTGATGAGCGGCCGAGGAGGGCGGAAGTGGATCTCGATTTGAATTTCTTACGTTGCTCAAGGTTTCTTCGAGTGATTGATATACGTGGCTCGTTGGTTAGGAAGGTTCCGGAAGAAATTGGAACCATGATCCATTTGAGGTATCTCGGGATTTGCTCCAAGGAGTTAAAGGAGCTTCCTTCCAGTGTCAAAAATCTTATCCATCTTCAAACCCTAGATATATCCGGTACTTCGGTTACAAATCTCGCAAGTGGATTTTGGAATATCCCTACGCTCAAGCATGTCTTCGGCTCTTTACTTGTTGTGCCCCCTTGTGTTGGCTATTTGGTTAATTTACTAACCCTTCGAAGCGTAAATTGTTCAAATTGGAATCCCGCCTCTTATAGTGTGCTCCACAACATGGGCAATATTAAATCCTTGGAATTGCGGGGTCTCTTGCATTATGATGCAAATGTGCTATTATCTGCTCTCGGCAAACTTGAATTTCTCAAGCACCTGATCTTAGCTGGCAAAAACCTTCCATTGCGCGTGTTTGCTATACCCACCTTCTGCTATCTAGAATCATTGGAATTACATGGCACACTAGATAACAACTGGGGCTTTGACACGGTCTCAAATATGTACTACAATCTACGATTTCTCAAAACGGTTAGGTTGTTTTCGTCAAATGCTACTCAAGCCTTGGTAAATGCTCTTGCACTGTTGCCTAATCTTTTAAACCTCGAAATGAACAAAGCGTATGATGGCCACAAGTTGGTTTTCTGTGCTGATGGATTTTATTGCCTGAAAGAGCTCGAGCTTGTTGAGTTGGATGAGTTACACACATGTCGCATAGAGGCATTTTGCATGCCTCAACTTGAAAAATTAACGCTAGTGAAGTGTGCTAATTTGAGGATGCCCTTTGATGGCTTGAGTAATTTGACACAACTCAAAAAGTTGACTATTTACAATATGCCCCGGCTTGTTCAAAGCATTTATGAAGGCGGGGACGATTACCATACTGGAATTAGTCATGTGCAAGTCATAAAGACAAGAAGATAGAAGTGGAAAACGATTCGGGTCCAGTCAGTTTGGGTCAGATTTTTCTCGCTCAAGATGCTAAATTCATCGGATTAATAGGTTCCTGTTCTTTGTTATTTATTTTTGTAACCACTCATTTCACTTGAACATTGTGGAAAATTACCCGCAGTCCAAACCGAACCCATTTCACCCTATTGAATTTGACTTTGTTGCCCTAATTAAATTATTACGTGTTCTAGAAATTAATACGCCAGAACTGAAATCCTTACGTGATGAGATCAGGTGATTATTGCACTTTAGGTACATCAGTCTAGCATCCACAAACCTAACTGAAATTCCTTCATCTATAAACAATCTGATAAATGTCCAAACATTGAATGTGGCAGGTACGCAAGTGGAAAATATAAATGAAAAATTTTGGAATAATAAATCGCTTCGCAATATTTTAGGATCATTTCCAGTTCCGAAATGCTTTGGCAGCTTGGAATCTATTTATAGAATTGTTAAATTGGATTTTAATAATTGGAATAAAAACACAGACCTATTTTGTGGAATGTTAAACCTGAGAATACTTTGTCTAGACGGTATAAAGTTAGAACATACCGATTTACTCATCAAATTGTTGGGGACATTGGAGAATATTAGCGAATTGAGTTTGGGGGGAGAAAATCTCACGGTATTTTTGGGGTTTATGCATTAAATTCACTAGTTATATTGGAAGAAGAGACAATCTGATGAACAATCAAGTAGATACAAAAACCATTTTTAATACGTCTTAAGTCGGTCTCAGTGAGTAATTCATGTATCGGTAGGAAATTGATTGCCTTATTGGCAAAACTGCCCGAATTATTACATCTTAAAATGACTGGCTGTTGGGTGAAAACAGAATATGAAAATACCAATTTTCCTGATTATGTAGATGAGTGGGTTTTCCAAGTCGGAGGAGGGGGAAATGGAAGAATTGATTATGAAAGTAGTGGTAGTTGAAAATATATCAAAGATAAGGGTGATCAAGACCAACTTTTAGTTCTGGACCAACTCCCTGTTGTGATGGATTTAGACTGGCATGATGCAAATCTCTTTCTTGAATGAAATACTGAGCTAAGACTAAGACTCATGGTACTTTACCACGTGTTGCCATTATTTATGAATTATGATGGTTTATTGTTATAATGCAAAAGTCAAACTAGATAATTTCTCTTTCCTTAATGTAAACACGTCTCATTTTGTAAGCTGGTTTTGGGTTTTCTTCATGTGAACACATGTCTCAATCACTTTTACAGCCTCTAGTTTTTAATTTTTATTATAGGGAGTTGATTGTTTTCTTATCGCCTGATCCATTTCGATTAGATTGATTTACCAATATTTTAGACATACATCATATAACTTGGAAAAAACACAAACAAATGGACATAGCTGATTTGGTGTTTGCAAGTAAACTCACTCTCGCTTATTCCTGGCAGGAAGTTGCCCAATCAAATCTCCCCAACTGCTCTGAAAATTTCTCATTATTTTAATAAAAAAATTTTTTGTGATAATTATTCATGCAAGATTTATCCAAAATAAAAAAAATTTATTCATACAAGTCTATCAGTTGCGCCGAATCAATAGGGCCCAGTTATATCTGCCACATCATAAATAATTACAAGGCCCAGTTATATATGCCACGTCATCAATAATTATAAAGCCCAGTTATATATGCCACATCATCAATATATATGCCACGTCATCAATAATTATAAAGCCCAGTTATATATGCCACATCATCAATAATTATAAGGCACACTTATATATGCCATGTCATCACATTCAGTGACGTGGCTTACTCAATTAGGCCATTCATTTCGGCCCTCATAAACTTTTATATAATATATTTTCTAACTGGGCTTTCATTGGTTTTATCTCTCTTTTCTTCGGTGAGAAAAAACGAGAGCAAAAATGGCGAGTTCACTGTGCTGTGCCAATCCGCCGACCCTGAGCCCGTCCTGCGGCGGAGGCAGCGTCGTCGATAACTTCGGCGGTATAAAATCGTACGTCGCCGGCTCGACAGACTCCAAACGAGCTGTGATTCTCATCTCTGATGTCTATGGTAATAAATTATTAATCTGAGCTCTTTTCACTGTTGGAACTTAGAATTTACCTCCTTTAGTTACTTCCGTACTGTTCAATCACAATCTGATTGATACAGATTGAAATTTGAAGTAAGTTTGTTGATTAGTTAGATTTGAAATGGTTTTCTGTAATTTACAATGACAATCTAATTCTTCGTTTTATTTCACGTTCCCAGGTTTTGAAGCTCCGATTTTGAGGTACATTTTACCTTCTTGCATATTTTCCTTCTTTAAAATTTAAAAATCTTCAAATTATTACACTCACTACTACTTTATCTTCTTTCTAAGTTAATTGCAAATTTATACAATTGCAGGAAAATAGCGGACAAAGTAGCTGAATCAGGATACTTTGTAGTGGTTCCTGATTTTATTCATGGCGATCCTTTCAAACCTGAAGATTCTTCAAGGCCTTTTCCAATATGGTTCCAGTCTCACACCACGGTTTATTAAACAATGATTAATTTACTTATTAATAATTAAATAAAATTAATTGTTACTTACAAGTTTTAATATGTTTTTTCTTTTTTATGTAGGATAAAGGATTTGAAGAAGCAAAGCCAGTTATTGCTGCTTTAAAAGAAAAAGGTGTAAATTCAATTGGAGCTGCTGGATATTGCTGGGGCGGTATATTATATAACATTATTTTTTATATCAATATATTATTTTCATTAATCATTTTCATATTTTTGTAGTAATATATTATTTTTGTGCCAGCTAAGGTGGTGATTGAACTAGCAAAAGCTGGTGAAATTCAAGCTGCAGTTTTAACGCATCCTTCATTTGTAACAGTTGATGATATTAAAGGTCTATATTTATTAATTTAAATCATTAAATGTTAATAATGAAATATTTAATTAAGATTATATTTTGGTTTAATAATTCAGAGGTTAAATGTCCTATTTCTATACTTGGAGCTGAAACGGACCATCTTTCGCCTCCTGAATTGGTCAAACAATTTGAAGAAACCCTAGCTGCAAAATCCGATGTTAGTATTCAAATATTTAATTCTCTAAACTTAAAATAGTTTGTTTAAATTAAAAATATAATATTTAATATGCTAGGTTGAATATTTTGTGAAAATATTTCCTGGAGTGGCACACGGATGGGCTGTGAGATACAAAGTGGATGATGAGTCAGCAGTGAAGAATGCTGACGAGGGGCGGTTAGACATGATACACTGGTTCACTAAACACCTTATTTAAATATCATGATGTTAGTTCTATGGTATTGCTTTGTGAGTAACTTTTGTTATTAGAGTTGTATGGTATTTTAATTGGATGTTGGCATGTTTTTATTCTCCTTGTGTGTTAAATAAATAATGAGACCCATGAATAAGATTCTCTATTTGGGATTGAACCATGTTTCATGGTACAATTATCTTGCAGCATATAAACATATTTTTTCCATTATCTCTTGTGATATGTTACAGATGATATTATTTTTTTATTCGGTAATCTCACAATCAAAAGATGTGGTCATAATTGGGCCCCCATATACTTTCACTTATGTTTGGAATTATATGAGAGGCCACGCCGGTATCTAATGTGGAGCAGACATTTGAGAAAATGTGTCTACTCAACCAGATGCGTTTTTTATAGTGGAATATCCGAAAACAGATATTATCCGTATCTGAAAACAAAATTGATTACTAAATTTATATTCATATCCGAACAAAATTATTCGTATATGTACTTGTATCTGACCGGATATTAATAATTTGATTTGAATACAGATTTTTTACGAATACGGACACCATTTTATATCGATAATATCACATCTGTTTACACCCGATTAATGGGTCACTTGTGTTGTTTCTCATCTATTTTATTATCTCTAATATTTTCTCTGTAAAAAAATCTTTCCTCATCTCTTCCATTGCCCATTGGGGCTTCTCCTTTCTATCCCTCGCATACTCTCTCTCTTCACACGCACCATCTATTCGCTTCTTCTTTTTCCATTTATCTTGTGTGTCTTCCACCTCCAGTTGTGAAAAAAATTGAAAAAATGAAAAACCTCGAGATGAGATTGCGCTGCTTAGTTTAAGACCTGGATTGACTATTTTGAAACACCATATATATATGACATCCAGTTATCTAGGTCTTTCTTAGGAAAATTTGCACCTTGATTGTACTATATATGTATTTATGTCAATTATCTTTAGGTACCAAAAATGAAATTTATGACAGGAGCTATTTACATATGTTTTGCTCAATGGCAGGAAGCCAAACGCAAATGGGTTACAACTTACAATCCTAATATGTCATCTCCAATAAAACTTGCAAATTTTTACTACAAATATTTTTTCCCTTCAAAAAATTTTGTGCAGAATTCTGTAATTTTAATTTGTGAACATACATCGACTTTTTTGATTGGGAAATGTGCAAACACGGCGCACTGTAGCACGACGCATTGTAGATATACTGTTATTTTTCATTTTATATATTACTTTCTCATTTTATATACTGTTTTGTCATTTAATATACTGCTATTTATTCTTTGTGTATTTCTTATTTTTTTTACTTTTATATACTGTTTTCTCATTTCTATATAATATTTTCAATATATATATATATATATATATATATATATATATATATATATATATATATATATATATATTGTTATTAGAAAATAAATTATATATACTTGTTATGTATATATTGTTCTTAGAAAATAAATTATATATACTTGTTATTGGATCTCATCGTGAACAATCGTGCTATAGTGCATCGTGTTGTAGCAGGTCCATTTTTGATTTATTTTGTACTAAGAAGATTTGCATGGGTACCAACCTCACTATCTCATTTTGTTTCCTTTAATTTATAACACACTTCGTAAGTACAAAAAATCTTCTACTTATTTCAATAAAAAATAATAATTATATTTATCAAATATTAAAAGATAATTTATGTTACTTTTTTTTTTTTTAATTGTTGCAGTTTAATCTAATTAGAATGTTGGAAGCATAAAATTCATAAGGTTTGAGGTTTATATTTCATTCATGTAGAATTGTCAACTTACTAGTACTAGGGGTAAATGTTAGAATGTATAGCTAAAGTTTAGATTTGGATTTATGTATCTTTCTATTTAGAATAAATTTTACCGTATGTTACTTAAATTTTAAAAATGACTAAGAAGTCACTTAAATTTTTTTTTAGACAACCTATTAGATTAGTAGACTTTGCTAAATATTAGAGTAAATGTGTTCGGCAACTTGAGTTTCTACTATAGTTAGCAATATACTTTACCATTTGAGCTAGCAAGTTTTGGCAAATAACTTTTTTTTTAATTGTTCTTTAAAAACATATTTTGTTATTTTTAAAGTTGAGTGATTTATCATGAAATTTATCCTTCTATTTATGATTGTAAATATATTTGGTTTTTTAAAGATTAACATTGTTATCTTCGGTCTTTCTTTAAAAAAAAAAAATAGAAAGCTTGATTGTTTCTCGCGTAAATCCATTAATCAATGTCCAGTTATAAATCATCAATTCTAATAGTTCCAAGTAATTAAAAAAGAAAAAATAAAATAAAATAAAATAGGGCCGAAACAATGGTGTAAAGAACAAAATAACATGGATTACTTCATTTTTTATAGCTTTTATTGTTTGTTATATGAATATATTTTCATATATTTAACCATTGGAGTAAAGAACAAAATAAAACCCGTAACGTAACGCGGAATTATTCTAGTATGATTGAAGAGTTAAGATTGGCATATGGCTCTTTCAGTCAACAAAGGTTCACTGATTATTGCCTGTTTGTATTTGGTGGTTGATTGTTACATTTATTGGTGGTGACAGCTTTCCTTTCTCCTGTCAGTTCCATTTTTCGGCGTTTGATACTATATTTTTGGAAGCTGGCCTATTAAGCGTGTTGATTTTGAGAAGACCGAATTTTATTAGATGCAGAAAATATGGATGTAAAATGATAATTTATTCTCAATAAATGATCTTATATATTTTAGAAACAATCTCGTTGAGGATATATCTGTCATTAAATGTTCTTCGTATGTTTCATAAAAAAAAAATCCGTCAATATCATCCTCTACTAATCATGTGATTTAGTGGTTTCTATGTCATCAAACAAGTTACATCAATAAGTGAATGCTATTGATATAATTTAATTTAAACATTATGACACTGACATTGTAACAAAAATAAAATTTACGTTAAGAAGTTCCATCCATAGGTTTATTATAGACGGACAAACTTGGTCAGTAGATTCAAGTCATTTTTTTGTTTTCTTTTGATATTTTTTATTTCATTTCTTACCCAATATTTTTTATAGGGCACATCGCCTATAGCAAAAACGAAGAGATAAACAAGCACATGTGAGGAATTATAATGAAAAGTTGGTATCTAGTGAGGGAAGCATTATCTGATATATTTCACGGGTACGGAAGAGATATTTTTGATAAAGATGACTGGTACCAAATAGAAGAACAGCTTAATCGAACTTCTTTTTATATATTTTTTTATTAACTTGAGATAGCTCAATCGCTATTTTTTTTTATTAACTTGAGATAGCTCAATCGCCTCCGGAAGCTTCAAAAAAACTTGAGATCTATTAACTTTTTAAATGTTTTTATTTTTATTTTTATAGCTATTGATGATGTTGTTGGTACATTTTGGCCTTTTCTCTCACATGCCTGTCACCAGTTAATTGAGTTTTTCTGGAGGAATCATTGCAGGTTAGAAAAATCCAATAATTTAAATTTTTACAAGATAAAAAAAAAATTTAGTTGTTATCACATAGTTAATGAGAAATCATGTAAGGTCACAATTTCCTCTTTTTATTTTCCCCCATTTTACAAAAAGTACATTATATTTTACCATAACGTAACTAAGATAATTACACACTAATTAAAATCAAACCAAATTATTCACTTTTTTGTTTCCTCCAGCCTCTAATTCATCTACGCTACTTAATTTCTCCATTTCCTTCACTAAATCTTTGTCTGCCACCTCCAAAGGCTTCATGGTATAATACTTCACGCACACGAAATAATACGCTATATTAAACACTTGAAGACCAATAACTATCCAATAATAATAATTCAATTTAGCCTTATTAAGATCATCTTGAAGCCAATCCCCTCTCTTTTCAGTACAATTATGAACAACAGTCACCAAAGCGGTCCCCAAATAATTTCCGATAGAAATCGCCAGCCAAAATAACGCAGTTGCACTGCTTCTCATGCTTTCAGGCGACTGATCATAACAAAATTCCATGTGACCTACCGACATAAATGCCTCGGCTAAGCCATGTATGGCAAATTGAGGAACTAGCCAAAACACACTTATGGATACCCCGTGTGAATTAAACGCGTTTTTTCTCTTCGTTTCCACCAATGCAGCTGATATGTTCGCCAGCATGGCGATAATCAGACCGATTCCCATGCGTTGGAAGTATGTAATGCCAGAAGGATTTTTCGTGAATTTACGCATAAATGGTACGAAAATTCGGTCGTAGATTGTTAGACTAATGAGCATGGAAGACGTAGTGAAGATTGAGAGGGTGGCTGGGGGGATTTGGAAGTGAGGGGACAGGTGGCGGTTCATGATTCGAGCTTGTTGTATGGCAAATGTGTGGTTATGAGAGAGGGAAGTGATGAGGAGTATTCCGACGGCCCAGATTGGAAGCATGCGAACGATAGATTTTAATTCTTCTACGCGATGGACGGTTGATAATCGCCAGAGGTTTGGCCGGCCTGAAGGCAGCATGTCTCGTTCAGTTACTATTGCAGCTCGGTCAAAAAACCTTAATTAAATTCTCACAAGTTAGAACTACCTTAAGAAAACATATTTTCTCAAACGAAAAATGATTAAAAAAAGGTTAGAATTACATTAACTAATTAAGCAGGTAATAAAATTAATTAAAAGAAGACATGTAAAGATTAAGTCTTACTGAAGTTGGTCTGTGTGAAGAAGTCGACCGGTGATAGAGATATCAGCATCAAGATCCTTATCCTGATAGAGTAAGCTCGAGTCATCAGGTCGCGGCGCGTTTCGCTTCTTGAAAGCAGCTACAACGACTTGACTGAGTCGAGTCAAGGGGCTGCCGCCAGGCTTCATGTGGATGTAGAGAGGATACCCCACGACAAAGACGATGACCGAGAGGCAGAAAACCATGGTCGGAATCCCAAATCCCCATCCCCACCCGACGTTTTCTTGTACGTAGACTACTCCTGTCAGCGCTAAGAGGGCTGCTAGGCCCATGCTGAAGAAGTACATATTGAAGAAATTCCACCTGTTTATATGTAATTTTCATCTTGTCATGTCACACTCGTTTGGTGGTGAGATGAATAGTAATACTAATAGTCTGAAATACTGAAGTATTAATCTGCTTTAACTATATAATTAACTGTTATTCTTTTTTTTTTTACTTTTCTAAGAGATACTAATTAAAATATGTGCTAATATTTTGATGGGTTAGAATTATGTTAGTACCCTCTTTGAGCTGTGGGTTGTGTGCCATCAGAACCGAACTGATCGGCCCCAAACGGAACAACGCACGGACGGATCCCTCCAGACCCAATTGCAGTAAAGAACAACGAAGCATACAAAATAAACAACTGAGCCGACGAGGCTTTCTGACAGTTCTTCTTCGCTAGACAAGGTTTCGGATGAAGAGATGGAATAATTGCCGAAAATGTGAGGCTGATCATGCCAAGCTGATAGATTACGGACCCGACCGCTATAGTCCAAAACCGGCCGGCAAATGAGTCAGCGATTAGGGCACCGACTATTGGGGTTAGACTTGACGTGCCACCGAAGTTTGTTAACGTGTTGGAGGCTTCAACCATCGGCATGTGCATTTGCTGAGTTAGATATGTTATCATGTTCGCGTTGAAGCCAGTCGTTGCGAACCGGTCACATATCTCATTAGCTACATAATTATAGGGAAAAGGTAGTAATTAAATGTTTCTTTTATATGAATGGAAAAAAAAATGATTCATATTGCGGGCAAATTTGATTTTTTTTTAGAATAAAATTATGGAAGGGGAAATTGAGACTCACCAAGTATGAAGGGCATGGTTCTTAAACCGCCCTGCTTCCTCTTCTTCTCATCTCTTCCATCCTGATCAGCCATTGGTGAGAGCTCCAAGTGTCTCCAATGGAGGAATGTGAAAGGGAACTACAATGAATGGGTTTCAATTTGGGGCCACTCCACTCCCTAGCTAGCTTACTGTCTCAACATGTGAGGGGTGGAGCCATATATATACATTTTTTCTTCCTTTTTGAACTTTTTTATTAAGTTTTTGTATTTTTTTATTTTATACATGTAAACAATCTACATTCTTATTTATTGTATAAAAAGACCTATATTCCAGAGTATTATTTATTTTATCCTTGGCACTTCACGACGATTTAATAGCACTTTACTGTTTTGATGGGTGTCTGGACCACAGTATATATCTCTCAGTCAAAACCAGTATAAACAGTAAAAAGCAATAAATAACAGATAACAGTAGATTATTTAAAATTTTAAAAAAACAGTAAAAAAATAAGATAAGGTCTCTTTCCATAATAATGATATGATGTCTCATGTATCTTCTGTATATTATATCAGACCAAAAGTTGTACAATGAATCGGATTTTAGGCATTAAATATGTGGAATCTCTTTTAATTAAGAAAGTAGATAAAACACAACTTAATGACCTCTCAAAATTACCTTAGTGCGATAACCTTATAATTCATATAAAGAGTTTTTCATACAGATTTAACGTATGAATCTGAGTTATACATATATATTTTGTAGTAAATCAGAACTCAATAAGTGAAAAGTATGAAACATGAAAGGTTGCCATCAAACAGTGTATCACCCGTACAAATTAATGTTACATAAAAAAAAAACCGTACAAAAACTTGTGTATCTAATGCCTTTGTTAGATAACTTAGATTCTTTTTCTGGAGAACAGTAGTACTGTTGTTTATATTAAAAATAATAATTTAAAAAAATGCAGAATTCGGATCTGAAATCAATCCCAAAACCAAAATAAGGAAGAATTGCCTCACCATAGACTTAACCCAAAATTATGTTTCACAATTACTTTTTTTTTTTTGCAATTTTTAATATAAAAAAATTTCGAAAGGTCTTAGTCTAGTCGCTGGTAGGTATTAGGAGGTGAGTTAGGCTTCAGCACTAAATTGGCCAAAATTTTTGTAGTTGTTTCGTTCTTCATTTAAGAACAAAGAAATATCAGTAGACTGTCAGTATAACCAACATCACTAGCCCACCACCTTTTTTTTTGTGCTTAGACTAGCCCACCTTCTGGAACCAGTTCATATTATTAAGCTACCCTTTTCTCTTTTTATCCTAAATAAATATTTTACAAAAATTATCAAAAGAAACATTGAACAGAAACACCAATTTTTCCCTTAAAAATAAATGAAAAATGTAAGATGATAATAATAATAGTAATCTAACAGATTCCAGGTGTTACTGTTAGCCCGTGCAACACAACAGTGCTTGTTCAAATCTTTCCACTTTAACCATCTAAGATTTCAGTCCATTTATTTTGTGGCGATTCCTGTGCACCATATAATGTCCGTAAACAGATGTCTAAACTCCAATATATATAATCAATACTAATTTCAAAAACCTATACAAAAGCATGAAACTCTTGTTTTTCGAAAGAGAAACACTACAAAACTTTATTACTTTTTATATAATGTAATCTCTTCCAAATCGTTTTCTCTCAACACAAAATTTTAGTGGGTGTCAAAATCTTGACTGAGACCTACTCTCCTAATTGTGTACGCAGGTTAAAGTATCATCAAAAGAACATCAAACTCAAGAGATCTATGTCTCTTTAACTGAGTGTTCGATAAAATGCCAGTTGTCCAATGTTCATGCAAAGAGACAGAGTGGAATGAAAAGAATCAAAGTTTGTTTTGAAATACAATGTCACCATTGATGGAAACAAAATGGGGCGGTAGACAAGAAAGAGAAGTGGAAGCAGGCTATGAATAATCAGTACAAAAATGATGGCGTTTGAGATGACTTCATATGGATTGTAGTGGTTAGGAATGGCTTAGGCGAAATGTTACCCTTTTTGCCAGGCATGATGATCCATGTCTGGATTTATTGCATTTATTGCACTCAGTTTGGATTTTCAGCTAAAATGTGGTAAAGCAAAAGTAGTAAAAGCCATACAATACCAAAAATAATAAAATGTTTTTTTGAAAGTTTAGGTGGAACAGATTCATTCATATTATGTCGTCGGATTTTAGTTTGTATTTGTGTTTAGAGAAGGGAAATTTGGTAAAAAGAATTCATCAGATCTACCTAACATATAATAATAACAAGCTTGCACGTTACAAATCACGCAGGTACTACGTTAAAAAAAAAAAACGAATCTACAAGATTCTCCCAATATTATACCATTCAGTGCATTCCATATTACAAAATTCTTTTTTTTTTCTTGAACGTAGGCAAATTGCCTAGACTTTCATTACATTTAAAGAGAGAATGCATGCATAGAGTAGTTACATAAAATTACTAAAATTATCATACTAGCTAATTCTAACCCTATTGGATTTCATATCCTAATAGGTACAAAATGCTAATAGATACAAAATTCTCTTCAAAAAACAAAAACATCCCTCCCAAATCCCAATCCCAACCTAATACCAGCTAATCACCACTAAACCGAAACCCATGACTTCAAATCCAGGAATCCCTTTCCTTCCCCTCTTCCAAAAACCAGGAACTCAATTCCATTCCCACTAACACTCAATACTTAACAAACCCCGAATGTTTCCTATCTCTACCAATCACCCCTTCAAGATCCCCTTCAAACAAATTAAGTTCTTTCGCGAGGGCGAATCCGCAAAAGAGACCGTCCACAGCCGCACTCACAATCCCGCCTGCATATCCTGCTCCTCCTATGTATCACAATAACAAGCTTGCACGTATGCATAATGCAGGTACTATAAGAACAAAAAACAACCAAAATTACATCTATGAGATTCTCTCCTCAATACATATCACTCAGCGCATTGCACCTTCCAAAATCCCTCTCAAAAACAAAAACTTACAAAAACACCCCTCCCAATCCCAACCTACTCACCACCAAAACTAAACCTCAATACTTAACAAACCCCAATTGTTTCCTATCTCTACCAATCACCCCTTCAGGATCCCCCTCAAACAAATTAAGTTCTTTCGCGAGGGCGAATCCGCAAAAGAGACCGTCCACAGCCGCGCTCACAATTCCACCTGCAAAACCGGCTCCTTCTCCGATCGGAAAAATCCCCTTTGTGTTTGTGCTTTCACATGTGCTGACGTGGCGCCTTATTTGCACTGGACTGCTCGTCCTTGTCTGGAACAAAAGAAAATAAATAAATGTATATATTATATTATAAGGGGAAATTTGCAAAGTAGTCCCTGCATTGTAGAAAATTGTAACAAAAAAAATACTACATTGTCGAAAATTGCAAAAAAAAAGTACTACATTATTGAAAATTGCGAAGAGGCGCCTACTGAGTTTTGATTTTTTTTTTTAAGAAAAGAGGGGGTTTTTTGTAATTTTTGATGATGTAGGGGCTTTTTTGGAATTTTAGGCATAATGCAGGGGGGTTTTGCAAATTTCTCGTTAATATATTAGAAAAGTATATAGTTTATGATGTGTTTTTTATACCTCAACACCGTGGAGCAGGGCGTCCTTTGATATAAAGCCTGGAAGCTGAAATTTTGATAAAATAATAATAATAATGGTGATTTTATTATTTTTAATTGTATTTTTTATATTGTATAAATGATGAAATTAAGTTTTGAATACCTCTCGGTCAAACATATGGATTGACTTTTGTAGAGCTTCTGTAATATGAGAAGGATATATTTCATGCAATTTAGATGCTTTCACTCCTAATCTATAGCTTGACGGCGGTAAAGACGTAACTGACATAATTAAAAAAATAATTATGAGATTAGTAAAGTTTTTGAAACACATAAAGTGAGAATTAATAAAAAGGGAAATAAATAATTATTTTACTTGATAATTTATTGTCAAGGAAATCCGTAACGCATTGAGCTGGCACAACAAAATTTCCTCCTCCCATTATAGCCGCTCTTCTCTCAAACTCTCTCTAATAAATAAATTAATTAAATAAATAAACAAAATTAATTACTATTTATTCCCTTTTTGATAAACTTTTTTAAATTATTACCTGAAATTCAACACCAGCAAGAGAATCAAACGAAGTAAAATCATTAAAATCGTTTGAAGAAACAGAGACAACTAAAGCAGAATTAGCCCATTTTGAAGCTCTTTTAGAAAAAGACATTCCATTTATGCACAATTCTGACGCATTTGTGCTTGTCAAAACGACCTACCATTAATAAATTAATTAATCATCTGATTAATATTTAAAATTCCAATTAAGTGTTTGAATATACTGTTTTACCTGGCCGCCAGGACACATGCAAAATGAATAACAGCTCCTGTTTTGCTCATAATCATCATTTTTATGATTTTCATCATTTATATATTTGACTAGTTTATAATCTGCAACTGGTATTTTACCGCGACCTTCTCTCACTTCATCAGCCAGTTTAGAATACTTCAAAATAAATAAACATAACAATTAAATAAATATACAATAAAACAAGTTGTAAGTATTATTTACATATATTTACAAATAAAGTGCAAAATTTATTACTTGAATGCTATTAATCAACTCTTGCGGATGCTCAATTCTCAAACCTACCTGCACAAATATCATAATTACTAATTATCTTTTCAAAAGAAAACTTGTAATTTTAATATTTCATACAAAATATATAAATTCTTACAGCGAAATTCTTAGGAACCATATCAACATTATGTCTAATCAACATTTCATACACATCTCTAGCTGAGTGGCCCACTGCCAATACAACATTATCAAACAATAATCTCTCATTTTCAGAATTAATTAATTCCTTTTTTGAATCTGAAATTACAATCCCTTTAATCCTCCCATTTTCAATTATCAAATCATCCAATCTGGTCCCAAACTTCATCTCCACCTATATATAAACATACAAACAAAACATTTACATTTCAATCCCTAAAGTTTTGAAATTTCAAAAATTTGCACTTACGCCCAAATTTAGTAAATAATTGCGAAAATTGCGGAGTAACGGAACGAGTCGATCGGTTCCCAAGTGAGGTTTTCCGTCGATTAATATATTTGGCGGGGCCCCAAATTCAACTAAGGCCTTCAAAACCTAAATAAAAAAATCAACATAATATTATCACTCATAAAGTAATTCTTAACATTATTAATTAAAATACGGAAAATAAAAAGTCACTCACAGCTTGAACACTATCGCTATTTCGTCCTATTCTAGTCACGAGTTTTCCGTCGCTCCACGTACCTGCACCGCCCTAACAACTTATTTCAATAATTCACAACAATCCCAAAAATAAAAAACATACATAAATAAAAAACAAAAACAAATTATAACTACCTCTCCAAAGCAAAAATTGCTCTCAGTCTGTAAAATCTTTCTAACAACCAGAGCGCCAATATCTCTGCCTCTTATTTCAACAGGCTGGCCTCTCTCTATCACGGTGACATCAGCGCCGACCTCAGCGAGAACCAATGCCGCAAAAAGACCGGCGGGCCCGCTTCCAATAACCGCCACTTTCGGCCTTTTCTTAGACCCCTTGTCAGTATTACGAGGGGTATTTCGGTCATTTTGAAGGAGGTTTTTGAGGTCTGTTTCTGGGGTTTTGTGAGGGAAGTATTCTGTGATTCCGATTTTTTGTTCTAACTCGGAAATGAAGTCCCATGTTCTCGGCTCGAGTTCTAGAAGCTTCTTCACGTCTATGTCTACTGTGTAAACAAACGCTGGCTCTTTCAAGGCCTGATGAATGTTAAATTAAGAATGGTTTGTTAATTAGTATTGTATTGAGGAGTTAATGGAGAAATGTAAGTTTCTGACCTTTCTCGCATCGAAGGATTTTCTAACTATAATGAAGCCTTCTTTAGGAAGCATAGCAGGAACCTGGAGCAACAAATAACCTCACACTTAAATTTCATGCAGAGAGATGAAAAACATTTCGTTTTTACATTCTCACAGGTAATTAATTATAGCTAATTTACTGGGAATTTGAGAGATTTAGCAATGGCTTCAAGTAAAGCATCCGAAATTCCGACAAAGTCCTTGCCAGGATCTTTGTGAGCCGGCACCTTGAGCTTAGAAAGCCTCCAAAACCCCTCCTCTTTGTTCGGAATTTCAGATTTCAATACGCCTTTCCTGATCTTCTCAAGCCTCCTCTTCTCAGAAGGGTACCTCCTCTTCCCCGTACGGCTGGCGCAGGCGACTGGGATTGAACGGCGTGGAATGAAGCGAGAATTGAAGGTGAGGATTCTGGGGTTGGGGTAGGAGAGATTGAAGTTAGGGACTGAAATCGCCATTGGAGTTGGAGGGAAAGAAAGGAAGAAGTGAAGTGAAGTGAGGAGAAGGAACTATGGATAAAGAAGCTCAGAGACAATTAGAGTTCAAAACTAAATGGATTGAAAGGAACCGTCGGATCCAGATCGCACGGTTCTGATTATTCGTGTATAGAGCAGGCCCATTAGTTAGTCAATGATTGCGGCCCAGTTTCATATTGGGCTAAAAATTATAATTACATCTTCTGTGAGTTTGTTGTTTTGTATTTGTTTAATTTTAGCAGATTGCACACAAAATGTCCAGATATATAATTTTACCAATTAAAATGTAGATTTGTTCGATTATTTTTTTTTTCTTTTTGCCATTTCTATTTGTACTGCCGCATAATTTTATGTGTCGCAAAATAGTAATTCAATCAATCACTTTGAAAACACAGATTGTGAGAAACTTTTCCAGTTTCATAAGCAGCAGGCAAACTATATTGCAGATAACATAATCAATCAATTTGTTTAAACATGTATAAAGCACAGAAACAACTAAAGGCTTGTTTAGCTAATCAAAGACAATCAATCATAGCAAAGCACTGAAGGTCAGAAAATCAAATCAAACCACAGACAGAACCAATAATTTAAGTTCCTTTTTCCATATAATTAAAGTTCCTTTAAAAACACTACCAAACCCACTAAATAAAAAGTCTACCACAAAAGCCTCAATTTCCAACAATAACTACTAAAATCGAAGGAAACCAACTCGCCACAATAAATATCTACAACACAGGTGTTAGCTCAGCTCTCATAATTAAAAACTCTCTCAAAATTAAACACCCAATTCTAAATTAACTCAATACTTAACCAAATGAGCAGCGGAATTTTTGAAAGGAAGCACGCATGAATAAGTCACATACTTAACCCCATCTAAAAGAACCACCACAAAAACCCTAGATAGAGATTTAGGCGAAACATTATCTCCTTCATTATTATTCATTTCTCTCGGATCTGCCAAAACCGAAACGACTACTTTTGAAGCCGGTTTCGTATCAGGATTTGTGTTGGTATTGTTGTCATTTAGGGTTTTGTTTAGGGTTTTACCAGGGAGAGGAATCGCATTGTTGTACATGATTCTCCTGTTTCCCTTGATTTTGTTACTCTCAGTTGAATTTGTGATTGAATTGGTTGTGTTAATTACGGTTTTGGCAGGAATAATTGACGACCCTTTTGTTGAGGTTTCAAACTGAAATACTTCAGTGCACATTCCAGATCCCAGTACTGGACCTGTCCAATCAATTATTTAATCAAAAATTTAATAATTAACAAAATAAAAAAGAATATTAACAAATAAATAAATACATAAATAATGTATCGTACCAGCCATTCCTTCACGGAACCATTGCGGTACCGGCCCGTCAGGAAGAGAAGAAGACTTAGAATTTTCGCCGTAATTCTTAAACGGCATGTAATTTGCCACAGCCAAACTAGTCATTTCTTTATCTTTTTTAACAGGCTGCTTATTATTCATTGCTTTTTCGCTAGCTAAAACTGAATGGATTATCAAATTCCCGTTTATCTCCACATGCTTTCCGTTTCTTGGTACATATAACATGGCAGGCAAACTCTCACTCGAATTGGAAGAAAAACCAGATTCTATCGTACTGTTAACTAGTCTCTCATGAGAATTACTAATAATTCTTGAATCTTTACCTCCTAATGAAGCATTAAACACTGGAAAAACCGCTCCGCAAAATAACGCTAGGAAAATCAGTCCCAAGATACTAACACCAGCTACCTTTTTAGCCTTCTTTGAGCTCTCTTTCTTAGGTTTCTGAGCTGGAGCTGGAGTTTGAGGTTTAACCCTAGGAATCGGCACGAGCGGTGCGGGGCCACCGTGAGGCCGTAAAGCGTAACTTGGGATCCAAGGAAAGTGCATGCCAGGTGGCGGATAGACGCCAGGGTGGCCAAGATTCACTCCGCTTCCTCCGATCTGTTGCCGCAAGCTCGCGTTTTCAGCCATCACGAACGAAATCCTCGAGTTCAGATCGTTGATCACCGAATGCATGGACTTCACCTTCTCCTCCAGTTCCTCCACGTATTTCTTCTTCCTCTGCCTCGATAATTGCGCGCTTTCCCGATTCCGGATCAATCTCGCCTTCTTCTTCTCGTCGTCTTCTTCCCCCTTGGGAGAATCGTCTTCCTCTGAGCGAGCTTTCCGTTTCAAACCCCAATCGGCCTTGGAATCGTCCTCTCGCTTCACATCCTGCGACGTAACGTCCGATTCGTTGGAACACCCTGCCGAATCCGGAGAATTAACTCCGGCGGGTTCAACCGAGTCGTGCGACTCGACGACTCCAGTGGATCCATTACCAGACCGATCCGGCGAGCGGAGGAAATCATCGATGGAGAAGTCCATGTCGAGGCTGAAATCGCCCAAATCTGCGGGCACGGGCAGGTCGTCGGGGAGGAAGCACGGATCGAAGCACTGCGGGTCCGAATAGGAAGAGAAGAACGGCGACGTATCAAGAAGTGCCGGCTCCGCCATGGCGATAATTCAAACTTCGATTCAAAGCTCTCTTTCTTCTTCTTCTTCTTCTTCTAAGGGTTTTGCATCAGAGAAGGGAGAGAGAGGAAAGGAAAGGAAAGAATTCGAGGAAAGAACGGAACGGAGAATGAAGACGAAGTCCTTCCGTTGACGAGCGTGTTTTCTACTTAATATAGAACCCACCCACTCCACTCTCCATAAATACGTGTAGTGAATGAATATTAATGATTTAACATAGATAGATGATTGAACATGACTCGCTACATGAAAAGATGTAGACTTTGAGTATGCAGGGGAACTTGGGTGAGATTATATCGGGAAGTTTCGTCTGGCGAGGTAAAGCTGGATCTCGTTACGGGAAACTGATGCAGTGAAAGATACAGTGAAGATCGACGGTTGCGATAATCATGAAAGAGTCGTTAGCGCAAATCTCGATGCAATTTCAAAATGGACTTGAGAGGAAATGAACTGGAGAGGAAGATTAGATGGTGGGTTTATCATGGATGTTTCTGGATTTTGATTAGGAGCATGAGTGAGGAACAAACTTTGGATTATGTTTAAAAATAAAAGTTGCATGTGATGAGTTATGACTTCTTGTTGTTGTTTTATTTTTTATTTTTTTGTTTTTTGGGTTGGTGGTGAAGGTTCTTATCTGATCGGTTTTACTTTTTGATGCGTAGAAGCAACGGAAAATGAGGGGAGCTAATTATTCTGTTTCTAATCTGAGAATTTTTCGGATGTAATTTTGCGGAATTTAATTATTGGAAACATTGAATTTTCATTAATAGGATGAATTTATCTTATTTAATTTTGGTATTCACAATTAATTTTGTTTTTCCAAAAAATTGAATCAGAACATGTACTAGGATAGGATAGGACCACATTCGAATTTATATTATTTATTTTTTGTATTCAAAATAAAAAAAAAATTCCAAAAATTTGAATCAGAACATGTACTAGTATAGGATAGGACCACATTCACAATTTACTTTGACAATGTGACCATATATTTATGAGGTGTAAAATCTATAAATTTTGTACAACTTAAACTACTGTCAACAACATTAAAATGTAGAAATTTTATGCATGGTTTTTTGTGTAATATTAGGATCATGGTCTTTTAAAAAAATTGCGTCAAATTATTTTTTGATCTCATTAATTTTCTATATATATTTATTATATTAGGAATTACACTATGAGTTCACATTATGTGCCTTTTTAATTAAGTATTTCATTAACGGTTTGCACACGAAGACATGATTGTGTTTTTGATATGTTCAATGGCATCAATTTCTCCTAGCCATTTGTTTGCACCAAGTCAAATACAAAGATGTAGTTGCTATCTATTTTCCGAGCATGCTTCTCCAAAATTTCTAGCCATATGTTTGCACTAACTCAGTCAAATACATAGATGCCATTGCTGTCTATTTTCCAAGCATGCTTCTCCAAAATTTCCAAGCATTAAATCTAGTAAATGGACAAATGCAGAGGGGCCACTATTTCATTAATTATCTACTGAAACAAAAAATGAAAATATAAATCATCAATTAAAGTTCTTAACTCGAAAGTAAATACCATACACATCAGCAGTTATTCCAAGTTCAGCCTTTTTATCCCATTTATTCTTGGGCCGATTAATCCAACTACTATCAATCTATCATATCAAAGCCCAAAAATCAAAACTTGGGTTTTAAAAACTCTTCACAAAAATAAAAAAAAATAAAAAAAAGGGATAATTAATAACTCATTGGTCCCACATGTCAGTGACCAATCCTTCATTACTTCTTCATTCAGCAACTCCAACACGGTTTCTCTCTCACTGAATCCGGGTCCCACCTCTCTTCCCACGCATCCTTCAATCTCATCCCTTCATTACCCCACCAACGGCTCAGATCAACTCACATCGGAATCTCATCTCATCTAACCGAACAAACACAATATCTTGCCTTGGCTGCTGGGAAAGAAAAGAAAACCTTCTCCAGCGAACAAGTAGGAAGAAAGGCGAGGGAGGGAGGGAATTGATTGAAGCATCTCTCAATCCCTCCTCCCCCTTTCTCTCTCCCCATTTCTAACCTTTCTTGATTGATTGAATTGCACGGTTTGTGCTGACATGGAGGCGATCGAAGGAGCCGCCGCCGGCCAGCTGGTGGATCCGTTTCTTGTCGAGCTCCTTGAGAACCCTCGTTATCGATTAATTGGTATTTTTTTTTGTTGGTTTTGGTTTGTAATTGCTGGATTAGGGATGGATTGTGTTCGTTTTGTAATTAGGGTTTGGGATTTTGTGACATTTGAAGTTTGTCAAGGAACTAGTGCCCTATTTTTTTCAAATTAAGTTAAAATTGGGCGCAAATGGTCTTCATGAAGCCTCAATTCTATCCATTTTCGTCTCAATTAACCTCAACTTGTTCAATTACGCCCTAGTTCAGAATCTTATCCTCAACCTACCCTAATGTACAAACCAAGATTCCTCTTTCCACATATTCCTTCCTTTTCCTTCCTTAAGAATATAACCACCTATACATGTTAACTTGCCACCTATCCTAACTTTCTACCAATTACTAAAAAAATTTCTAATTAACTGCAGTTCTAAGAATGGAATTAGACATACAGAAATTCATCGAGAATCCAGACTTACAGGAGTTTGAGTTCCAGCATTTCCCCACCTCGTACCTGCGCTGCGCAGCCCACCGCGTGGCCCAGCACTACCTTCTAGAAACTTCCGTAACTGAAACTCCGCCAAACAAAGTCCTCGCGAGAAAAACCCCCGACAGTAAATTCCCCGTTTTGCCCCTGTCCAAAATCCCCCCTAAACTGTCAGAAAAAGAGGCTGAAGACAAGGTTAAAATTGTAATTCGGCAGAGACCTAAAAACGGGATGAGTGAGATGAACGGAAATGGAAGGAGAGGGAATTCAGTGAAGAGTTATGAGGAGAGAGAGGAGGAATATGATAAGGCCAGAGCGAGGATTTTCAGTGGCGGATCGAGTAATTTTGAGGAAAAAAAGGTTGACTTTTCTGACCGGAATAATAATGTGCAGTTTTTGGCGCAAGAGAGTGAGAAAATTAGCCCTAAAGTTGCTCTGTTTAGGGACAGGGAAAAGGACTTAAACGACCCTGATTATGACCGTAATTATCACAGGTACATTATTCAAATCAAATCATTCTCTTATTATTTATTATTTTTAAAATTTTACTTTTTTATTTTATGATTTTAATTTTTAAAATTTTAAGTTTAATTTCATTATTTTATTATTAAATATGCTTTTTTTTTGTGTAGGTATGTGAGGAGCAATCCGATGCCAGCTCAGAATTTCCAGATGGTTAACCCGGTTCAGCCACCTCAATTCATGACATATCCAGTAAACCAAATCCCGGGAAATCAAATCCCGGTTCCTGCTTTTGGGGCGATTCCAAATCCGGGAAATGGATTCTATGTTCCTTGGCCTACTCCAGCCATGATGTACGCTCACTGCTATGGCAACCTTTCTCATACCGTCTCTCAAGTAATATAAATTAATAACTTACAATATTTTTGCTTTATTCTCTTTTTGTTTTTCTTCATTTATTGAAAATTGTATGTGTGAATTTGGATTTGGTTTTTATATTTTGTGCAGGTTCCGTTCTATCAAGGTTTTGATCAACCGCGTTATGGCTAGAATAGAGGACTAGAGTGAATTTATTACTTCTAGTGTGCTTTATAAGATGTTTTATTTAGTGAACTGTTTGAATTGTGTGTGAAATTATTGTTTTGTTATGTCATTCTGACTTAGTTTGTGTTGTTTGTTGTGTGCTCATTTTTGCGTCGTTTGGTTAAGTAGGAATTAACCATATTTTCCTTCTTTTCAACTCTGGATGAAAAAAATTGTTACTAAAACAAATTTACAGGATCACATAATTGCCAATAAACTGCAATACAAGTAACAGGACTAGAATATCAGCAGCAAAGCATAATTACTAATAGTCCCTGGCAAATAAGAACATGTAAAATACGGTCCAGTCCATATAAAATTGCATTCGCAGAAAAATGGCCCGCGTATATATTTCTATTTCTGGGAAAGTGATATTTTACAAGAATACCCTTGGCGCTCCTTCCCTAGAAATAGAATAAATTCACTCTGCTTAGTTCACTCTCTCATACCAATGAACAATAGGCTCCAGTAATTTCCTCTATTGATTATGAATCGTTAAATCGGATTCACAATTCAGCTCCTTTTCTCTCCGATCGTGCGTGATCTTAATCAAATGCCTGAATGATGCTCGATTGAAGCTTGCTTGTTGTTACTCTGAATTTGGCCAAGGTATGTAATTTATTTGTTATTAAGTTTATCGCAAAAACCTTGGAAGAACTAGAAATTGTATTTTACGGAAAGAAACCTCCTAAAACTGATTTTTTATCATCGTCGTGTGATTCACAGTGAAGGGAAAACCCCTGATCTATTTACTTATCTCGAATTTTCATTCTTTTATTGTGCAATATTAAGCGATTGTCGCCTTGGCTTGAGCAATTAACCATCTGGTCCACTGAAAATATCATCATCCATTTTGAAACTGATTGGAGAGAATTTAGCAATGCAGTGCTATAAAAGAACAAAAAAAAATTAAAAACCACTAAATCAATTATTGTTTTCTAAAATCCGAAAGCATGTTCATTTAAATGCTAATGAAACAAGAATCAGCTATGTTTTATACAAATTAATAATCTCAAATTTAAACCCAAATAAAAGCTTCTTCTTTTAACCATGTTCATTCAAATGCTAAGTCACATTTGAATTTTCTTTTCTCCGATGCACATGACTGTAATTTTGGCACAACCTTATGTTGTTTCCTTTCTTCTTTCTTTTTCCAATTTCCAGGAATTTTTACGAATGGCTTTTTCCAATCCGCTCAACGAAAAACCAAATTCCGATATATTAAGCAATCTACCAGATGGTGTGAAAGAAAAGATCCTGACTTATTTGCCTATAGAAGAGGCAGGAAGAACAAGCATCTTATCTTCCAAATGGCGCCACACATGGGCCTCAATTCCTGAGTTGTCCTTCTCAGATCATAAAATTATTTCATATCTCGGATTTACAGAAGATATATGTTCTAAGCTCGTTAAGTTTGTCGATTCGGTCTTTCTTCTCCATAGAGGCCCAATCCTTAGTTGTGAACTTTTTATTAGCCAATCCTGCTTTGAGGCTTACTTTGAGGCTTATGATAGATGGATTTTGAACTTGTCAGGAAATGAAATACGGAAAATCACACTCGGATTATGTAGCTGTAGATGTTACACAATCCATTCCAGTTTCTTCTCTTGTGATGCACTACGTCACATCACTCTAATGAATTGTTGCCTCAAATTACCTCTCGATTTCAAAGGGTTTAAGCTTCTTGAATTCCTTTTCCTAATGTCGGTTAAAATTTCTAACGATGATATTGACAAGCTGGTCTCAAGCAGCCCTTGGTTGTCGGAATTGGTCCTTGCTGATTTGAAATTGAATGATTTGGATAAATTTAATGATCTCAAAATCCGTGCACCAAATCTCAAATGTTTAATGATTGTATGCAAGTTTCCAAATCTTGAAATGTGTGCACCAAAGCTGCATTATCTATTTGTAAAGAAGTTGAATTTTTCTGAAAATCAGAATAACAATTTCGCGCGATTTTTTGGTGACAAGCCTGAACTGGAAAACCTTATAATGAAAGGGCACTTATTATTGGTACTAAATGTTCTATCATTACATATTTATGTATATTTTTTTTATTAATTTATTTGATTAGATAGTATACTTAGGGCTAATTTCGGTCGCAGGATTTGTGTGCTAAACCTTTGGTGGGTGAGGTTTCATTAACCTTTAATCGGCTCAAGCACTTGGAATTTGAGTTGGATTTTGAGGACAAGACAAAAGCTTCCTTTACTCTAGCCCTGTTTCAAAGAGCTTATAATCTACAATCACTTGTTATACACGTTAGTCATTGCTTCCATCATTTTTCATCTCTTTCTCTATTTCATTCCTCTCACACTCCTCAATTTGATTTGAGAATTTCACAGCTGAATTTTCGAGAGGAAGAAAGACCCGTTTCATCAAGTATGACTTTTTGGGAAAAGATAGAGAGAAATGAGGATTTGTTTAAGCACCTCCAAAAAGTCAACATAGTCAACTTCAGAGCCCTAATACCCACAATTTCATTTGTGAAATTTATACTTGGCTCTGCTCCTCGACTTTTGACTTTAACCATTGAAGAAGACCCAAACTACAAAGAAGCTAACAGAATAATGCTCGAGCAGTTAATGTCGTTCCAAAAGGCTTCACAGCAAGCTAATGTTTTATTTGAATAGGTTAAGAGTCTTCTTTTTCTTTTGATACATCCACCTCGCATGGTAGATGTATTCTCATGTAATAAATCTAGCAAAAATGATGAACCGAGTAACTGTCTGTTTTGTCTCTTACAAGTAAGAGTTGCATTATTGCATTAGGACATTTTGTTATGCGCTTTTTGCCTTTTATGTAGGATGATGTGGAGCTTGTGAGATAATTTGGACTGTCATTTATGAAAAAAAGATGTTTTTCCTTGAATATTTTTTGTTTCAAGTGTTCGTTTAAAACAAAAGGACGAGTTACCAAAAAAAAGGCTGGATAATTCTAATTTTATTGATTCTACTCTTGACAATTTAGTCTCTCTTTCTTTGGGACAACCTAAAGTCAGATGAGCTAATGAGAAACATATGGAAGATTGCTTGCCTTTTTTAGTATGATTTATGATTTTATGATGCCAATATTCATTAACATTAAAACAACAATCACTCATTAAAGCAAATTCCATATACTATTTGATGAGGTGTCAATAGTCAATCCTCATGCAACCTACCTGTCTTAACACTAAAAGTGATCCCAGTAACACGATATAAGGACTAAAGATTAAAGAATGTGTTTGTCCATTAAATTATGTTTGTGTAATTTCAATATTTTTTATCTTTATTATCAGTAATTTTAGAGGCTTGTATGCTTGTACATTTTACTATATGATATATTGATATTAGTCTACCGAATGCATGCAGAAAGAGGTCATGGATTCAAATTTCGGCAAACGCAATTTAACACATATCTAACAAAGTTTCTCAATCCATTAAATTGAACATAAAAAATAAAAAAAAGAATGTGTGCAGATGCTTTGTATAAATCTTACAATGCCAAATATTTTAGAAGATGGGCCGACGTATCAGCCCACTTAGAAACATTTACAGGTAGTTCACTGTCCCGTAACCAATGTTGCAAATAGCGTGTAACGGTTTGTAGCGTTCAGAATTTTCTTGTAGCGAATAGCGGACGATATAGCGGCACTTGCGCAGCGGATAATAGTAATAACCACTTTTTTCTTATGTATCATAATGTAATCTATATATATGCAATCTCTATAACAACAAACATCTACAAAATATCCCTATAATAATTATCAAATATCAAAAGATAATAAGATTAATATTAGAATATTAATATAGAACATACTTATCCTAAACATCACATATCATAATCCAAAATACCCTAAACCCTAAAATGTAAAAACCGTAACGATCCAAAATGAGAAGTCTCAAAATAGTACATCACATTTCATTCAGAAGATAATCCAAAATATCCTAAACTCTAAAAAGTTCACAAATGTGAGCCCCAGCCCAAAAAATCAATAAAAGTTCAAAGAAATGAAATTGCGCTATATTATTATTTCAGGCGCTACAAACACACGCTTCATAATAAATCGTGCCGCTATATCGTTGTAGCATCGGAAAACGCAATAGCGCACCAAAACCGCAGCGTCACAACATTAAGCCTCCCTAATATGCTATATCACCCTATATCGGCGCCATAACACGCTATTTGCAACACTGCTCGTAACAATAGGATCGATTTTCCCCTTTTCAGTATAAATCGTTAATCGGATTCACTATTCATCTCCTTTTCTCTCAGATCGTGCGTGATCTCGATCTGATGTTTGAATGATACTCGATTCAAGCTTGCTTGTTACTCTGAATTAGCGGCCAAGGTATGCATTTTCTTTATTATTAAGTTTGTCGCAAAACCCTCGAAGAAATTATACTTTACGGAAAGAAACCTTCTAAAACTGATTTTTTTATCAAAATCGTGTGATTCACACTGACCATTTACTTATCTGGTTTTCAATTGAGCTTAAGTTGTGTTTCTCTTGATGCATAATTGAAGTTTATGTAGAAAAAACATCCTTTAGAACCGGTTTAGGTAAGAAAAGAAATCATCTCTTGTGTAAATATAGATCTATTCTCTTCGTTTATTATGCAACTTTGTTTTTTGAAATCGGAAAGCATGTTCATGTCTTTTGTCTAAACTAGTAAAACCCAAGTATCGTCTATGTTCCACAATTAATAATCTCAATTTTAAGCCAATGCGTTGTAGAAATATAAACTTTCTGTTGCAACCATTCTCAAATGCTAAGAAACGCTTGAATTTCCTTTCTTTTTTTCAATTACGAGGGCTTTTTCCAAACCCCACAACGGAGAACCAAGTTCTGATATGTTAAGCAACCTTCCAGAAGGTGTGAAAGAAAAGATCCTGACTTATGTGCCTATAGAAGAGGCAGGCAGAACGAGCATCCTATCCACCAAATGGAGGTACACCTGAGCCTCCATTCCTGAACTAACATTCAAAGATTTTGAACTTGATTTGGATTATCCATTCGATAAAGACGAGTTTGAGTGGTTTGTCGATACTCCATAAAGGAGCGATCCGCAAATGTGTCAATTCCTCTTACTTCTCGTACATTTAAATGGGCAAGCGCAAGATCGTGAATTAAATTCCAATTTCTTCAATTGTGACGCATTGAATTGCATCATTTTGGATGGTGGTTCAAAGGATTTAAATTTCTTCATCGTGTTTTTACTTATTTCTGCTAATGATTTGAAAAAACTCATCTCAAGCTGCCCTCTGTTGAAGGAAATTGAAACTCGTATGTGTGAAAAATTATATTGATCTTGAAATCCATGCACCGAACCTCACAAGTTTAGAGATTATAAGCGAGTTTTCAGATCTTCAACTGTGTGCACCAAAGCCTCTTTCTCTATTACTGTCAGTGTATGATCGGGCCGAATTATTTCAGCACAGAAGTGACAAATTAGCACGAGTTTTTGGTAACGTGCCAAACCTGGAACACATGGAAATGAGAAATAACTTTATAACGGAAAAATACATATAAGATTGTAAAATTACTCTTTATTAATTCATTTAATAATATAACAAAGTTATTTTGTTTTGACAGTACTTCTGTGCTGGACCTTCGTTAGAGGAGTTTCCGCTATTGACCTTTAACAATCTAAAGAGTATAGACCTCATTTTGGATTTTGAGAATAACAAGAAAGTGAACCATGCTGCCTTTTGTTTTAGCCTTGTTCCAGAAAACCCCTCAGCTCCAGTCACTTAATATACAAGTTAGTATTTCACCATTATTTTTATTATTTCTTTTTCTAATATTGTTTCAAGGTCATATTTTTCACCGAGGAGAAAGGAAGAATCTCGTCGCCAATCGCGAGCTTTTGGGAAATTCATACTGGGCTCTGCGCCCGAACTTAATAACCTTACAATAGTGCAAATTGGGGAAAACAAACATAACCGAATGCTGTTTAAGCAATTGTTGCGGTTCCCAAGAGCTTCACCGAAGGCTGAAATCATCTTTTCTGATTAGATTTGGATTTGTTTTATCTTGGAGTAGGACTTTCTTTAACTCGTTTTTATGCGATCTTGTTGTAGAACTACTACTGTTTTTTTTTTTTTTTTTTGCTTAATTTGTGTTGAGAACTTGTATCCTGCTATCTGTTTTAGTTTTAAATAGATAAGTTGCATGAGTGATTGTTGACTTCACTGATATATTATGTGGATTTCGCTTTCATGAGTGATTGTGGTTTTAATGTTAACGAATATTTGCCACATTCATTTGTAGTGCAAGAGACAAAGTTATCTTCAAAGTATGCTGCACATTAGCTTATCTAACTATAGGTTATCAAAAGAAGCATCAACAAAAAATTTATCAAGCCAAGTATAATGGATCCAATGTTTTCTTTGGTGTCTCTTCCTTTTGTTTTGAAGAAACACTTACAAATGAAATAAAGGAAAAACATCTTTCTTCATAAACAGCAGTCAAGTCTTCCCACAAGCTAAACATCATTCTACATAAGAGGCAAAAGGGCCACAACCACAACAAAATGTCCTAGTGCAATGTTGTGATTCTTACTAGTCTAGAAAAAATAAACAAAAGTTACTCGGTTCTTCATTTTTGCTCAATATATTACACAATAATACATCTACCATACATGGTGGATGTAGCAAAAGAAGAGGTGTCTTCATCTATTAAATTTTAATATAAACTTTTGGCGAAGCCCTTGAAAACGACATTAAATGCTCGAACATTACTCGGTTATCTTCTTCGTAGTCGGAGTCCATTTTTAAGGTCAAAGCCAAAAGTCGAGGTGCAGAGCCAAGTATAAATTTCACAAATGAAATTGTCGAGATGAGAGCTCTAAAGTTGACTATGTTGACTTGTTGGAGCTGCTTAAACAAATCCTCTTTGCCATCTATATTTTCCCAAAAAGTCATACTTGGCGAAATGGGTCTATCTACCGGCAAATTTACCTGCAAAATTCTCAAATGGAATAATGAATTTTAGAAATGAAATATAGAAAAAGATAAAAAGTGATGATGATGGAAAATATAACCAACATGTATAACAAGCGATTGGAGATTAGAAGCTTTTTGAAATATGGCTAGAATAAAGGAAGCTTTTGTCTTGTCCTCAAAATCCAACTTGAATTCCAAGTGCTTGAGGCGATCAAAAGGTCGATGAAAACTCACCCACCAAAGGTTTAGCACACAGATCCTGCAACCAAAATTTAGCAAATCAAATAAATTACATTATCAAATCAAATAAATTAACAAAAAAAATACAGCAAATATAGAATGATAGAATATTTATACCAATAATATGTGTCCTTTCATTATAAGTGCTTGTAGGTCAGGCTTGTCACCAAAAAATTGTGCGAAACTGTTATTCTGATTTTCAGGAGGATCTAACTTCTCTACACATAGATAGTGCAGCTTTGGTGCACACACTTCAAGATTCGAAAACTCACATTCAATTTCTAAGCATTCAAGATTCGGCGCACGAATTTTGAGAAACGCAAAATTTCGCCATATCATTCAAATCAACAAGGGTCAGTGACTTCAATAGAGGGCTGCTTGAGACCAACTTCTCAAGATCATCGTCGGAAATTTCCAAGAATGTTAGAATAAGGGTGTGAAGAAGCTTAAACCCTTTGAAATAACGAGGTACTTTGAGGCGACACTGGCATAGATCAATGTAATGCAATGCATCACAAGAGAAGAAACTGGAATGGATTATATAAAATCCAGAACAACACAATTCCAACATGATTTCCCTGATTTCATTTCTCGACAAGTTTATAATCCACCTATCAAAAGCCGTGAAACATGATAGGTTCAAAAAAGATCCAATCTACGAATTGGGCCTCTACGGAGAAGAAAGAACGTATCGACAAAATTAACAATCTCATAATACGAATCGTCTAAAAGGCCATGACCATGATTCGAAATAGTATCGGAATGAGAGATCTCAAGTTCAGGAATAGAGGCCCAAGTGTACCTCCATTTGGTAGACAAGATACTCGTTCTTCCTGCCTCTTTTATAGGCAAATAAGTCAGGATCTGTTCTTTCACACCTTCTGGTAGGTTGCTTAACATATCCATTTTTGTTAAAAAACCGGAATCTGCGTGTTTGGAAAAAGCCATTTGCAAAAATATCCTAGCAAAAAAAAAAAAAAAATCAAAAGTTATAACAGAATTATTGTTATTTGTTATATGGTAAGTACATCCAATCAAGGAAAGTCCAAAAATATTTTAGCATTAAAACAACAAATAAACAGGAAACCATATTGAATAGTTTATTCTAGTGATAATTATAATTGTTAATTATAGAATAGTCTGTTACTAGATCTTCACTAGCTTTTAGAGAAAACTAGGTCAAATGCAACAATTAGTGACATCAAAAGGCAAAGAGACCAACCTCTTTGTTCAACACATCATTATACTGCCTTGTTTCAATCAAAATTAATATTTGACACCGATTATGACAGTACACAGTAAATAGAAAAGAATTAGAGAGAGGAAAGTACATAATAGATGGGAAAATGGAGTTTTACCTAGTTAAGAGTGATGAGTAAGTAAATCAAAGATTAGAGAGATACTTGAATTCACTACATCTCACAGATTCTGGAAGATTTCACACAAATAGATCGGTAATCCGACATGAAGAGAAAATAAATTCGTAGAATGATTGAGAGCTGAAGGTTTGTGAGACTAAATAATAAATATCCGAGATTAAGGAAACGTAATTCGGATTTTATGTAAAACCGCGATTTCTATTCTCGGTTTTTTATGGGAACGAAATTGAGTTATTAGAAACCCGATATTCAATTCTTTAAAAGCCCAGTGTATTAGACAGCCCACTTTATGTAAAAGAGTATTTAAACAGAACTGGGCCACGTAGACTATTTTAGGAAATATAAGTTTTTTACAAAAATGCACAACAGGGCAGTCCATTCCTTATTTACTCGGGTTTACGATTCGCCTTACTATTCCCTCCGATCGTGCGTGTTCTTGATCTAATTTCTTAATGAAACAGTCGATTTAAGCTTGCTTGATTAGCGGTCAAGGTATGCAATTTCCTTGTGATTAAGTTTATCGCAAAACCCTTAGAAATGCTAGAAAGTTTATTTCAAGAAAACTCCTAAAAATTCCTTCAAAATAAAAAAAGAAAACTCCTAAAACTGCTTTCGTATTGCAGCCTAGTCTTGCTCAAACTAATGGCAGAAGCCTTCCCAATTTCTTGTTTCCAATTATCAATTGAACGGATGTTGCCTAATTTCCTTTCAGTAGAATTAGGGTTTGGGTAACTATGGGCTGCCCGTTCAGACCAAAGTTGAAACCTTTTTCCAGAAATTTTGTTTTTCATTTTCTTTTACTTTTGTGCTTGTTTTGGTAATCAATTAATGTATAGAAAATAGATGTAGGTTGTAAACGTTTAATGAAGGAAAATATAATTTGGTGTTTGGATGGGGGACATAAAATATGTTTAAGGAAGTTAGGGAAGATACCTCATAAAATATGTTTTTGTGTGAACATCGCCCGGTTCAAAATAGTGTCAAAAGTCAAAACCCTAGTTATATTGTCTTGTATGGATTTTATCAATTGACTGGAAGTTGTGCATTTCTCTTGATATATATAAAATCATTTTATTGTTTAGTTACTGATTATCTACGAGTAAAGGAAAACCTTTTCCCATAACTGGTTGAGAAAAAAAAATCTTTGTGTAAAAATAAATTGTTAAATGTCCTTTTATAAATATACACTAAATTATAATCTCACTATATTATTTGGTATAAGTTCTGCAGGAAATTGATATTTGACTCTAGTGATTTAACGTTAATGGCTTCTTCTAAATCCAAAAAAAGAAAACACAGTTCTTCCGTAAAAGTTGATTGGTTGAGCAACTTACCGCCAGAGATAAAAGAAAAAATTCTCACATATTTGCCAATAAAGGAAGCAGGAAGAACAAGCATTTTATATAGTAAATGGAGGTACACCTGGACCTCCATTCCTGAATTAAAATTCATCGATAATGAAATTATATCAGATCCTTACAACTCAGAAGGTGTGCTTATAAAGTTTGTTGATACAATTTTTTTGCTTCATAATGGACCAATCCGTAAATTTAGTCTTGTGACTATGGAGTACTGCATCAATGATGTGAATAGATGGATTATGAAGTTGTCAAGAAATGGAATCAGAGAAATCACACTTCACTTACCTTATGAAGATGCATATTACCAAATGCATTCTAGTTTCTTCTTTTGTGATGAACTGAATTACATCAATCTAATGATTTGTGAGCTCAAATTACCATTGTGGTTTAAAGGATTTAAATTTCTCCATACCCTTGTAGTAAGTGACATTACCATTTGTGCTGAAGATTTTGAGAAACTGGTCTCAAGCTGCACTTTATTGATGAAATTGATACTCATTGATATGTATGGCGTTAGAAAAATACATGCAACGAATCTCGAATATTTAGAAACTCAAGAAACTTGGAGGCATAGCAATTTAGATCTCCAAGTTCATGCACAAAGGCTTGAAACTGTCAAACTTGATGGTATCTTTACGAAGATCCAAATGCATGCACCAAATCTCGATAGTTTGGAAATAATAGGCAGATATTTGGATTTCCAACTGTATGCACCAAAGCTGAGCAATTTATGCATACAACTCAAGCCTCATTATGGAGATGACCTTAGCGAAAAAAACTTTGTTCGGTATATCGGTGATGTACCAGTCCTTAAAAAAGTTCACATCAAAAATCTAAAGGTAATGTGATTCTGAAATTATGTATTTATTCTTTTATTAGAATTGTCTATTTGTTGGTATATTTATAATTGAATTATTTTTTACAGGATCTTCCTATTGAATCTTGGACTGTGGAATTTTTGCTTCTTAGTCGTCTAAAGTATTTGAGCTTGGATTTAAATTTTGAGGTGGAGTTAGACCTTCCCCATGTTCTAGAGTTATTAGAGAAAGTTATTTATCTTCAAGTGCTTGACATAAATGTTAGTATTTCACCATTGTTTTCATCTTTTTTGCTATCTTGTTTATTTTCTCTTACAAAATTTCATTGATGGTTTTGTAGTTGAATTATCGGTCATTCAATTCACGATTTCCAGCCTTCTGGGAAAATGTTGATGCAAAAGAGGATTTGTTTAAACACCTCAAAAAGGTCAACATAGTCAACTTCAGAGGGTTAGACTCAGTACTTTCATTTGTAAAATTCATACTAGGTTCCGCTTCGCAACTTTTGACTCTGGCGATAGAGGAAGACCCAAAGTATAAAACATATGAAAGAATGATGTATAGGCAGTTGTTGCGGTTCCCAAGAGCTTCAACAAAGGCTGAAATAATCTTCAAGTAGATCTGAACTTGTTTTATCATGGACTAAACTTGTTTTTAACTAAATCTTAATTATGTGACCTTTTGTGTGTGTGTGTGATTTTATTTTATTTGCTGCCTTGTTGTTCTATTTGTTTTGCTTAATGCACCATGATGAGATCTTGTATTCTGTTAGTTATATCAGTTTGAGTTTTGAACATGTTGGTAGCAATGGTTATTAGGAGCTCAGTAAAGTAGTGTATGAATTTTGATTCAGCGAGTGATTGTAGTTTGTGTTAATGAATATTTGTGTCTTTGAGTCCCACAGCAAAAGGCAAGCAATCTTCGATAAACATAATAAATATCCGAGACTGAGGAAACGGAACTCTGGTTTATTAAAACTATAATTTAGATTCTCGGGTTTTTATGGGAACCATTTTGAATTATTAGAAACACAATAATAAATAATTATTGTGGTTACTAATTTGATTGTCTGTAGTATATATTTTCTCATAATACTGTTTTTGTGGGACGGTCCCTCCATTCATTTTTGTTGTTTTCTTCCTCCTTTATTTCGTTTAGTTTTTCTTTTAATCTTTAAATCACCTAAAACTATTATTAATGAAGTTATATAACTCAACTTTGATTAATAGAATTAGGCAAGAAATATTTAAGCTCTCCCTTAATATCAAAAAAAAGTTATTAGAAACACGATATTCAATTCTAGAACAGGCCAGTGTAAAAGACAGCTTACTTTATATAAAAAGAGTATTTAAACAGAACTGGCCCACGTAGACTATTTTAGGAAATATAAGTTTTTTACAAAAATGCACAACATGACAGTCCATTCCTTATTTACTCGGGTTTACGATTCGCCTTCCTATTGCCTCCGATCATGCGTGTTCTTGATCTAATTTCTGAATGAAACAGTCGATTTAAGCTTGTTTGATTAGCGGTCAAGGTATGCAATTTCCTTGTGATTAAGTTTATCGCAAAATCCTTGGAAATGCTAGAAATTATGTTAGAAAAACCTCCTAAAATTTATCGCATAATCTGATTCAAACTAATGGCAGAAGCCTTGCCCAATTTCTTGTTTCCAATTATCAATTGAACGGATGTTGCCTAATTTCCTTTCAGTAGAATTAGGGTTTGGGTAACTTTGCGCCTCCCATTCAGACCAAAGTTGAAACCTTTTTCCAGCAATTTTGTTTTTCATTTTCTTTTACTTTTTTGCTTGCTTTTGTAATCAATTAATGTATAGAAAATAGATGTAGGTTGTAAACGTTTAATGAAGGAAAATAGAGTTTGGTGTTTGGATGGGGGACATAAAATAAATTCAAGGAAGTTAGGGAAAATACCTCATAAAATCTGTTTTTGAGTGAACATCACCCGGTTCAAAATAGTGTCAAAACCCTAGTTATATTGTCTTGTATGGAATTATCAATTGACTGGAAGTTGTGCATTTCTTTTGATATATATAAGATAATTTTATTGTTTCGCTACTGATTATCTACGAGTAAAGAAAAAACCTTTTCCCATAACTGGTTGAGAAAAAAATATTCTGTGTAACAATAAATTGTTAAATGTCCATTTATAAATGTACACTAAATTATAATCTCACCATATAATTTGGTTTAATTTCTGCAGAAAATTGATACTCGAGTGGTGAGTAGTTAAATGCGAATGGCTTCTTCTAAATCCAAAAAAAGAAAACGCGGTTCTCCTGTAAAAGTTGATTGGTTGAGCAACTTACTGCCCGAGATAAAAGAAAAAATTCTCACATATTTACCGATAAAAGATGCAGGAAGAACAATTATTTTATCTAGTAAATGGAGGTACACCTGGATCTCCATTCCTGATCTAAAATTCGTAGATGATGAAATTATCTCAGACCGTTCCAACTCAGAAGGCGTGCTTGTAAAGTTTGCTGATACAATTTTTGCGCTTCATAATGGACCAATCCGTAAATTTAGCCTTGTGACTAGCGAGGACTGCATTAATGATGTGAAACGATGGATTATGAACTTGTCAAGACATGGAATCAGAGAAATCACACTTCAGTTACCTTACGAAGATGTATATTACCAAATGCACTCTAGTTTCTTCTCATGTAATGAATTGAATTACATCAATCTAATGCTCTGTGATCTCCAATTACCATTGTGGTTAATGGCTTTAAATGTCTTCATACCCTTATAGTAAACGACATTGCCGTTTCTGCTGAAGATTTTGAGAAGCTGGTCTCAAGCTGCTCTTTATTGAAGAAATTGATAATCATTGATATGTATGGCGTTAGAAAAATACACGCAACAAATCTCGAATATTTAGAAACTCAATACACTTGGAGAGATAACACTTTAGATCTCCAAGTTTATGCACAAAAGGCTTGAAATGGCGAAACTTGATGGTATCTTTTCGAATATCCAAATGCATGCACCAAATCTCGATAGTTCGGAAATGATAGGCAGATTTTCGGAGTTCCAGTTATTTGCACCAACGCTGAGCAATCTATGCATACAACTCAAGCCTCATTACGGAGATGACCTTAGCGAAAAAAAACTTTGTTCAGTATATCGGTGATGTACCAGTCTTTAAAAAAGTTCACATCAAAAATCTAAAGGCAAATGTGATTCTGAAATTACATATTTATTCTTTATTAGTGTATATTGAATTGTTGGTATACTTAGAATTGAATTATTTGTTACAGGATCTGCCTATTGAACTTTTTTTTTTAAGGAAATACGCAAGAAGCGTCAGTTCGTTTTAATAAATTGAAAAAGAGAATTTACAGGGGGGATATTACAGCATCGGTCATATCTATCAAAGCGTAAAACTACTCCTATTTTATTAGTCTTCTTATTGAAATCTAGCACCACTTCTTCCATTGACTGGCTTCATCCACCAACCGCTTTGCTGTTATAAGTAGATGAACCTTCTTTGAATTGAAGATTCTAGCATTTCTCTCCCTTCAAATTTGTCAACATACCGCTATCTACAGCGTGTCGCATGTCTTTCTTGACTTCTTTGTACCTTGGGCGGAGGAGTTTTGTTTCTTAGTCGCCTAAAGTATTTGAGCTTGGATATAAATTTTGAGGTGGAGTTGGACCGTCCCCATTTTTTAGAGTTATTAGAGAAAGTCATTCATCTTCAAGTACTTGACATAAATGTTGGTATTTTACCATCGTTTTCATCTCTTTGGCTACCTTGTTTATTTTCTCTTACAAATTCTCATTGATGATTTTGCAGGTGAACTATTTCCCATTCAATTCAACATGGCCAGCCTTCTGGGAAAATGTTGATGCAAAAGAGGATTTGTTTAAGCACCTTCAAATGGTCAACATAGACAACTTCAGAGCGGTAGACTCAATACTTTCATTTGTAAAAGTCATACTAGGTTTCGCTCCGCAACTTTTTACTCTGACGATAGAAGAAGATTTGAAGTATAAAACAGATGAAAGAATGATGTATAGGCAGTTCTTGCGGTTCCCAAGAGCTTCACCAAAGGCTGAAATAATCTTAAAGTAGATCACGGAGTAAACTTGTTTATAACTAAATCAGTATAATGAACCAATTCCGAATGATGAGTCCATTCTGAAATTCATTAAAGCTAGTATCTTCCAGCTTGTTTGCTCTTTCTTTTGTTTTAAAGGAACATTTACAAACAAACAAAAATATCCAAGGAAAAAACATCTTTTTTCATAAATAGCATTCTAAATGAATTTGAGTTATCAGTGCGCCGAAATTTCATTCTCAAACAGCCCAGTTTAAAGAGAGCCCACTTTATATATAAAAAAGATCATTTACATAACAGCCCAATTTAAAGACATCCCACTCTATATGTTAAAAAGAGCATTTATAGTTTTACTCAAAACTGGCCTTAAGGACAAGTCAAGGAAAATATAAGTTTACTAAAATACCCTTGACTGTTCCCATTCCATAGAAACCGACTCACAGTCAACAGTCACGATGTTTCACTAGATAAATAGGATTTTACAAAAATACCCTTGGCAACTCATATAAATCGACTCGACGACAAGTCACTCCACTCTCTCTCAGTCTCATATCAATAGTCGCGATTTTCCCCTCTTCAGTATAAATCGTTAATTAGAATCACTATTCACCCCTCTTTCTTTCCGTGATCAAATGTCTGATTGATACCGTCGATTGAATCTTACGCCATTAACGGCAAAGATATGATTAAATTCATTGAGAAACCTTGGAAATCCTAGAAATTATATTAAATAAACACGCCTAAAACTGTTTTTATATTGTATCACAGAGTCTGATTCAAATTAATGGTATAAGACTTTCTAATTTTCGTCTAGAATTACCAAATGTTTTATTTTTCTTGATATACAATTAGGTTTATATAAGAAAGTCCTTTAGAATCTGTTTTGGAAAGAAGGAAAAAATTCATTTATCCCCTTTGTAAATCCTTAGTCGGAAATATAAATTTTTTACAAAAATGCACAACATGGCAGTCCATTCCTTAATTACTCGGGTTTACGATTGCTTGCTCTGAGATCTCCGGCGAGGATCGTTAAAGTCCTTTCTTATTTCCGATCGATTGCTCTGAGATCTCCGGCGAGCGAGCGAAAGGAGATGAAGTAAGGCAGCGAGTTTCAACCATCCCTAATTATTATCTCTCTAACTAGGTTCGACTCCTTATTTGTCTCGCGTATACTTTCTCTTCTCTGATTCCTCGTTTCTTTTTTCTTGTTTCCTGTTACAATCTGTGTGAAACGCTAATTCTTGACTCAGCAGAGCACCTAACTAACTTGTATAGAAAGATATTCCCCTAATTTTCCGATCGAAAGAACCACTTTCTTTACAATGTAATGGTTCCGACTTTCTCAAGTCATGTAATCATAGTCTAATGATGTTGTACAAATAATGCGATGGTTCTAAAAACCAACCCTACAAATTGTGAAATCATCCATTCAAAATCAATTAAATTTCATGCCTCTCAATGCCACATAAATTTGTATGTTCTTTTCTAGGTTGGTTTCTAGCATTGTTGTGTTCTATACAATTTAGCCGGGCTAAATTAAAACTTGCTGCAATCTTGTTTTTTATAATTTGCTACAATCTTTGTTTTTTTTTAATCGTTGGCAGGATAAATCCTAGCATGACTTCTTCTAAATTCAAGAAAGCAAAGAACAGCTCTTTGATAGAAACAGATAGGTTAAGCAACCTACCAGAAGGTTTGAAAGAAAAAATTCTGATATATTTGCCAATAAAAGAGGCGGGAAGAACAAGCATCTTATCTAGTGAGTGGAGGTACACCTGGGCTTCCATTCCTGAATTATCCTTCTTTTATGATGAAATAATGCTTGTGGATACAATCTTTCAACTCCGTAAGGGCTCTATAGCTAAATTTAGTCTTTCTACCATGGATATTTATCCTGAGGCTTTTGAGAGGTGGATTGTAAACTTGTCCAAAAATCAAATTAAGGAAATTACACTTCAATTCGATATTTCTGACGAGTACAATATTCCTTCGGCCTTATTCTCTTGTGATGCACTGAACATTCTCAACCTAACTGGATGTGTGGTCAAATTACCTGACCAATTCAAAGGATTTGAACTTCTTCATACACTTGCGCTTGAAATTTGGATGTTTCTAGTGATGATGTTGAGAAGTTGGTCTCAAGCTGCCCTCTCTTGAAGAAGTTGACACTCGCTTGTTTGCAAACATCCGTTGATCTCAATGTTCATGCACCGAACCTTGAGAGTTTACAAATTGAAGGCGAATATTTAGATATCCACATACATGCACCAAAGCTTGAAGTTTGGAATTTAATTGGTGCAGATATTCATATCTCCAATTAAATGCACCAAAGTTGCTCTCTATTAAGCTATATTCAGTTTTTTCAGAACGCGTCGAGAGAAATTTTGTACGATTACTCAGTAATGTACCCGATCTCGAATATCTTGGAATCGGTGGACAATTTTTACGGGTAAATCTAGTTCTGGGAATCTTTTATTTGTTATTAATTAATCTATGTGATTAAGTAATATACATATAATTCAACCTTTTTATTACAGAATCTCTCTTCTTCCTCTTGGTTTAAGGAGTCCCCGTTGACCTTCAACCATCTAAAGTATATCAGATTCACATCTTTGGTTGTGGAAACAGATACTCTTAGTCTGCTTCAAAGAGCTCCTCATCTAGAATCATTTGACATAAGAGTAGAATCTTTATTCATTCTATTCATATCTAAATATTTTCTATTACTTGATCCTAAATTTTGATTTGAATTTGGCAGTGTGAATCACATCAAATAACCAAATCAGATGAGTGGGAAGCATCCTATCCAAGAGAGGGTTTGTTTATGCAGCTCCGAACGGTGAATATAATCATCAATTTTGGATCTAAAGACTTCATAGCTTCCCTTGTACAACTTGTACTAGGCTCTGCACCGCAACTTGTAAACCTGACCATAGTAGTATATGGCATGAATTTCAGAGATGCTAGAATGATGTCCACGCAGATAATGCGGTACCCAAGAGTTTCACCAAAAGCTAAAATTGTTGTTAAATAGATTGAGCCATCTTTTTTCTTTGCTGCATTCAACATAAATTGTGGATATATTGCTGTGTTATACATTCAACTGATGGAAATTTATGTTTTGTGGGACTAGGAATTTATTGACATGGTTGTTCTTTCTTTATATGTAGCTATGATTATTATTTTTTTAATGCGAGCTTGAGGTGGGTGATCCCACACTCAAGAGTAAAGATTATATCAGTAATAAAATAGAAGACTTACAATATATGTTTAAAGACAGGTATGATTATTTTGTTTTGAAATTGAATTGATTTTGTGTTTTTTTTGAGGTAGTAATTGATTTTGTGTTGAGAAGCATATTTGAAGCATAGTTGACTTCAGAGCTATTGAATCTGTACTCTGATTTGTAAAATGCATACTTTGCTCTGCAATACAAATAAGTGTGGAAGAGAAGATTAAAGAAAGATGTTCAAGCAGTTGTTACAGTTCGAGAGGGCTTCACCGAAAGCTAAAATTATATTTGAATGAATTCAGTCATCTTTTTTTGTTACATAAACCATACAATATGAATGTAGTATCATCTAAACTTTTCTTTTTATCAAATGATGGAATTAGTCATTTTCATTATGTTATTTTAGTCCTTGTAATAGAATGAATCCTAGTAATAGTCCTTTGCTGCTAATGGCGACATGCAGTTATATGTTTTACGACCAAATTAACAGATAAAACTCCATGTATTTAAATTTTGTATGTTGAATGGATATTTGCTGCCAGTATTAAAATGGTTGTTTTTTTTCTATTAGCAACAACTTCAATTGTCTTCAAAAAGTGTTATACCAAGCCAAGCCAAATGCTTTTGTTAGTTTCAGTTTTGACATTTCTATTCTATGTTACTGTATGTTTTGTGAAAAAATGTTACTTTATTCTTTTATTTCTTTCTTTCAAGACCACAGATCAACTCATGCCTTCTCAAATAATCACCCAGTATAATGGGCCCATATGACAGCCCAGTTGAGATAGCATTCCATTTCAAGAGCCTTTCGTGAACCTTTTCGCCTAAGGGAAAAACCGGGAAAACGAATCCTTATTTTCGCTGTGTAGAGATAGAGAGCGAATTTGGACTGTACATATTGACTTGTACAGTTCTGAAAAGATCTCTCTCTTAATCGATTTCAGTATTCACCTCTCTTTTACTCCGATTGTGATATACGGTTATACGTCGATTGAAGCTTGATTTGCGTTGGAAGGTATGGCAATTTTACTGCGATAAATTTCTCTTATAAACCCTTAAATGGCCCCTGTTCGTTAATCACAAAACGATTTGAAAATCTAGACATTGTGAGATGATATTGCATGGGAAAATCCTCCTAAAACCTGTTTTTTTTCATGTAAATGTCGTATTATTCAAACTTTTAATAGGTATTTTATTTGTCTTCTTTTCTGCGGGACAGGTGTTAAGCTCAAATTTAACATGAATTTCCTTATAATAATGATTAATAATATGAGAACAAACTAACTCATGTCTTCCTCTCAAACTATTACTTTTTGGGGTAATACGCAGCCCAGTATGACGAGCCCAATACAATAACAGCCTGCTTTTTGCAACACTTCTCTTCTGAAATAAAAACCGGGAAAACAAATCCTGCTTTTTGCCGTGTGGAGACTAGAGAGCGACTGTTTACATATCGATGCACCAAAAATCGGGAATTGAACTTCCGAGCAGAATTGGAAACTCTTTTCCCATCACCGTAAGGCGTAATAACATAACGAATCTAATTCCCGCTTTTCCCGATCATCTCTCTTCCATTTCGCCCAATGCTTCCCTCTTGTGAATTTAACTCCCTCACAATCAAATTCTAAGTGTAAAGACGATGATTTAATTCCTTTTTTCCATATTATCAATTCAATTTCTCATTCTGGCCCCGCTTCTCTTCTTGTTTTCTGGAAAGAAATGAGAACTTTGAGCTTTTGACCTTCTCTATAGCTGATTTGTTGTCTAGACTGATTGGAAATTATGTGGTAAGTTCTTTTTTTCAACTTATTTTATTTTTTAACTCATTCAATTTTGTAAAAACTTATCATTGGTCCTTCGAATTAAACCGTTCACTGTTCCCTAGATCTCAAGAATTCGAGATATATTTCTTATTTGATTTACATTTGCTTTTTAAGAATTCATTTTTGCTTATTTTGGGGGCAATAGGGACCAAATTGACCGTAAGTGCTTAATCAACCTTTGTTTCTTTCTTAATCATTGGCAGGACATCAATACGTTTTGCCATAATTCAGTCTTTTAAATCCGAGAAAGAAAAGACTCAGCCTTTGATAGAAACGGATCGGTTAAGCAACCTACCAGAAGATTTGAAAGAAAAAATCCTGACTTATTTGCCAATAAAAGAGGCGGGAAGAACGAGCATCTTATCTTCCAAATGGAGATACACATGGGCCTCAATTCCTGAATTATCCTTCAGAGATAATACAATTGTTTGGAATAGAGATAATGGCATTGAAATGCTTGTAAGATTTGTGGACACGGTCTTTTCACTTCATAAGGGCTCGATCCATAAATTTAGTCTTTCTACCTTTAAAGATTGTTTTGAGGCTTTTGATAGGTGGATTGTGAAATTGTCCAAAATTCGAATCGAGGACCTCACACTGGATCTCAGTTGGCGGTACGAAATTCATTCGAGTTTATTCTCTTTTGATGCGCTGATTAATCTCAATCTAAAGTGCTGTTTGGTCAAATTACCTGACCAGTTCAAAGGATTTAAACTTGTTCAAACCCTCACGCTTGAATCCTTGGAAATTTCTGGTGACGATTTAGAGAAGCTCGTCTCAAGCTGCCCTCTTTTGAAGAAATTAGGAATCCATTATTTGCCGCGAGATATTATTCTCAATGTTCATGCAAAGAACCTAGAGAGTTTACAAATCGCAGGCAAATGTTCAGATATCCACATACACGCGCCAAAGCTCCAAAGTTTGGAATTTATTTGGTGCACATATTCATATCTCGAATTAAATGCACCAAAGTTGCGCTCTATTAAAATAAACGCGCGTGGATGTGAATCTCGGCGCGATGAGAGGAATTTCGGACGGTTTCTTGATAATCTGCCAGATCTTGAATTTCTTGAACTCGAAGGAGTTTTTTTAGAGGTAAATCTCGTTCTTTTTTTTTATTTATAACAAGTCTTCTTTTTTATTTTACTCTTTATTAATCTATTTTAATATATGATAATAAATGTATTACAGTATTTCTCTTCTGCCTCGTGGTTAAAGGAGTCTCAGCTGATATTTAATCATTTAAAATATGTGAAATTAGAATTATTTTATTTAATGGAGACAGACATTTCCTTTGTTCTCAGTCTGCTTCAAAGAGCTCCTCATCTAGAATCACTCGACATAAAAGTATAGTATTTAATACTTATCCATTCTTTTCATCTCTTCTTTTCTTTTATTTTCTCCTAAATTTTGATTAATGGTATTTGACAGTGTTTGTCGTTTCGACTAACCAACGGTCCGTGGGAAACAGTAGATTCAAGAGAGAGTTGGTTTGAGAAACTCAAAACAGTGAATATAATAATCAACTATGGACCGATAAATTGCATAGCTCCACTTGTTAAGCATATACTGCTCTCTGCACCGCAACTTGTAATCTTGACCATGAAAGAAAAATACTCAAAGTATAAAGGAGATGAAAAAATGAGGTTCGATCAATTTATGCGGTTTCCTAAGGTTTCATCGAAAGCTCAAATTGTTATTGAATAGACTGAGCTGTCTTTCTTTTTTGTTATTTTCAACCATGCGATATGTTTATCGACTGTTGGAAACTAATGTTTTTGCTTATGTTTTGTTGGACTAGGAATTTATTATTTTGGCATCTTTTTTTATTTGTAGCTATGATTATTCTGTGTTGGAATTGAATTGATTATGGCCTCTTTTTGTTATAAGCTGATAAACTATCGGTAATTGGTCAGATCTGAATTTCAGTTACTATGTTTCAAAAGGTTGGATTAAATCAAATCCAAGATATACATATTTTAATTTATCTTATTATTTAGCCTTTGAAAAACAGAAACTTCAAATTTCACATAATACATCGTTCTTAAATCTTGCCGGCTTCTATTAACATCTAATAATTTCCAAAAAAGTTCACTAAATAAATATTTGCTAACAATATCAGTCATATCTAGAAGGTAAGCACTAGAGCTAGTTAAACAAAAACTCCAAGTAGAAGTTCTGACTATTAAATCTGCGAATGATAAATTGGGAATTGATTTCCAGGCGGATTTCCACTTAGTTGAGAGTACAGATGTCTGTACTGCCTGCTCAATTGGATTTCTGACAAGAATATTCTCTTTGATTTCACTTGGCAAGTCGCTGATTCTGTCTAGCTCTGTTGAGCATTGGATTTCTCTTTTAGGGCTCTTCATCCTTATTTTCCTTCTAAGTCTACCCTATCTGCATATGAAAGAATATTTGCTAAGTAAGCTTTATAGTGAAAAAGGCATGACGCATGAGAAATTTGAAGAAATTACAGTGCAAGTGCTGAAGATAATCAAAGGGTATTTGCAAGTTTAACTAAACTAAAGGTTTTACTAAAGGAAGCGAATTCCGTCCCTTCCCTACTTTACCTTCCATTAGAAGCCTTTATCAAAACTTCACTCAGTGAGTTGATACTGTTCACGGTTTCTGTCTTGAGTTTAACGAAGCGACGCCAGATTTCCAAGCCGGGTTTATACAAAATGTAGGATTGCAAATCCCGGATTTTGGAATATAAAACGAGATTTCTGAATTCGGGAACTGGATTCTCAGATTTTTCCAAAACCAGGATTGGAATTCATTTATTTACTATTGATTCATCTATGTTATAATCAGAACAATAAGTTCTTCTCATGTTAAATAAAAAAAGTTTGGAAACAGAAATAAAACTTATAAATAATACAAGTCATGTGAACACTTACTATTGCAAAAAAAATAAAAAAATAAATAGACAAGCCAAACAAAAACCCTAATAAAAAAGGAAGTGAAATTATATTACATCCAATTTCCATCAAACATTCCTTATATCATTTAAACCAAAACAATTTATACATCAGTCCGAAACTTCAACAACATATATTCCACGTATATAAACTATAAATAAACTTCACTCTTAGCGGTTTAAAAACTTAAAACTCTAATAATTAATCGATGGATATTCGAAATCCGGATTAAATGAAGAGCAAGAACTGGAGCATCTAACTTTCTTCACAACTAACTTAGCATTTTTAGACACCTTTTCAGACTGAATTAACTTCTGAAGAATCAAAGGATCATTTTTCAATAATAAAACGGTCTTCAAAACCGGAGATTTAATTAGTAGAAATTGCAGAAATGAGAGCACGGATTCTGATTCCACTGAGCCATGAATCACAATTATACTAAGATTCTTTAATAATACTTCTTTTGTGCTGTTTAATTCCAAAACTGTACCGTCAGGTTTACTGCTGTATCTTAACTGTAATAAAATAAAATAAAAATAAATAGATAAATAATGTTATAAAATCATGGATTAAGTGGGAAAAAATAAGGAATAATTGATTACCCAAATGTGAAGAATTTGCAAGTGAGGAGCATTTTGAAGAAGGCGAAAATCAAAAACTGTTTTTTGGGATTTAAAATCCATGAAAATCGCAAGCTTGCGTAAATGCTCAAATACATAATTTCTCCTCAAATTAAGTGAATCAGCCATACACTGCAACAAAAAAAAATCATTTCATTATTTATAAACCATAATTCAAAAATAATGTAAAATTTTACCTTTCCTAAAAATTCTTCCAAAACTTAAAATATAAAATTAATAATATAAATATATTCAAAATTATTGAGAAATTACTCACTTGAAGGTAATCACAGTCAATACCAAGCTCTTTAATATTCTTCAAACTAGCAAGAGCATTATTCAAACCCTCAGAATAATAAGGATTCGAAATCTTAAACCGTTTCAAATTTGGGGTTTCTAACTGCAGATTTTGGAACGCGCATTTGATCCCCAATTGCTCCAGATTTGGGGAAAAAATCTTCAAGGAAGAAATATAGATGTAGTGCTTGAAGGAGAAATATTTCAAATTAGGGCAATGGGAAACCAATTCCTGGATATTCGTTTCAGGAATAATACAGTTCTTGATTTTGAGACGATTCAGAAACTTAAATCCTTCGATTTTTTCAGGCAGGATTATGATGCAACCGTTTAGATTCAGTCTGTTCAAAGCGTGAAATTCATAGAAACTTTCAGGCAAATAAGACCTTTTTGGATCAGTCAATCTAAGATCGAATTCTTGAATTCCTTTTTTTCTAGATAAGATAGTTAACCATCTTTCCAAAGGAGCAGAGATGTTAGATCTGCAGGAAATCTTGATTTTATGAATCGATCCGGAATGAGCAGACAGGAAACTATCGCCAAAGTTTGTGAACTGAATCAGATCTTCAGATCTGTTGATTTTCTTGGAGAAATCTTCATCTGTTAGAACCAGTTCAGGAATTGAAGTCCATGTGTATCGCCATTTGCTCGATAATAAACAGGTTTTAACGGCATCTTTTACTGGTAAATAAGTCAGTATTTTCTCCTTTATCTCTGTCGGTAAATCCGTGATTCGATCCTCCTCTCTCGGAAAGAGTTTTTTCATCCGTTTAGGATTTCTCATTGTTTAACACTGTCAACAAACAAGAATAAAGTCATATACCAAATTAATCGACTAAGAAATTTTACAAATCTGATCAATTCGAGTAAAATTAGAAAATGAAATCAATTAAACCACAAATTAATTGAAGCTCGACCGAGCCAATTGCTACTACGATCAAACTCAAACCACAAATTAATTGACAGATTAAACTCTACGGATCAAAAGGAGATAATCCAATTAATTATCTTCTATACATCAGTCAGACTTAAAACTATAATCACATTCAACAAAAGAAGAAAAAGGAAAATTACCAAAGAGAAATCGCTTCGAGAGAAAAAAAAAAAGAAGAAGAGAGAATTGGCGACCGAAATAAAAGGGAATTATGACCCGCGTTAGATATTTATATCCGCACGTGTCCGAAAGTTTAAGGCTCCTGAAATAAATTCACAAATGAATCCGTTAATTTATTGGATTAGTTGGGCCGGGCTGAATATATGGGCTTATATTTGTATTGGGAAGGTTTTTTGGGCTTTGTTGAATATACACGTATTATTTTACAAAAAAAGTAATTTGTTGTGTATCCGGATATATCTGTTATAGAAAAAATATAGAAGTCCGAAGTTGAATTGATCTGAATCAAATAAAAAAGTCAAGGCATATCAGCTTCAAGGAAAAAAGTATATCGGTACAAAAAAAAAAATAAAGAGGGAAATAACTCAAAAGTGTTGTAAAAGATAAAATGGACTTCAACATTTAATGACAGGTTTATTAAAGACACTACAGGAGAAGTTTATTAAACACTACAACAGTTAATCCACCAGTTATCATAGATTAACCCTTTATTTTGCAAAATATACAATTATGAAACATGCAAGATATTATTCATTTTTTTTCAGAAAAAGGCGGAACGTTGAGGTTTGCCCTTTCTGTTCCTCTCAGGCTTCCTGAAACTAGCGCGTTTCGGAGCGGCATTTCTGCTCGATTGAGCGCCAGAATTCTCTCCTTCTTCAACTTCTGTTTTGATCTTGCGGATTTTCGTTCCGAATTCCTTAGTCTCGTCTTCTATTTTTATGTTTTCGCTCCAATGGACCCTTTTTTTATTCGCTTTTGGCGCTTCCTCAGTCTCATCCTCTTCTTTTTTTATGGCCTTTCCCTTCAGTTCTTCGTTGTTTTCCATGATCGACGACTAGTAGATGATCTACAAAGTAAATCATGTTAATTAGTTCCTTTTTAGCAACAAAATTAAGACTATTTTTTGTTGAAAAATATAATTAAGCAATTAGAATTGATTTGTTCATGCGATATCAATTGATTAATCTCTCTTATGAGCAAGTGACACGCGTTGAAAATATTTCAAATAAAATAATGGAAATAACGGTAAGGAACCGTTAACAGTCGTAAGACGCGTGGCAATTGATCGGACGGCACACGGCAAGGCGCGAAAGAGAGAAATTCAAAAAAAGAAAATTAATTAAGGATGATATAATTAATATACTTAAAATACCAAATTAACTAAATTCTCATTTCACAAAAGAAAAACAATCAATGTGAGGAAACAAATCAAGATCTAATTAATCTAATTAAAATATGTTAGAAAAGGAGAAAGAAAACATGCACCTTAATTTCTATATCATAACAAGGATTGCTCAAGAATTCCTCTTTTGATTAATGGGGAAATAAAAGGAAGGGGACTAAAAGCATTTAACATAGTTCAATCTTGCAAGGAGTAAATATTGGCATTAAATTAGAGTGATCATATTCGAACACATGGCATTCAAAGATTCATGGGATATCTCAAACCGGAACAGAAAAAAGATTGTCAAGATTATATAATTCCAAAACTTAAAAAAAAAAGATATGTAGTTCCAGTTAAAATTAAATGGTTTGTTTGTTAAGGGAAAGGAATTAATTAATTATTTCTTCAGTGCCCAAACTGGCTTATACTGTTAAACATTTCTGAACAATATGACAGAAATATGGCCCAATAATATGTAAAATTAACCCAAAAATTATGTATTTTACAGAAGTATATAAGGAACATTCCAGTTATTTAAATTCATTTTCTTATGGATGGATATAATTCTAATTCTAATTCTAATTCTAATTTAATTATTATTGTTTCGTATTTAATCTCCTTTAAATTTTAATGTTTATTTATTTATTGTGATTGTGGAAAACGTTATCTTTGACAGATGCACATTGAATCTACCTACAAAATCAGATATTATAGAAATGGCAAACTTCTGTTTTTAATTCAAAGTGGAACGGGTTAGTCCCGTGCCCAACATTTAATTTCATTTCATTATAGAAGAGTAGAGTAGCCATTACAAAAGTTGCAGATATAAAGTGAAAATTAAAAGAGACATGAATACAATAATACATTACATAATTATTAACTAACTACTGAAATTACTTAAACACAACATCGACCGGACTTATACAGTAATGTATTACATAATAATACTCCCATATCTACACACACAACTAGTCGCAATGAGGTTTCAAATTTGGAGAGGAACAAATTCAAAAAGAACAATTTACATGACTCAGTAATCCGTTCAAACACCACAGATTTCAAACTTCCAAAATCATTTCATAATCATATATCATGCTTGATTTATGATGATGACTCACGATATTTTATGTGGTATTTGGACACAACGAGTCGCCTAAAAGTTCTTAATTTGAACTTGATCCCCTCTTTACAAGTTAAATAAACCTCATCGCATTACACTTTTTTAAAGAAACCTCACCTCGCTTGTTCAGGGTTTCTTTTTCTACTATTGTTACTACGCGGTTTTTTGCAAATGATGGGTATCAGAGCGGCATTTTCATCCATCAAATTGTCTCCATTGAATTCATTGGTTGCTTTCTTCTCTCCTTTGATGATCTCTTTGATGCTCTTGTGTTTCTTAGAACTAGTTGGCTTTTGCACCATATTTTCATCCTGAAGCCAGGAGTCATCTTCTGGTAAAATGGAGTTATCTCCTTTGAGATCTTTCTTCTTTTTCATGCCACTGTTTTCAGATTTTTTAAACCTAATTGGCTTTTTTGAAACATTTTCATGACTTGAGTTATTATCACCTTGAGCTAATTCTTTTCCTTTCTTCACCTCTCTTTTCTTTTTGATTCTCCCAGGTGATTTAATGCTGAGTGATTTGGGGCTAAAAAATGGAGAGCTCTCTTTATTTTCTTTTCGGCTCCAGGTTTTCCGAGACATAAAAGGAGTTTTAATAGGAATCACTATTTCATCTCCATTATTTTCTGTTTCTTTCATCCTCCCCTTCTTTCCACTTGTATTAATCTCTTGGTCAGTCTCTATGAGACTTTTTCCTTTTTCTCTTTTTTCTTTTTCTAATTTTTCTAACTCAGCCTTTTTCCTAAGTTCTTCACTCTTCCTGTAAGATTTGATGACAAATTTCCTGGCCCCACTTTTGGTCACTTCATATGCTTTCTTTCTTTTACCTTCTTCACTCTTTATTTCTTCCATGGCAGTTTGCTTAGTAGTCTCTTCTCTCTCCATTAATTGAGTCTCTTCTTTCTCCATTAAAGGAGACTCTTCTTTTTCAACAACATTGTTTGTCACTTCTCTATATTCAGACCTCTTTTTAAAAGGTACAATAATTTGGGGACTGATGGTTTGATTATCTTCTGGTGCGGGTTCAAAATCTCCGAAAATAGATTGAAAGAGTTTTTCGCGATCATAGTAGACAGGCACTCTCTCTGAAGTTTCGCTCGAACTCGACATTGTTTCTAATTTATGCAATTAAAAAACTGAATTATCTGCAAATATTGGAGTAATTTCTACTTAATTAGTCCATTCATAATTTCAAGCAATTAATATTGTTTTAATAATACAGACATGTAATTTCATTCTGCTAAAATGTATAATTTGAAATATGCCCTCACAAAAAACACATATCCAAATTTCCTCAAAAACAAATTAAAATAAACTAATAAATGATTTTGGTGTCATAATAAAAGCGAAAAGTAGAAGAAAAAACAGACTACAACAAAGAGGGTTTGAATAGGAAAAAAATTAAGATTTTATGTGCAAAAACGTCGAAATCATGTTTTGCGGTTTTATTGGTTTCAACGGTCGACTTGCTATTTGGACTAGTTTGAAATATTTTCTGATTTCACGCCATAAAGAAAGCTACGTGTCACGACACGACAAAATAATCAAATCTAGCTCAAGTTAATATTTAACGGTCCCAAGCGCAGAGCAGTTTTCGCGCCAAAAGAAAATTATACATGATGACAATAATATTAAAAATACACCATAAATAACTGCATGAAAATATCAGAGTGGATTGCTTTGCTCCCCAAAAAGAAAGAAAGAAAGGAAAATAAATCCAAGAAGTACAAGTGATTTAAAGTGGAATTTTGAAGAGTCCGGACTTGAAAGAACCGCACTGAGATAAAAAAAATGAAATAACCTTTCCATATAAGAGATTCAAATCAAAATAAAAGAAATGAAGAAGAATTAGAAAGTTGCACCACAAATAAAAATTAAAATAACTTCAATCTTATGTGAAGATTTAGAACTTGAATGATTTTGTGAATTCAAGTGCATCAAGGGTTAGATTTTGTAGAGATTTGTTTTACTTCTTATTGAATACATGAACATATATAGAATCCTCAAAATGATCAAAATAATTATAAAAAGGAAAAAGAAGAAAAACGGCAGAGCTTCTTGAGAAAAGAAAATAAAGAGAAGAAAGAGATTCAATATACCTCAAGTTCAGAGTTTGATTCTCAAAAGCCCTCTGGCATTGAGAGATGAGAGAAGAAAGGAAAAGGGGGAAGGAGGTTTCCTCTTGTAGTGGAGAATCACTCTCTTCACTGGCAAAGGTGAGGTAAACGTTGCCACGTGTCCTTCAAACAAAAGAACAACCAATGAGGATTGAAATAACAACTCATCACTTGCAGAAGTAAAAAGGAAACTGATGTAGTGTGCAAGAGCGGCTTTGAGTTCAAACTTATCTCTTAATTTCGAAACGCTAAGAAGTAATATGTTAGTGGGCCAGTTTAACAATTTATTTAGTCATTAATTTAGGTTAAGCATTTGATTGTAAGATTGACTGAGTCGCAATAGGCTGAGTGAGAATCAAAATTAATACCCTTCATTAGTTACCAATAATTTTATTCCTGAAAAAAATAATTAGTTTCCAATTTCATTCGGAATAATTTCATTTATAACGTATATTTATTCTCAAAAAAATATTTATAACGTATATTTCAAAAGTTTTAATAATATTGTGATTTTAGATAAATTGGAGTGAACATTTGCTATATTAAGGATTGGGTCTGAAAGAAAAGATTGAATCTGAAAGAAAAGATTGGATCTGGAATAAGAAAACTCAGGAGATAAAATGACATTAGGGTTTAAATTCATCCTGCCAGATGGCAATTTTGTACACTTTCCTTCTTATTTCCATGCACCATGCATGATGCATATCCTACCCAAAAGATAACAAATTGATTTTTCTTTTGTTTTGTTTTATTTACTTTTTTGTGAAATAGATGGATAAAATCTTCTATTGATCAGACAAAATATACATTCTCGTTTTTTTCAGTTTCAAGGTGGGAGAGAGAAAAGTTGGCAAAAGCCTCTTTCTAAGTAGGCTTACTATTGAATTGGCCCAAATAATTGAATATATGCCTGTCTTTTTATATTTCAACCTCTTATTTAGGCCCACTTTAATATTTATGGATTATTGGATGCGGGTTGCTTAGTTCGTTATTGGATCCTCAATCCACTGGATCCAAATTCCAATTTGAAAAGAAAAGCCGGGAAATGAATTCTTGTTTCGAAACTATATAATCGGGAATTGAAATTCTCTGTTTTCAGCTTCAGTTCAGTTGATTCAGGTCAAAATTAGAAAGAGAGGAAAGATTTCAGTTGACCAATAAAAGCTTCATTCATTCATTGTCAAACTCTCAAGCAAAGCATTGTATCGATTTATTAATGGCTATGAGAAAGAAGAGATCATGTTACTCAGCTTAATCTGAGAGCTTAATCTAGGAGAAAGAGGATCTCATTTGAGCGTAAGTTCTTCATCCTTCACCAGATTTCTATTTCACATTTATTTTCATTTTTTTCTGCTCTGGTTTAATTTTTGTATTTCTAATCTCCATGGATCAATTTCAAGGTGCGTTATTTCCTTTTCCTTTTTGTAATCTGAGATATATTCTACTGGAAGCAAGACTGTAAAACAGCTCCAATTTCGCAATTAATTAAGAAAAAGAACAAATTTAACTATTACATTTGCACGATTCATTCAATTAGATAATCAACTAATCAAATTTCTGGAAATTTGCAGGTGTGAGTGAAATGGATTATTCTCACTCAAATAAGAAGAACATACTCGAATCGGACTTAGATATCATCACAAATCTTCCAGAAGGCCTAAAAGAAAAAATCCTTGTGCATTTACCAATAAAAGAGGCAGTAAAAACAAGCATTTTATCCAAAAAATGGCGATATATTTGGTCCAGAATTCCTGATCTACACATAGATATTGGAGGCTCCTATTCAGATTTTCATCAAATTAATCCTGATTTAAATCTTTCAAAAATGATTAAATTTGTAGATCTGCTTTTGGCCCTTCACATTGGCCCGATTTTCAAATTCGAACTTTTCAGCATGAAATCTTGTCATGAAGCATTTGAAAGGTGGATTCTTTTGCTCTCAAGAAAGGAAATTAATGAAATAATTCTCAAATTATACCACAAAATAAGCTACAAAATTCCCTCCACATTTTTCTCTTGTCATAATTTAAAACACATAAATCTCTCTTCTTGTATCATCAATTTGCCTGAAGGATTCAACGGATTCAAAAACCTAACCCTAATTTCGCTAGAATATTGCACAATTAATGAAACTGAGCTGGCAAGATTGGTCTCAGTTTGCCCCCAATTGGAGAATCTAACTCTAATTGGAATCTTTTACGAAAGACTACTAATTTCAGCTCCAAATCTAAAAGAATTGGGAATTTGTGGCGATTTTAAAGAATTAATTTTGGAAACTCCAAATTTGATTAAGGCACGGATCGAACGTGGCTCTATAGTTCCAATTCAAAACCTCAGTTCTTCAAATCATGAAATTAATTTCATTAAGGCCCTTGGTTCCTTATCTAAAATTAAAAAAATCAGCATATTAGGCGATTTTCTCAAGGTAAATACAAATTTTATAATATTTCGAACATTATGTTCAAGTTAATACATAATTAATAATGTACTCTTTAATAATTTATTCTTTTAGTATTTGGTGGTGGAACCATTACCAGATGAGTTTCCACTTAAATTCAACTGCTTGGCTGAGCTGGCGATTGATATAGATATTTCCAAAAAAGAGGAGGTTGATTTTGCAATTTGCGTGTTTCAAAATGCCCCTAATCTTCAAATTCTCCACTTTAAGGTTTATTCAAAATACAACTTTTGAGTCCAAAATTAAAATCCAGTAATATTTGCGATTCACATTCACCCCTGCATAATTGAAAAAATCATAGATCTATAGAACATAGCAAAATAAGGAAAAGAAAGGGTATAAGTGATGTTCTGTATATTTTCTAGGGGTATCCATGATATTTCCCCTTTTTGCAAGGGCATACATGAAATTAACGTATAATTTTATTTTATTTTACAGCGAGCTGCATCTGCATCACAAAATACAAGTAATTATCAGGAGCTTAAAATAACTGAGAGTGGATTATTATTTAAAAATCTCAGAGAGGTGAATATAGTTGGATTTAGGGTTTCAGAAATGTTGTTTGAATTTATGAAACTCGTATTGAGATCTGCACCTGTGCTTGAAAGGCTGACAATCAAAGAAGCTATAGAAGATTCTGGAGTTTTGAACGAGTTACTTGTGTTTAAAAGGCTTTCAAAGAACGTTCAAATTTCTTTTTTGTAAATTAAATCGTGTTTTGTTTGTTTTTTAGAGTGGTTTATTCTGAATTGTGTGGGCTTTTTTGTTTGTTTGGGGAATTTGAATTAAGTTGCCCATTTCGAATTATACAATGTTTTGTGGTGCTGGTCAGTTTTTAAGTGTACTTAATTATCACTTGTGAAATACAGTTATTTAGTTTTCCTCTTTTGAAGTTTTCAGCAAAATTATTGTGATTTTATTTTCATCATTATGTAGTATGCACAATTGTGAATAATTCTGATCTTTTTTATCATGCACTTTGAGTTTGATGATCACTTAAATTCCCTGAACCATTTCTGATTTTGTAAAACTGCCCAAATAATATTTACCACATGATATTACATAATGAAGTTTATATATTTATACACCAAAAGCAAAATAAAAAAAGTATAAAAAACGTAACTTGTAAGGATTTAATTTGTTGATATATATATATATATATATAGATAGAGAGAGAGAGAGAGAGAGACTAACGAAAAAAGAGTCAGCAATAAATGATTCTCTCCATTCCTCCTTAAATGGAGAACTCCAGTCCCCCAAGTACTAACTACTAAAGTCTACTAACCCACAGCGTTCCGTTTTTTCTAACACTCACATTTTAGTCCCACCATCAAAATCTCAACTCCCCAAAACCTCGTTAAATACCCGATCCACACACACTCCAACGCCGAGCTCAGTAGCGCGAGCTTATAACACAAGCGTGGGCAGGATGACTGAATGGTTAAGCTCGCTTCCACGAGTCGGGTCTGGATCCGCTTTAGTCGGTCCGCCCGTTCCAAGTTAGGAGTTGGGCCTCGTGATTCAGGCGAAGGCTTGGGCCGCGAGGCCTCTAGAGAGGAGGGCAATGCGTGAGGCTGGCTTCACAGAGCAGCGATTACCTCCCGCTCTTTACGGTGGAAGGATTACGGGCCCGTGCGGCCCAGGCCCAATTTGGCCCGTGTAGCAGCTCTATCCAAACAGTCATCCTTTTTGTTATTTTTGATTAGATTTATCCTTTTGATATTTTTGCTTTTATAATTTCGTTATGTGGGCTTCCTCCAGCCTTATGCCATTATGATTTCTCTCCAAATAGTCATCCTTTTGTTATTTTTGCTTAAATTTATCCTTTTGTTATTTTAATTTTGTTACGTGGGCTTCCTCCGGCCTTATTCCTTTATGATTTCTCTCTCCAAATAGTCATCCTTTTGTTATTTTTGCTTAAATTTATCCTTTTGTTATTTTAATTTTGTTATGTGGGCTTCCGGCCTTATTCCTTTATGATTTTTTTTTTCAATTTCTGCGTGGGGAATAATTTTCCAGTTTTTTTTTATTTATATTCTTTTGAAAAGTCATTTTTGTCCGGGCCCACTGTCAAAGTCTCTTTCTATGAGATTTTCTCTCATGGAGAGAGATTAGTTTTAAAATCTGCCTTTACTAAAACGAGGTTTTGAGAGAGAGGAGAAGAAATAAAGTTGATCAGAGCGACGATTGCAGATCGGTGTTCTTTCTCACTCCGCTCGGTTCTCAGGTGAATATTTCTCCGTCGTTTGCATTTTCATCATTTTAACTGAGTTGATTAGTAACGAATTGGAATTTCAACACAAAGCTTTCTCTCAGCTTTTGATCACACGAATTATAGCCCCCTTCACTTCTGTTAGATCCATTTTTTTTTTGGCCATGTTTGTGATTACTTAAAGTGCTGGGGGGCACTTAGTAATTTTGACAATTCTGGTACAGACAGGCCAGTGGCACATTGTTTTTGTTTGTGTTTTTTTTTTTTTTTTTTTTTGACAAGTTCAGAGTATTATTTGTTTCCCAAGTTGTTTTTTATTTGTCAAAAGGGATGGACGGCAGGTGATTTTTCTTTCTTGGCTGTTGGCACTTTCCTTTTCACAAAAGAAAGGTACTATGAAAATAAATAAATAAATAAATAAAGACTGTTTTGGACCCTTGATTTATTTTTCTTTTTTTTTTTATTTGGTAATCGCATTAATTATTAAATCTTACTTTTGCTCAAGGTAAGGTCAGGAAAGTAACATAAAATTGTGAATTTAGAATTGATAGAAGTTCTGGCATATTGATTATTGTTATAATATTTGAGAAATTCAAGATATGGTTGAACCAAAGAAAGGATTCAGTAGTAATGGAATTTTTCCTCATAGTTGCCTGTTTCCTAATATTATTTGTTTGATTAGAGGCCAAGTAATGGAATTTTCCTCCTAGAATACAAACTATATAATTTGACCTGTTAGTTGACAACTGGAATCTTTATGACTTTTTTAGTTCATTGTATTTTCTCTTACAACCCACCCCACCCACAGGTCTCTCTCTCTCTCTCTCTCTCTGATCTCCATAGTCTATAACTCCACAATTTGAATCCAAATATTTTTTTCTGATTTAAATCTGAGTATTTGTTTTCTGATTATCTTGGAGCAAACTGTCTATATGAGGTAACTTTTATATTTCCCAAATGAATTTAATTCAGAATTTTCTTATGAACTAGAAAGAGGTATTTCAAAGTTTAAACCCTACTTTTTAACCCCACAAAAAGAATTAAGTTAGACCATAAAATCAACATTCTGCTTTGATTTCGTTCAGTTTTGCATGATAATTGATACAGCATTAAAACCAAATCTTCATTTATCTATTCTTTCTAGTTTCTACTAACTACTTTTCATAATTAATTTATAGTGCATTTGGCCTTCAACACTATTAATCTTTAATCCAAAACTGGCCTAAAAAATGGATTACATCAGCGATTTACCAGAACTAGTGAAAGAAAAAATCCTCACTTTTTTATCAATAAAAGAGGCTGCAAAAACGAGCTTCTTATCGAGCAAATGGAGGCGCACATGGACTTCAATTCCCGATTTAATCATAAAAGACGAAACCATTAAACAAATCGATTATATTTTCTCTCTCCGTAAAAGTCCGGTTTTGAAATTCCACCTTTCTTGTGAGCTTAGCTCGTCCAATGAAGATCTCGATAGATGGATGATTAAATTGCAAAAATACGGAATCCAAGAACTTATAATTGGGCTTAATCGATATAAAATGCCGTCGAGTTTTTTTAACTGTCATGCTTTGAGATACATTAATTTGGAAAAATGCGCGATTTTTTTGCCTAAGAAATTTGACGGATTCAAGATGTTGGAAACGTTGGAATTGAGATTGTGCAAGATTTCGGAACCGGACTTTGAAATCCTGGTTTTGAGATGCACAAAATTGGAGAGTTTGGTTTTGGAAATGTTTAATGAGTTTGTCGTGATGAAGATTCGCTCGAAGAGTTTGAAAATTTTGGATTTTTGGGGTGAGTTTAAGTATGTGCATCTTGAAACTCCGAGGTTGGAAAAGGCGTGTGTTATAAAGTTTATGCAAACATATGAAACGCCTTATAGTTATTTTATGAATGTAATCGAATCGCTGAATGATATAGAGGTTCTTGAGATAAATAAATATTTCCTTATGGTACGTTAATTTATCTTCCTTTCTTTATTATTTTGCTACAATTGGATATATTTTAATTTTTTTCTTTATTTTATTTGTAGGATCTTGCTAAAGGGCCTACTGTGAGTAAGCTTCCAATCGTATTTAATAAATTGAAGGAGATTAAAATTGAAATAAATGTTGAGGATCAAAATGAGGTTGCTTTGGCTCTTCAAATTTTCCAAAGTGCCCCTTTATTACAACATATAGAAATAAAGGTATCATATTATTCATCCCCATTTTATTTGTAAATATTAAATCCCAATTATACACGAAATAAACAAATAAAAGATGCCCAACTAAAGTAACACTCAATGCCAACCATAATTAATCATTGATTTACATCATTATTATTCATGCAGGTTTATTCGAGCAAATGTATACAATCAAATCGGCCGAATTTAACAATTGCATCTGAATATTTATTCGCGGAACTCCAAAACGTCAGCATCTCAAATCCAAACGCATCGGAATCCGTGCTGTCATTCATAAGATTAATGCTACAATCTTCTCTTGTACTAAAGAAGCTCGTGTTTTATAAAGTTGATTCTTCTGTGCTTATCGACAAATTGAATCAATTTGAAAATATTTATGAGGAAGTTCAATTCATTGTTTGTTGAAACGTGATGTTTGAACAATATGATTATTTGTAGTGAATTGCGATTAAAAAAAAATTTGTATCTTTTGTCCATGACTTTGGTTCTTTTCTGTTGGCAATAGTGTGATTGTCCAATATAATGTATTGCTATCTAAATTTTTCTTTGAACAGTTGGTATATAAAATTTAAAATTCTGTACTCATATATCACTTGTGAATTTATTAACTAATGGTATGATTAGTTGTCAGGCTCTTTTTTTCATTTATGCTTTCGAAAAAACTAATATGTGCAATATTTTACATTATTAGATAGACAAGTAAAATGACACGGCATTAAATCAAATATTATAATTTTTACGTTTCCTTTGTTTTTATATTCAATAATTTATATTTTAAATTATCATTGTAGTAGCCAAATCTTACTATCTATTATAGTGGGTCAAAATGCAAGGATCCTCTAGAGTCATCCAATTTAGACATATACAAAAATCCTCTCAATTAATCTACAAGACAGATCTCCATTGATTTTGGGATATTTACAAAGGGATCCCTATATTATGTTAAAATTGAAAACCCTTATATTAGTATAAATTATGAAAAAGTCCTTACTCAATAATTGCAAAAAAAAATATTGAAACATTTATCAGGAAATTTGCAAAAGGCCCTTATTTTATCACAATATTACAAAAAGATCCCTACAATACATAAAATAAAAATTACAAAAGAGCTCCTGCATTATTTAAAATTATAAAAAAGTCCTTACTTAATATTTATAGAAATTTGTAAGAAGCCCCTATATTATCTCAAACTTACAAAATAGTCCTTGCATTATTGAAAATTTCATAAAAAACCTACATTATTGCCAAAAAAAATTATCATTAGTTATGAACAAACAACATTAGTTTTTTTACTCTAATAATTTAAAAAAAAGGATACTAATTAATCTTTCTTCACCTTGAAATAATTTTTAAAAAAAATATTGAGTTTAATAAAAAATACTTAAAATTTTGAAAAATCTTTAAGTTCAATTAGTCATTCTCTCACTTGAAAAAATTCTTAAAGTTCATAAAAATTTTATTAAAATAATTCTAACAATTTACTTAATAAAGTATACAAAAATTATTTTAATAAGATTCTTAAAGTTAATTAATATTTCATAAACTTAATTAGAAAATATTAATTTACTTATTTAAGTTTAAGAAAGTTAATTAACTTGAGAAAAAATGTCATAAGAAAGAAAAAAATATTAATTAATATTAAAATATTTTTAAGGTCTACAATTAGTGTGTTTCAAAAAAATTACCTAATTACCTTATTCATTAATTTAGAAAAACTAAAATAAAGATTGATGTGGTAGTAAGTATATATAGTTATGATAGAATATGCATAATTTTTGTTTGTAATTTATAATTTTTTCAAATCATATCTTTAAACATTACAAAAATTATGTTTTATTATCTTTCATAATAATTTTATACCCGTAGCAACGCGCGGGTATCAACCTAGTTATTACTTATTTTACTTACAATGTAACGTTACAATACAAGTGTTTGAAATATCCCGCTACACAAAATAACACCTATACTTGAGTAAAACGATCTTGTGGCCAACAAGTACAGTACTTGGCTAGATACTCTTGTGTTAATTCAATTGAATCTGTCAGAAACTGAACTTAATAGTTAATACATCTTTCAGATTCCTTATCATCCACAAACACTGGAAAATCCATTTTTATGGAAAGTGGCTAATACGGAAAAAACTTAATCCTAAATTTGGAAAGAAACTTAATCCGAAGTATTTGTGGCGGTTCTAAGAAGGATTTTCTGACTATGTATAACTTCCAACGGTCAAAAAATTCAGGCAACTTTTCGCATATTTCCAACTTCTCTCTCCTCTCAGATTTCTCATTTCGCTCAAACCAATCTGCACCTTCTCGCTCAATTACACAAAACGATTTTCTCAAATTTCTGCTTTTGGCTTTGACTCTTTAGAGGGCTTCTCATCTCAAACGTCTCTCTTTCCGGCTTCAATTCTTCAGAAGGCTTCGGAAAATTCTCTCGTTCAAGCTTCAAGTCGTCTTCTCAAGCTTCTTCGATTCTTCAAGTCTTCTCTGTCTCTCGAATCAGGTAAAACTTCTCTCCATTCCTGTCTCTCTTGAGTCGACATTGTGCTGGATTGTGATTGGATTGTGCGAATTTGATCCATCTAGGAATTTATTATATATACAGTTCATATGCTTTTTTGCCTATGATTTCATTATTTGTTTTAATTGATTGGGCTGTTTTGGTTTCATGGAAATTAGTGCATGTGATTTGAATCTCGAGTTGTATTGATTGCTAATGTCTGACTTTCGATTTTAGTAAAAATGCATAAAATTTAGGGGGCTTGTTGTTCTGGTTCAGCAATTTGATTTTTTATGAGATTTTTTTGCATGCAAATAGGCATTGATCAAGTAATTAGAATCTGAATGAGATTTTCCTTGTTTATTAGCTTCTATTATATCGATTTTAGATGCTAACTCTTTTCATTGTTGTAAAAATTATGTTATAAATGTCATTTGATCTTTGTTCTTCTTTTACGTTACAAATTATGTTAAGAACAAATGCTTAAAAGAGAAAAGATAAAACAGCATGGGACCTGTTATAAATTCTTTTATAAAGAAATGTCGGTTGATCTTTGTTCGTAGAAGAATTCATAATTATGATAGAATAGATTTTGTTCATTTTTTGTTGATTCTTGTAGCATTAATACTTTGATATAGTCAGAAATCTTATCATGGCAAAAAGATTAGTTTTATTTGTTTGGAAATGTCCTTGTTTTTTGGTACCACACCGGTACCATCTAGTTCATATTTGGTACCAAAATCGATACGTCTCTTACATGAGGATATCGAGTCTATGGACCAATCCTATCGAGTTTAAAAACATCCTTTCGACAAAGTTCGTTTGATACGCTATTCAAAATGAGTGATTATTTGTTATTCTTATTTTTTTCAGGTTGCTTATTCTGTAGAGAAAAAATTCAAAAGAAAAAATACGGGACCCATGAAGAGAAACAAATCTAGTGGTATGATTTTTTCTTTGTATAGTCAACTTCATTTTTAGTTAGGGGAATTTGCAAAGAAAAAATCTGAATTATAAAAAATTTAGTTCCTCCTATTAGGCAAAAAAAAGTTATCCTTTTGAGCTTTGAGTGACAATGACAACCAAACTGAAAACTGTTCTTTTTTATTGTAAATCAAACTGAAACTGTAAATCGAGCTCACCGGACTACACCCGCACCTCTCATGTGTGAGACTGGTCATTTTACTTGCTTTTTCTACATTTTCTAACGAAATTTTAAGATAAAGGAGGTGTGAAGTGATCATTGAGGACTAAAGCATCAATGTGAAGATTCTTCTTTTCAGCATTTTAAATGTATAGTTGTATTTGCAAATTGCAGAATCTCACTCGTGTAAACCTGAGCCACGTTCAGCGTATTAATCATATTAAAGAGTAACTTTGAAAGTCTTAATTGACTTACCTCTCAATTTTTTCAATTGCTTTCCTTTTATGAAAAATCTGTTTAAATTATTGTGATTGTCTAATAATATATACTACTGCTATATAGAATGTTAAATCAAGTAAACCAATTACATCCTCATAACACTCATGAATTTATTGACTAAAGATCTATACATACATAGATCAAAAAACACTACAAATTATTCAATCAAATAAACATATTCATTTCTATATAACCACACATACTCTCTATAAACATCCCATCAACCAAAAACCCCTAAAACTCCAAATAAAACTCCAAAATAACAAACCCCGTTGAAATTATTCCTAAACCCTAAACCAGATACAGGCTTAGCAGGATCCTCACTCGTCGTATTATCATCCATCGGGTGATTAAAATCCGGCACGTTGGTGTTCGCAGGCACGTCATCAGGGCTAACCGGTGCCGGCGCATCGGGTTCCGGATCCTTCAGACTGGCAGGTAAGCCTTGGCCGTGACTCACATTAATCGTGAATTTCTGTCCATTGTTACATTGTTCCCCATCATAAAAATCCGAGAGGAAGTATGTGGGCCCCTCTTTGAGTAACGGCACGAAAACCGTGATTGAGTCCTTGCTGAAGTCTGGTGCTGAGGTGGACCAATCAGATGTGTTTGTGTCTTGGTCTGTGTCGCAGGTTTTGAATGTGGATATGTTGTATGTTTGGACTACCGAGTGGTTCTTGTCAGTGTTGAAAACTGAAATAAATGAAAAAATAAATAAGGAAATAAGTTTTTGGAAAAAATGATGATAAATGGAGTGTCAGGAAAATGATTAGTTCAATTATGGAATTTAAATTGATAGTTTGTTTTCTTTGGTGGGTTGTCATTATAATCAAGTATCGTGGAATGAACTTCTGACCTATATTGGTAGGTATAAGAAATAAATATTTTTTTAATGAAGATATGTGAAATATGCAATCTATTACAGATCCAAATGACAAATTATACAAGGAAAAGTCAAAATAAGGAGAATTTAATATCCAAATGAAAGTCTATTACATAAATGATAAATAAGAAAATTATATAATTCAGAGACAAACAAATTTATACAATTTTTAAGAATTATATCCCATTTAGTTGATATTATTAAAATGTGCAAAATGAATGGTCTTAATTAGACAATAAACAAAAAATATGATTTAAAATTATTTACATTGGCCGCATAATCAATGCTCAGAGGGATTGAATTCAAGTAAAACTAAGATTGGATAAATTCATAAATACATGTAATAAAATCACATTTTTGCAAATCCTCAAAATTCAAAAAGACTATCTTGACATGAAAATATTATGCAATTTCCCCAAATTGAGTTTATTTAAATTTTGCAAGATTTGGTAAAGTTCTACAATTAGGGGAATAAAGCATAAAACCCCACAACAATCATGCTTTCGGAAAGCAGATAAAAAGTTGTCATAATTACAAACAACCCTCAATTCAGCACAACCAAACCAAAATAAAAGTAAATAACGAACTAAAACTTACTGAGAAAATCTCCAAGACTGAAGTTCTTTCCATCAGCCCATTTCTGATAATTGACACTAGATACCTCAATTTGATCGTACCAACCAAGCGTATCACCCACAGTGTAGTTTTTGTAAGCATCTGTGCATGGAGAGTAGAGAGAGAGAACAATTAGTGCGAAGGAGAAATAATTTCTCAAGTTTAACATTGCTGAAAATGGAGTAACAGTGAACTCTCTGTTTTTCTCCATTCCTTTCTCTCTTTGGAAGGAAAGAAGAATTTTTGTTACTTCAGTTGAGATGGTACCAAACAGAGGTACGGAGAAAATTAAATAACCCTATAATTGGGAAATATTACAAAGTTGCCATCATATATAAATGTTTATGTAAGTAGGACAAACATGATGAGATTAAATTAGTCTATCAATCAACTACTACATTAACTTTTTCTGTATTTGTAGCATGTGATATATAAAAATACTAAATTTGTATCTAAACCTCTATTAAAAAATGCTGAATTTTGAAGAAAAAAAATAGAAAATATTGTGTAGTTTTTGTTTTTTGAGTGGCAAAGAAGGAAAATATGTGAAGTATGGAGGGGTATAAGAATATAGAAAGGTGAGGAGATGTGGTGGCAGAACAAAATGTGTCGGTGTAGTCACATGGTGAGAGCTGTCTTCATTTGCCTCTTAACAGTTAACAAATAACACTCATACTAAAATTACTGCGCTTCTCCCAATTCTGCATCTGAACTCTTTATATTTCTTCAGAAACAATTTAGGTGATCTAATGAAATCATATTATATTAATGTTTATAATACACATAGTATATTGATAAAGTATATTAGAAATGATTCTTCTGTTATATCGCAATGCATAAAAATGATGTGAATAAATAAAGTTATGTTCATCAGTTCATCTCATATCCACGGAGAGCCCTTAATAATCTATCTTTAGGTGGGGAGGCCACTATCTTTTCCTTTTTATTATTTCTGATAAATGTAAGTACATGATCCAGCAGCGAAATCCTAATCATTGATAAAGGAATCATTTGTATTTATAAATTATAATAATGGAATCAGCTCAATCCACTCAAAAAAAAAAAAATTATAAGGAACCAGAACAAATATCAATCTTTGAACTGAGTGTTAGTTACATTACTGATCTTTGACCTCAATTTTACATTATTTAAGTAGCACAGCACATGATATGATTCAGATAGGAATTTGTTAAACGGGTCTGGATCCTCTCATCATCCAGATTATAGATCCGATAATCTCAAAACCAAATTCAGATTCAGATGTTATTATTTGCGGTTAACGTGTTATCGGTCTACTGAAAACCCGATCCAATATCATCTCAATATGTTATGTCAAACCTGAGCAACAGATAATATCATCAGGAGGACAACTGTCTGGCTAAGATTTATATTTTTCTAATATCTTTTTTTATTAAGAGCAGTTAAGTTGGTGAGATGTAGTATGTTCATTCTTTTTTAATGACAAGAAAAAATCTGCACTTTAAATCATTTCGATGGGCCGATATAGGAATTTATTTATAATATAGAATATGAGCCCATTATAGAGTAACGATATGTCTTATTCATTCAAAACGGCCCAATTATTTCTTCACAACCTATAATGTCCTTTTTAGAAGAATAAGGCCCTGTTTATTTTTGACATGAGCTGGGAAGTATTTTATTATGAAGGATCGGAATTTTGAAAATCAAATTATTTATAATAATTAATAAGGTAATTAATAAAATATATTAAATAAAAATAGAGATTGATGTAAAATATATGTGAGGGATTGTGCCATCTATCATCTATGGACACTATGGTACCTTATCATTATGTTTTATCATGTGCTTTTGTCAACTCATTTTCTGAGATTCCAGACATGTCCCTCGAAAATCCTCTAATATCAAATAAAGAATTCAAAAAAAATAAAAAATAAAAATCTTCCAACCAAGGAAGGAAACACTTTATCTTCTGAAGGGTAGGATGAGAAATATTTATTTTTCTGGAGGGTATGAGAGCAAAAGAGAAAGATGATGTTAACAAGTTCAAAAGGCACTTATTAAAGTGACAAACGGACAGTTATGAGTTATGTGAACGGGAATTGGAGTTGTACGTCGTGGTTCTTGCCATGTGTCTCAAGGAAGACGGTCAATGAATGCAACGTTATAGCTTGGTAATTAATAGACGGGCTTTGAATTAAATTCTCTGGTTGTATAAACCAATACATTCAATGATAGTAATGGCACTTTTTTCCTCTAATAATAAACATAAAGTATATATAAGAACAAGAATAATATGCTAAAAGAAAATTCAGACACAAATAGCATAAAATAAGACGGGCATGGTGGGAGTGACGCAAATGATCATGGATTTCGTTTCATTTAATTAATGTATTATATAAGTTCAAATCATATAAAATAAAAAGATACCAAAATCAGAAATTGCAATAAAGGAATGAATGGATTTTTAATGTATGGGCCGAGTGTAAGTAGGCAAATGAAAGAATGTGAGTACAGACAGACAAGGAGGGTTTGGTGAAAGAATAGAATGGGGCGGCATGGCAATGAATATGAATTGGCATCATTCAGTTTTAGCGCAGCGCCAAACTCTGCTGTAATTTTGTAATTTTGCCCGCCAAAGCCCACTCCATGTTACCACTTTTGCACATAAACCCTTGCATTTTATGAACTTACATCTTTCCAATATTTCGATCATATGAAATTAACCCTAACTCTTTATTTTTCATTTATTTTTGTGTCTTCTCAAAATGTTATATCATCATTTTTATCTCGATCATTCGATCAAATTTTTTGTCGAATCTTAGTCATTCATTTTTTCAAATTATATATTATTAATATTTGTGTGATTATCTGAAATTAGATAGAGAAGAGAGGATTTTTTTTTAAACTCCCTGATTTTCCAAAATGATTTAAACAGTTTTTTATTGAAAAGGGAGTTTTGATCAATCCCACCAGATCAGATTAATTTTAGTAAGCACATAAAAATCATGTACGGTTATATTTTTTGTATTGTTTGTTCGACAATATATATAGAGTAATGGAATTATTAATAAGAATAGAATTAGTCAACTATTTCATTTTATTTCAAATTTATTCATCAATACAGATTAGTAAAATAGTAAGTAAATTAGTATTATAATAGAAAAATAAATAAAAGCTGGTTATCTACTATTATATTTGAAGATAGAATACGGATAACTTTTATACCCTTTTAACTTCACTTTTTAATTTGGGTCCGACGGAATAAAAATAAATTTACACAAACATTAATGCAATTTTCTGAAATTAAATAGAGGGAAATTTTTAATAACTCTCTAATTTTCCTAAATATTTCCAAAAAATCTTCTGTATTTTTTTTAATCAAAAGGAGCTTCGATTACCTTTTTCTGTTCAAATTTCAATAAACAAATAAAATCTTCCTATATGTAAATTATTTTTTTAGTTTCATTAAATGAATTAATTGTCAAACTTATGAAAATGCACTTGGTGGAATTATCTGGCGCAGAATGGTCGTTTTGACACGTGAATTTCGGTCCTTCTTTTTTTATTTTCTTATATTTTGAAAAATGAAAATGAAATCAACGGAATCAAGGATAATTAAATGGAAAGATAGATGGATATCTTCACTTACCATTTATTGACCGGTCCGGATACAATGTTAGGACAGGATATTTCCAAACATAGACTCCGTTCATGGTTATCTCAAGAAATAAATGTGGGTTTGTGAGTCTCTTTGTCTTGTTAACATGATGTAATAAATGTTATAATTTACTTTGGTGAAAATTGTGATTTATATATTTTATTATATAAATTAAATAACAATGAGATATTTTATACTCATCGAACTTGGTGATAAAATGAAAACTACCACCGACATGTATGTGTCAATGTCATTAATTAAATGAGGGGATTAATATTGAATTCATACCCACTTGTATTTGAGTATTCGGTGTCAAATACGTTGTTCATTTTGGTGTTCATAGATATTTCGTAATAATATCAAAATTTAATTTAAAATGACTATTTGTATATATTTTTATTAGGTAATATTAATCGGAATATTCTTCGGCTGCTAATTCACCAAAAAAATAATTAATATTCAAATAATTGAGATTTGCTAATTGTTAATTATATAATAGTTAATTTATTTATATAGAAATTTATATTTGTATTATTTACATAATTAGAACTCATAAAATCTATAAGTATATAAATATTTTATGTTGCAAAACTTGTTAGTTCAAACGATAATATATTTCGCCGACTTTGAGAGACCCAAGTCGAAGTCACGGCAAATACATTTAACTCGATATTTAGTAAGTCTAACAACCCAAATATATTTTCTAAAAAAAAAAAAAAAAAATTGTTATTATAATTTTTTAGTGATATCATTCGTTTCAATAGTAACAAAATAAACCGAATTTATTATATTATATTTTCCATTTGTTAAGATATTTTTTTCTTATATTATGTTATAAATTACTCCTTCACCCAACTTCCACACACTTCTGATTTGTTCATTTACAAATATATTTTCTAATAAAAGTAATTCAGTTATCTAATCCCACTCACATGAACATTCCAGTGGTTTCATTCAACACGTAGACCAGGTCTATTCAACAATTTAGTCTCTGTCTCGCACTACCGCGTCCCGGTCACAGCTCTCCCACTCATCTCAACTTCCCTATACCCCACACATCTCTGTATCCTATGTAACGAGTCACTAATAACACTACAAAATAGATAATGGGTAGTGTTTGGATGAACGGTACAGTAATGACACGGTGGAAATGGACAGAGCGGATCAAGAAAGATGGGGCACTAAATGACCTCGTCCTGTTTCTAGAAATAGTCGTTTTGGATTAGTGAGTTAATTAAACAAATTAATTTTGAATTAAGGGGAGAATTTTAGTAGTAAATTTGGGGGCACGAAAAGAAACGACTCAAATCCTGACTCGGAAACTGGGTTGCATTGGGCCTGGTTTAAACTACTTTTTTTAATGCCAATTTATCATGTACGCACTCAGAAGTATTTACATTTTGAGATGCTTTATTTGTCCTCGTTTTTTATGGCAAGAAATAATTTATTGTTGTTTATCAAAGATTCAAAATAATTAGGCAATTATAATATTTTATGCTTAATTTACTATTTTAAATATCCAAAGACTTGCATGATATAACACATTTTCGACAACATCAATTTATAAAGATAAATACTTAATTGATTCTATCATTATATTTTTTAAATGCACGCACGTACTATTCGATGATATTATATTCTTTATAAAATTATTTTTAAAATATTCATGAGAATCACTTGGTGATTAATAAATCCGCATATTAATTCTCTAAATCTAAGCGCGATATAGTAATAATATGAAGATTAAAAAAATCATACGCAAATCAGTAATATCCTGATAAATAAATTTTTAACCCAAAATCTGCAACATATCCACATATCAAACAGCGTATCCATAACATCTCACCCTCTCATAAATCGCTAAATGACATTTAGCAAGCCGTTTTACGTTACCACATCTATAATTAGATCCGCACATCTCCATCTCAAAATACACTCACAATAACTACTCTAAAAAAACACATTTCACTAAACTAATTTAACTCTAATATCATAACTAATACTTAATTCCCAGTCCCTATTAAACTTATTTCATACAAAAATACAAAACCAATACTTTATAAATCGTAATAAATAAATAAATAACAAAAGGGATGCAATATCGTAAATAGTTGAAAAGGAGGGGTGTGAGTGAAAAGAAAAGGCAACAATAATAATACGGTCTCATTCAGGCGATAATCCAGTTGAGTTTTTTTTCTCCTCTTCTCTTCTCGCTTTCCTTTTATCGAACGTTTTCTTTCTTTCTTTATTTCCTTCTCCTCGCCTGAACCACACACAAATCTTAATTATTCTCCATTTCCTCCCCAATTCATTCCTCGAATTTGATTCTCCTCTCCGAATCCCAACAATCCGACGAGACCAACAATCCGGCGAGAATCGTGAACAAGATCGGGGAAAGGAAGAAGGAGGTGGGATTGGCCATGGCGGAGCGGAAGAATCCGGCGCCGAATCTCGACTACTGGACGGGATTCTTTCACGGAGCCAACGGGACCATCTTCGATGTCATCGAAAACGCGATTTCCGTCGCGGCGGCGAGTTTCCCGCAGGAGCTCCGGTCGAGGCGCGATCGGATCGCCGAGAAGCTCTACACTTTTGAGATGGCGAGGTGTTTTGGGTGTCTGGAGCGGTGTAACAACCAGCAGCTTGAGGAGGCGGGGAGCGTGAAGCATGATAGAAGGAATGGGGAGGAGAAGAAGCTAGAGGGGCCTGAAGATATCGAGAGAATGGTGATCAGTAAGGGGAGTAACAGTAGTTTCGATGAGGTTGAGGCTCTGACGGATGAGATTGAGAGAGAAAGTGAGATTCTTGGTGAGGTGATAAGGATTAAGGAGATTTTGGTGAACAACCAAGATCAGGTTTGTGAATTTTTAATTTTGATTTTGGTTTCACTTTTGAATTTGATTTGATTTGTACTTTTTTTGGGGGAAATTTTTGGGTTTTTTTATGAAGAATTTAAGGAGAAAAATGAGTTTTTTTTATCCAAATTTTGTTGGTATTTAGATTGATTTGATAATTAATATTGCATATATTTTTGTTTTCTGGGAATTTTTTTTCACTTACCACCCCCGTTTTGGGAAAATTACTTTCATTGGACAAGGCAGCAAAGCAAAGCTACCAGTTTTGTGCTGTTTTTTGTTTTTTCTCCAAACAAAGTACTTGTATGAACTGTACTGATATTCTTCAGTTTGTGTTGGTCTTTTTTAATAATTTTAGATATTTTAAGGTAAATTTGAAAGTTTTTTTGCAATCATTATTTTTAATCTTCTTAATCTGGGGGAGAGATTAAAATTGTGGGATTTGTACTTGTACTTGTGAATTGAATTTTTTTAATTCATTTGTTAATTTTCTCCAATTTTTTTTTCTTTCATTTTTTGCATTTAAATTTGATTTTTTTTTTCAGTCTGAAAATTCATTGTTTGAGTCACTAAGAAGACTGCAATTGATGGATCTCTCTGTTGATACCTTACAGGTCTAAATTTCATTTCATTTCATTTCTGTTTCTTCTTATTTCAATTCAATCAATTTCTTTCAATCATATTATTTTTTAATAATTTGTGATTAAATTTATTTAACAGGCGACTGAAATCGGTAAAGCTGTAAACGGAATCAGAAAGCACAATTCAAAGAAAATCCGACAACTCGCTCGCATCCTCATCGAGTAAGTTCAATAAAATTTAATTTAATTTTATAAATAAAAAAGTATTGATTTATTTTACTAAAGTTTAATTCTTCTTTTTTTCACAACAGAGGTTGGAAATCACTAGTTGATGAGTGGGCCGCTTCTGCCACCCTCACTGGTACATAAGAAACAAAACATTTAATAAAATGCTTGTAATTTCTCATTGTTATTTTAATAAGTGGTAATTAAACTTTGTTTGAACAGAGAAAATGAATGAGGGTACAAATGTGTCAAATAGCCAAGAAGAGGAAACAGAGGATCAAGAAATTCAAATAGAACAAGATCAAGAAGATCAAGAAGATCAAGAAGAAGAAGAAGAAGAAGGGCTTCCTTCTCCTCCTTTGGATGAAGGGGCGTTTTTGACAACTCAAACCTCAAACATCCAATTATCTGAGGTAATTAAAATAATAATAAATAAAATAATTATTTATATTATTAGATGGAGTGTATTTTTTACTAACATGATTTTTAATTTTAATTTTAATTTTTTTACCTTATTCAGTTCTTCGATGGCATGGATGATGATGGAAGTAAGTATTTACTTGCATATTTTCATCCATAATTATATTGTATTAAATTTAGTTTATCTAATTTTGAATTTAATTTGGGCAGATTTGAGAAATGACACGCAATTTGAGAAGAGAGAAGCAGAGAGGAAACAGCCTCAGTTAAAAAACAATAATATTCCTGTTAGAAGACAACAACAAGAACAAAACCCTGTAATTAAGCAAAACAGACCCCCGATTTCCAACCAATCGCAAATGAGGCCGCCACAAGTCAACTCTTTGACCAAGCAAAGAAAACCGGTCAACAATTCTGAGCCAGGTCTGAATAAACCGACTCGACCGGTTATTCAGAGAAGACCGCCAGCTGGCGCTCAGATTGATGTGAGTAATGTTGTTTTGATATTTAATGAGGTCTAAAAATAGTGAAAATGAAAATACTATGGTTTTTAGATTAGACCTCATTTTTGTGTAAATTGTATAGAGATTGAAGAATTTTGAGGATGATAAGCTTGAGGCGGCTAAAAGGAGGCTTCATGAAGGTTACCAACAAGCTGAAAATGGTATATTGGAGTTTTTATTATTTATTTTTAATATTTAATGAGTATTTGATGGGAGATTAATTGTTATTATTTTTTATTAATTTTGTAGCGAAAAAGCAAAGGACAATTCAGGTGTTGGATGATATTCCAAAACCGAAAGTTGCACATCAAAACCGAAATAATGTTAATTTGAAGGCCAAAAATAATATTAGAAGTTGGGCGGCCCGACATTAGGATTTTTATTTATTTTTTATTTTTTTAATTCTCTAATTTGGGTCATAAATTAAACCCTAGTAGAGCATTTAATTTTAATTTTATTTTTATTTTTAATTTGCTCGCTCGAAATTGACCTGCCGAACGGAATTTGAACATGTGGATATTTTTGTTGTGTTATGATTTGGATTCTATGAGAATTATAGGGCAGAATATTGTAGATGAGTGAGGCTAACTTGCAAAGCTCTCAAAAGGAAAACTTTCCCCTCTTTGCCTCTTTATGTAACTTAACTTGCCAATAATTTATAATGGAAATTTTTTCTATTTCAAACCCTGTTTTGTTTCGTTTCAATTTTAGTTTTGTATCTTTAGTTGATTGATTGCCAAGTGCTATTACAATAAAGAGTATAAGGTTTGAAACCAACTCTTACTTTAAATATTGGTATTTAGAATTTGTTTTGGACTATTATGCAATTTCAAGGTGCATGTACTGGGAATATGCCCACACTGATTCATGCATTATTTCCCTAGCAAGCATGAAAATATCATATATATCCTTTAAAAGTGAAAATATCATGTGAACTATACATAAAACATGAAAAAATCACTTGAATGGTCCCAATGGCTCAAAATTTAGCCATGTCTTTACAATTAGTTACTACATCATGGAGTGATTAGTGAGTAACAAGATAAGAATGCAAGTTATAATAGAAGAAAAAAATTAATAAGATAAGGATGTTGTTTCTCAAAAATTAAAAATATAATAATAAGATAATAATACCACATGACTAAAACCAGATATTTGAAACCAAGGGGGCTCAAGAGGCCCCAGTCAAATTAATTTAGGGATAGACTCAGTCATATTTGACTTCATATTCCTTGCACAAGTATAAATATATGACTAATAACTTGTCAACCAACCAAACTAAAATATATTTAAGTCTTGAGAAAAGTAAAGTCATGGAAATGAATCGAAATTACAATTAAATAAGATATAATACAAAAGAAAATCAAGTCTGATTTGGGGTCATAATCAGTACAAACTACAAACTACAAACAGTATACTTAACTGGATCCAGCCTTACGAAGAAATCAAACTAGAATTTTTTTTTTAATAATATTACAATAGCAATAATACAAGTAATCCCTTTAAATATGGTGCAAAGATTAATATACTGCACAATTTAATCATGGGTTTTCCATTCTGCCCCCTTACAATCTTTCAAATGCTACATTGTGCTAAACACTCAGGCATTTGAGATCGCATATTAAACCTATCTTCCACATGCATCAGTATTTGTGTTATATGATAAATAAGACTTTTTTTAGTATGTAAAACCTATTATTTCATTAAATACCGCAGATCTTAATACATAAGTATGAGACCCTCAATACTAATCAAAATATCCATAATGCGCGTGAAGAATCAAGAAATAATGGAATATAATATCTAGGGTGAAATTGTGGCTAAGGACTTTGGACTTGGGAGTAGGTTAGAGCATGAGGAAAGTTGGTCCCGCCTTCCTCCTTCCTAACCCCAATCCACCACCATCCCCTCCATTAAAGGCCACTTCATCTTCACTTGAGTTTTTCTATGTCTCTTACTTTATATCAAAAGCTATGACATGTATTATGAATATTACAATTTTTTTAGTATTTGTTTGAAAAAACACTCCATGTATTATGAATATTACAATTTTTTTAGTATTTGTTTGAAAAAACACTCCATGTATTATGAAAACTAAAAATTTATTGTTAGTTTCTCAAAGGACTTGGTTGCTTATGAAATTTCAGATAGAATGAATCCCTTAGTTTCTAATTCTATAGTAAACAAACTTATTGACACACTAGATATGATTACTTATTCAAATGGATACAATACAGATACATACAAAACAAGCATAAATCATCATAATTAGAAGATCAAAGATCATGTGCTTGGGCCTTGGGGTTATGAAAAAAAAGTTAGTTAGCCTCTTTTCTTGACTATTCAAGGAGTTCGAATTTGTGATACCTTTTATTTATTTTTCTTATAATCTAACTTTATTCTTCACATTATTATAGAATCTCTCTCCTTTTTCTCTTGTGCGCCACAGCAGCTCTCACTCATCTCCATGATTTTGTTCCAAAATAATAGATTTTGTAAAATCTAATGTCACTTATTCCATGCATTAACTTTTGAAAACTGTAATGTAAATATATAATACGATCGAGTCCGTAATGAAAAGTTTCATATCAGTGAATTTTGAATCATATTCCTTATTCTTTTTGTTTTCATGTTAATAATAAGATAAGGAAGAATAAAATCCTGATGAAAGTTAATAAAATGTTACATATTTATCTTAGTGATGATGATGTGATAAAAACATGTCTAAAGTTTCTTGATTTTTATCCCTATGGAATTGGCTAGAAGATAGGAATAATTTTGGGACCCATGCTTCTTATCCAATATAACATTATAACATTTTTGGCACATGTGTCAGTATGCAATTGGGGCCTGATCAATGAAAATATCCAAACCTTAATTACAATCAAATCAATTAATCTTGCTATGATAAAGACCAGTATCTATTAGGGTTATTGGATCTTTAATTTAGGAATATAACTATATCATTTTACCTTCAAAAAAATATATATAATTAGATCGTTTTGCACAAAGGGATTTATTCAAAGACAAATCAATACACGTCCATGCTGAGCTCACATAATTAGCGGGACCATTAGGTAAATTTCAATCTGGATCTTGGGTTTTTTAACTTTATTTATGTCTCTCTCCGTATATTAAATCACTATTTTTTTTTTTTTGAAAATGACTAAATCACTAATTTCATAATCACTAAGAAGTAAGAATTAAAATAGTTACTGATAATGATGTATGAGTGCATTATTTATATAATCAGAATGATCTAGTATGTATCAAATGAAAATAAAAATATATATGACATAAATTTGTCATATTACCAAGTTATTTGGGGTCAAAACAGTATGGAAATATCTTTTTTGTTTTGGAAAATCGAAAGTGTTTTGGAGGAATTTTCCCATAAAGGATCACCGAATATGACAGCATAGACTTATAGTTTAGTCACATTTGACACATGATTAAAGAGCATTTAATTTGACCATGAATTTACACCCGTTTATATGACTATACAAAGTCTGCAAAATCAACCTAATAGACTTTCAACCTTTTTTTCTTGTAAGTTTGGGTTGGGATGAAATAAGACCTTCAAACTAGGAAAAGACTAATTGTTTTAAGGGAACAATATCTTTTTGCATAAATTAAGCCTTATATTTCTTATATCTTATGTGGAATATTGCAACGATATTATGAGATTGTTCAAGATTTTCCACTACATAATTTTTCTTTTTTCTTTTTTTCCACTACATAATTCAATTACTCAAAGAAGGTAAAATAAATTTATTTATATTTCTTCTTTTTTATATTGAAGATGATGATGATAACAAAAGATCTAAAAGCTAACAAGTCATACTATATATGAAACAAATCTCATTTACCAAGTTACCTCTCTCTTTTCGACACACCAGCAAAATTTAATATAAATCGGTAGAAGAACCCTTAAAAATTAGATGTATAGTTGAACTATGCATGAAAAATATAAAAACTAATCAACCAAGCTATGACTCTCTCTGTTTTTTCGACACGTCAACATATAGACTGGTAGGAGGCAACCTCAAAAGTAAAATCAATAAATGCCATATTTTCATTTTTCGTCTTGTTTTGTTAGATACTATTCATTCATTCAAAGTCTTCAATTGATTTGACGACTGAATTGAAGATAAACCAACTGATAAAGCCAATGGTCCGACTCAAACAACATCACTTCCTCCTCTTTTTTACTTCTTTGAATACTCTCCAGTTAATTATTTCAATGGAGATATCTTCACCAATAGTGATATGACACCTAGCATATCTTGTTTAATCTTGAATGGTTTGATTTGGTCCGTTGGATCAATACTGGAAGGCTCGATTATTAATGAATTGCATCAATATATCCACATGATTGAAGTGTATTGTATTTGTAGTGGACCAGCTTTCATTCTATGCTAGTTGTTTTTTCTTTATGTTATTTTTATTTAGAAGTATTTCTTGTATTTCTTTACATTCTAATTCTTATAAGAATTTTATATTTATCAACCCTCCAATAATGCTATCTCGATACCTAATAGTTTAATAAATCTGTAAGGAAAATGACATTAAAACATTCAATATTTCTATTGACTGTGACAATTCCAATAGTTCTCAGTCGGCGAAGTGTTTGTCGACTTTAAGATACTATAATTTAATTAATTTACATTAAATCACAATCTCATAAAAAATCATCATAAAGTATCGGCAATTAGTCAATTACTTCAGTTCTAAATCGAAGATTTTTTTTTGAAGGAACTAAATCGAAGAATTTAAAATATCAATAATTTCTTCACTTCAATTTCTGAAACTTTTACATTATTGAGTCTCTATCAGATATTGTTGATAATTGTGATATCATTTATAACTAATAAATCAAACTATTATACCAATTTTAACAATTTAGTAGATAACCCAAATTGCCCAAGTTATAAGCAATAAAACACTCATATAAATTACAATAAATTATACATCGATCCACTAATTGATTATATACAAACTTTTAATATTAAAATACCGTACATTGAAAAGAACATGTACTCATGCATATCTGCAATACATCAAAAAAATTCTTTAAATAACTTTCTATTATAGTAAAACTATATATCAATACATAACTTCACAATTTCATAATTAGAGGGGGGGGGTATAGTTACAAATATACATGGTGCTTTAGGTTGGTGCCATGTATCCATCAGCAATTCAAAGCAAGTGGATATGATTATATAAGGGGGAAGGATGGTGGTAGGTCAAGCTTTGGTCAGTTGGCTATTGGTTTTGTTGGATAACTCTCCCCTCTCTTCCTTTATTTTGTTACATGATTTTGACACGAATCGTATAAACCCAATTTGAAAATGGTTCTTTATTTGATCATTTTCACACCTTAACCACAGAACTTGCCATCTTTTTCTTATTGCAAATTGAGTTCTTAACGAAACTAAAATTCTGAGACAAACTTTCACTAACAAAACTTATTTGTCAGGGTCACGGGCTCACTTTTTTCCAGATCGGTACTACCAACCACAAAAAACATAAAAAATAAAAAATAAAATGAGGGGCTGAGAGATATATATCGAGTCATGGCTTAGGTTTGCTGTGATATGGTCCCAATCAAATTGCAAAACGGTATGGAGTGGAAACGGTGAATCATGTCACGTTCCTTTCTTTGGATTTACCAAGTACTATTGAGTCTGCTGACGAACATATAAATTCATCTGACAGAATTTATATTGCCATGTAAACTATTTAAATGCTTTATTTGAAAATTTATGTTAGTTTTGTTTAGTAAATTGGAATATAGTAAACATGAATTAGATCTCTATAATCTGATCATGTTTTGTATAAAGTAGCTGGGTTATAGCGACAGGTGAAAATGTGTAACACAAATTAGAAGGAAAGCGACAAGAGAGAACAAAATAATCACCGCCCCATTCAAAGTGGGAACACAAATTCCTTTGAAAAGAAAAAACAAAAAAGAGAGGAAAAAAACTGAGGGCAGCTGATAGGCTGATACTGTACGATGGTATTATAGCGATCCTGTAGTAATGGTACATAAAACTGATAAAAACTATATAAACTGAAAACAAACAGTATATACGTGAAAACGAAAATAGTATATAAAAACACAAACAATATAAAATCTATTTTTTTAGAGGCTGTAAAATAGTATATACGTGAAAAACAAAAATAATATATCGAAAACAAAAAACATATAGAAATGCGGAAGAAACATCATATAAATAAAACGAGAGTTACATGATCACTACAGTAACCGTTGTGATTTCCACTTTCCCAAAACTGAAATTGATCATCTTTTCTGTAGTTGGGCTTGAAGGCATATTGGGTTCAACGGTCTTTTAAATCAAATTTCTTAAAACTAGGCCTAGATGTAAGATATTCACTATCTATTTTGGTTCGAAGCCTTTTATTTAAGCCTATTACAAGTTTTTTTCATTTTTATATAATAGGCCATTGGGCTACTACAAAAATATATTGAAAATAATAAAATGTTAAAAATACAATTGTCCCATAACAGGCCAGGGTGGTATACACATGCAAATCAATTACAGGATTTGAAGGCAATGATTATTATCAGAGGGCCTTTTAACAGCTGCTATTCAAAACCAAGATAACAATAAACCAAAAACATCACGCATCAAATCAACTAAGGGGTTCAAGTTCATTCAAACTCTACATAAAACCACATCATTCAATTCAATCCATATCAGAAATATAAGTACCTAACCAACCATACCAACATGCGACTATGCGAGTCACATACCAACATCACAACACCATATCCATCACAACAATCACAACTCCACATCAAAATCACACCCAAAAAAAAAAGATTAAAATAAAATAAAATAAATCACATAACACAACCCTCAAACATCTCACATATCCTGCTCCTCCATTCCTTCTTCTTCATCCTCATACTCTCCTTCTTCATCAGCAGTCGCGTCCTGATACTGCTGATACTCTGACACCAAATCATTCATATTACTCTCAGCCTCCGTAAACTCCATCTCATCCATTCCCTCTCCAGTATACCAATGCAAAAACGCCTTCCTCCTGCAAGAAAAAGAAATAATTGCATACAATGATTAGAAATTCAATTGTACATAACGATTATGAATCCGATTGTAAATAAATTCAATTATTTACCTAAACATGGCAGTAAACTGCTCGCTTACTCGCCTAAACATCTCCTGAATGCTTGTAGAGTTCCCAATGAAAGTGCTCGCCATACTCAGCCCTTTCGGCGGAATATCACAAACACTCGACTTAACATTATTCGGAATCCACTCCACAAAATAACTCGAGTTCTTATTCTGCACGTTAATCATCTGCTCATCAACCTCCTTAGTACTCATCTTCCCTCTAAACATCGCACTGGCAGTCAAATACCGTCCGTGTCTCGGATCGGCTGCACACATCATGTTTTTGGAGTCCCACATTTGCTGAGTCAATTCGGGGACGGTTAGCGCGCGGTATTGTTGGGATCCGCGCGAAGTTAGAGGGGCGAAACCGACCATGAAAAAGTGGAGGCGCGGGAACGGGATAAGGTTTACGGCGAGCTTGCGGAGGTCTGAGTTGAGCTGGCCGGGGAAACGGAGACAGCAGGTCACGCCCGACATTGTCGCGCTGATCAGGTGGTTCAGGTCTCCGACTGAAAAATAGAAAAATGAGGGTGAGTTTATACAAATTTGGATCTGTGGATAAGGATTTAATAAAATAATGAAAGCATGAGGGTAGTATTGACTTGAACAGTGATGAATATGAGTTTTGACTATTTCGAGGATCTGGTTGGGGAATATTTTAATTGATTGATTTTAATAGTTAAATTGATTTTGATTTGGAATTTGGAGACAGCTAACAACAGTTGATGAAGCACATGGTCTATTTATTTGATTTAAGTTTATGAAATCAGGATAAGCCTAAGAGTTTAGATCTAGATTGGTCTATTCAGCTTTAACCTAAAGAATATACCAATGAGTATTAAAATCGAGCTAATAAGTACAATTTCCATACAAACTTTGGATTAGATTCTATTGGATCTAAAATGACAGGGTAACAACCAATTCAGACTCAAACCAGGACTGCTTAAAAAAAAGGACAAGTAGGTACAAGCATAATTGGTACCACAATTAATGAGACCAACATGAATTCATTGATTAAGACACCTGCATATACAGTAGGGCCCAAATCGAACCACATTAATTAGTATATAAACATATAAATATATCCCACTTCCTAATTTCCAGACCCCAGTACCGATCACCAGTAGATATAACATCACTCTCACTGAACTAAACCACATAACTCCAAATCCAGCACATCAATAGTAACCATCCAAATAAAATGTAAATTCATAACAATTTAAATAATTAAAATACCAAAATGATTGACTTACAGCTAGGAGTGGTGAGCTTGAGAGTTCTAAAGCAAATATCATAAAGAGCCTCGTTATCCAAAACCATGCACTCATCGGCATTCTCAACCAGCTGATGAACTGAAAGAGTCGCGTTGTAAGGCTCCACAACCGTGTCAGAAACCTTAGGAGACGGAAAAACTGAGAAAGTAAGCATCATTCTGTCTGGATATTCCTCACGGATCTTGGAGATTAATAAAGTTCCCATGCCCGACCCGGTTCCGCCTCCGAGCGAGTGGCACACTTGAAACCCTAGTTAATAAAAAAAAAAAGAGAAAAGTAAATATATAGGAATACAAACAGTCTAACACTTGGTCTCAAAAGTTTTGTTACTGTCAGACTGTACAAATCTGATTAAAAAATAGGGATAAATGCACTGTCAGTCCCTGTACTTTAATTGGATTGCACTTTAGTCCTTGTATTAATGATTTAAAACTCTTTGATCCACGCACTTTATGAAAACAATTAACTATACACAAAATTTAACTTTATGAAAACAATTGACTATACACAAAATTTAAGTACAGCTGCCATAAAGCTTAAATCAGTAGTACAAGTACCAAATTCAATCCAATTAAACCACAAATACTAACCATCCATTCATCCCCGAAAAACAATAATAAATAATAAACTGGAGAAAGAATCAGACCTTGCAAGCAATCACAATTCTCAGCTTCTTTTCTCACCACGTCAAGAACCGAGTCAATCAGCTCAGCTCCCTCAGTATAATGCCCTTTCGCCCAGTTATTCCCAGCCCCACTTTGTCCAAACACGAAATTATCTGGCCTGAAGATCTGTCCATAAGGACCAGTCCTCACACTGTCCATGGTGCCCGGCTCAAGATCCATGAGTACCGCACGAGGAACAAATCTTCCACAGGAAGCTTCATTGTAGTAAACATTGACTCGTTCCAGCTGGAGATCTGACGTGCCGACATAACGACCCGTCGGATCGATACCGTGCTCATCACAAACGACCTCCCAGAATTTCGCGCCGATCTGGTTACCGCACTGGCCGCCTTGGATGTGGAGGATTTCTCTCATTTTGATTGTGTTGGTTTGAGTTTACCTGCTAGGAGAGAATGATTTGTACTTAGTAACAGTGAGTAATGAGAAGAAACAATATGATTGAAGTAAAATTAAGTACTGATGTATTTAACGCTAGAGAGTACAGAAACAAAATCTAGACCAGACACTCGAATTTAACAGAAGAGAGACTGAGATCAAGTACTAATGTAACTATTTCTTAAGGCCTTGACAAAAATTGGACATAATTTTCACTCCTCAGAAGAAATTACGAAATTCAGAAGCTCAAGTTGCCATTTTAAGATCAAATCCGAGCTTAACACTTAACAGTGCTCAGATTTTAAAGTACAATTCAGTATTTTCGAAGGTAAAAACCTTAAAATCAAAGAACACTTCACAAAAATAATACTATACCTCACTGAATCAGATCTCGTAAAAACAATACAAAACCTTCACAAGACTCAGATGTATAAATCACTAACACACAACCATCCACTTAAAAACTATTTGAAAATTACAAAAAAAGTAAATAAAAACAAACAAACTCCAGATCTAACAATCAGTCCTACCAGCAAAAATCACATCTGACCAGATCTACTACGTAACACGAAATCCTAACTCACACGCAAATTTCACCTAAAAAAAACCCTCACTCACACTCCTAAAAATAGTAAAACAAATAATCTAACACTCCAACAACAAAAAAATCCTCATCTCTAATCAAATCATCAACACCAGATCTATAACTCAAACAACAACTAAATCACTCAACAAAACGTAAAAAATAGAGAGAAATAATTACCGAATTGTCGTCGGAAAATCGAAAGAGAAGAGAAGAGAAGAAAAAGAATGTGAGAATGAGGGCGAAGGGGGGAGAGAAATGGGGTTTATATAACAAAGAGGAGCGGATCCGACGGCTCAAATTCTTTCCCTCCCTTTTTTCTTCTTGTTGGTGGAATCGATCGGACGGATGAGATTGTTTCTTAGGAGTGAGGGATTTTGAAATGATTTTGTATGGAGGGAAATTGCCCTTGGATTGAACTGGAATAACGAAATTGCCCCCAGGTTTTGACTGCGGTTACTGCCGTATTTACTATGTGTGTGACTTGGGCAGTGAAGGCTATTATTGGGTTGTTTTTAAAAAGGGTGGTTGATTTTGTGGAAGTTTGAATTTGGTTTTTACTGAATGGGAGGCTGAGGTGAGGGTAGTTTTGTAATTTTGGTGATGGTCTTTATTTACCAGAAGCGTATTTTGGTCGAGAGCAGAGATTAAAATCCGTCATTTATGAAAATGTTTGGTATCTCCAAGCTGCTCTTCTTCTTCTTCTTCTTCCCCAATTATATCATAAGTTTTTTTTCTTGATCAAAATAACTTGTTTTATTATATAAATAATTTATTTATTTTTTTTTTCGATTTTATAGAGAGGGCTAATAAATCCCACATTTATTTTCAAAGAGATTGACATTTGCCAAGTTTTTTTTTGAAATAGTAGGCAACTTTTCATTAAGAATAAAAGAAGCAGTTATACGATTCTTGTCACATTACATTCTTCGATCAACTTCAAACTCTAAACTTGAAAATAGAAATTAAAAGAAAAACGCATTCCCTAAATTTCTATCTTCTTTATCACAATACGGATTAAACCGTTGAGAAGACTGTCAGGCATTTTCTCACGATAGTTGATACTAACCCGTCATTCTTCGGTAAATAGTTGCTCGAAAGGGTGGTACCAAGTTTTGAACCCATAATCTTTGAATTTGTGGGTTTGGATGCCTAATCACTCTTACTAGAAGAGTTTTGGCGAATAAACTATTTAATTGAATAACAAAGTTAAGAATTATTCTAATTATATTATTATATTAAATGAATTATTTGATAAGTTTATATACGATAAGCAAAATGTATAGCAGAATTCTATAAAATCAAAATCAAATATGTTAATTCTAAAGAATTTAATCATTTGTCTTGTTTTTATTGTTACAATAACAACTAACAATTAGATTATAATCGTGCCTATAAAACTATATCACTTGCTCAGCTTGTAAATCAAGACATTGGAGATCAGTATCAGCTCTACTACTTTATTGTAAGAGCACGAGAAAGAAACAAAAGAAGGGTAGAAATGCTTTAGCCGCACAGTCACATGACATCTCCAAACTTTTTTTTTAATGGACTCTAAATTTGATCTTACATTCCCATGTGATTTCACAGTTTTGCCAGCCTTCACTCCAGCCTTTGCTGTTCTTAGAACAAAAAAAAAAACAAAAAAAAAATGATGACAACAAGATAAATTATGTACTGTAATGAAACTTGAATCCATAATTTTGATGGTTTGTAAGCAATGTACTTAATTAGCTGGATCATGAGCCATTTACAGAAAATAATATGATATAATTTTTCTTTGGTAAAATAAATTTCATCGTAAAGGAATGAGTTTAAGTGAAGTAAATAATTAAGTCTCAAAATTCAACTTTTACGCTATCTTTAAACCATTGTGCGTTTCATATAATTTTTGTCTTACCATGCTATCTTTTATGCTATTTGGGTAAAGTTAGCTTAGAGATGGCATTTTTTCGTAGTTTTATTTTTTTTATTTTTTGGCTTTGCGTGATTTATAATTTAGGCATCAGCTCTGTCTCTGATCCCTGATCCAACGACTTTGTTTTTCTTCGAAGTTTATCCGATCACTCTGTTGGGCAATCATTAATCACTACAGAGTTTAGTATTCTAATTGTGTTTTGAATATGTTTTATATATTGGTAACTATTTGGACTTGATGATTGAGCCATGTGTAATGCACATGCATGTCAAGTGCTCCCTGTGAGAAAGAGCTCAGAGTGAGAATCCTCAGTTACAAAGCCACATTATTTATCTGTTCTTCTTTAGATCTCCTGTATGATTATAAGTATACAATCATGGGCTTGAGTCATTCAATTATGTTTTTATCAAAATCTTATACTGATTGAACCATCTGGGATCTGAATTGATGATGAAATGCCACAGAATTCGCCACAAAATATATCTTTCCTAGAAAAACTATATTAAGATTCAACAGGATTTGTCAGTGGAATAGATCCACGTCACGTGCAAGGCTGAGTGGCTTTGTTGGATTGAGCAATTAATTATACAGTTGTTTTGTTCTTCACTTTGATCCCAGATTCAATTTGATACTCTTCCAAAGCTTATCTACAACATAAATAAACTTCATCTTCAAGTTAGACAAACATTATATTATTCAACAAATCTATTTCCACCAAAAGAAATAATATTTAGAAAAGTTGAAAGTGGTAATTATGTTTCCTTCAGACAGAGTTTAGTGACTGCATTATTATTCTAGTCACAGTTTGGTAGGCAAGTTGTCTATGTCCATCCAGCAAGCAAACTATGAATCTTGCACTCTTTGAAAATGAAAGTATTTTTCGTTATTTTTTTTCAAAATGTTGCTGTTATAGTAGATATAGTTAAGAGTTTATAAATGTCATTATCTTAAAGCTAAGTAGTCACTCCTAAAAGATGGATGGACAAACTTGTGTTATGTGCAATCATAATTCATAAGTAGTACCTACCTAACTTAAACCTTACATTAATTACTTTATCATATCAAATTATCAATCCACACTTTGATAATGACATATCAACTCAAAATTTTTTGTTTCTGTACAAATTCAAATCCATTCTGAACTATAAATACGAAAAAACATATCATATTTTCCTTTTGGCAGGAGATATTTTTGCGGATATATTACAACATTCTTTCATGATTTTGTTGTTTTAATGTATAACATAATTTAAACAAACTAAACGTAGTTTTCAGTGTGATACTTGGGCCCTATATTTCGTTCTCTTATATAGACATCTCAACTATAGTTTTGATTTGTACACTCCATTTATTTATTTATTTATTCTTTAGTACCATAATGTGTTTAATTTTGGATTTTTTAAACACACTACATATTAAATGATGCTCTAAATTCATTTTTGGTAGGAAAAATACAATGAAAAATCTAATTACAGGAAATTCTGTTTGTGCTGGTACTGGACTTGTTAAATTCCACTAAAACAATTCATAAAAAAAGTTAATTTTGTACAAATTAGAAACTACTCAACATTAATAAAAATACAATTGCTACTATCAAAATTTCTCAAAAAAAAATTGCATGAACTCAACTAAATAAAAAATGAACATATTTCTCACTTTGGTATAAATTGTGGATGACAAACCACAGCATTGCAAGAGGAATCCTCGTTTATCAACCACAAGCCCTTTCTCTCCAGTTCTCTCTCAAATTTAATACCATTTATATCATACATACTTAAATCTACAGGCATATCTAATCCCCCTATTTTTACATTTTTCTCTAAATTCTCTAAAACAAGAGATGCGAAATTCTTGTTTTCAAATGATTGGCTCATTTCTTGAATTTTTGAAATAAATTTTTTGCTGAATATTTTCTTAGAAACTAAGGAATTTCTCACAAACATTAATTCCAAATCTTTTCTCGCGAAAATATCAAATGAATTATCGGACGGATTTGGAAAAATACCCTTCAAAGGAATCATATTTCCGTCCATTAACCAAATATTATATCCCAAATCCAAAATCTTTTTTACCAAAATACCCTTAACAAATATCCTATCGCCATTAAGTAATTTACTCCCATCAATTACTGCATGGCCTCTTCTTGCTAAATCACTCAAAAGTCGCAAATCAGCCCCTAAAAATATATAATTTCTCAAACCGACCCTCTCAAAATGGCAAATTAAGTTCCCAACCACTCGTTCTTCAATTCCATATAAACTCACCAATATAACATTTTCCCCCTTTTCCAAAGTTTTAATCACATTTTCAAGCTCATTTAACCTCTCAACAAATCTCCCAACTAATACTTCCTTAAAACAAAAATCATACCATTTTAAACCACTTAAACTCTTCATTTGAAATAAATTAATATCCAAGGGCATTTTCGTAATTAAAACGGAATCTGGGCCCGCATTTTTTCCGTAATTTACACCTGCATCCCTATGAGAGACAGATAAAGCCCTTTCTTTCCCAAAATTTGTGTAAATGTTAAAATAACTTTTAGAATGAATGAATTTAATGAACCATGGAGTCCAAATTCTCTCCCCCATTTTCTTATACCATCCTGTCGTAACCTACATTATTCAAGGGCAATTTCGTAATTACTACAAACATTCATTTTTCAACATTAAAGGGGTGCAATCATTAATTAAATGATATTTATAAAGAGACAAATATAAATTAATTATAATTTATATATACCATGCCTTGAAGAATTGGTTTGATATCTTTTGATTTATGATCATCGTACCATTTTCTGAATTCTCTCCAAGGTTTAGGGAATAAAAGCTGGCCCCACGTACCGACCATTTGGTACAAGAAAATCCGCTCTTCACTATCCAGCGGAATCTTATTCCCATGTTTACCTATTGGAATTATGGAATAATTTCAATATTTAACATTTATTTGAGATGTATTTTACTCAACTTCGATGAATTTGTGATGAGTTTAGTTTTTTACTGACCTGCAACAAGGCGAGGGCGCTGGAGAGTTATACCAAAAATGGAGGGATTATAATTCGATTTATCGTAATAATACTTCATAATCCCTGATTTCAAGAATTTATAATACAATGGCGAAAGCTCAAGATCATCTTCAACAACAAACGCAAACTCATCGTCAGATACAGGCAACCAAGCCTCAATCCACTGCGCTTGAAGCCCTACATTGTCGCTTCTGTAATGAACCTTCAAGTCTCCGTACGGCCAGCTGAATGAAAGCAGGAAATCAATGATTTCATGCTCCGATTTGAGTTTTTGGTTGATATAAGAGAGATTTTTCGGTTCAGGGATTTTGAAGTGGTCGAGATATACATGGAGATGGACGCGATCTGAGCCGTAGTCGGCTCTGGAGAGGGAATCGAGGCAGCGCTTGAGAGAGGGGAGGCGGCCGTATGCTAGAACCTTGGTTAGGAACGTGAAGTTGCCGGGAATGGAGCCGGGGTTTGGAAACGACGAGTTTTGAATGGGGAGAGAGGAATTGTAGTGGCCGGAGTAAAGGAAGATGCCGGCGAGGGAGGCAACGGCGAGGACGAGGAGGAGGAGGAGAGGGGGAAGGAATGGCCGCCGCTTCGGATGCATTTGGAATTGGATTGTGCCGGTTAGGGTTTATGATTTGAGAGGAGGAGAGAGACGGTGGCCTTACTGTTAGTGCTGAATGCTGTTCAGTTCATAGAAGAGAAGGCTAGGCTAAGATGAGGCTTGATATATGATTTGGTCCATAAAATAATGGGCTAAGATATGGTTTGTTGGCCTAGTCTATAAAAGAGTGGGATTTTAATGAGCATCAAATGGTCCATAAAATAGAGGGCTGAAATGAGCATCAAAAGGCCATCTTGAAGAAATAAATCATCCTGACAAGACCTCGACAAATTGCATCTGAAATTGCTTCTTCACAAAACTTGCTTGAAAAATCATCTGCAACAAGAGATAACAAAACGTCAAGCACCCATTTAAAAAAAAAAGAGATAACAAAACAGCCAACACAGAAAAAGAACACTAAACAAATGAATTTATTCTTGAAAAAGTTCCATTTCGAATTCAAAAGCAGGTTTCTGCATTCATGTCTCTTTCAAAAAGAAAAGAAAATAGAAGAAAAAAAAGAAAAGGCCTAAGGCGACACAAATCGAAGTCCAGTGTAACACGGCCGAGCGAAACCCTCGACCAAATATTATTGTAATCCAAAATACACCCTAAATAAAATAAACTCCAACAAAACATGAGATCCTCAATTCCTCATTAAATCATTTTCGCTGAAAAACAAAACAAACAATTAAAACCCTTTCAAACAAACAAAACAAAACCCTAATTGGTGGCTGGTTTAGTTTCACCCAGACTCAGCACCGAATCATATTCCTCGTCCTTTTTGGAGAACTTTTTGCGCACAATCTTCTCAAACTCGATCTGATCCAACGGCTTGGAGTTTTCTGACGCGTGCACCTTCGCCAGCTCAGCGTAGTTTTTCGCGGATTCCAATATGAATGAGATTTCAGCGTCGGTTAATTTCCTCAAAAACCGTGCTGGATTCCCTCCCCACACCTGGTTAATAAAAAAATGAGAGAAACAAAAAATATTCAACCAATCAGAGAATAAAAAAATGCTCAACTAATTTCCATAAAAACAAAAAACGCAAAAAGAACAATATTCGTTGTAATCATTTATTTATTTTAATAAAAACTAAAAAATCATTTGTTAATTGAAGATTATGGAATTTTGTGAACTAAATTATTAGTAGTTAAAAGCCATATATAAGTTTCTCGTATTAAAAAAAAAATCATAATTCATTTCATTAATTTTACACGCTACTATTTTCAACTTCAAGGCCCTCATGATAATAATCGTAAAAGGACCCCCCTAAAATCAGTGGGGTACAACAGTGGCGGAGCTTGAAATTGATTTCGTAAGAATCTTTTTTTTTAGGGGGGTAATACACATAAAGATATATAATCGAAAATTTTCTTTCAGTAAAATACACTAATATATACTAGTTTGTCAAAATTTTGGGGGGGGCATGGGCCCCTCCGGTCTGTATATAGCTCCGCCACTAGGTACAAGTGATTATTCCTGCGAAATTGCAAAAGTGCCTCTGAATTGTTAAAAATAACAAAAATGAATCCAAGAAAAAAAATAAAAACCTCGGCGGAAGGAATGCGTGTGTCGGGTCTGACGAGGGCGCCAGCTGCCACCATGCCGTTCTTCTCGATAACCGCGCCGTCTAAAACCGTCGCGCCCATCCCTATGAACGCCTCGTCCTCCACCGTGCACCCCTGCAGCACAGCGCTGTGCCCTGTCCCCATCAAAAAAAGAAAGCAAATAAATCAAGCAGAATGGAATGGAATGGAATGAGGGTTATGGAACTGACAGCACAGCGCTGTGCATGCCCTGTCCCCATAAAAAAAAAGCAAATAAATGAAGCGGAATGGAATGAAATGGAATGGAATGAGGGTTCTGGAACTGACAGCACAATGTATGCCCTGTCCCCATCAAAAAAAAAAGAAAGCAAATAAATCAAGCAGAATAGAATGAAATGGAATGGAATGGAATGAGGGTTCTGGAATGGACAGCACAGCGCTGTGCCCTGTCCTCATCAATTACTCACTTACTCATATCAAATTTTATAATAGCAAATAGTTACACTTCAGTATTTAGTATTCACCCTTAAAAAAGCAAACATCAAATTTATCCTTCTCAAACTCAAAAGTACATATAATATTCCAGCTCATCACATTTATCCAAATATTCTACGAAAAGGCTCAAATTTGATTTATTGTATCATACTTCTATTTTCTGAAGTACATATAAGGGTAGATTTGATATTTCCAGTTTTGGAGTGATAAATGTGATTGTCTGTCGCGAAATGAAATGAAATAAAATAAAATAAAATAGAATAAATGGTTCCCTGACTGAAAAAATGAATAACTTACCGACAGTAACATTATCTCCAATGACAGTTGGGAAGACTTTCCCAGTCAGATTCGACTTTGCCACGTGGACCAACGAATTATCTTGAATATTCGTCCCCGCCCCTATACTTATGCTATTCACATCCCCTTATTAACAAAAAACAAATGCCATCATTACGTACTGTTAATAATAAATAACAGAAAGGAAATGAGTATTTAATATTTATTTAATTGTTTGTTTACCTCTGAGGACGGAGCCGTACCAAATGGAGGAGCCGGGGCCGAGCTGGACGTCTCCAGTGAGAGACGCACTTGGCGCCACAAATGCGTCTTTGTGAACGTGCGGTATTTTGTCGTATACGTTCATTAATGTTCGGTGTCTTGACACTGAGAAAAATAATAATAATAATAATGAAATTCATTGTATTTTGTTATTCTGTGACGTGCTGTTTGTGGAAACCTGAATTTGAGCATGTTTGAAGTTGTGCTCTGTGATGATATGTCGGATTTTAAATGGTATAAAGTGGTAAGATTTTGTAATAGTACATAATCTGCCAATAGTTTGTTAAATTCTTAAAGGGTAGGAAAAGGAAAATATTATATTTCCCATCTCCATTTCGGCTGAAATGGCTTCTAAAATGAGAGAAGTACCAAATTGGGGATCTTTTTTAATCTAGAAAGACTCAAATGTGATTCGGTATTCAACCAATCATCATAAATAACTAGCAAAACCAGGCAGAATCAGCCAAATACTGAACAAGGTACCAAATTAAGCATTCAACAAGATTAATTTCACAATAACCAGTCTATATTTCCACAATTTCAACCCACAACAAGACCCCGTACAACCAATCAGACAGACAGATCTTTCTTTACAAACCCAATCAATCAAACCCAACAGTACATCCTAAAATACGATCAAAATAAAAAAAGCATACGCTGCTCCTGGAAGAGGTAGTTGCCCTGGAGGCGGCACCCGAGGCGATCCATCGCCTGGCCGGTCTCCCTCACCCAGAACCCGACGGTGTAGATCGCTTTGCCCAGGCTCATCGTTCTGTTCCGTCTGTCTCCAAGCCTGACAGAGAGGGAAGGAAGGAGAGAGCTCGAACTGGAGAGGAGAATCTGAAGAAGAAGAAGAAGAAGAAGGAGCTGAGTGGTGGCGAGTGTTGAGCTTTTGGGCCGAGGGGAGAGATTTGCTCTCTTTTCACTCGGAAGGTTTTACGAGTTTATACAAAATGAGGTGGTGGTAAATGTTTGAGATTTTTTCATCCAGAAAAGAATTATTAATCTATTCTAATAAAAAAAAATACTAATCTATATTACCTACGTAATTGTGTTTTTAAAGGTAACTAGATATTCGACAAATCTATTCTAATATTTATTTTGATGAACTAAATAAGGGTTATGAAAACAAAATTTTCAAAAGATTATTTCTTAGAGAAATGTTCACGTCATGTAGCACGACTGTAGCATGACGCACTGTAGATATAATATTTTTTTTATTTTATATATTGTTTTCTCATTTTATATACTGTTTGGCCATTTAATATAATGTTATTTATTCTTTGTGTATTTTTTATTTTTTCACTTTTATATATTGTCTGTCATCTCTTTTTATATACGGTTTCTTCTGTTTTATATATTGTTATGCTTATACTGTTATTAAAAACTAAATTATATATACTGTTATGTATATATTTGTATAAGAAAATAAATTATATATAATGTTATTGGGACCCGTCGTAAACAATCGTGGTACAGTGTCGTGCTCTATCAGGTCCCTACTTCTTAACGGGGCTACTATGGTGAATCTTAGGATAATTAACTTAGACCAATTATTTGACATTTTATGTGGATTTTGAAAATATGAATGCGAAAATTTTAATTTTTGAAAACATAATTTTTGATATTATATATTTTATTATATGGTAATTTTATATGGCTTAAATAGTAAAAGTTTTTTTATATGTATTGTGATTGTGAGTTATTTTTTATGTCATTTGTTTTAGTTTAAGGTTTTAATCTTAATATTTTATTAAGTGCTTAAGTTCATTTATATTATTTTTTTAACATTCGTTTATTCTGATGAATCTAAATTTATATATAGATTTTGTGAATAAATTAGTTATTATTAGAGTACCAATAATTATTAACAATACTATTTGTTGTCATCTAATAAGTAAATGGAGTTTACACTATAGAATATTCCTTTTTAAAATTTAAATATTGCTTATAACATGTTTGATATAAAATGATTATATACTAAAATTGAGTTTTGTTTAATAGATATGATGAGTTATTATTCTTAGTAATTTACTTAAAGATTTTAATCATGTTCGTTCATCTAATATTCATGTTTATTTACAATATATTTTTAACTTCTAGTATTAATTTAAATATATAAATATATTTTGTGAAAAAATTGTTAACTATTTACATAATTATAATTAATAAGTAAATTATTTATTAAATCTAGTAAGTCAATCATTTTCTTCCCAAAATATATAGTCTATGGAAAGTCCATATGATTTTAAAAAGAGAAATTGGAAATCACGCGGGGTACTGTAGAGACGGATTGAAATTATATAATGTTTTCTCACGTTCATATATACGCTATATGCTATTTTCATTTTTTTCAATATATCTTTTTTACCGAATGAATTTTTATATACTGTTTGTTTTCAGTTTATATGTCTGTATATAATGTTTTCATTTTTTTTTCAAATATATATTGTTTTATAGAATGAATTTTTATATACTGTTTGTTTTCAGTTTATATGTTTGTATATACTGTTTTAATTTTTTTTTAAATATATATTGTTTTATAGAATGAATTTTTATATATTGTTTGTTTTCAGTTTATATGTTTGTATATACTGTTTTCAGTTTTTATATACCATCGCTACAGAATCACTACAGTACCATCGCGCAGTATCAGCTCCCTTCTAAAAAAGGTAACTGATCCTTATATTTGTGAATTATGAGTTAACTCATAAAATCAATCAAAGATTCAAATTTATTTAGTTATAATTTTTGTTCCCAAAATGCAACCAGAGACCAATCAGGTAAAAAGTCGTAGAAATTAGTTGTACTTGTAGGGAAGAAATGAGACTAGGCCTTTGATCTGATTTTGGACTTCATTAACGGTGGATGATGAATGAATAAAATGGTTTGTTTTGGTTTTCTTTCAAAACAGCCATATCATAACTCCAGACTACAAAAAGAAATCATTTCCATGAACAATATAAAAAGATAATGAATTTGAATTTTATCAATTAACAATGAAAACAGGACTGCAAGATTATTTTCTTTATTCACCACAACATAGAAATACTAAAAAGATACAATTAGTACACCATTTGTTTGCAAGACATCACATTTTGAACAAAATCATCAATGCTAGAATTCAAACACCCATTTTTCTCCAAGGCTTTAAGACAGTTCTCATTGAGCTCTCTCAAATTTTTTCTTATCTCCTTGCTCTCATTTCCATCCAAATTCATCACCTTTTGAACAACGGTCGTAATTTTCTCCCTTGTCACAATTTCCTTCCTTTTATCACCCTTCAATTTCATACCAATTCTCCAATCATTCACTATCAAATTGCTATTTGGAACTTGATCGAATGTTAAAGGAAAAGTAATCAATGGTACGTTATTACATATTGCTTCTAATACGGAATTCCATCCACAATGCGTCAGAAATCCTCCAACTGAAGGGTGACTCAGCACTTTAAATTGGTTGCACCATGACACAATCAAATTGTTATGTCCAATCAATTCTTTGATTTCTTCATTATTTTCACGTAAGACCAATAAATAAGGAGATTTAGATAAATTAAGTCCGAAAATAATTTCGTTAAATTGTTCTTTCGAAACTGGTAGGAAACTCCCCAGCGCGATATAAACTACCGATTTAGTTGGTTTTGAATCTAACCAGTTTATATAATTCGAATTATTTGTTTCATTTTCTGAGGATTGATGGATTAGAGGCCCAATTTGATAAATCGGTGTTTGAATTTGGGATTTCAGGGCATCAATTGAAGATCTTTCAAGATCATAAAAGGAAGAGAGAATAATCGAACTGGATTTGAAAGACCAAGATATTAAGTGTATGAATTCCCTAGTTATTTCTAAATTACCGACGGCTGGATCTGGATCTTGACGAGGAACTGGAGTGTACTCTAGCAACTTTTTTATGTCTCCTGCCAAATACATTGAAAATATAAATAAAGTACCATGATTTAAAAAGGCTAAATTCATATTTTATGCAATTTAATATTACATGCAACCACTTTGAATGATCCTGTGTTAAGAGCAAAATTGGCTAAGATTTGAAGGGATTTTTTGAATCAGTTTTGAACCATTTCACTTACCAGGTAAATCGGCCGACGTTTCTCTGCCATCATCGAGTCGACCGAACTCAAACAACGCAAAGAACTCCGTCGCCGATTGAGGGAAGAATGCAGTGACTGGAACTCCGATCATCCTCCCGATCGCCGGAGCCCAAGGCAACAACACGTCGCTGATAATAAGATCAACGCTCGGCTCCATCTGAGCTATCAGAGCCTCGACTGGTTCCTCCATTTTTGTATAGACAGCAGTAGTGAAGGAATCATATTCTGTACCGCGAACAAGCTCTGAAGGAAGGGCGCTAGGGATTGTGCGGAATTGAGAAGGTGGCGGAGGAGGGGAGGAGGAGAGGCGCTCTGCCCACTCTTCAGTGACGATGATTGATGTGAGGAGATTTCGGTTGGAGAGATGTTTGGAGAGGGAAAGCAAGGGGTTGATGTGGCCACGGCCGGGAAATGGGAGGAGAGCTATGTGGAGGCAGTGATCACCGGCGCCGGAGGAGGAGGAGATGGTGGTCATTTTGGAGATTTGAAGAAATTGTGTAAAGAAGAGAAAACAATGGAGCTGAAAGGTTTGTCTGATTTCTCTCTTACCGTTACACTCTCGGTTCTAAAAGGTCGTCAACTTTCCACCTTTGTTTCATGTTGAATTACATTACACGTGGAACAATCGTTGTTAGATAAATTAATGCATTCCATTTTTACTAACTGACGTGGTGAAGAGAAAGATGAAGGCCCAAATCAGTAGTTTCTCTATTCTTTATAATTCGAATAAAAGGCCCAATATAAATTATGGGCTTATAAAAGATAATATTTTATATGGGCTTAATATTCGAGTTGGAGCCTTTCAAAGTAGTGAGCCTATCACCAGGCTTTAGAATTATATTAACCTTTTTTTATTTGAGAATTATAAACTAACCTAGTAGGAATCAAGAAAAAGAAAAAGCAATTGAATGCAAAATATATTAAATATGATTATGTGAAGAAGTCCCTTTCAACGAAATAGAGACACACTGCCCCATATACCTTCCATGTAATTAATAATGGAAGGAATTGAAAAAGAAGGCTGCACTGCTTCTTTTTCTTTAGATTTTTCGTAGTGTTGTTTTGCTATCAACAGTGAGAAAGAAAGAATATTAATAGAGGACCACCTTGCTCATGTATGCCCCCCCCCCCGCGGCCCCCCTCTCTTAATATGATATCATCCACAGCATAATATACTATTTGCAGAATTATTATTAATACTTTCTACTGAATTTCTCACAATTTAAATTAAATCTATCCATATCATGCACTATTATTACGTTACTATTGGATTGGAACAGTGATAACTAGAATACTTTAATATGGATATAGTTTTATTAAAAAATAAATGATAGCAATATGGATACAGGGATGATATATATTGGGGCAGGGCCCAAATCTTAAATAGATTCAGAGTTGTTCAGACATCAAGAACAAAATTTGGTAGGTCTCATAAATGAGAGATATGCCTCAACTAATATATAATTCATGTATAATATTGCCTGCCAATGTTTATGTACTTTTTCGCGAAGCAATTGACTTGGAAATGTTTAGTTAAATTATTTCCACGAATTCCTGACAGATTTGATATGTCAATGAAATGTCTGAATTGCCTAAGATTTGAGAAATTTCATCTTTAACATATCGAAAATAAATCAAGTTCTGAGAATCAAAAGTTCATTTAAAAAAATGAAGAAAGAAAAGAATGGTAAATGAACTCTTACTACTCATAACTTGTTTTTCTTTATATAGGCTTGATTTGTCAAAGGTCAGTTTTAATTTTTTTTTTCTCCAAAGATGGTCCGAAGAAGTTCAGTTTAAAATTTAAAAATCAATTTTGAATCTCTCAAGGAAAAAAAATGAAAAATCAATATTAAATTGTATAGGTCAACTATATAACAGAGAATCTGTTACTTCTGGCCCTTTTTTACAAAATAGTTATGTTTTTTGTTATGGAACGAACAACCACTATTGTTACAGTTGTAAAATAAGTTGTTGGGGGAATTTCATATTTACCCTTCTAAAATCTCTAAATATTTTTCCAAAATTGCAAATATCATATTTACCCTTTCAAAATTCTGACTATATCAAAATTGCCCAAAATTAAACGTCCATTTCATTTTTCTGTTAAGTATAACTGTTAACATGTGAAATTACATGTTTACCCCCAAATCTCCACCTTCTATCTTTGCTTCTTTCTCCTTCAGCACACACATAGAAAATATATCATTCTATCACATAACCATATGCTCTCTCTCTCTCGTTAACTAAAATCACATGCTCTGCATTGTGCCCGCTCTTTTTTTTTGGCTTCTCTAATTTCCTATTTGTTTGACCTGAGGATTTTTTCTCTCCATCCAATTCATTCTAACAACATGAAGCTACTAGAGAGGAGATGGAGGGTTCAAGGCTTGAAGTTACTATTTTATTTTATATTTTTAAATTCATTTAAATGAGACTTTAATTACAAGATTTGGGACTGCCAAAAAAAGCATCCCACAACCCAAAGAACTCAACTTACAGTCAACGAAAGCAACAAAGAGGAAAAAAAATTGAAGTTACTATTGTGTATGGTAGTCTCAGTCAATACTGATTGTAGTTATAGTTGTATCTGTATCATTATCTTGTTACTTTGTCTAAATTGGGGCATATACTCTTTTTATTCTCTTTCCTTTTGCACCATTAATTGTTTGTTTCATCATTTAGAAGGGCAAAGAGAGACGGGAGAAAACAGAGAGTTCAAAGTTAAGCTATAGTAGAGTAAAGAATTTGTAGTAAGGAGAAAAAATGATATTTTAGTTCAATAAAAAAAAATTACAACTCAAACCAAGGTTAATCTGATAATTTTAACGGAAGAGGGTTAGTTTGGGCACATTTGATATTTTTTAAGTTTTGTAAGGGTAAATATGATATTTTTAATTTTAGAAGAGTAAATATGATATTTAGAGTTTTTGAAAGGGTAAATATGAAATTTCCTCGTTGTTGTAACTTAGTGCTCTAAAATATGAGGCAACCGTGAAATAACTTTTTTATTCCGAGTTATTTTAGCCAAATAGTATAAAAATAAGTTGAATTAGAGCTATATAATAGTATAATTTTTTATTTTATAATTGAGATGAAATTAGTTATTCTATGAATTAAATCCAAATTTAAGACAAAAATAATCTTATCTATTTCAACTATGTCCTACGTGGCATAACTACTTCCGTTTTCCTTTATTAAAAAAAAACTACTGTATCTTCTACGCATGACCACAAAACGTTATAACCACCTCCGTGCTAGTTTCTCCGTCATTTTTCCGATGGTTCTTCAGTAAAATAATTCATTGAACAACTATACACAAATAAATTATTTTTTCTCTCTTTAACAAGACATGTATCAACTATATTTCTCGTTATTCACTTCTTTGGCCATAATATGTTGTTTGCTCCTTTTTTTGGCTTCGAACGACTATTAAAAATGTGTTGGAAATATATGCAGCATCATAACAATAATTGAAGAGCGTTTAAGAATTATTTAAATAAATATTTATTTGAGTTGTACTTCAATTTATCATCTACTATTGTACTTTTATTAAATGTTTATTTTATAATGATACTACTTTTTTTAAGTAATTTATTTCATTTTTATCTTCTTACAATTTGAGTAAATTTTTCATTTAATATGATTCGTATAAATTCAAATTATGAAACAAGGGTATTATAGTCATAACATCTTTTCTATATTATTTAAATCAAATTATTCATATAACTAACTTGCCGAATCGTACATAAAATAAAATGAATTAGTTGTTTATTCCCAATTTTTCTATTTTGTATATTGTTGAACGGGCCCTTGATGAATTTACAGTTCAACGGCATGCATGAAACACAGGAACCACATCCACATTAAACAAGCATCTGAAGTCTGAATCATCAACTGCCATTACCAGTTACAGTAACTAAGCAAGCATCCAATGTTAATTTGTATAAACAATTGAACTTTTTTTTTCCGAATGCAAGCTTGAGGTATATAAACAATTTAATTAACACATGAAACCATATAATTGTTGGGAAAGAATTTTTTTTTTACTGAATTGAGACTTAAATTAATTTTTTTCTATTTCTTCTTTGGCAATTCATTTTTTTCTTTATTTGGTCACTACTTGCATTTTTTTTGTAAGAAATGTGGGTGTTGGTACAGGGGCATCTAGCTCCGGCTAGGACTTCATAATTAGAGTGATTTTTTATTTATTCTCAAGTGACCAATATTTTGTACTATAAGCTTTTATTTCAATCAAATAATTAGTTGAGGGCTTTATAAACCCTCCTCAATTCATTAAAAAAACACACGAACCATACTCTTAGTTTCGTAGACGACCGTTGAATTCAAACAAAAAACATGGATAGACATCACATGCTCACTTTTTATCAAAGATAATTAACTAATTAAACAACTAAACTTATAGCATTACATAATTAAAACCAAGCACATGCATAACCATAAATCAACACACAAGAACCCATACCTGACCATCTATGGTCAAAACACTCATATAATACCCTCCCATCCCCTCCATTTCCACCCTAAATGGAGACATCCAGTATTTCTTAACACCCCACTACTAATTAAACATAAACATAACATCACTAGATATTCTTTCCAAACTAAACATGGCAATAATAGTTAACTAACTATCAACAGTTATATCATTATTAGCAACAACGGTAGCAGCAACAACATTAGTAGTATCAGCTGCAGCAGTATCAGCCGAATCAACGTTATTGCTTTGATTAAGACCGAGTAACATCTGACGGACGGCTCTGGCATAATCAAGCAACTTATCGACGGCTGGGATTGTCTCCTTCACCTCATCTCGCGACTCGAACTCACGTAACCATGCATGGAACAGAGGAAACGAATCAGCATCGACAAGTTTCACACCTGTCATCACTTCTTCAAACACTGCGAGCCAGTATGAACCGCATCCAAGCACAATATCAAGCAGGCCGATCGAGTCACCTCCAAAGAACTTCCTTCCTTTGAAGAACCCTTCGCGGAGCTCTCGCTCTATTAATCCTAGGTTTTCATGAACTTGGTCCACCGAGGCCTTTTGGACCTCGCCTGACGTGGCGAATACTGCACCTACCGCCGGTCCAAGCTACATAAAACGATGAATAAATATAAAGTACAATGTTAAAAACTAATGGCAAAATACGTATGAAAGAAAAAGTTAAAAATTGAGGATATAAAAAATGTTACCTTGTCATCAGCAAAATGGCACCAAAAGCGGACAACGGCACGTTCGAACGGGTCAGCAGGCATAATTTGGCGATCAGTCCAAACTTCATCAAGATACTGCAAAATGATCACTGACTCGGCAATTGGACGGTCATTATGGACAAGTACAGGGACCTTTTTGTAAATAGGGTTGTACTGGAGGAGAGAGGCGCTCTTGTTGGAGAGGTCCTCTTCAATGTATTCAAACTGAATGGCTTTGAGTTTTAGGGCTAGCTGGACACGGTGGGTGTATGAGCTCGCCCAAGAACCGAAGAGTTTCAGTGAAGAGGTTTGGTCCATGAGTGGTTTGTAGACAGGATGGTTTAGAGAGCTTTGTTTGTGTGTTTTGATCGGTTGAGTAGCTAGGCTTTATATAGGGGAAGAGGGGGGTGTCCCGAAGTGGGCCTACATACTTGAATTGATGATTAGGCATGTTGGATAAGCCGCATTATGGTTATATTTTCTTCATTAGAAAATTATATATTTTGTTAAGAGAAGTATTTTGTAAGTATAAAAGAGAAATTGGGATTGAAGGGTCATTAAGATTTTGAGAGAAGTGTATATCAATAATTATTTAGTGAAAAAAAAATTAAAATAAATATATTTATACATATTTATCTTCTTCCTCCCAATTTTTTTGTATAGTATTATTTAGTGTGTATAAATTTTTTTTTCACACAAATCAATTCAGTCAAGTTCTGAGAAGTATTATTAATTATAGAATAATGGGAAATTCTTCAAAAATCTCCTAACTTTTTCGGATATTATCAAAAACCCCCTGTCTTTTTTATTTCTTCAAAAACCCCCTATAAAACAACTTGAATTTTTTTTACCCCCTATGGGGTCAAGTTAAACATTTTCCATCCATTCTAATTTTTATTGACCAAAATTACTTCTATTGATTATTTTTATACTATATTTAATTAAATTAAAAATATAATAAAAAATACTAATATTTTTCAACATAATATAAATATTATATTATATTATTTTATGATGCATTAATTAATTTTATAACGCTACATAATTTTTTTATAAAAACATTTAAGAATTTTTTTTTCAAAATAATGTTTTTCAAAGTTTTTATTAAAATAAATTTTTAAAAAATTTTTAAAAAATTAATAAATTCTGAAAAATATTTCTTATAAAAAAATTCAAAAAAATATTTTTTAAAAAATAATTTAGAATTTTTACTGATTTTGTTTTTCCAGAAACTATTTTTTAAAAATCATAAAAAATAATAATAAAAAAATAATATTTTACTGAGAATAAAATTATAATATACAAATAAAAAGAGAAAATATTTCATGTAATATAATACTATAAAATAAACTAATGCAACATAAAATTATATAATATAATAAAAGAATTAACTAATGAACCATAAAATAATATAATATTATATTTATATTATGTTGAAAAATATTAATTTTTTTCTATTTTTTAATTGAGTTAAATATAATATAAAAATAAATAGAGGGTATTTTGGTCAATGCAAAAATTGAATGGATGAAAAAGATTTAACTTAATCCCATAAGGGCTAAAAAAAATTACATGTGCTTTATAGGGGATTTTTGAAGAAATGAAAAAGATAGGGTTTTTTTTAAAGAATATCCCTAGAATAATTCTAGTCCGCAACAAGAATGCCCCCAAACCCTCTTGATGGCATTAGCATAACGTCATTTTATAGTTGCTTACCGGTGGTAAGTGAGAATATAGGCGGCATTGATAATTTTAAAATGATTTTTGAGTTTTTCTAGGAAATTTTTATTTAATAAAAAAATCATGGTTATATGATATTTATTCCGTCAAATATCATGTCATCATTTAATGAAGAGTGATAGTCACGCTCTTTTATCATTGATTAATTTTTTTTGGGGATGATTATTGATGGTAAATAAGCCTTAAGTGGTAAGTGAAATATTTCTTTATTATTTTTTATGAAAAAACGATGGAACTTTCATAAGAAACAAATTTTATTTTCTAATCACTTAGTATAAAATCTTATAACATATTTTCGCTTAATTTCTTTAATTTTGACTTAATTTATAACATATTTTTGATATGAAAAACAATAGTTTTATTTTGAAATAAAATGCGGTTACCATTGAAGATAGAACAAAATATCACAAATTTAAGATTTAGAAATTAATACAAGATATTTTCTATCAATATTTACAAAATCATTTTAAAATCTATCTTGTACACTCGCATCAATCAATTCATATTTTTTTTTTCATTTACATTACTTTTCATTCACATCAATATTCCCACTAATCATCATTAATATTATTTGCATAATTTCATCAATTTTTCATTTTTCAACATCCATCGGTCTAATATAATACCTGCAATTTTTTTAAAAAAACGTGATAAGAATTTCTATTTCTATTAATAAAATTAATCACAATAAATTCATCATAATTTTTTTTGTACAAAATATCACTTACCACTAAAAATCAAGAAAGAAATTTTATATTTTGGGACTAATTATCTCTGGAACTTACCACTAAATGTCAATTACCACTGGAAATCTAAAAAAACAAATAAATACTTCGTTAGAATTTATTCTCCATAAAAAATTACATCTATGCTAAAAATGATTAAAATCAACATAATCATAAACTCAATTCCAATTATAAACAAAAAAAAAGATAACATATTTTGATTAAGAAAATAAAAATCCTCAAGTACCGAGAAGTAAGAATCCTAAAAAATCTTCTAATTACCGCGATATGGAAAACAAACGTGGAAAAAAAACAAAAGAAAACATTAAAAATCTAAAGTACTAAAAAAATAATTTTGCAAAAAAAAAAAGAAGCCTAGATTACAATAAAAAATTAATCAAAATATACTAATAAATATTAATCTCACCTTTATTTAGAAGAATACACCCGTTTTCAACGGTGAATCATTTGTCAAGTTGTCAGAATTAAGACATTATATTTTTTCGCGATTTTGAAAGGATAAGCTTCAATGGCGAGTCACTCGCCAGCGGTAAGTGGTGGAGGTTGTCAGTCACCGGAGATCGCCAGTGGTAATTGGCTTGAGGCTGTGGAAGGTAGAAGAGAGAAACCAATATTGAATTTTCTTTTGGGGAAATGAGGAGAGAGAAAGAAATGATGTATATATATATGGGTTTTATTTTGGATTTTGAAATTTCTGAAAAAATGGGCGGGATTTGAATTTGGGTTCAATTTTTGAAATTTTTTGAAAAATGGGCGAGATTTTGATCTAGTTACTACTGATAATCGGGCAAAAAATTTGTAGAATTTTGGATATTAAATATGATTTGACACTTGATAATAGACATGTTGTACTTACTATCGACAGATATATTTATCTATGCATCTTCTAACTTTTGTCAGTACTTATCAGCAGGAATCGAGGAACAAATACAATTTTTTATTTTTAAAAGAAAAATATTCCGGAAACCACTTACCACCACTGGTTTTGTTAACGTCAGCATGACTACATCTAGGTAATTTTAGGGCATATATATTTCTTAGTAGATAGACTCTTAATTAAATATTAATATTATCTTATATGTAACTAGAGCTCTCACAGTCACATATGTAATACATAGTTTTGGATGAAGGATGAGTCCTATTCAAGGCTCAAATAAGAAAAAAATCAAGGGCCCGTTCGGCGGGGACATATGAAATAGAAGAATAACATAATTGAGAATAGACGACTAATCCATTTTATTCCATGCACATTCGGCAAGGTAACTTATAAAGAATTTGATTTAAACATATAAAAATGAGATTATGACTAAAATGTCCTTGTTCCATAATTTGAATTTATACAAATCGTATTAATGAAAAGTCTACTCAAATTATAAGAAGATAAAAATGAAATAAATTAATTCTAAAATAGTAGCATCAAAATAAAATAAACATTCAATAAAAATACAATAATAGAAGACAAATTAAAGCACAAATTCAAATAAGTCTTCATTTAAATAATTCTTAAACGCTTTTCAATTATTGTTATGACATTACATATCTTCACAACGCATTTTTAATAGTCGTTCAAAGCAAAGAATTGAGTAATGACAAATGCACAGAGAAGTGAATAACTGAGAAATGTAGTTGATATAGATCTTGTTAAATAAAGAAAAAAGAGTATATTTGTGTATAGTTGTTTGTTTGATTATTTCATTGGTAAATCACTTGAAAAATGACGACAAAACTAATATGGAGATGGTTATGGTGTTTAGTAGAAAGAGAAAGTAGTTATACCACGTAGAATATACTTTGATATAAAGAAGGATATTTTTGTCTTAAATTTATACTTAATTCATAGAATAATCAATTTCATCTCAATCATGGAATTAAAAGTTCCACTATTCTATAACTCTAATCCAACACAATCCAACACTGTTCGGATGGAATAACTTGGAATAGTCAGTTTATTCTTCTATTCTGTGTAAATTAGGTGGTGCCGAACAGACACCAAGTGTGCTATGTGATGATATTTTATTAAGATTGAGTATCCAAAGATTTTTTAATTATAAGCATGTATATTTTTAAATTAATAGTATCCAAGGCTTATAATTAAAAATATATATTCATATAGAACTGTATGTGTTATTGTTGTCTAATCTATTTATGATATATTAATTTTTTTTTATTGAATAAAATGCAACACACTCATCCGTTGTGTGCGCAAGGGTCCATTAATTCTTCCAAAAATGAAAATTTGAAATTTATGTATTTTGAAACTTATTTCAAAAAAATAGTTTTTGGCTTCCCTAATATATGTCATCAATATCTTTCTCTTTCACTGTATTTAATTAGCATGAACATGAACAATTGTTTGGTTTCTGTATGTCAAAATGGGAACAAGAAGAAGAATAATAGAGAGAGAGGGCGGTGAGAACGAGAGGAAGAATAAGAAAGAGGATAGTAGATGTAGAAAATAGGTCGGTGGCAGACTCACCTCACACTCACACCGTCACACGTGAAGAGAGGGGCCAATGAGTAAAGTGTGCAAAGCTGAAGGCCTAAATGCTAATTAATGTCCTATTGGATTGTAAAGACTTTCGTACTAAATGGGACCTTAAATATATCTCTCTCCGCACGATATATATATATATATATATATATTTTTTTTTCATATTTATCGCGTGATACGAGTTATTACTCATACAGTTTTCAGTTAATGTTCCAACTTGTGGAGAAAAAAAATTAGCATAATTAGTCAATGGAACACAATTCTAGAAAAGTCAAATTTGTAGACTTGGTCTCAAAATTGTGGATATGTAATATATATTAAGAAAAACAATCTAAAAACATTCAAATATAACATACAACTTCTTGTCTGTTGTCACTTTTTTTTAAAACTTGAGTTGGTTGTAGGTAAATATTTGAGAGGAGAGAAAGAGTAAGACTAAGGACTACGGAGCCAAGCGTGCAAACTGAAATTAAATTGTTTTACAGAGCTCAGTTAAATTTTGGTGTCATCATTTTCCTTCAATTTAGCCAATACAAAAGAATGATATCATTAACTATCTCTTAATGCATGACAATGTGGGACCCAATTCAATTAATATTAAGTACAATATCATAATTCATACATTTAAATGCTGATACTAACATAAATAGCTTTCATGTTAACATTTTCAATTTTCTTTTTCTCAAAAATTGTTTCAGTAAGACAAAATAAAAAGTTTCATTGGGTGTACGTCACACATATATAACATAATATAAGTAGGTCACATTCTAGTAAAATGACTAATATATTATAACCAAGTTTTACGCCTACGATCAAGTTGAAAAGCCAAAAAATAACCAGGTTTTAATATAGTTATGTATATCATTATATAACCATACAATAGTTAACATTAAATAAGGATTAATCTCACTATTCCTTCACTTAACAACATTAATAATTAGGATTCGCTTCAATTGGCCCAAAATTAACAGATTTTTTTTATATACCATTTTTTGAAAAATAATTCAATATTTGCCATTGTTTTGAAAATAATGGAGTAACTACCATTTCCGTCACTCTCAATGGCGGAACATACTTTGATCCGTTACTAGTAGTGGCGGAATATTTCCATTTTTAGTTTTGTCAAAATTGACCCATTTGACGGGCTAAATATGATTAATTAAGGTAAAAATTTTTGTTCCGCCACTATTATTGGCGGAACATGTTAAATCAATTATTTTTGTCACACTAATAGCCAAACATGGTCCATGAATGGGCAATTAGCATAAAAATTAAAGAATTAACCTGTTCCACCACTATCTATGGCGGAACATACCAAACCAACATGTTCCGCCACTACCTGTGACGGAACAGGGTGCATGCATGTAGCCCAAAAAAAAAATTTGCTCTCTGATTGGAAAAACGCAAAAAAAAAAAAATATACTCTGTTCCGCCACTGCCTGTGGCGGAACAAGTTCAGTTTAGCTTGTTCCACCACTATTAGTGGCAGAACTATTTGATGGGTCTGTTATTAGTATAAATACATATCCCCCATCTCTCTCCCCCAATCTAACCTAAACAACGCCCCCAATAATAAAAAGCGATTTTGAGACCAAAAAAAAAAGGAGGAAATAGAGGGAAATTAGGGGAAGAAAAAGCAAGTTAAAGAAAAGAAAGAAGGAAGTAGGTAATTTATTATAGAATTATTTTTAAAATTTATTAATAACGTTTTTTCCATTATAGAAAAGGGCTATTAATAAAATTTAAAAATAATTCCATAATAAATTACCTACTTCCTTCTTCCTTTTCTTTAACTTGCTTTTTCTTCCCCTAAATTTCCTCTATTTCCCCTTTTTTTAGCTCAAAATCACCTTCAAATAGTCTCAAAATCACTTTTTAATATTGAGGGCGCCGTTTAGTTTAGATTTGGGGAGAAAGATGGGGGCATGTATTTATACTAATAGCAGACCCATCAAATAGTTCTGTGAAGGATTATGCCCCCAAAGTATTGGACTAGAGATTAGATTATGAGAAACACGTTTATTCAGTTCATATATGAATGAGTGTATGGGTGACTAATATGTCTACATATATTAGATCGACCATGAATGACACTTCGGGTTCACGTCATCAGAATACGTGATTCTGATAGTAGAAATGTGAACAAACGAATGACATTCTAAACCGTCCCTAGTGATATGTAGGATGTTTATAGAGATAAACATACTTCAAGTAAGAAGCTACATATCCACACTAGTATATTCGCAGACTGGATGATCATGGACATAGAGATGTCAAGTCTGGAATATAAGTGCATATTAGAGAACACGTACTAGACTGACCACACTATGAGAATATGCATGGTATATGTCATTAGTGATTCTCATATGAATAGTGTACTTGTTCCTATGACCTGATGTTACCATGGATTTCTGTATGAGAAACTGCATACTTTAATATGATCTTACGTCATCCGTAACGGGATGATCATTAGGGTCATCATTAGGTATGCACTGAATCATGACGAGGAATGTGAGTGACCAAGATGGGATTTGTTCCTCTCGTTAAGAGGGAGATATCTTTGGGCCCCCTGATGAACTATGACTGAAGGAAATGCATGGCCATGCTCAAAATGGTTTAACATGTGTTGTTAATATCATTTTGTATTTATTCAGTCTAATTCTTTATCAGGAAAGAGACTTTGATCAAACTCAAGGATGACATATTACCGTACTTTGTGATCAAGAGGTATATCGTAGAACAAAAGGAATAATCAAATGTCTATTCAAATAGGTTTATAATCGCTGATCATTTCATTTAACATGGGTAGTCGTGACACCAGTCTAGAGTTTACTCATGACTTACGATCTTTGTAAGATCGTTGCCAGCGTTAAATGGAACCTACACAGTCACACATAGAACAACGTCTAGTCGGGAAGGAAATGCTCTTAAATGGTTATATATATGATGTATAAATAAGTGAAGGAAATAATTGCTCATTAGATGATTGATTTGAATGATTGTGCAAAATCAACATAGTTCCGTTGGCAACATAACAGTTCCGTTGCCAATGGAACAGTTCCATTGGTAACAGAACTCAGCCAATTTATCGACAACCAAGTTTTCAGATTAGGAAACCCTATTCCGTTTGCAACGGAATAGCAAACGGAATAGGTCCCTCTCTAGTATAAATAGAGGGGCAGTCCCCCTCTATTATACATACATTACAGAGTCTCCAGGCTGCCGTAATACAGAGAGAAAGAGAGAGAGCCTCCTGAAAGTATTTCCGGACTCATCTAGCCGAGTCCGGTTATTCCGACGATTCGAAATTCGACGTGGATACGAGTAGAGGTCTTCTGCTTTGAAGACTAGCGAGCGATCAGTTTCTTTACCCTAGGAGAAGCAAGGAGTTCGTTCGAGTCGAGCTTTAGGAGCACGAAGGAGAAGGAAGCAAGACGGAAGTTCGTTCAGACCTACATCCGCTTCTCTCTCCCGGATCAGGAAGATCCGAGATATAAATTTTAATAGCATAATCATGTACTTTTATTCCCTTAACGATGATACTAGGGCGGGTTGAACCCGTAGGTTCCACTGCGCATGTAACGTACATGGATACGGGTTTCCCAACATTCTGCCACTAGTAGTGGCGTAACAACCTAAATTGAACTTGTTTCGCTACAGACAGTGGCAGAACATGATAATTTTTTGCGTTTTTCCAGTTAGAGAGGAAAGAAAATTTGGCATGTTCCGCCGCTACCAGTGGCGGAACAAGAGAAATATGCACTTGTTCCGCCACAGGTAGTGACGGAACATGTTGGTTTGGCATGTTCCGTCATAAGTAGTGGCAAGAATATGCTAATTCTTCAATTTTTAGGCGAATTGTCCATCCATGAGTCATGTTTAACTATTAGTGTGGCAAAAAAATGATTTCATTCCCGCCAAATGAGCCAATTTTGACAGAATTGAAAATGAACATGTTTAGTGACGGATCAAAGTCTATTCCGCCACTGAGAATGACGAAAACGGTAACTAACTAATTATTTTCAAAACAGTGATAAATATTAAATTATTTTAAAAAACAATGATATATAAAAAAAAATCAAATTAAAAGACAAACAAAGCCCACATCATTGCTCGTCACATCAATTTCCTATCGCCAATTACGGGTGCATATATACATAATTACACAAATGACATATCATATTTGTTTAGATATATAATCATGATGTACCTTATAAATATTCCATTTTTACCAAGACCACCCATGTCTACTCAGCACATATCATATCATGCATGCATGTCTATGTCTATGTCTCCTACTCCTTACATTATTTGTTTTGCTGTTTTTAGTCACTGTGGTAACAGTAAAAGATGGTAACTTGTATCCTCTCAACAAGTAAAAACAGATGGTAACGTGTTTCATCTCACAAGTAAAAGGTGATTTCACTGATTCCACTGGCTTCTCAGCTCCCAGAATATAAACTGAGTATATCATCTGATTATATGTGACCTTTGCATCATGTATACTATAGTGGGCGTTTATTTTCCCTTGGAGGAACAAGTGATTGGCAATTCTATTATATTTTTTCATTAATAAAAATATTTTTTTATAATACAATAGTAAGCTTGAGTAGTTTAAATTTTCTTAGAGGGTGTCCTCAGTTTACAAACATTTTGTGTTTTTTGGAATTATTATGTTTAAATTATATCTATGAAAATTGTGTACACAAGTGAAGGTTTTTGGAGTAATTTTTTTTTAATGGATGCTTGAGGAAACTTTTTTAGAGTTAATTCAATCATAAAATGTGCTTTTTTAGAGTTAATTCAATCATAAAATGTGGTACAGACCAGTCATGTTCAAAATCATTAAATCGATTTGTATAGATCTACAAAATTAACAAATACAAATAATGAACATTACAGAAGAAAATAACTAAATAGTCTTAAACCGGCCTAAATATTATCACATAAGTAGTATTGAATATGAATAATGTATGATACAAAATATGCATAATTGCTTGAACAAAGAGCCATTATTCTATCAATATGACAGTGATTTTTCTATATTTTTGTTTCATTTTTAGTAAGAAAATAAGGACTAAATTACAATCACGAATGATGTTTTTCCTCTATGTTTTGTTTCAAAACAATGATAAATTGAAGACTAGAATACCGCTCGATGTTTATTATTGAGAGATCAACCACAGAAGAGCAATACTATGCAATAGCAGGGACATATATAGATCCTACTTAGGTAAAATTTAGAGTTTGTACTTAGAATCATATCAATTTGCCCAAACTCATGACTCGTCAGTCGTCACCACATGGTCGAGTCACTTACCAAATCAACTGTTTTTGTAGCTAGTGTACTTTTTTATTACCTAACATTTTTCATCTTTTTTTGTTACTTTTTACAAATTACCAGACAAACATGTCATCACATCCTCAAGCTGTTAAATATTTTTTTTTTGGAGGAAAAGCTGTTCGAATATTAATGCTGTTATTTTTAATCGCTAATAATCAATGAAAAAAATGGAAGGATATATAACATGGGAGATGCTAAACAACATACGTATGTTCGAACATACGTTTTTTAAAAATATCCGTAAAGTGGTTATAAAAAGTAAAAATTCAAATTTCAACCGTATGGATGTAATATATATGTTATGAATATGTTGTGGATTAATTTTTACGGGAATCAGAATACTATATCATTGCCATCATGTATCATCAAACTATTATTCCGATATATGTTTTGAATAGTACTGCATATTTTTGATGATATATGATGGCAATGTTATAATATTCTGATTTTTGTGAAAATTAATCTCCAACATATTTATAACATATATATTACATCCGTACGGTTGAAATTTTTATTTTATTTTTTTAATAGATATTTTAGGTGTGGCAAAAAAACGTATGTTGTGCATACGTGTGTTGTTTAGCCACACCCATATAATATATATCAAATAAAATACTAGACCATTTTTTTGGACTTTTTGGGTCAGATTGTAAGTTGGGAAAATGTGTAGTTCCGCCAGATCCACTGGCGGAACTAGCTAGTTCCGGCAGAGGGTCTGGCGGAACCTATATTTTCGTCATTTTTGGGCCAATTTCACTGTCTAGGCTGTTTAAGGGTGCCAAATGGCCGAGATTAGCAAAAAAAAAAAAAAAATTCCCTAGTTCCGCTAGACCCTCTGGCGGAACTACTTTCGTTCCGCCAGAAGATCTGGCGGAAGTGCTACCTACCCAAATATTTTGAAAATCATGCTATCTGATTAATTATTCTTCAAAATAGTGCTACTATTAAAAAAAAATCATCTTTCACTGGCAAAATGTTACTTTTTTGTCACTCTTCTTAAGAGTGGGGGGAGCAAAGTCAAAGATTCAATATGAAAGTTTGTGTATGAATGAATATGAAGCAAATAATTAAATATCAAACTTTAGACCTCGGTTTGCAAGAAAGGCAGAGCCTTGTTTTGACTGAAGATGAAGATTCTTTTTTCCTTTTGCAATTTGAACATGAAACTTCTCCAGAACACCCCCCAAACTTGGAGACCAAGGTATAGTTGTTTTTTGAAGTAAAGCCTGTCACCGTTTGAAAACAGGGAAAATGGAGTGGAAAAAGTATAAAAGCTGATATTTTACAGTTCTAATTTAACTTTATGTTCATGGAAGAAGTTGGAACTTTACGTTCATGGAAGAAGTTAGATTAAAATTCTGTCTAATGGAGGTTCAACGTGTTTCCTTGGTCATCATCTTTTTAATCAGAGAGAGTAAAATCATCAAACTAATATCATGATAAAGAACTACTGCATTCAAATCTTTTATTTGATTAAAATATATTTTTTGATAGTTTAATTCAGTTTTTATTAGATTCTAAAATTTTTTTAGCCCAACTAAAAGAAGTAAGGGAATTTCAGGCCCAAACTAGTTTGAATTTGAAAATGGTTAGATATCTATGGCCCGCTAAATTGAAAGTAAAAGAAAAGTAAAAGAAATCTATGGCCCACTAAATTGAAAGGCCTATACCGTAAAAGAAAAAAAAAGTATCGTTGATTTGTATATACATAACTAATTAGCTGATATGATATCAAGATCCAAATATAAATATTTGATATAAACAGATAAGACACATGTGGTATCTTAACAATGACAACTAATTTTAAAATTTAAAGTAGTACATGATTGATTGCATTTCAAGACAGATCCTTTGGAAGCAATTCTGGATTTAATTATACTAATGGTTCATAATTGCGGAAGCATGTTACCTAAGTTGAGATTTATGGAGATACAAATCAGATTTGAAAGATTATATCAAATAATTATAATATCTAGATAATAGATTCCCAAAGGATATCTCCAAGAAGCTTCATATAATTTCATAGAAGCAATCTGTTGGTCCTTTTTTAATATTGATTATTTTATATTGGTTACATTTTAGAACAAGTTGTAATGTGAACTAGTGCTCATGCTTTTATGTTATTCTTATGATCTATTTATGTGGAAATTTTAGAAAGCACCCTTAAAAAGTTGAATTTATTTTTCAGATCCACAGTGGCGAATCTTAACCGAAATATTTGGAGGGCTGTAGTAGAAATTATACTAAAAATCTAGAGGGGGGGGGTACATATAACTTCTAATTCTATGGCAAAATACAATGATATACTTATATTTATATTTTGTTTTCTCAAAATCTAGCCCCCTCTACTCTCCATTAAGATCCGCCATAGCAAATCCATCACATGATAGAATGAAGCTACACATTGGTAGTAAAAAAAAAAAACAATATCATGTTGTTACAGATCAATACTTATATGACTAGTGATTATTATCAGCTCCCTAAAATCAAACTAGAGTGTGATTAACTACAGTTATCAAATAAACTACTTATTTTTGTAATTTTGAGAGTAATGTGGATATTTAGGTTAATGTATTTTTATATTTTAAGCATGACCCACTTCATAATAAAAATAATACAAGACAGGTAATCTTATAATTGGAAATTAGTGCATGGTCCTCTCAATCAAGGTGTATATAATAAGCAACTTGATTCTCTAATCACAGTACTGTCCATGTACATTCTTTTATTTAAGGACAATACTTAAATTAACAAATCATTAGCTTTTTTTCAGATCTTGCTTACCAGACCAGTTGCAAGCTAATTTTTGTTTTATAAAAAAAATATATATAGTTGAAAAAAGTAAATAAGTATGTCCTGTACGGTATCATTAGAATTTAACTAATGGGATTAATTATTGTTTTATTTTTTACTCTGAAGAATAAATGAGTCTGATTCTTGTTAAATTTTGTAAATAATTTATTAGGTACTAATTTGAAATTTGAGAATCAGAATTTCATATCAGATTATTCAAATAATATAGTTGTCCATTTCTTCTCGCTAAATAGATAGATTTGTTAATTTTACTTTTTCAAAGTAATGCATTAAACGTGCAATAGATAAATTATACAATTAACAAATGTGGCTATATTGACAAGTCAATCAAAATATTTGGATATATTCTGGAATTTTTAATAGTCAAAGTTTGTTAGATCTTCTTATGGTGATTTCCTACAATTTTTGTATGCATAAATATACTTTTATAGATAATAAGGATATACATATGGATGCATCAATTTATCTGTATATTGATCAACTATTTATTACTTCATAAAAGAGAGTAGAGACACAAATATATTTTTTGGATGTGTGTGTGTGTGTGTATATATATATATATATATATATATATATATATATATATATATATATTTATATTATATAGGGTTAGATTTACCCCCATTTATGTATGCATGTAAGTAATACATACATGATGGTTGCAACAATATTAAATATGCACTAATTATCACTTCAAAAGATGTGAAATTCAGGGTAGATTCTGTAGAATAATTTATTTAAGTAACTAAGTCAGACATCAAAAGAATTTATGCACCATCATGGGATAATTCTCTAAAAAAATGCCTGGTTCCCTAGAAAAAACAAATCCCTTTTTTTTTATAATTACACGCTAATTCCACTTTATCCCACCTCCAAAGGATAAGAGTAGCATCAGCTTTTAATTAAATAAATTATGGCCTGAGGCACAAACAAGCTAGTGTCAAAATAATACAGTTCTATTGTGGATTTTCACTGTTGTTATTTTGTGGCATTCACTGTATGGTAATTTGTTCATTATGCAATTTTACTGCTTAATGACTTATTATAATTGTGTAAACAAAATAAATCACATTGTATTTTATTAGAATAAAAATTCATACATAGTTACAATAAGCGATAGTTTTTTTTTGAAACAGTAGCGATAGCTTATTGAGCGATTCTCAAAAAAAATAAAAAATCATACATACTTAATATTTTCTATTGGTGGCCAGGTGTTGACCAGGTTGGTATAATTGAAAGTCGTTGTACTCTCTGCATTTTGATTACCAAAGAGACTACAGTACTTGCATATTTTGGACTGGATAAGAAATAGTGTATGGTCAAAATGGGGAGGATAGATTGGCCGGTAAGATTAGATCCTATGTTGTCAATGAATAGTTGGTCAAAGTGATTTTAAAATCCTTTTTAGGCAAAATACTATTCTAGGAACTTTAATAAAATGATAAAAAAATAGATAAAATAGCTTTTATATGTTGGAAATTACATATCCAACTTTTTTCATCTTTCGGGGGAAATATTCATTAAATTGCTAGGTCAAGTCCAACATTGTCTAATGCTAGAAGAAAATAATAAAAGAAGTAGATAATATAAATCAAAAGAAAAGTGTGCATAAAATATAATAAATATATTTTGTATAAAATGGAAATAGCATCTCTTTCTAAGTTAGGTAACTATGCATTAACTGAAATTTTAAAATTATAATATTAGGATTGTGGGAACATGGATAACAAAAGTTTCACATAATTGAGATTCTTTCTCCTTTTTTTTTCTGCTTGACTTACAACACATAGATTGAGATTAAGAAATATATAATATTATTTTACTAAGTTGAAAAGATTTCTACAGAAAAATCCCATCAATTCTCATGCCCTTATTTGCTAATATTTACAAAAAACCCACCAAAACTAAACAAGCAACATGTAGACGTGATGACCATATTCCCTACATGGAAACTAGATTAACATAGGGATTTTTATATATGAAGTGAATTTATAATATTATTACCTGAATTAGTCTTAATCCAATGATCCATTTTTCTGTGTTTGTTAAATTAGGGTTTGTAATTAAGTACCATAATTAGCTAAGCTAGATTCTCCAGTTCTCCTACTTGCATGAAAGTGATATCATAACGAATGACTTATTATTATTAATATATACATGTCAGTGCATGGTACTTTCTCCAATCTTTTTACTTCACCTTCAGTTTAATATTATTTCAATTCTTCTCCATTTTTTTGACTGGATGCGTCCATTTCATCCAGGGAATTATATTAACCAAGAGTGCTTAAATTTAACTGAAATGTTGGTGATTAGCAATTTCTTGATGAAAATAAGTAGACTCAAAGTCTTATTTTAATAATAATAATAATAAGTCTACTTCCAATATACTGACATGTATTATTTTTCTTCTAATCCACTCTAAATAACTCTTTCAAGGTGAAGTAAAAAGATTGGAGAAAGTACTGACATGTCAATAAAATAACATATATAAATGCAAATTACCTGAATTAGTCTACTTCCAATATACTGACATGTCAGTACGAATGACTTATTATTATTATTATTAATATCTTGAGTCTTACTTCCAATATACTGAATAAGATCTTGAAAGAGTTATTTAGAGTGGATGAGAAGAAAAAAAACTCACTGGAGAGGATTTAAACCCATCAATCATTTTTTTAAGATTGAAACTCAATTAACATTAGAGATAAGTAAGGATATCTTGAAAGCTACATCTCATTTTTTTTTTGGGTTCAAAGTTGATTAAATCCATTATAGACTTATAGTCCAATCAAAAATGAAAAACTGCTGAAAGTAAATATAAAATCAATTCAGGGCAAGCAAAATATAATAAATTTGATAAGTTTGATTTTGTCTCAGCACTACAATATATACAAGTCCAATATAACAAAATCCCTATCAACATCTGAAAGACTTCTAATTTTGTTCTGGCATAACTTGTCAAGATTTTCCCTTTATTTTATTGAACTTCAATCATGATTTTTCTTCGTTCCATGATATTTCTCCGTTTACATCCAAACTGAAGTCAATATACTATCTAAATAATAACTATTCTGTACACAGTAATAAAACATGTCAATATTACAACCCTTCTAGATCTCTACATTTTTGAACTTGAAATAACCCACATGACCAAAAAAACAAAACAAATCAACGGCCAGATATCAATCAAGGAGAATTAATCAAGGATTGGCCTGATTAAATTACACAGTCAGTCAGTCAGTCATTCATATGCACCGCCGGGCGTGTCGTACGCAAATAATTGCGGCCAGGCTAGTTAGTAATTTGCATTTATATATGTTATTTTATTTGTTTTTATGAACTTAATTTTTTGGTTTTTTAAGGAAGAAGCATAAAGCCAGAAGGCAATTACTGCTCACAACATGCGTACAAATTATTAGCCAGATCTCTCCCTTTTGTTCCTCTGTGGCCCTTCGTTCTGTTATCATTTGTGCAATGTATTGTCATGTAATTCTGATTATTACAAGTTTAATTTTTGAAATTTTTTTAGGAGATATTTCTTCTCAATTGAGTTCTTTAGTCAAATAGGATTATTTATTTATTTATTTTATAACTATAGAATAATTTTTTTCTTTATATGCAAAATAGTGCTTTTGTCATTTCAAATTGAACAACTAACTCAGATGGTTCCATTTGAAATCACGTTTTCATATTTCACCATCTCAAGTAGCGTTTATACTGAAAAAATTAATTATTTTTTATTTACTGCACATAACATTTAACAAATATAATTAAAAAAATTAATCAAATTTTGAATAACAATAATTAAATATAATTAGATACAGATTATACCAATAATTGCAAAACTAGGATGATTTTTTGTAATAAATAAATTGGGATTTTTTTTTCTAAATCGCTTATTTGGTAAGATTACGATTAACTGACAATGTCCACTCCAATATAAACTGAACCAACTAGAAAATATCATCATACAATTAGTTGGTGACAAATTATTATTGGTTGATCTAGAAAGAACCATTCCAAAATAATTATTTTATTTGTAGTATTTTTTGAATTTGGACTCGAACTTTAATATGTAATTATTTATTTTAAAATATCTACTAAACATAGAAGATATTTTAAAATATAATACAATTCAATCAATCATACTAAATTCTTATCATTTTCATGATAGTACAAAAATATCCATCGAATTTGAAATACACATAACATATATTATGTGTGAAACATCAATTTGTTCATATATATTTCATGCTAACAAGAGATTCCAGACAATTCTGCACACAGAAATCCAGAGAGGAAAAAAGCACAGAAAAAGGACAAGGGAACAAAGATATGCGTTTTCAGAATCTCTCTCTCTCATCTCATCTAATTTCCCTTTCTCATGGTAACTAAACTATCTACGACTCTTCCACGTAGACCACGCCACTACACAATTGTCACCTTTCCATTCTTCCACTCGCAATATTACCAACATCTCCCCTGCTTCCTACACGACAAACCTCTCTCCAGCTAATATATCATCGCATTATTATCATCACATAAGAATAATAATAATGATAAGAAAATCAAAATGTCCGGCCAATCCAAATCAGGTCCCTAAACCGTAATTTAGTGCTAAATCATGTCTCTTTTGGATTAGAGGCAGCAGATCTGCCCACCTTGCAAGTCTCAACCACTCCCTTCCCCTCAAATGCCGGAGAATATCATTTCCATTCTCATTCTCTCCATTATTTTACGAATGGAGGTGTCAAGAAATGTGAGAATTTTTATGTTGTTTTGATTTCGACTTGATACTGTGTGTATGGTTGAAGGAAGAGAGATGTCGAATTATTTTGAAAAGAATATATACATGCATGCCGGGTTGATATAATATGTTAACATATGACGGTATATGTAACTTGTTTTTGAAGTAGTAGATGTAAATATATATGTAGATTTATTTGAATCTAATAATATTGTGATATGGACTGAATAATGAAGAGGCTTGAGTAATTGAGTGAAATTATTTGAGATTCAGTCAAAGAAAAATATATCTTGATAACGTTTGTAATTAATATTGAATTTATTGTGTTTTGACCTTGATAAAATATCGATAAATGTAATAAATATCTTTATACACGTGTTCATACAATTTGAGTGTTTAATGAAAAATGTACATACAAGCAATTATTCTTTACCTTACAAAATTTCAAAACTAGAAAGAAACAAAATTATTCAAAATTACATTCCGCTAAAATAAAAGAAAATAAAATTCAAGTTATTCATTAAATCATAATTGCACATTAACTTGACAGATTGATTTGTTATCTCCATAAACAAAGTACACCAATACCTTTTAAAGACCTTTCGGCTTTTATAAACAGAGGCCTCCAATTTTCAATAAAGGGAGGGGACAAAAGTATTAACCCCCAGCTGAGAGAGAGAAAGTAAGGAATAGGAATAGCAGCAAGGAATAGCGTCCCAACAAACAAACAAGCGAATAGATGATAGAGAGAGAGAGAGAGAGAGAGAAATAGAATCCAGAAGTAAATTAACCCCCAACTCCCATCTCAGACAACTCAAAATAAAATAAAAGAAAAAGAAAAAGAAAAACCAACACAAAAAACTAGAGAGAAGATAGAGATAGAGATAGAGCAAATAAAAAGCAGAGCATCAGCAGAAAAGACCAAAACCAAAAGAGAAAGATCCACCTCGAGGTTACCATCCCCCCCCCCTCCTCTCACCCTTTCTCTCTCTCGATCCCTCTCCCCTCTCTCTCTCGATCCCTCTCAATTGCAACCAAAACAAGGCTTTCAACTTCACTTCACTCCGCTTTGGCCAGCCATGAGGGAAGAAGAGGAGCCGAACTGGTTCGCCAGGTGGGAAGAACAACTCCCCAGTCCGGAAGAACTCACGCCTCTGTCTCAGTCCCTAATCACGCCCGATCTAGCCCTGGCCTTCGATATTTCCCCACTGTCCAGCTCCAATCCCAATCCGAGCCAGCTGACCCACAACCCGCTGAACCACCACGGCTCCTCCGGCGGCAACCACTTCGACCCGGCCGACCCCGCCGCCTCCTCCGCCGGCGGATCAAACGGGTGCGGCGGGCCGGACGAGCCCGCACGGACTTTGAAGCGGCCGAGGCTCGTCTGGACGCCGCAGCTTCATAAGAGGTTTGTGGACGCTGTTGCCCATCTGGGGATAAAGAACGCTGTGCCCAAAACGATAATGCAACTGATGAGTGTGGACGGCCTGACGCGCGAAAACGTGGCGTCACACCTCCAAAAGTACCGCCTTTATCTCAAACGCATGCAGGGGATCGGTACCAACGGTACGGGCGGCTCCCCTCCTTCTGGTAACGGTGGTACCGGTTCCGGCCCGCTCTCGGCCTCTGACGCGGCGACTGAACAGCTCTTCGCTTCAGGACCCGTACCGCATCACTTCTTAACGGGTCGATCGCCTCCAGTACATCAGCCCGACCCGTACATGCCTTTCGTACCGTCCGTACCGGCTATCCAACATCATCACCATCACCAGATGAGTTATAACCACCACCAGTTTTACAATCAGAGGAGCAACGGTTTGGGCCAGTTTAACGGGTTTGACCAAAACGGGTTCTTTAGCCGAGTTCCGGTTCCGCCAGCTCAGCACCATCATAGAATGGTGGGGCCGGGCGGAATTGGGATGATGCCAGGTGGCGGCGCGTATATGGACGAACTGGAGATGAACGGACGAGGTGGCGGAGCGGCGAGAAGAGAGCTTACTCTGTTTCCAACTGGAGACCATTGATGGTAATACAATTTGTTGTTTTGTGTAGATTTGAGGATTATTGCAGGGAGGAAGAATTGTAGAAGTGTGAGAGTTGTTGTTGTTGTGCTAGTATATTCTTAGTAATTGTTAATGCGTTAATTTCGAGTTTAATTGTGAAATTAGAGACCAATTGTTAATTGTTAGTTATTATAAGGGATAATTTGTCCTGATTGAGCGAGTTTCGCGAGAGGCAAAATTGGAATAAAAGGGAAGGAAATGAAGGGATTAGTAATGGGTTTCCGATAAATTTGAGTTTATGGAATGATTAATTAAGGCCTCGGTGTGAGAATATAGAGAGAATTTTAGGTTTATTTATTTTCCCGTTTTGGGGTATTTTATTTTAGGGTTTGTCTGAGCTGAATCGTGATGTGTAGTTAGTTAATGAGAGGCGGTATCTTTGTTGTAGTGATCTTTGTAAATTTCGTGACATTAAAGTATGAAACTTTCTCATTTCAGTATAGTGTTGCTCTTAGTGTCTGATTGTTGACTTATCTTAATTTAGATATGATGATTGTTTTGGGACTTTTGGTTATGATTTGTTAATATTTATTATTTCCTTATGTCAGAGAAAAAGTTGTAATTTTCAAACAGAATTACTGTTTGATGCTAGTTCAATTAAATGCGTATAAAAAATCAGATGAATCGAGCAATCAATCGATACATCATATTCATACTTGTTACAGGCCTTTATCATTCAGAATCAATGATTCAAATTTTACAATTCAATCCTTTGAAATTAAATGATTTTGAAAGATAACTTCTCATGTAATGATAGGAGAAATATATTTTGCATTTCAATCATAAAATCATTATTAAAAGAAAGAATGATATGTGTTTATTACCACCCGACAACAGAGAAAATGGGTCTATCTGTTGAAAAATTCTTTTTGTTAGTCTCTATTAAAAAAGCTAATTATTTTTTAGTTCTTTTGCTGATCATCTTTAGAAGTGGCATAGAAAGAAGTGAAGACTAAATATTCTCCTTTCTGAAATGTTAATTAAGAGCCTGACATTACTTGAATAATGCAGGGGTCCATGATAAAGACAGCCAATGAGAATACGCCACGTCATAGAATTCAATGACGTGGCTTGTTCTCATTGGCTTTTTTTTTAACCGTGGACCATGCCATCTACTTATTCTTCAGTTTATAGGTGCACAACTTGCATTTTTAGGGTGGAATCTTAATCTTATCTTATAGACCTTATTAAATGTATAAATCTTTATCTGTGCACGCATGAGCCACCATTTATTTTTTCTTTGTCATTTAAGATGCAGTGGTGAACTTCAGACAACAAAAGTTGTTACAAAACAACCATTAAGAATTTAATTGAACTGTGCAATTAGGCTTAGATTCTACACAAGTTTTAAAAAGCTCCTTTAGTTAGCACATTCTTTCATGAGAAAGCACATTTACTCTTCACACCATCCAATTCTTTTTTTCAACTGAATAATAATCATGTTTTACAGATTTTAAATGAACAGTACAAAAGCGACTTTTAAGGAACATTAGCGTTGCACTTCAACTTCAAGATAAGTTAAAAAAACATTCCAATCATAATTATGGCATGGAAAAGTAAATAGTTTATAGTATAGAAGCAATACATGAAATATTTTGAATCTGTTAGCTGGTCTGGTTTTGTGTAGTTATATCGAATTACCATGTCACTTGGACGGGTCCTATCTAATATTTCACAAGATAATGTTTGAAATATTATAGATATTAAACCAAAATAGAGATAGATACAATGTCATTCATCATGTTATAAACCTAAAATAATATTCTATAATATTATATATAGAAAAATAATAATTTAGTGGAAAATGAGGAAAGGAGAAGTGAAGAGCACAGTTGGTCGCTTTTCTTAAAGGAGATGCAAGCTAAGTTAAATGTGATACGGCCACATGACATTATATGTAGAGAGGGGGACCATATATCTAGATAGAGAATTATCAGCGATTCAGGTTTCATTTCAGGTTTTTGTTTTTTCTATGTCCCTTTCCTTTCTTTCTGCCTTTAAATGATGGTCCCTTTTTTTTTGCCTTTAATATCTGGCTTTGAATCAAATGAATCACTCTGTTTTAGCAATCTTTCTGTGTTGTGCAGTTAACTTGATACCCACAAAATTTGAGGAAAAAATTACCAAAAAGAAAGTGTGTGTCTGTTGGTGTTTGCTTGAAGTTCCCTTTCATAGAATTTCTATCCTTTTTTTTCCTTATTTTGGCCAGTAAACTTTCAATTAGTTATTCCAGTTTAGCTCCAAAATTTGAAGAAAAAGACATTTTATAATACTGGTTAAATATTTATCATGTATATATATCAGTATTTATCTTATTAGATTTATTGTGTGGAAAGATGTAGTTATAGAAGATTATTGATGTGTTGAGAGAATTATTGTATTATTTTTTTTTGAGGGAATTGAGAGAATTATTGTAAGAAAGAAAAGGTAAGATTTAGGTGGAAGAGACAAAGAAGGACCACATCAATAATGGAGGTAGGAAGAGGATCAGATTTGTTTGCATGAATAATAACATGGGATTGGTAAGTAAATACTAACTCAGTTTGACAACGACCACTTTCGATTTATTTCATTTCATTTGATTTGATTTGAATTTTCAACCAATTATATATTATTTTGCTTGTCCACTTGTTCCTCTTACTCCTACACAGTCGGTGCATTTGTGTCACGAATATCTAAATTAGGGCATCCGTATTTAATTTTCAATTAAATGTTTAGATTTTGTTATTTATACAAAAATAATATTTGGATTTTGTTATGATTTAAAGATGAAAGGCCACAAATTTGTATAAATAATATTATTTTTGTATAAATAACAAAATCTTGGTGAATAGTTGCATAGGCCACAAATTTGTAGGCGACAGAAGATTCAATTTTCAGATTCTGGTTCACCTTCTTTGAAATTGACTTTAATTGATTTGGGACTTTGATTTTACTACTTTGAAGTTTGAAATTGACATTATATCCCAATTAGGATCAAATTCAACAGAAACATAAATGGATAAATGTATAAATAATAGCTTGGCCAGAATTTATTCTAGTAGGTTTACCCTGTATATTTGGTATACTATAGCAGGAATTTAATTCTGAATGAACTGGCATGACCATTCTCAAGTTTTTTAACATGATATGTTTATGCATTTCTTTTCCAGAATTTACTAAAATGGAGAGAATAACAGTTCATTATATCAAAAAAACCCTGTCAAAATAATCTTAGTATCAAAGAGAAAATAAACTTGCAACAGAACCTAACAAAAAGACTAAAATAAATAAAAGTGAAGCTTTATCTCAAAAAATACAATTCTCATCTCCTTGAACTCTTATAATCATCTCTATCATAAAGGCGGGACGAAGAAGAAGAGCTCCTCCTCTCATCACTTCTCTCTGTTTCTCTCTCATCTTTTCGCTTTCTCTCACTTCCATTTCTCTCTCTTGTATCGTCATAAGAATCTCTTCTCACACCGGTTTCTCTTTCTCTCTCTCTCTCTTTTCTTGGAGGTCTTTGAGAGAAATCGCCTTCTTTACGACTCAATCTTGGATCTCCACCTTTCTGTATAAAAAAAAATGAAAAAAAAGGGTAAATTTGATATTTGCAATTTTAGGTAAAAGATAGGTCGATTGATTAATTAGGCAATCCAAGCACCGAAATGTTACTTAATCACCTAAATAAAGCCATACCAAAATAAAAAAGAGAAAAAATCAGATATAATCATGTATAAATGAAATTATCACCTTTTAAACATGAAGGCCTCATTTGGCATCATTTCTGTTTTTTATTCATTAAAGACGAAAAATAATTTTCTTGCTTCCGTTTCTCGTTTTCAAAATCTTGTTTTTTTGCCATTTGGACAGAAAAAATGGAAACAGAGATAATTACCCAAACAAATTTGTATTTTCCCGGACAAAAAACAACATAAAACAAGAAAAGGAGCCCGAAAGTTTCAATTTTATTAAATATAAAATAGAGGTAGGAAAATAACTAAATTACCGATTCATGATGAGAGAATTTGCAAGAAGATCCTCTTTTGCACTCCCCTTTTTGAAATGCGTAACAAACGCCACGATTTTTGTTCTTCTCTTTATCTTCATCTTCATTTTCCCATTTTGAATCGCCCTCTTTCCGACCCCATCTCGAATCTCCACCTTTCTGCATACAAATAAAGAAAACGAAAAAGGGGTAAATATTATATGTTTTAGATTTTGAAAGGGTATATTTAATATTTGCATTTTTAGGTAAAAGATGTGCGAATCAATTACTCAGGCATTCCAAGCACCAAACGGTTACTTAATCACCTAAATAGAGCCATATAAACACTCCTTGTAAAAGCGAAATCATCACATTTACCCTTTCAAACATGAAATTTTCCGTTTTAGAAATATAAACTAGAGTTAGGAAAATAATTAAATTACCGGTTCACTATGAGAGAATTTGCAAGAAGCACCACGGTTACACTCGCCTTTCTGAAAAGCATAACAAAAGCCACGAGCCTCTTTCTTCTCTTCTTCTTCTTCATCTTTTTCTTCTTCTTCTTTCTTTTTGTACTTACTCACGTGATCCACTCTTATTATCCTAGCGCTCACTTTCGCCCCGTTCAAATTATCTAATAATAAAAAAGGAACATGAGTTGAGGATTTTTCTAATTTATTGGTTAAATTATATGGAAATTGGATGGAAAATACTAACCTACAGCGAGAATTGTGCTTCTTTGATCTTCATATGCAATAAAGGCGAAGCCTTTGGATTTGCCAGTGCCTTTGTCTCTCACTAGGTTTACATCAACAATCTCTCCATACCTAAAAATAAGAGAAAATAAGAAATTACTACTTCAGTATAATATAAACAATGCAGTCATTAAACCCTAATTCTCTATGTTCTTCAATCAAATCCCCAACAATTACCTCTAAACAACACCTAATCAGTAACAAATAACCCCTCAATCCAACAACTAAACACCGTAACTGAAACAAAAAAGAGCAAACAGAGTGAATGATGAACAAACATACTGAGAGAAGACGGCGAGAAGGTCGCCTTCGGTGAGGTCGTAGGAGAGGCCGCCGGCGAAGACGTAAGCGGAGTCCTTGTACTTGGCGTGCCACGACGCCTCGTCGGAGATCCCTAGCTCCGCCTCCCTCGACGTGATCTTCTGCGTCCGCTTCACCAGCGTCAGCGGATTCATCTTCTTCTCCGATTGAACTGACTCGAAATGGAAGAAGATGGAATCCAATTTCGTGTCGGGAAGATTATGATAATCTCGGTTGTAGAAAAACGGGATTTAAAATCCCGGTTTGTAAACTCGAGTTATTTATAACCTGAATTTGAAATGACTCGAGTTATATATAACCGGAATTTGAAATAACTCCCTGAACCGTCGCTCTGTTCGCATTTCTATTCTACTCATCTCTCCCTCTTTCGTTTCTTCTCCGAAATCTCCGGCGCCGGTTGAGGCGGTGGAGCAAAGCTAGTATTCCGACGAACCTCCTATTAGTCTCTCTCACTATGTAATTACTTCCTTTTCGTATTTCCCGTTGTAAACTGTATGAAGTCGCTGAGTGAAGTGTTGAGAAAAACAAGCCTTTAATGGAAGTTAAAGGAGGGAAATGTAGGAAACTCACCTCCTTTATTGAACCCTCTCTTTCATTTTTCAGTACTACTTGCACTATAATATCTTCATTATAAGCTTAGTAAGATTATTTTTTTTTTCGCATAGAGAGAAGCAACTTGGAGAAAATCAAGATGGAGAGCCCTAAAAGGAAAATCCAATGTTTAACAAATCCAGACAGAATCAGCGACTTGCCGAGTGAAATCAAAGAGAATATTCTTGTCAGAATTCCAATTGAACAGGCAGTAAGAACATGCGTGCTCTCAACTAAGTGGAAATCTGCCTGGAAATCAATTCCCGATTTATCATTCACAGATTCAATAGTCAGAACTTCAAATCCCAATCCGAACAACCGATTGTCAAAATTCATCAGATTTATTGACATGTTTCTCTTGCTTCACAATGGCCCGATTCGTAAATTCAACCTCTTTACTTCGTTCCCTTTTTACGATGCGATTGAGAGATGGATTCTTATTCTATCAAAAAATAAAATTGAGGAAATTTATATCGAGCTTAATGCACTTTCATTTCCTTTTATGATTCCTTATCTGTTCTGCTCTTGTAGTCTTCTGAGAAAAATCCAGCTCGCCAATTGCATTTTGGAATTTCTTCCTCTTTCATTCGAAGGTTTTAAGTTATTACATAGTCTTAAATTGAAAGATTGTATCATGGGTGATGATTATTTGAATCATTTGATTGCCAAAAGTCCGAATTTAGAGGATTTGGATTGGATGGAATTTGGGGAGAATTTAATTATTAATGCACAAAATCTCAAGATATTAAAAATAGAAGGCAGGTGGAAAAAGGTTCAATTAGAAACACCGTCACTTAATCATTTATCTCTTAAATCGAATGAAATTAATATAGTTGATTCCTTTGGTTTTTTATCTCGAATAGAGTAGCTTGAAATCCTTGGGCATTTTATCAAGGTGAAGTTATAAATTTATAATAATTATTTTCTTTTTGTATCTTTTATTAATGCAAAATTACACGAATTGATGGAATTTTTTTTATTTTTTTATTTTTTTTTGTGTAGTATTTTTCGGAAATTTCATTTGTTAACCTGAAGGTTCTAAAATTGGATATGGATCTTTCTGACCATAAGCTAGACTATTTCGCTCTTTCATTATTTCAAAGTACCCCTATGTTAGAAAAACTCTACATAAAGGTACAATTTTATTTTATTAACTACATTTTACTTAATTCTATTACATATCACTTCTCATTATTTGTTTTGATGTCTATGTAGAATATGGTAGAACAAGACATGGGACAAGTCAACGGGACATTTTGGAAATCTGCCCCTAAAGAAAATATATTTACGAATCTAAAACATTTTGAGATTTGTCATGACCATGAATCAAATTCTTTATGTGCATTTGCAAAGGTGGTTTTGTCTACTGCTTCTTTATTGGTAACGTTTTACATAGTCAACCCTGAAAGAGCGCCACCTGTCAAGAAATTACTTTGGATAAAACGCGCATCAGATAAAGTTGAGGTTTATGTCCCAAGAAAAGTGTGATAACATGAGGGAATTAGAACAAGGTTGTGAAGGAAATAGTAGTATTTTAATAGTATTTGAATGCTTTAGTTAGAACAATGCTTAGAATTCTAGTTATGACTTGTGTGTTGGATGTGTATGTTTCAAGTAATTTCAGTTTTAGTTTTGCTAGATCTAGATCTAGATCTTATCTTGTAGATATGATATAGTTAGCAAATACTTTTAGTAAACATTTTTCGGAAAATTTTAGATGTTAATAAAAATTGACAAGATCTAAGATGCATTATGCAAGTGTGAAGTTTATCCTTTTCAAAGGCTAAAAATAAGGTCAATTAAAATATAAATATTGGATTTGATTTCATCCAACCTTTTGAAATTCAGATCTGACCAATGACCGATAGTTTATCAGCTTATAATAAAAAGAGGCCATAATCAATTCAATCCAAACACAGAAAAATCATAGCTACATATAAAAAGACGCCGTAATAATAATAAATTTCTAGTCCAACAAAACATAAGCAAAAACATTAGTTTCCAACATTCGATAAACATATCGCATGGTTGAAAATAACAAAAAAGAAAGACGGCTCAATCTATTCAATAACAATTTGAGCTCTCGATGAAACCCTAGGAAACCGCATAAATTGCTCGAACCTCATTTTTTCATCTCCTTTGTACTTTGAGTATTTTTCTTTCATGGTCAAGATTACAAGTTGAGGTGCAGAGAGCAGTATATGCTTAACAAGTGGAGCTATGCAGTTTATAGGTCCATAGTTGATTATTATATTCACTGTTTTGAGTTTCTCAAACCAACTTTCTCTTGTATCTACTGTTTCCCACGGACCGTTGGTTCCTCGAAACGACAAACACTGTCAAATGCCATTAATCAAAATTTAGGAGAAAATAAAAGAAAGAAGAGATGAAAAGAATGGATAAATATTAAATATTATACTTTTATGTCGAGTGATTCTAGATGAGGAGCTCTTTGAAGCAGACCAAGAACAAAGGGAACGTCTGTCTCCATCAAATAAAACAATTCTAATTTCACATATTTTAAACGATTCAAGATGAACGGAGACTCCTTTAACCACGAGGCAGAAGAGAGATACTGTAATACATTAATTATAATATATTCAAATAGATCAATAAAGAGTAAAATAAAAAAGACGTCTTGCTCTAAAACTCTATATAATATAAAATCGTAGAACGAGATTTACCGCTAAAAACCATCCTTCCGTTTAAAGATATTCAAGATCCGGCACATTACCAAGAAACCGTCCGAAATTCCTCTCATCATGAGATTCACTTGGACGCGCGTTTATGTGAATAGAGCGCAACTTTGGTGCATTTAATTGGAGAGCAGAATACGTGGCCCCATTAAATTCAAAACTTTGGAGCTTTGGTGCATGAATGTGAACATCTGAACGTTTGACTCGAATTTCTAAACTCTCTAGGTTCTTTGCATGAACATTGAGAGTAATATGCTGTGGCAAATAATGGATTCTCAACTTCTTCAAGAGAGGGCAGCTTGAGACCAGCTTCTCTAAATCACCACTAGAAATTTCCAAGCAATCGAGCATGAGGGTATGAAGAAATTTAAATCCTTTGAACTGGTCAGGTAATTTGACCAAACAGCACTTTAGATTGAGATCATTCAGTGCATCAAAAGAGAATAAACTAGAATGAATTTCCTACTGACAACTGAGTTCCAGTGTGAGGTCCTCGATTTCGAATTTTAGACAATTTCGCAATCCACCTATCAAAAGCCTTAAAACAAGCTCCATTGGTAAAAAGACTAAATTTACGGATCGAGCCCTTATGGAGCTGAAAGATCGTATCCACAAAATCTTACAAGCATTTTAATGCCACCGTTTCTTTTCGAAATAATTTCATGATATGAGAAGGATCACTCAGGAATTGAGGCCCAGGTGTGGCGCCATTTGCTAGATAAAATGCTCGTTCTTCCCGCCTCCTCTATTGGCAAATAAGTCAGGATTTTTTCTTTCAAATCTTTTGGTAGGTTGCTTAACCTATCCATTCTTTCCAAAGGTATTGATGCCCTGTCAATGATTGAGAAAGAAACAAAGGTTGCAGACTTGCAGTGTTTAACCAAACTTATACATTGTTATATTAAGCAGTTATGGTTATGGTTGATTTGGCTTGAAATTTGCCTAGTAATTTGTTTCCTGCTGTCCCAAAATAAGCAGAAAATCAATTCTCAAAAAGCAAGTGTAAACAAATCAGAATTTGCCGTTTGTGAAGAACAACGAAGTTGAGATCTAGGGAACAGTAAACGGTCAAACTTGAAGGACCAATGATAAGTTTTACAAAATTGAATGAGTTAAAAAGTGAAATAAGTTGTAAAAGAAACTCACCAGATAACTTCCAATCAATGTAGACAACAAATCAGCCTATAAAGAAGGTACAAAGCCGGACCATTTGTGAGAGTGAGAAATTGAATTGATAATAGGGGAGAAAAGGAGCTTCGGGTTTTGGTGCCCTGAATTCGAGAGAGAGAGAGGCGTTGGACGAAATGGAAGAGGGATGATCGGGAAAAGAGGGAATAAGATTCGTAATGTTATTAGGGAAACAAATTCTCAGTTTTATAGGACCTTAGAAAGCAATTCCTGAACTCTGTTGATTACCTGGTTTTAATTCTCTTATGCTTGTTGGTTATACTCTATGTTGCACGGATACAAATACGGATATCGTATCCGATACGATAAGGATACACGATGCGGAAAATCTTCAAAAAAATCTAGGATACAGATACGGCAATTTTATATATATTTAGATATTATAACTTGATATAGGAGATAATAAAAGTTTGTTATTATAGAAATATCTTGATGCATAATATTTGTTTATTATTTTTAGTTAAATAATTAAATGTTTTAATTTTTTATTAATTTTATATATGCTATCATATGTTTTAAGAATATATGTTCTTACGTTAGATATATCCAATGTAAATACGGAAAGTATCTGTGAAGTATTTGTTATTATATTAGATTAAAATATTAGGATACAACACGTTTTCGATACGAATATCGGTATCCGATACGATACGGCTAGATTTTAAAGTTATCTGTATAACATAGGTTATACTTCAATCCTCTCCTGTTGCGACGAAATGGGAAATGGATGCTGTCTTCTTGGGCCTAAACGAATGCAAATCCTTTTGTTAAAGCTTGGCATTAAGTTGCTGGTTTCAAATAGAGTAGTTGTTGACCTCAAATGTGATTTTTGGGATGAGTTTCATAAGGGCTTCATTGTGGAGAAGAAATGGATATATAGAGTACACAGAAAGGGATGAGATAAATTAAAAAAAAAATTGAGAAATAAAGTTAATGAAGCAAAAATATCATGCATGACTCAATATATTCCAAGATACTTCCCTACTCAAAATCAATTCAAAACTTCACCACTCAAAATCAATTCAATTTGAACACATAGTTATCACTACATATAAAGTAAAAAAAGTTCCACTTCAGTGTTGTAGACTCGTAGTCCAAGACCATGATTATTAATATAATCAAAGAACAAAGCAAAATCATTTGGTTCCGGCTATGGTGAAAGTAATAAAAAAGATATCTTAAATTATTCAACAATGATTTTAGCTTTTGCTGAAAATCTTGGAAACTGCATCAGCTGCTCGAACAATATTCCTTTATCTATTCTGTTCTTCGGATCTTTTTATGGTCAGGGTTACAAGTTGCAGTGCAGAGCCAAGTAAAAGTTACATAAGTGGAATTATGAAGTCTATAGATTTGTAGTTTACTATATTCACCGTCTCGAGTTGCTTAAACAAAATCTCTAAAATTCTCCATAATATTAAAACATAGAATGAGAATTACCTCTACAAAATATTCACCCATTTCAAGATATTCAAGATCCGGCACATTACCAAGAAACCGTCCGAAATTCCTCTCATCACGCCAAGATTTTTCACGTGCATATTTATCTGAATAGAGAGCAGCTTTGGTGCACATACTTCGAGATATGAATACGTGCACAATTCAATTTCCAAACTTTCAATCTTCGGTGCATGAGATATGAACACGTGCACCATTCAATTACCAGACTTTCGATCTTTGGTGCATGAATGTGAATATCTGAATATTCGCCTCCGATTCGTAAACTCTCGAGGTTCCTTGCATGAATATTGAGATTAATGAAGCGTCCATCACAATTATCCCTAAAGTTGAAGGAGCCAACCTCATTAATCACTTCCGGCCAATAAGTGTCTTATCTGCGCCTATCAAAATCATTTCCTCCCTCTTGACCAAGCGTCTCCAACCTCACATGGAATATCTCATTCATCCTAATCAATCTGCCTTCATTAAAAAAAGATCTATCACCGAATCCTTTCTGGTTGCCAGAGAACTCGCATCTTTCGCACATAAGGTTAAGATACCCTCCATTTTATTCAAAATCGATTTCAAAAATGCTTTCGACTCGGTCAAGTGGGAATTCTTATTTTTGTTGATGCGCATTAGAGGCTTCCCTCAACTTTGGATCATTTGGATTAAAAACTTGTTCAAATCTTCTTCATCTTTCTTGAAGATTAACAATCTTGAAAGTCAAGCTTTCTTTCACTCAAGGGGGGTTCGCCAGAGTGACCCTCTTTCTCCCATATTATTTAATCCGGTAGTAGATGTGTTACAATCTATGATGGTACAAGTTCAACCTTTGATGTCTCAACATCATGTTATTTCACCACAAATTTTACAATTTGCGGATGACACAACTTACTTCGCTGAAGCATCTCCTCACAATCTGAAAATTTTTGTGACAGCGCTACAATGCTTTGGTGAAATGTCTGGCCTACTCATTAATAATGTAAAAAGTACATTTTCGACATTCCTAATACCGGATGAGTATTCTTCCATTCTGTCAAACATCCTGGGTTGCGCGAAGAAATCTTTACCAATAAGATACCTAGGGTTACCCCTCACTATAGTGAAACCAAAAAAACACCTCTTCATTCCTCTTCTGAATAAAGTGCAAAAACGTCTGGCCGGATGGAAAGGACGAATGCTCTCTTATGGAGGGAGACTCATCCTTGTTCAATCTGTCCTTGGACCCATTCTGAATTATTACATGCAGGTAATGATGGTACCCATGTGGTTCATCTTACAATTCGAAAGAATAGCTAGGTGCTTTCTTTGGAGAGGTGAAAAAAATGTTATGGGGGTCACCGTCTCGTGGCATGGGACCGTATGGTCATGCCTAAAGAATGTGAAGGATTGGGCATTTTGGATATTGAGAAGCAAAATTTTGCTATGTTGCTCAAGTGGCCATGGCTAGCTAACTCGAACAATGACAGTCCATGGAAAAACATCTTACAAAATTTTTATGGACCTAACTCATTATCATCTGCATTCCATGCCTCTGACCGATACTCTTTCTTCATGAAAGAATTTCTTTCTTTACTTCCCATCCTTAAACTATCCACTCGAATGTCTGTTGAGTCGGGGGATAGAACATCATTCTGGTTGGATATATGGATTTATGATATTCCACTTGTTACAGAATTCCCAGATGTTTATCATTGGTCTAATAACAAAATGGCTTCGGTGTGTCAAGTTATCAACTCTAATTGGGATCTTTCACCTCTCCTCCTTTCCAACAACTTGATCATCTCTGATCAATCGGCCAGGTTGCTCACCATCCTCAACTCTACTACACTTTCCAGTGCATCCGATAACCCTAAATGGAGATGGACATCTGATGGGTTATACTCTGCCAATTCCTCTTACAAATTCTTCTTCAAAACCAATCGAAAATCATATTGGAATGCCAAGGTTTGGAAGATCAAAATTCCGATGAAAATTCGATTCTTTCTCTGGCTCTTAGGTCTGAACCGTCTACCAACCCAACATAATCTGGTTATGAAGCGTTGGTCTAGCATCTCTGCATGCACCCTATGCTCTGGTGGCTTGATGGAATCTACAGTTCACCTATTCCTACATTGTACTTACTCAATGCGGTTTTGGAATCAACTCTCTGCACCCTCACTTCCTGCTGATGAGTCACCAATATCTTTCTGGTTGAGAGTGCGGCTGACTAAGCTGACGATCACAGAGAAAAAATTCTGGAATACTCAATGGGCTGCAGGTTGTTGGATGTTGTGGAAACAACGCAATCAGAGAGTCTTCAACAACAAGAAGGCTCCTCCGAGCGTAACCTGCTGTCTCGCGATTCAAGAAGCACGGCGTTGGAGAAACAATGGCTAAAGTCTCTGTTCTTTTAGGATTGACTTTTCTATTCGACTTATTAGACATTTTTTGTCTAAATTTTCTTCTCCTTACCTTGTAATATTACTCTAGTCTCAGAGTTCAGATAACTGTCTACCCATAAGGCAGTATTGTAACAAAACTTTTTCTTTCTTTTTAAATGAAAATCTCAGTAGGCAATCGCCTACCAAGCATCAAAAAAAATATTGAGATTAATGCGTTGTTCCAAATGATCGATTCTCAGTTTCTTCAAGAGAGGGCAGCTTGAGACCAACTTCTCAAAATCATCACCAGAAACTTCCAAGCATTCGAGCGCAAGGGTATGGAGAAGTTTAAATCCTTCGAATTGGTCAGGTAATTTGACGACCAAACATCGACAAAGTTTGAGATTATTCAGTCCACCACAAGAGAATAAACTCGAAGGAGTTTTGTAGAAGTGAGAATAATCGAAGGATTCAAGTGTGAGTTTCTTGATTCCAATTCTGGACAAGTTCACCTATCAATAGCCTCATGAGAATTTCCCCCGGTAGAAAGACTAAATTTACGGAACGAGCCCTTACAAAGTGAAAGACTGTATTCACAGATTTTACAAACATTTCACTTTCATTGCCAACATTTTCTCTCATAGGAATATGAGATAAGGATAATTCAGGAATGAAGGTCCAGGTGTACCGCCATTTGGTAGATAAAATGCTTGTTCTTCCAGCCTCCTTTATTGGCAAATAAGTCGGGATTTTTTCTTTCACATCTTCTGATAGATTGCTTATCATATCTGTTTCTACCAAAGAATGAGTCTTTGATTCCTCGGATTTAAACGAAGCCATTTGTTGTACGATGTCCTGTCATGTTACAACTAGTCCTCTATTAACAGAAAAACACAATTATATAATATGTCCGGATAAATTGGGACAAGACATGGTTAGACTCTATTATTACATGGTTAACTATATTCCTTCTACAATGGGATTTTGGGGATAAATTTTTATTTTGATTATTTATTCGTAATTTGCTTCAACATAAGCAGTTTTGTTCAATTCGGTTTGAATTGGGCCTACCCATTTAGTTTTGTTTTTCTTTGAAGGTACCCATTCTTTCAGTTGTTCCAAACAAGCACAAAATCAGCCCGAAAGGCTTAGTTTGAGGGATTATTGGTAAATTTACGAAACTGAATGGGTTAAAAGTAAAATTAGTTGAAAGAAGAACTTACAAGTTATGCAAAGCCCTCAAGCAAGTATTCAAAAAAAAAAATACAACTAATGCAAAGCAGCCTGTAGACAAGGCAAACGGCGCAAACCCCACGTATTTGTGGAGAAACGTAAGTTAGGATAGAATTTGTGGACAAAATAGAATCGATAATGGGGAAAAAAAGGAGGAATTAATTTCATCCAATTTGAGGCGGGGCGTAGGGTTTAAACAATTAAACCTCCGCCAGATATGAGAAGGAACTGAATTTGAAACGATATTCGGGTTTCAATATAATCCGAATTTTAAAGTCAAGATCCATTTCTGTACAACTAGAATTGGAATTCCGGATTCCGATTAGAGCCCAAATTTATTTCTTTTTTGGAAATGAACTGGTCCGGATAACATTTATGTGTTGCTTTTCATTTATTAATGTAATTATGTGTACAAGCTTAAAAGGAAATAAAAAAGACATGAGTTGATAAACATAATTTATTTGTTTAAAAAAAATAAAACAAAAATGAATTTTTTTTCAAAGATGCTTCTCAACTCAAAATCAATTCAATTTGTACAAAGAATAATCAAAGCAACATAAAAAGGCCATAACAATAAATTTCTAGCTCAACACAAAAGCAAAAACTTTTGCTTCCATCATTTGATTGTCAAATTACAAGTATATTTCCAGTAAATATATCCACAACGCGTTGTGAAAGCAACAAAAAGAGTCTGACTCAATCTATTCAAGTTCAACAATGATTTTAGCTTCTGCTGAAACCCTCGGAAACTGCATTAGCTGCTCGAGCATTATTTCTGCATCTCTTTTGTACTTCTTGTCTTCTTCTTTTATGGTGACCATTACAAGCTGCAGTGCAGAGCCTAATATAAGTTCTACAAGTGGTTGTACGAAATCTAAACTTTGGGAGGTGATAATTTCCACCGTTCGGAGTTGCTTAAATAAATTTTCACTTTTACCTTCTGTTTCACACTCACCTAATCCGAACCTTCCCCCAAATGAATGCTGCAAGTCCGAAATCAAAATTTAGGAGAAATAAATAAATAAATGAATAGAAAAACCGATGAAAAGTATGGAGAAAGACTATACATCTAAGTAAAGTGACTCGATATTAGGGACTCTTTGAAGTGGACTAATAAAAGGGCGAGCATCGTGCACCTAAATAGGCAATGATAATCTGATATACTTTAAACGATTAAAGGTAAGCGCAGACTCCTTAGACCAAGAGGCAGAATAGAGATCCTGAAAAATGTATGAATTTTGTGTGTATTATATAATCAGATAGATTAACAAAGAACCACAACATCAATTAACTTGCCAAAAAAGAACTTAACGGATGAAAGAGGCAAAATTATGAAACCTAGTCATGCTCATGCCAAGAAAATGAAAAAAAGATGAGGTAGTGAATGGACAAAATTAATAGTTAAGATGCCAAAAACATAGTTGCCTCTAAAACAAAAAATATCCAAAACTATGTTTTTGGCAAGTTATTCAAGATATGGCATGCTATATTGTGGAGAAACATAAATTAGGATAGAATTTGTGGAGAAAATAGAGTCGACAATGGGGAAAAAGATGAATTAATTTCGTCGATTTTGGGGCGGGGCATAGGGTTCAAACAAACCTCTGCCAGATATGAAAAGAAACTGAATTTAAAACGAAATACGGGTTCCAATATAATCCGAATTTTAAAGTCAAGATCCATTTCTGTACAACTTCGGAATTGGAATTCCGGATTCCGATTAGGGCCCAAATTCATCTCTATAAAACCGAGAATTGAAATTCCGATCATCAATATAACCAGAGTTCCATCTCTTGGTGTGTCATTCTCATTCTTCCCACGCAAATCGTTTCTCTACGTGGCGGCTCTCCGTCTGAAAATCTCCAGATTCTGTTAGAGATGAATTGAAGTGGAGCTCTAATTTCTGATTTTCTTAATCATCTCTCTAACTAGGTAAGACTCCATTTTGTTTATATCCTCAAACTGGTGCTTATTTTAGTTGGTATTGAGTTTGTTATTGATGTGATTGAACAAGGGGAAGTAACTTCTCTGCTTAATGAAATGAGTATCCAAAATTATCGTTATATTATTGATAAAACAATGCATGGCATTCCTTTTGTTGAAAATCAGGCATTATACTCCTTGTTTCAAATAGATGTGGTTTTGTGGCTCGGTTAAATATGGGTATTATTGTGAGAAATTCATATAGTACACATTTAAGAACATAAAAATATATGGCTCATTCCAAAAAAAAAAAAGAACATACATTTAAAAAAAAAAGAAAAATAAGAACATGTAGCTCAACTTCTTGAAAGATATTTCTCTTCTCAATATCAATTCAATTTGAACACAGAATATCATAGCTACATATCAAAAAGGCCATGGTAATATATTTCCAGTCCAGTACAACATAAGCAAACGCATTTGGTTACAATTATTTGATAAATATATTACATGGCAATATTTGATACATCCATCATCTATGTTGAAAGCAACTAAAGAGGCTGATTCACAATTCAAAAAAAAAAAACTAAAGAGGCTGATTCAATCTATTTAACAATGATTTCAGCTTTTGAGGAAACCCTTGGGAACTGCATTAGTTGCTCCAAATTCATTCTTGTATCACATTTCTTGTAACTTTGTTTTTGTTTCATGGTTAATGTTAAAAGCTGCGATGCAGAGCCTAGTATAAGTTTTGCAAGTGGAAGTATGAATGAGCATGAAATCAAATTTAAGTTGTTAATCCTACTGACAAATAAGTCACAAAAGTCAAAACAAAGCCCGATTCACTAGCTTAAGGATAACTGGTTACAGCCTTACAGGAGAAGAACTGGAAAAGGAAAGTAGTAGTTGCTAGGTTAAAAAAAACAGTCTAACCTAGTTACAGAGAAGATTAGGGATGGTTGAATCTCATCGTTTACTTCATCGCCTCTCGCTCGCCGGAGATTTGATGGAAGATCGATCAGAGAGCCGTCAAGAAAATAAGAACAGGAGATATATTAGGGTTCGATTTTGCGCGGGAGAAGATCACAAAGTCTAATCCGAGCTTCAAATACTGATTTTGAAAGCAGGATCTTGTTTCCCGGTTTTTTCTTTTAGAAGAGAAGAGCACAGGCTCTCCAGTTTTATCAAAATGGAGAATAGTGCTGAGTAATTTAATGGGCCGAATCATATGGGTTCCTTTACTGGGCTGGATCATATGGACTGTTAATTGAGTTGTGTATATACTATATACCCACAAAAAGTATTATTTGAGAGGAAGACATGAGTTGATTAATGTAATTTTCGAAAAAATAAGAAGTAAAAAATTAAGTAACGTAAAAATTGTAAAAGTTGGTACTAAGAAAAGCATGTCATTGCGAAAATTTTCTGAAGACAATTGAAATTATTGCTCAGAGGAAAACAAAAAACATACATTTTGATATTTGCACCAGCAGTAATTATGTTTCCAACATAAAGATTTTTGATGGAAAAGGGAGAGAGTGATGTTTGGTAACTAAGAAATAATCAAGCACGGAGCTTTATCGGATTTATTGGAGGGGGCCAAAAAAAAATTTCCTACTAATTAATACTGTATAAATTTTGGGGGGGCCAAATTCATAAAAATACATGTATTTCAATTTTTTTTTCACTAAAATACTACTAATATATATCACTCCGTCAAAATCTTGGGAGGGTCATGGCCCCTCCAGTCTGTATTAAGCTCCGTTCCTGGACATAACACACTCTTTTCTTAATTAAGTCGTTAATGAACATATAACCACATCTTGCCAGAGATTTAGAGTATATGCTTTTTGCAGTCATATACAGCCATAACAAAGCAAAAAAAAAAGTTCGCGCCAAATTCACTTCCCACAACCAGCTTATTGCAGTCATATACAGCCAGAAACATAATAGGATATGTATCATCACTCATTAATTTAACATGATTATCATCATTTTCTAATTTTAACGGACCTATCATTTCCGTATGTTTAATAAATGACTCACGGAGATCCCTTCTCTTCTTTGCCTTGTTATGTTCTGTTTTAGGAAGAAAATCAAAAAGGAAGAAAATGGTGGAAATCTCTTTCTTCCTCTATTGCGCCATTTCTCAACTCTCTTTTACCTCTCCACCGCTCTTCATCTATCTCCGATTCTCGTCTCTTTCGCAACACACCGTGCTTCCTCTATTCAGACTAGGCTTCCTCTCCAATGAAGGCCAACTGTCACTACTATCCTATTTTACAAAAAGTAGATTCCATGTTGTTTTGATCTAATTATGCCTTCTTTTTGTGTATTTTTTAATTATTTATCTGTCTGAAGAGAAAGATGCAAAGCAAAAGAAATCAAACTCTAGATAAGGACATTCAAGTGTGTAATTGGGAGAAAAAGATTAGTAGTCCTTAGTTTATTGAAAACTCCAGAGAAGATGCTTCTAAATGCAAAATTTGCATCAATTTTATTTTTTCTTTTTCAGTTTTATGGACATTTTACTGTTATAAGCCATAATTTGGTTGAATTTTTTTTTTGGTTCGCATTCAAAAAAAAAATTTTTTTTTTGGTTGTATGGTTGAGTTCTCTCAGGCTCTAAACATACATATATATTAATGCAACTTATTCAAAATAAAATATAGCTGAAAAGAAATAATCATATCTTGTATGCAAAAAGCTCATGCATTTCTTAGATTAATTCCATAAAAATGAAAACTTGAACTCGAATAGTCTTCCAAAATTTTTCCGCATATTTTTCTAGATCAGAATTTACAAAAACAAAAGCCGGACAGAGCCATTACAAATTCAACAAACAATAATATATTTTATTGAATATAAGTTGAATTAAGAAGATTAAAATGGGTTGAGAAATGATTTAATATGGAGGTGAATAAAGAGAATAGAGAGAGAGAATAAGGGGAAGAAAGATGTTGGGAGAGAGAGAGATTTTCACATCATTTTTTCCTACAAGATATTTCCCTAATTTCTTTCCAAAACAGATTAGGGGATTTCATTCTAAAATGGACCAAGGGATGGAAGGACAAAGCCTTTGACTGAGGGAGCTATGTTAACGGAAGAGTTGAGTTTAACAGGGCCGTTAAAATTAGAAAATGATGATAATTGGTCCGTTAAAATTAGAAAATGATGATAATTAAGACTTGTATTGTATCCAACGGTAGGGTAGAGGAGTTGCTTGGGCATATCCATTTTTATCAAAGAACCGCATTTTCTTTTTTTGGATTTAGAAGAAGCCATTCACCTTAAATCACTCGAATAGCAGTTTCCTGCAAAAATAAGGTTATTCTTAATCATATGGTGTGCTTACAATATAAAGTACAATTATAAATGGAATCTCACAAAAGTACAATTATAAATGGAAATTTAACAATACTTTTATGCAACTTTTTTTTCAACTGAACCCGTTATGGGAAAAATTATCAATAGCTAAAATATGAAATTCATTTTATATGTATGATGAGAAATGCAACTATAATTGCCAAAGTTTGCAATCTCAAGCTGCAAGGCACTTAGAACTTTAAAAGAGATTCCAAGTTTGAAACTTGGCAAACAAAAACTTTATAATACATATTTAGTAAAGTCTGTCAACCCACAAACTGTGGATTCGATCTAAAAACTTACTAATTCCGGACAAGTACGTAAAACTTGGGTTTTGGCACTAGTTTGAATCAGGTGATGTTAACATAAAAAGCAGATTTATGAAGTTACCCGTACGATTTTCATTTTTTAATTAATCTCTATTTTCTCAAATCATTTTGTAAATAACAAACAAGGAAATAAAAGGTTTACACAAGAGATCTATCGACACAAAATTACATACCTTTCCGCGCTAAATCAAGCTTTGATCGAGTGTATTGTAGTACTATTGAGATATTTGATCAAGATCACCATAGGAGAGAGAGAGATGAAATGAGAGAGAATTATGCTGAAATCATGAAAGGCGATTATGGAAAGGGTAAGGTGGGTGGGGTGATCTGACTACATTCGGTCACTATGTTTTCCTAAAAAGGATTAAGATGTATTTGAGGTGGATTGAAGATTAACTAAGAAAATCATCATATTCTCCAGCATCATTATTCATACCTCCAGTATTGTCCAACAAAATACATCATTATTCTAGTTTCTAATTCACAAAACTGCCTCTAATAGAATCCAAAATATTTTTGAAATAAAAACAGAAAGTCACTAAAATTATAAATAAAAATAAAATAGACCAAATTCAAGTCTCTTGTCTTCTCAAACACTGTTCAGAAGAACATTATTAAAACACAACATAACAAACAAAAACAAACTACGAAACATTACCATCCATATTCTGCATCCTCTTCAAAATCATCTTCAAACGTATAAGTATATCCTGTTTTATTCTCAAAATTAACTTCAGCATTAAGGAACGCATTTCTCAACTCTTTTAGCTGTGACAAATACCACTTTTCATCACTTTCTTCACGATCAGCTGAAATGCATTCACATATATACAGCTTTTCGAGATTTGGCGAGCAACCTAAAATCATTTCTATAAAGGAAAGGGTTATATCCATTGTTTCATACTCAAACCTGTTAATAGTCACAAGTTTGAGATTTTCAAACACATAATTGTTCAAATTTAGCGAGCTCCAATAGTTTATTATTGGACGACCCAAATAATCTCTAGCACTATACATCTGTAAAAAACGGAAACAAAAATTAGCTAAGGAAAATAAATAGAATAAGAAAAAAATAAGCATGTTAAAATAAATAAAATGCATAATACCCTTATGTCGAGTGTTTCCAAGTTTGGAGATTTCTCAAGTAGTGATAATATTATTGCAGCAATTTGATTATCATCAAAATTTAATTGCACATGTAAATACTTCAATTTAGGAAATGTGAAATCCGATCTCACCAAAGGATATGCATGAGAGAGATACTGTAATAAATATATTAGTCACTAATCAATCAATTTTTAAATGAATGTACTAACAAAAATATAAAAAATAATTAATTGTAAAAATCAAACTTACCATGAGAAAATTATTTTCCAAGCTCATTTGTTCTATTTCAGGCATGGAACCAAGAGCCCGAATAAAATTATTCTGCCTATTGTTATTATTATTATTATTATTATTATTATTATTATTATTATTCAGTATTGAACGATCTGCTAAATCAAGATGATTTACCAACACCAACTTTGGTGCATAAATTTCCAAACTAGGAAAGGTGGTATTTATATCTAATTTTTTCAAATTCGGTCCATGAATTTTCAAATCAATGGCCGAATCCAAATCCAGCAAGATCAAGTTCTCTAATTTGGGGCTACCCAAAACCAATTTCTTCATATCCTCCTTAGAAATATCAACATTGCTCAATTCAAGGGAAATTAGATCGTTAAACCCTTCAAACCCTAAAGGCAGTTCAAGCGAACAACCGTATAAATTGACTTTATTCAACATATTACATGAGAAAAAACTCATCGGCATTTCATCTCTCATTAAACTGAATCCCAGATCTTTAACTCCTTTTTCTCTCAGGTTCAAAATCCAACTATCAAGAGCTCTTTCAGAGCATCTTTTTTGAAGGCTAAGGTTGAATTCATCAATTTGACCGTTGTGTTGAGACAAAACTGAATCGACAATTCTTTCGAATTGCTCAGAATCATAATCCTTAAACCTACCTGCAGATAAATGAATTTTTGGAATTGTGGTCCATGTGTGACTCCATTGTTTTGATAAAATACTAGTTCTAATTGCCTCTTCTGTTGGTAAATAAGTTAAGATTTTTTCTTTGATAATTTCGGGAATTTTGGTTATAAAATCGGTTTGTTTGGCGGAAATTTCGAGAGCCTTGCGAGCTCTTCTTGTTAGGGGAGCCATATAAATAGTAAAATGACTGCATAAAAATAATTTAAGTTAAGGTTATGTGAAATTTATGTTGAGTTGATAAAATGGAAAATGAAAATGAAAATAGTTTTCTTTTTTGAAAATTTAAAATTCAAATAGCAGTGAGAACATATAATTTAAATAGTAAGTTGACAAACCCGCTAATTTTGTTGGCGCTTTAGAATTCCAGAATCGCAATTGTTGTTGGCGTTTTTCTATTTTGAAAAAAAAAACAAATATTTAATCTTCATAAATCTAGAATCACAAATAGTGTTGACATTTTTGCATTTTCGAAAAATTAAATATTAGAGATTTAGAACTCTAGAATCACAAAATTTGTTGGCGTTTTTCTATTTTGGAAAAATAATTGTTAGAGTTTAGAACTTTAGAAATTAGAACTCAAGTATTGTTGGCGTTTTTCAATTTTGGAAAATTTAATTATGAGCGCTTTAAAACTCCAGAATCGCAAATATTGTTAGCGTTTTTCATTTTTGGAAAAATTAAATATCAACACTTTATAACTATTTAATCGCAAATATTGTTGGCGTTTTTCTATTTTGGAATATTAAATTACCTCATACCTTTTCAAATTTCTTGATTTCAGGTCATTATGCCACAAAAATTGTCCATAAAATTACATGCAAAGTCCTCATCAATGAAACAAATTTTTATTATTTATTTCAAGTGTCGCTTTTCTTAAACTAGTTAGTGAAAATATTAGTTATTTATTTCAAGTGTCACTTTCCTTAGACTAATCAGTGGAGTCTTAACATAATAACAATAACATATCTAAAGTTAGTAAACAATCTTGATCATTTTTTTTTGAGCAAACGATCATCACCATTAATCGGTCACCTTTGATCTCAAATTGGTCTTAGATCAATCTAAGCTTCGTCAAAAGAGTGACAAAATTGAACCAACACCAAAATTTGAGCTTGCCAATAAATAGATCAACATAATAATCAAGTAATTAATAATAAATTTGTCACAAAATTTTAGATCTATCAATATTTGATCTCTCAAAATTTTTAGATGAAATTGTAAAAACAAACTAACCAGATGAGATGAGAACCGCCTTGCAGTATGATCGGAAGGAAGAGAAAAGCCTAGATCCAAAATACAACCCACAAACTCAAACACAAAATCAAAATTTGTGAATCTAGACTTCAAAATTCAGAAATCAAGATTGAATTTGAACTGAGAATTTCAATAGAAAAGGGCTTGTTATATAGTGCAACTGACCGGACTAAAAAGACAACCAAAAAATAACGGCAAGGGCTTTATTTCGTGACACGAAATCGAAATTGAATTTATGGATTTAGAAAGGCAGAATTCAATTCTCAACTAATTTCGTATTTTTCTGCATGAAATCTTGGATTATAACAAAATCCCAGATTTCAAATCGTGGATTTTTATGAAAGGATAAAGATACTTTTGGCTTGATTCAAAGAAGATAAAGTGATTGATTTCATGACACAATTGGAATTGAAACTTTGGCTTTTGCTAGCCAGAATTTAATCCCAACTAAATCCTGCATTTATTGCAGTGAATCTCCAATTTATTATGTAAGATTTCAAATGTATATAGTCAAATCCTAGATTTCAAATCCTGATTTTAATGAGAAAAAAAGGAAGCAACTTCAAATTAAAAAAATAGAGATATTTTTTGAATGGTAAAAAGAAGAGAGATTTGGTGAATGGAATTGAAACTTTGGCTTTTGCTAGCCAGAAATTTAATCCCAACTAAATCTCGAATTAAATATGCAAGATTTAAAATGCATTTAGTGAAATCCTGTATTTGAGATCCGGATTTTAACAGAAAAATAGGGAAGGAACTTCATATTAAAAAAGTGGAGATGCGGGGTATCGATCCCCGTACCTCTCGCATGCTAAGCGAGCGCTCTACCATCTGAGCTACATCCCCTTTGTTGGTTTCAATATAAATGATTTTAATTTAATCTAATGTCTACTATTTTTGGCTCCAGTCCAGCTAGCTAGTATGTGAATGAAACATAAATGAATTCATACAAAAATTTGAAAACTTCCTGAAAATTGATTAACTATAGTTATTTATCTTAAATGGGCCTACTCAATTCGTTAGAAAAATATTCTTCACGCACAATTTTCATTTTGACAATATAACAAGCGCAAGTATAAAAATATAAGATCCCAATCTCTCATGAAAAAAATACAACTAAAATCTTCCAACAAAAGAAAATCACAACTAAAATCTTCCTTCAAAAGAAAATCACAAATAAAATCAATAACAGCATAAAAGACAAATCCATGATCTGTAGATCCCGGTTCAAAAACACATCTAGTTCCAAAACTAGATAACATAATCAGAAGCATGTACTTGCGCCCCAGTTTGTATAATCTGAATTCTATGATGATAAATATTAATATAATAATTATGCAAAATAACATGATATTAGTACATTTCCTTAAATTGTTTTTACTTAATTCATTTTTTGAACTTTTTGCCAATTAGAAACAACAATTTGTGAACACTCCGATTTTCGGATCTGATTCCCAATCTAGTCTAAGTAATCGGCTTCGAATCCGATTCCGAGTTTTGCAACCTCAGATTCAAAGATGATTTGAGCTTCCGTTGAAGCCCTTGGAAACAACACCAAATGCTTTAAGCACATTTCATCGTCTGTTCTATATTCACTTTGCGAAGTTTTGGAGCAGAGCCTAAAACAATCTCAACAAAAGGACGAATCTTTTCTATGGAACTGTTCCAAAGGATATTCACAGCTTGGAGGCGTTGAAACGAGAATTTCTGTAATTTCAATGATTCCCAAAAGTTTGGAATTGATGATTTGGGATGGTACGGAAACCTACACATCTACAATAAAGATAAAAGATATTAGTAAAGAGAGAAAAAAGAAATGTAATGGTTAAATAAAAAGACGAACCTCAATGTGAAATACTTGGAGATTAGGGCTATTTTGGAGTAACGATAGATAAATTTGGCCTCTGTTTCCATTCTTAAATCCCAGTCTAAACGCAACTCTTTCAAATTTTGGAACAAGCCCTTCCGCGAGAAACTGAAATAAACAGTTCAAAAATAAAAATGAATTGAAAAAAAATATTCCAAATTAAATTTTGATACTACAATTTACAGAATTACATTGTCAATGAAAAATCATCCCAACACTAGCTTTTCAAGCTTAGGCGCACCACCAAAATCTCGGTTAGGATTCTTCTTCTTGTAAGATTCCTTCTCATAAATTTGCCTATAGAGAGAGATGCAAACTTTTCAGAAATGGAAACATCATCTAGCTCAAGGAAGCGAAGGAATTTAAACCCTTTATATCCTTTAGGTAATTTGATAGTACAATGGCATAGAGAGACAGAACTCAGAGAACTGCAAGAAAAGAAAGTCGAAGGGATTCTGTATTTGAAATCACGATTCATCACAAGATGGAGTTATTTTATTCCGTTTCTCGACAAGTAATGAATCCACCTATCAAAGGCATCAGGGCATTTAGCCTTAATCAGAAGATCAAATTTACGGATCGGACCTACATGGAAAAGAAGAATCACATCGACCAGTTTTACAGTTTTATCGGGTTTTGAGCAATCGAAATCCCAAATTTGAAGATTGGGAATTGAATTCCAAGTATGCCTCCGGTTGGAAGATAGAATGCTGGTTCGGCCTGCTTCCTTAATCGGTAAATATGTGAGGATCTTTTCTCTTATATTTTCTGGAAGGTTGCTTATTCTATCCATTAATGGTGAGTCTATTCTCTCTCAAACAGAGATGCTCTGTAATCAACACAAAAAAGAACAAATTATGATGTCAAATGGACGTGAGTTCATATTAACAGGAAAAGGCAGAGAAACAGAGAAGAACCCTCATTTGATATTCAACTCAGTTCACTCGAAACTTAGTATGTGACACCGATTAGGAGAGGAAACAAGAAAATAAAAAGAACTAAAGAAGGGAAAGTAGAGGCGAGGGAAACGAAGAAGAATCAAACCTGGTTCGAGAGATGATTGGAAAGAAATTGAACTGGAGAGCCGCCGCAAAATTAAGTTAAGGCGATCAGTAATGGAAATGAACAAAATTTCAAAACGGCAAGTTCTGAATTTGAAGCCTTAGTTTAGGATTATAAAAAGTGTGAAATTAGTTCTCGAGTTTTAATTTGGGCTGGACTAAAACATATAAATATATCTGGATGGTCGTATGCTGGGCTTTATGATATGACTATGAGCCTTCCTTGTGGTGTTATATATAGACATTAAATTGAGAGAAATATTATCATTCTAGACATCATGGCAGAATTATGGATCCACACATTCAGGCAGCTAAATATCTAAATCACAGTCTTCAAAAAAAAAAAAAAAAAAATCAAAATCACAGAAAAATAAAAGTATCCAAAATATCAAGAATCATATCCATTCAATCAATCATAATGAAGATTGAAGTATTACAACAAGAGAAAGTATGATAAGTTTATTACTTAACAGAAACAGTATACGTTATGTCAAACAAAAATATTTTGAAGAACGTTTGTTAAATTTGTTAAACACTATTATTTCCATACATGAAGTTTTCATATTCAAATGTAATATCATCTTCAAATGTAATATCAGCTTTTTAAATCGAAAAAATATATAATATCAGCTTTCGTATTCAAAGATGAATCTCTCGAAAGGAGATTTTAGATCTTCTAGAAGCCCTTGGAAGAAGCATTAATTTCTTTAAGAACTTTCTATGGCCTTCATCCATTTGTCCATCACCAGTTTCATTATCCTTAGACTTGGTATCATACGGCCATATTCATAACATAAATATTTCTTGTGATTTATAGTCAGTTGAGTATCACATCATTCTTCATAACACTAAGATTCCAGGTTATATATTGTTAGTTTACGAAGTTTCGGGGCAGAGCCCAGCACGAACTTCATAAACGGAAGAAAACTTGATGTGCATATAAAATTGTTGACATTTATAAATTGAAGATTTTCAAACAAGCAATCTTTTTTATTTATCGATTCCCAAAATTCCGCTCCTTTCAAATCATCTAAACTTTCCTACAACAAATGAAAGAAAAATCACTAGGTTGTCATTTGATGGATGTGATTAATAAAAAAGGTAATGAAACAAAAGAAACAACTTACTGGTTCATAGAGTTCTAAGTCAAGCACTAGGGGCACTTTGAATTAAAGATAAAGTAAGAGGGGCGAAATTTTCATCAGAAAAATTCAAGCGTAAATCCATCTTTCTCAGATTTTGAAAATTAAAAATATCCACTATGATATAGTCCGCAGCGAGAAACTAAAATAAATCAATGTTAGCGTAAGTATATGAACAACTGAACAGATAACTAGAGACATGTTTTCTTCTTTTATTTAGGAAAAAAAGACATGAATAAAGTTATGAAATCATCTTCAAGAACGGTTCTTCAAATTTCAAACTTTTGAGATCAGGCATGTAACCAATAGCTTGGTTAAGATCGGGTTTAGTAAACTTGTCATTTGTAGTATGTCTACAGCGGTCCACACAAAGGGTGAGCAACTTTGGCGCAAACAATCGGAGATCTTGAAAGTTACCATTGATTTCCAAAGTTTTCAAATTCGACCCATTTATATTTAGATATGGTGCGTTAATATTTTGATGATGATTTTCTAATATCAAATGTTCCAACATAGGACAGCATGAGACCAATTTCTCCAAGCCATCCCCAGAAAATTGAAAGCGTTTTAGCATTAGAGCACGAAAAAATATAAAGCCTTTGAATAATGCTGGCAATTCCTCAACATCACAGCTGCAGAGAGAGAGGTAACGAAGAGAATCCAAACTGAACAAGCTCTGAGGGATATTGTATTTGATGTTTGCGAACCATATGGAAATTCAAATGTGAATTCTTTAATTCTGAATTTCTACAATCCTTGAATCAACCCATCAAATGATTCATCATGGTATTTGTTCACAATCTGAAGATTAAACTTGTGGATTCGACAGGTACAGAGGCGGAGAATCTCATCGGTAAATTGTATAAAATTACGACAATAGTACGGATAAGTAGGTATTCCTACAATTGCGATTCAATTCCTACAATTACGACAATATGTTATCCGACTTTTTTTAGTTTTTGGTGATGGATTAAATCTAGGGCTTTCAAATTGAAAGTGATCAATTTAATTACCGAATTAATTAGACAACAACAGTTCATTTCCACTCTTTTATATCCAAATGTATATTGTCATATCTCCATTCCATCTATCTCAATTTCATTCTATGTTTTCCACACTGTCTTCTAATTTCTCCCTCACGAGTCATAGAGTCGGAGTCATAGGCTCACGATCTGTATCTCTTATTTATCATGGACAACATTCAAAGTTATATTGAGCTAGCAGAAAATATTAAAGTCATTTACTTTGGATCTGAACTCTGTATATTTTTGAAATTCAAATTTTGTAGTTCTTAAAAATGCTTAATCATAAAGGCAATATATATCGAAAATGACACAACAAAATTATTACATAATTAATTTCAAATTATTTATAAATAGACCATTAAAATATTACAATTTACATCACAATCAAAAAGTATTACAAGCTCTCTCGCAATTCATAATTTATGCCAAATTACATCTCACTATAATTGCCCCATACGGCAGGAACTCTTCTCTGAATCTCAGTATGAAATTATTCATATTGGCACTTCTCATCTGACCAAAACTGATATTGTCTTAATAACAACACAAATATACAGGAAAACTCCTAATTAGACAATTGCAAGAATAGAGATTAGAGGCCACATATTACTGAAGATGGAGATTAGCGAGATAAAATGAATTTTCTCTCTCCTTTCCAACTCAGACGACCCGTTGATTTAATAGATATGAGAGAACAATCAATTCAATAGATACAACAAACCGGTTGAGAGAAACAAATGACAGTCTTTGAAGGAGGAGAAAGTAAGTTAGCATGACAAAGACATGAATGTTACTGGAGAGGTGAAAAGGTTGACTAAAAAAGAAGGAGATAGCCATCAGAAAATTACTACTTTATTATTTTAATTAATTTTTTGATAACTCGTTAAAATGGTAAGCTACACGGCTGGCATCTCTTCAAAATGCATCTTTATCGTCCGATTAAGCAAAACACATTGAATAGAAACCGTTTATTTTTGTATCGGGCAACATATAAAAACTCTTTCTCCACGTTGTTGTAAAACACAGGTTCTCCCTCCCTCATGTATTGGTAAATAGGTTAGGATCTTTTCTCGAATCCCTTCTGGGAGATTGCTTATTATATCTATTCCTGCCGAAGAATCTGACTTCTTTCTTTTGCGTTTGTGTTGGTCAGACATTTTGTTCAATGTCTAAAAATAAGTATCTTGAAAATAACACGTAAAACAAGATGAACCTTCTAACAGAGAGAGATTGTTTTTTTTAGCATTAGAATCTAATTACTTTCCTAACCGCTCCAATTTAATTTTAGTAAATCTTTTTTTAATGCAATTTTTAGTAATTTTTTGTTGAGATTTTCTTCTATAGGGGTAAATATATCATTTAAGATCAATATTCCAAATAACAACTAAAAAGTTTTTCTGTCGATATAACTACCCATAATATTAGCTTGTACAGCGAACAGAAAAAAAGAAATAAGAAATAGAATTTTAAAAATAAAAGAAAAAAAACCTCATTTTTGTCAAAACTCAAATCTATGAAATTTAATTATAAAATAAAATGTGAAGTTGTTAAAAGGCCAATAGAGTGGAATGCCTTTCAGCTCTCAATTGGCCCAATTCAGCTTCACACGTAGATTGAACCAAGAAGTCATAGATTCAATTCCCGATAAATACAATTTTATTTAACACATCATATTTAGCACGTTTATCAACTCATCAACACATGAAATAACTCAACAAAAAAATAAAAGTTTACTGACTTTACTCTCAACTTTTTAGATTACCTAACTATTCTTTGAATATTCATGATAAGCAGAAAGAAATTCCATATATAGATGTGACAAAACACAATCTGTATTTAACTATAATTTTCTAAATTCTAAAGAGCTATACAATATCCTGAAAAACTAATTACATACCATGCATGATAAGCCCAACATCCAATTAAGCCTTTACTCTTCAAATTACTCAAATAAAAAGTAACTAATATTCCCAAAAACCACCCCCAAATTGATGAGACTCACACAAAGATGAGAAATTCTCCAAAACTTGAGAGGTGAAGGCTAATTCGTTTGGCAACTCAATTGTTTTATCAACAAGATCTTTATTAATCGCAGCTAAATTTGGATGCTCAACTCGATCGGCTCTAAATTTACTATCAATAGACTCAATATTCATGAATGAAGAACCTTCATTAATTTGCCAATCGCCATATTCTTCTGCAACATTTGAATCTTGGCCTGTAAACTCTTGCACGACATCACGAAACTCTGCAGGTGTAGTAGTTAGCTTAACAGGGTTAGAAATATAGACCACTTTTAACGGCTTTTTCTTCAGTTTGGATTGTTTTGGGCTCTTTTGATTGGCATCCATCTTCTTCATCTACAAACTTGAGAGAAGGAAGTAAAACTGAAAGATGGTAGAATAGTAGGATTTGTTACCTCTATTAATGTGGTACTTATATGATTTTTTGTAGTGTTTAAAAATAAAGGGTATAAGTTTTTCTTGTGGTTTTGTTGAAGTCAAATGTGGTGGGACAAAATGGGGGATTTTTATTGGTGCAAGAGTAGTGACGGAAAGCAAGAGTTTGGAACTTAGTGTGGATTAATTTATAAAATGACAGATTTAATTACTAACAAGTGTGTATGTTCCTTTCTTCTCATAGTGCAGAGCTTCGTTGCACAGATCGCTGCACCACAGTCTCCACAAGAGATCATGTTACTTGATTAAGAAAGATCTTTCTGCTGACGTGGATCATAAATCCCTTGCTGACATCATCCACGCGATAAAAACGCTACCTTTACGCAATTAAAAGATTGATTTTTTGTATAAATATTTGTCATTTGTATTATGCTAGAGAATCATATATATATTTGTCATTTGATTATGCTAGTTAGTATTTGTTTTTAAGGAAGTTGGAGAGGGCTCGTCATGACCCCATCCAAACAAAATTTTCTATATAAAAAATATAAAAATATGCTAGTTAAATATTCATGCATGAAGACCATTTTGAGCTAAAATAGTCAAGTCTTAGTTATGCTTCTCTATATTGATTCGATTATTTTTGTCTGGTATCATTTGAACTGGAGATGGTAGCTCACTAATACAGGAACAAGAATTCTAGAAACTCATAGTATCTCATAGATGAAAATAGAAACAAAAAAATGAACATAAGAAAAACTATTTTGTTATTTTAATTTCAAAATTGAATATGAATTCGGTTAATGAGTTCCTTGAATTATTGATACATGACTTGTACCAATTGGCATATTAATTAGCTTGCATATGTGTTTATACTTTATACCATGATCAGAAGATAACAAATAATGGTGGAAGGACCGAAAAAAAATAGTGAGAAGAAACAAAACTTGTCTCTATCGTCAACTTGGAAAACCCTTTTTGCATTAAAGGAAGTGATAATATAATACCAACCTTCACGGAAATATCTAAATGGGAATCCATGGCTAGACAATTGAAGACATGAAAGGCCACTGAATGTGATTTTCTATTTCTGTTCAATTGGCAATATCTTCTAAAATTAAGTGAACATTTTATCTCTATGTATTTATTTGATCAAAGAAGGAATTATTTCAAAAATAAAAAGCTTTGGGGTTGTTTTTCTATACTGTCAAATTCAAACGGAACGGTCAAAAAGAAAAAAAAATGGAAGAGATATATTTAATAACTAAAACAACTAAGTCAATATTTTCTCCATTATTTGACATGGGTTTTCAAATTTAAGGTTCAGTTTGAATTCCGAAACGAGAAGAAATGTATGTTATTTCCAGAGCATCAAAAGCTCACTTCTTTTGACTGACTCAGAACCATCAAAATATAACTCGACTATTTAGTTTTAGTTTTTTTATGAATATGAAAAAGCGATTTCTTAATATTGCATAACTTGGTCAAGAAATTCAACCAATGAACATGTGTTTATTGGCAAGAATTTATATTTGACCAAGTTTCTGAGTTCCAAATAAAATGGATATCCAAAGTTAAAATTATTTGTTTTGAATTTGGGGTCTGTATCTCTTACTGAGATAAGATTGTTTGACTGTCACATACCCTATTCAAAGTGCACAAAGAAAACAAGAAACAAATTATATCAAAGATTGACCTGGACCGTCTAGACAGATCATATTTTTTACTTCAATAAATTAAAATCTTTGCTTGATTAGACTTCAATAACAAAATCTTAACGGCAGAAAACCTTCGAAAGAGACACACTGGCCACATAATCCGAGATGTAGCCTCTGCAATCGGCCACTTATTTGCAACATGCATCTATGCAAAAGGGGTATGAGCACATGTTAGGGTTGGATGGGAGTTCACTGATCTACCCAATCCGACTAGAGACTTCTGGCTAGACCAAAGACGGCAGATCAACCCCGACCTCAGATCAAGATGGGACGCCGCATGTGTGGCGGTATGGTGGACTATCTGGAGAGAACGCAATAGTCGGATTTTCACAAACAAGAGGAAGCCAAACAAAATCATCGTGAAAGAGGGAATGGAGTTCGCTACATTTTGGAGTTCTGTTCTTTAATTCTCATAGCTTCCTTTTTCTCTGTTGCTTTTTGCTTTGTAATGTTATCCCAAAGACATTCTTTTAGATGTTCTACCTTCTCTGGATGATATATTTGTAAAGAATTATACTAATTTTAATGAAATGAAATTAACGGAATAGATAATCGCCTGCCGCTTCATTCAAAAATATAATATTTTTGACTTCAAAGCTTTCAGAATAATAATAATAATAATTAGTTAATACAACACACAAAACATCAGATGGAGAACGTCAAGTTAACAAAGATGCATATTTGACACGTTACTTTATTTCACTTCTTATTATTTTATCAATTATATGTATATAGCTCATATTTGTTTAACAAATTTAGAATAGTTTTTTTTTTCAAAATAAACAGAGTTTCTTTCCACACAAGCAAAAAAAGCGTGTAGTCAAAAAGAGGGGTAATAGTTTGTGCATGATGGGTCATGAGTTATGTATGAACTTCTATTATATAAGAGATTTTCCTACATACATACAAAGATTATAATTAACAAATAATGATGATATTTCTACAGCATTTAACATTATGTAAAATATTGGAGGAAATCAAAACAACTTAAAAGCTTACATATCTATCGTGAGGCGGAACCTGGAACATATCATAAGGGGGGCCGAAACCGAGACGTGTCAAAGACAAAACACCTAATATACTTTTTTTGTTTAGCGCATCATCTAGTTTGAAAAGAATGCATCGGAATCTCTCATTTGTACATAATTTGTCTAAAAAACTTTATGTATTGAGTAAAACTTTATGTACATAATATAACTAAAAAAATATTCTCTAAAATTTGGTCTAATTTAATACTTTACATAATCATTATAAAGTACAACTTAGTGTTTAATCGTAATTCAATCTTACATGCAAGAGTAGATTCAAACAAAGTATACTAATTTAACAAAAAATAATATTATAAAACTTTATTATTGAATTTTGAATATAATATAATAGTTATAGTTTGGAATTTAAACACAACTACTACCGGAACCTTATAAGATATATATAATTTTTATATTTTTAATTAAAAAAAAGAAGTTATAAAGGCAAATTTTTTGTGTAATTGAAAACAATTATTTATATTTAATATCTATGAACAATATACAGTAATTTGGATAAATAAAATAATGGATATAAATATATTCAAATTTTTAAGATAACAAGTGTAAAAGTTACAATTTACCTACATGACTAAGTCCTACAACTCTTATATTTTTTTCTTATCATACATATCACGTAGTGAGTTTTTAAGATGTCTCGTACAAATCCAATGGACTATATCAATCAGTCTAGCGTAATTTGTGTTAGCTTTTTTATGTTTTAGTTATATAACCCTAATATTTTTGTTATTCATTCAATATATTTCACTTTGGCATTAACGAGGGGCAAATATTAAGATGTAAGAACTTAAATAATATTATAAAGGATTAAAATAAAATTTTCAAATTTATGTGCCACCACTTACATCCGCCCTGTATCTATCCTTTTTGGATTCATTCGGGATTATATGATATGCACACTCCTCATGGCATACATGCACGTATTTCCATGCGCTGACAAGTGTGATATTTGGAATAATCTTTGAATTTTTGTCATTATTGACATACGCTCAATTTTCACATCTAACTGATTGTCATATTTTTCTTCACAAATAAACGAAACTGACTGAATGTAAATCAAATATTAATTTGCACACATATCATCTTTTTGTTTTAGCGAAAGACTATATTTTGCTTCTTTTCAAACTGCATAAAGCGAGGTCATAATGCTCTACTTCGAAAAGTCCTATTGCTTACAAAATAAAATCGAACTTTGTATTCTGTTTTGTTTTTAAATTATGAATAAATAATCTTTTCTAACAATAATTTTACGTGTTTGACGAGGATTGTTTTGCAAGAGCAGAATTGAATTAACCATTGAGGTTCCAGGTTGTTATTTGTTGTAAATTTTTATGAGCTTCGAAACACTTTACTACTAAAATCATGATCATGAACATTATTCCACAAAATTAAAAATAAATTAATTTTCCTACATAATGATTTTTCAAAAAATAGAAATAACTAAAAACTTTTATAGAAAAGTATACATCAACATATAACCTTGTTAAATAATTACTTGTCACTATCTTTGCACACTTTTAATCATTATTAGGCCTTAATGGGCCTGAATTGATCCAATGGGTCATAAAGCCTTGAATTAATTGACAGGCCCATTAACACGTCAGATCTGGTGCTGTGTCAGCACCGGACAAACAGACAACCACATCTCCACCGATAAAACACATCCAAATTATCATCTCTCTAAAACTCATACAACAAGTCAATATCAGCACATTTCACAACTCACTATACAAAACAACATGAATAGTTTTTATATAAAAGCTGACTGTATATCCCATCCACGCAGAAAAAGGGAGGGTGATTGTGTGTTTAAAGTGGGCACGAGGGTCACCACACCGGTCCATCGTTTTCCTTCCCAATCCATTTTCGACTTAATTTTAAGCTCCGCTAAGAAAAACCAAAAGCCAATGCCACCTGAATTCTAGGGTTTCTGTTCTAACAACCCCGAGAGAAAAAGATCGTATCTCTTTCCTTTTTCCTGTTACATCTGATAATTTAGTGTTTAGTATTTAATTTGACTGTTGATTTTTGTGCTGTGGGAGTGGGATTTGGGGCGTTTTGGTGCGGAATTGGGGAAGAATGGTGGCGGAGGGATTGAATGGGGAGTAGGGAAGGGACGGACGGAGTTGCGGAAGATGGTGGCGGGATGCCGAGCTTCTCTTCTTTGCTTCCTGTTGCTCAATCACTGTATGTTTTAAAGACTTTTTTTTTTTTGGAATTTTCGCTTTTGGTCTTTCAGATAATTAATTTTGTTTTTACTCTTACTTGCTGGAATAATTTGTTACTGTGCTAAAATCTCGTAGAACTTATAATGAGCTGAGAATTTAAGTTTTGAGCATTTTGGTATATTTCTTAATTTTTTGCGTATATTTAGTGGTACTGAAGAGAATAGAATGCTTCCAAGAATATCTGATTTTGGGGCAATAGAAAGATCAATCGGACAAAACCTTTCTGATCAAAACACAAGTAAACCCTTCAATTTTCTTTCCTTTTCAAATCAATCAAACCTCATTTTTCATTAAATTATTCTCATTATTACTTCTTAACAAACTTATTATTGTTATTATTTGATCATGTATCTTACAGACCCACTATTTAATATACTATCATCAAACATACAAGTCAACCCATCCGATCCATCTCCAAGCACTTTACCACCTAACAAGGTAAAATTCCAATTAATCACAATAAATCACTATTATCTCAACATACTTACAATTACGTGGTCTAATTACTTGTTAATTGAACAGGCTGGTGGTATAGGGGAAACGAGTAGGGGTAGAACGGTAAATTTGGGCGGGGCCCAACAAGTGAATCTGGCAAATATTCCAAATAGCCAGTTTGAGAATTGGGGCGAGTCCAACATGGCTGAAGGCAGCCCGAGAAGCGATGATTCCACAGATGTCGATACTGACGAGCGAAATAATATGGTAATATTATTTAATTTTGTTAATCTCTTGTTTGATTGTTTAGCTTGTATAAGCTTTCAAATTGTTATTTTGTTTTGTTTTGTTTGCAGTTGGATCAAGGGCCGCTTGCTGTTATTGGAGCTTCGGATTCTGACAAGTCCAAGGATAAATCTGGGGATCAGAAAGTAAATATTTTATTTTTTTTTTGTATTTTTTAATATTAGATTTTATGGAGGTACTTTTGTGAATTAATGATTTTTTTGGGGTGCTAGACGCTTAGGAGACTTGCTCAAAATCGCGAGGCCGCAAGAAAAAGTCGCCTGAGAAAAAAGGTGTCATGATCAACTTCTTAATAATCTTTTTTTTTATTTATTTATTTACTCATGTTACAAGAATCATCAATTAGTTAATCAAATTTATTTTTTTCTTTTAATTAAGGCATATGTTCAACAACTGGAGAATAGCAGGCTGAAACTTACTCAACTAGAGCAAGAACTACAACGAGCCCGACAACAGGTACTAACTAATACTTTATTTTATATTTTATTTTTCAATAATCATAATTTAGCAGTTATTAATTATTATATAAATAAACACACTTATCAATTCCATCTCATTCCACATTACCCAGGGCATCTTCATCTCCAGCTCCGTAGACCAAACTCACGCCATCAGCGGCAACGGTATTATTTCCCAAAACCATTTAAAATAACTTTTATCAAATTATTATTTCATTTCATTTTATTATTATCATTTCATTTCATTTAATTATTATCATTTCATTTAATTATTATTATTTTATTTAATGATTATTATTTAATTTAATAATTATTATTTTATTTAACTATTATTATATTTTATTTAATTATTATTAATTTGATTTAATATATTTTTTGCCAACAGGGGCGTTGGCATTTGACATGGAGTACGCACGGTGGCTAGAAGACCACAACCGGAAAGTCAACGAGCTCCGGTCGGCAGTCAACGCGCACGCGGGCGACACGGACTTACGCTCCATCATCGACACCATCATGGCCAACTACGACGAGATCTTCCGCCTCAAAGGCATCGCCGCCAAGGGCGACGTGTTTCATGTCTTATCCGGCATGTGGAAGACTCCTGCTGAGAGATGCTTTCTCTGGCTTGGCGGATTCAGGCCTTCTGAGTTATTGAAGGTGAAGTTGGACCTTTCTTTTGACAATAATGCGTAACCAGACCCCGTATAGATCATGAAAACCTAAATAAGCCCCAATTGGTCCGTAAATACATAAGCCCATTTTTTCCAATGCGCAGTTACTGAGCCAGCAGCTGGAGCCCCTAACAGAGCAGCAAACGACGGGGATCACCAACCTGCAGCAGTCCTCCCAACAAGCGGAAGACGCTTTATCCCAAGGAATGGAGGCGCTGCAGCAGTCGTTGGCGGAGACTTTAGCCGGGTCGCTGGGTCCCTCGGGCTCCTCAGGCAACGTCGCCAATTACATGGGCCAGATGGCCATGGCCATGGGCAAGCTCGGCACTCTCGAGAACTTCCTAAGACAGGTAGTCGATATATTATGTTTATGCCTGTGGAAAATTTGATAGTAGAGTATCACCGTTTTAAGAGTAGAAGTGTCAAATTTCACCATAAAGTATACCATACCGAAATAAGCCTAAAATTGGGTTTGCTTTAGAATTTAGATTCCAAGCCCCATATATCCCGTTCATTTTTGTTCCTTGGGCTAGATGGCCATGGCCATGGGCAAGCTCGGCGCTCTCGAGAACTTCCTAAGACAAGTAAAAATAAGGGGGGAAGAGGAAATAAGCAAAACTGCTTACCATTGCAACAAATTTCACTTACGAGCTTACTACATTTCATTTACCACCTGTTAGTAAAGAGGCGAAAAATGGGGGGAAGGGGAAATGTAGGAAGCTTAGTATGATTTTGCATCAAATATTAAATATTTTGTAATTTTTTTGAACAGGCGGATAACTTGAGACTGCAGACACTGCAACAAATGCAAAGAATATTGACGACTCGCCAATCCGCTCGCGCGCATCTCGTAATTACGGATTACTCCTCAAGACTCAGAGCTTTGAGCTCTCTTTGGCTCGCTCGCCCGCGTGAGTAGAAAATAAAATTTCCCCAATTTATTTGGGTATAGTTGAAAATTTACAAGGGCGGTTTGGTTTTAGTCGCCCGAACGAAAGGGATACATACTATCTATGAGAATGGTGTGCACGTGTTTATATTATTAGAGTAGCAGTAGTGTGTCCTTGTTGCCACATTGTAAATTAGGTGTTGTAACATTTTTATTTGGTTGTAAGGTTGTACCTTGTAAGGTTGTGTTATTTAAGGGATATTATATGTCACACAATTTGTATTTCAACAGTGAAAAGTTGAACTTTGGAAAATATTTGTTAGTGCTATTAGGTTCCCTAAGCATTTTTAATATTTCTTACTATTAATATATGATATGTTGGTTGGTTGTGTGGATTTCATTAATTAATTTGATGAATGTTTTGGTTTATCCATATAAAGTATGGCATGTAATTATTTGTGATAATAATCAAGTTGTAAAGCTATTTACAAAAAAACATTTAGTTCACCATTTTACTGAGCTTGCTTGTTTCGAGCGAACTCTTGATGATCAATCCTCAAGTCGAACTCAACTGAACATTTCTTTTTTGAACTCAACAAAACATAGAGTTATGAACTAAACTAACAATGCAATTAACATATGTACGCATTGTGATTTTTAATGACAATAATTTGATCGAACGGAGAGCCTATTGAGTCAAGCCGAGCTTACTCAATCTTCTAGTCGAACTCAATTAAAAGCCCAAGAAGAGTTTTCCAAATGTCAGGACCTATATCTAAAAACATCCGAATCAAACTTTGCCTACTCAAATGTGAACATAGCTTCTTCTATCGAAAGATGTCTTATGTGGTGAATATGCAAGCAGTGTCTCAAGAACCGAAGAATCACCAAAAATGGCAAAAAAATGAAACAAACCATAACAAATGGAATGGGATAGTGGATATCTACACAACACGGATTCTCTCTGTCAACAGCCGACCTCCTGAATTATAAATACATAAAACATACTTCATATCTAAATGAAGAGGTTGTGGTTCTGAAATTCATCCTCTTTCCCCCTCTCCTATTTGATATCTCCAATGGAATATCACAACAAGGAGGTAAGGAAATTGGAAATTCTATTTTTTTTTTTCAAAACATTGCTTGTAAATTTACCTCAATGTTGCCATCGCTCGCAAAAAGAAAACTTTCTTTTCTCCATTTTTGCTGCGATTGTATGATTTGATAAAATTGAGTTGGACCTAATGCAATTTTATGTTCTCCTTTGTTTCAGAAAAGCAACTGGATGTCTGTCCCACAATTTGGAGGGTGGGAACATAAAAAAGGCGTGCCGGATTACTCGATGGTGTTTTCCCGTGCGAGGGCAAACAGGAAACAGCACAAGAGCGAGGTGAGACCGATCAGCATTGGCAATGAAACCGAACTTCTGACCCGCCGCCATTACGATGAGGACGAAGATGAACCTGTTGAGGTATGTTCTCCCTCTTTACTCCATAATATAATGTTTCATATGTTTTTTTTTTAATACTAATGTTTCATATGTTTTGTTTTGTATATACATATATATGAAATATTTCATTAATTTGATGGTTTGTGTATGTTTTATATAGTTCAAGAAGAAGAAGAAGATGCTGCGCTATTTCTGCTGCATAATGGTTTGATTTTGGTAGGTGTGCGCTCAAGATCCGTCAGCATATACTCAGATGGAGTCATTGCACTGGCACCGGTTGTGTATCAAAATGATATATTGTGTTGTATTGTTAATATTTAACATATAATGAATTTTTAACTTATTATTATTATAATTTTTATTCTGTTTTATATAAGCATGATCTTTTGCACAAATTCTCTCTCTCATGCACACAAATTCACAATTACAAAATTATAATTAACAACATGTAATGTTTACGTTTCTGGCTTGGCGTTTATAGTGCTAATTTGGGATCTAATTAGGAAGATCTAAACTACTTTTATGTCTTGCCATTAGAGAATTATTGATGGAATGCGAGTCAATTATATCAAAATGACTCCCATATTGTAGTTGTCAGTTGATATATCACTTTTATGTAACTTACTTATTGGTTTTTTTACAATTAATATATCATTTTAACGCAATAAACTAAACATAACAAAGATACTATGTAATTATAAGACTTGTACATTAATTTACAAGTTGCCCGCCAAAAAAAAATTCTAACATAATTGGATGACAAGTAGCTGTTTCATTTGCATTGAACACATGAAACTTGAGGATGGATCCACAACATCAAATCTGCCATATTGGCATCAAACTGACAAGGGACAAATTCAGTTCAACAGTTAAAAAGAAAGAACTATAACACAAGTCAGACACACACAATTTTAATTTTAAAAGATTATTAGAGTTTTTACGATCCATGCACATGCAACCAAGCAAATGTCACAGGATCTATCACACACACAAGTCAAATTGTTCATACTCAGTTAGATTGACACACGCACTACACCTAGACACCGACTCAGACTCAGACTCAAACACAAACACGACTCACTCAACTTGAGTTCCAACCAACAGTCTTTCAACCAGGCTCAAGACTAAATATACATAATAATAGTCTCTTGTCTTTTAACTTAACTTAGTTATATACCTCCATCATTCCCCACCTCAGAAGGGGAAGACATCATAATAACCCCCAACCCATTTCGAACAAGTAAAATCCCCCATCCAGCGGCCCCAATTTACAGAATATTAAAAAGTCAAGAAGAAGTCAACCATCAGGGGGCGGGGGCGGCCCACATGAAGTAGTTACAAACGGCCCTCCTGTTGGCCGTCCAGTTGCCGCAGCCAAAGAAGCACCGGCCCTGCGTGGGCCCCGGCCTCCTGACCCAGTTCTTGCTGCTCATCACCCCGCAGAAACAACACATCGGGCCGACCATCCCAAGCGGGCCGACGGGGCCCACAATCCCAACGGGGCCCTGCTGTTGAGGAGGGGAAGCAACGGATTCTCCTTTGGGAGGGGGGGTGATGTTGGAATCGGGATGCCAGCTGAGGGAATTGGTGATGGAGAACTTGAAGCCGCGGTGCATCATTGAAGCCATGAGACGGGCGGTGTTGCGCGCGTCGTCTAAGCCGCAGTGGGCACGGCCTTCCCATGTCAGGCCGGCAGTCTGGACCGCTTCTTTGAGGTTGCACCGCGGTTTTTGGAACATCTCGCCGAATGGGACTTTCAGGTTTATCCACCTGGAAGAGCCCGTTGCCGTTATTATTATTATTATTTAATAATATTATTGTTATTATTATTAATTATTATTATTTATTATTTATTATTATTATTAATTATTATTATTATTTTTCTTATATATTATTATTATTATGACTTTATTATTATTATTATTATTATTATTTATTACTTATTACTTATAATTCTTATTATTTTATTACTTTATTATATAATTTAAAAAATGGAATAATATTTTAATTTTTTTAAATAAGATATTTTATTATTTAAATTTATTTACCGGTTGAAGTAAGGAGGTTTGCGGATGTTCTTAAACTTGCATTCACCCTCGAGCATGACCTGGCAGTCCCAGTTCGACCAGGTCACAACCGCAAAGTTTTTGTTTTTCACTCCTTTTTCTTCCAGCCATTTATCGTGCATTAATATCGCCTCGCTCAGCGGCACCCCTCTATCCACCTATCATTCCCCCAAATTAACCCATTCATTCTTCAATAAATTTACCCTAAAAACATAATAATTATAGGGAAATTCTTCAAAACCCCTTTAACTTTTCTGAAAATTATCAAAACCCCCTAAATATTTAAAATAAAAACCTTATTACGCAAAAGGGCATTTTGGCCAAAAAGAAGATTTTAAAAAATTGAATATACTTCATAGGTGGTTTCTGAAGAAATCTAAAAGATAGGGGGTTTCTTGATAATTTTCAGAAAATTCAGGGGGATTTTTGAAGAATTTCCAATATTTATATGTGATTAATTAATTTATTTAATTTGTAAACCTGGATTTGTTGGATGCCGGTGAGTTCCTTGCAAAACTCGGTGAGACGCTGATTGTACATCGGCCTGACGTAAGTCTGAAATGACGCCTCCAGTTGTCCAGTCTGAGTATTAATCAAAACCGAAGGAAACTCAATAATTTCCTGAGGCCGCGGATTATTATCCTTATCACAGGTCGCCTCAAAGTCGATTACTACGAAATACTGAAAATCCTGCAGGTTGGGTTCCATTTGCTGAGGCATCACTGTTCTGAACGGAATCGGGCCTGCTGAATAGAAGAATTGACCGTTTTGCCCCTGGCAGGTTTGGTACATGAACGGAGCGGGTTGGAAGTCGGGCCCGTAGAGGAAGGGCGGAGGGGTGAAGTTGAAATACGGGGTTTTGAAAGGCAGGATTTGAGGAAAAGCGGGAATTGGATTCTCGGATTCTGAGGAATCCGGGATTTGAGGGGAGCGGAGGTGGGAGCTGAACTGGAGGGGTCCAGTTGGTTTGAGGAACCCGCCCAGTGAGGCTTCTCCACCAATTGTTGCTTGCATTTTTTCTGTGTTTGTTAGAAGAAAGTAAAGAATAAGGTGTTTATTTATATCGTGTTGTTTGATTGTTTGTTTATACTGCGAGCGAGTGAAATAAGGTTTTGTTTGTCAGATTGGGACTGTTTTGATCTCTTTGTAGTTAAAATAGTTGTTAGGTATCAGGATGAGGACTAAATTCGTGTAATTCAGGACTAAGAAGTAATATGATTTCCCCAAATTTGAGAAAATAAGGGGTTTATGTATGTTACAAGTGAAATACTGAGGTTATGTTAAAATCTGAAGTTAGGCAAGTTAAATTTGTTGATGGAACTACTAATAGCATCTTTTTCCTTGAATAATTTACAGTATCACGAATCAGGATCCAATTTTCAAAAATTCAGAACACAAATTGTGATCTAAAGTAATTTAAGTTCAAGATCCTTACAGAGTACAGGATATTCAAAACGATTTAAGTAGGAAAAAAAAAGAAAAATCAAATCATCCACAGAAAAACTAAAAATAGATCAAAACGAACTAAAATATCCAAAAATAGAGACCAAGAAATCTCTACTAACACTCCACTCAAAACCAGTATCAAACCAATTGGCCGCCCACAACACACAAAATTCCCAAATTAACAAACCCCAAAAAACAAAAACAAAAATTGAGAATTAAAAAGGAGAGAGATCTGACCTCTTCGTTGTACTTCAATCATATTATTCCTCAAGAAAATCAGCCGCAGTCATCCACACCCACCTACAAATCCCAGAGAGCAAAAACGCCCAAGGATAAATCAAACAATATATTTCGCAATCTAAAACGAATCCCAACAAAAACTTAAATCCCTCTAAATCCCTTCCTCCCCAATTTAAAATCCCCAACAACTAATTATTCAGCCTCGATTATAAATTTAGGGTTCTTACATAGAGGAAGGAAACAAGGGGCGAAGATGGAAAGGTTAGGCGACAACTCGGTCTTTCCTTTCCTTTCCTTTCCTTTCTTCAATTTGTTAAAAACGAAAGAAAATGAGTTATAATGTTGATTACGAATTTCCGCCTACACTCGGTCTATTATAAATACCTTTCGACAAGCTCGAATCCACCCGCGTTCCACATGTAATCTCGCGTGGCACGATCTTAGTGGACGAAAGGCACGTTCGGTGAAAAGACTTGAAGTTTCGATCGATGATCATGATCGCTCGATGAGCGACACGTGGCGGAATGGACGGATGGGATGGGATGGGATGGGATGGGATGGGATGGGAGGAACGACGGTTTGTAGTTTTTTTGCGGGTAGGGTAGGAAAAGGTGAGTTCAGTTTTAAAAAGATCTGGGCTGGATATGGATTAGTTATACTTATTTTAGTTGTATGTAAAGGTGAATTTGTATTAATCTGACGTGGCTTTATGTGATTAAAGAATGGTTTAATTAATTAGTTTGAAATTGTTTTATGTGGAATTTGTGTGTGAAATTGGATTAATAAGATGCGGCACGAGAATTTAGGTGGAAAACAGAGAGGAAATGGACTTTATTTTCTGACTTTTGAATCAGTGTACTTTTGGTTGCTTCTCGTGTGGACTGTCAAAAATATCCCATCATAACTTCCAAACTTAAATTAAATCCAACAAAATAATTTAAAAACTAAAAAAAAGGATAGAAAGAACAAAAGAAGAGCTAATTGCCGTGCAACTAAAAGTCAGCAATTTGTTATAACAATAAAATAATATAGGTAAAATGTGCTAATATATGAAGTACTGAATCTCTCAAAAACCGGTTATTCAAATTCTGAAGCACCAAAGAAAGAGAAATCCGGATTTTCAGATCCAAGTAAAGGAATATACTCTGATCCTCTAACATGCACGCTAAAACAAGCTGAAAAATAAAAAAAAAATACATATTTTTATCATCATTATATTAGTATTTTTAGTGATTAAATTTGAATGATTCTATAGTTACCATTTTCAATTTTGACGAGGCTCTGAAGCATGACTTCCATTTTCTTCTTCATCTCGTGATTTTCGTCCATTAATGGCACGATTAAAGTTAGCTCCCTGTATAAATCTCTCACAAATTGGCATATTTTTTGCGCATAATCCACTTCTCCTTCTGAAATTCTCCCAATTGCAAGCCTCATTAGCTCTCCAGTCAAATCCGCAACCTAATTACAAAAATATTACACATATTAAATTATGAATTATCATATCGTCAATTAATTATATTTTAGAATTTTTTAATATTTACCCCTAAAAGGTAATCAAGAGTATTGATTTGTAACGGCTCAATTGATTTGTCACTTAAAGCTAGCAAAGAAGAATTAATTTCGGACAAATTGAGCAGTGTGCCTGTTTTGCAAAACCTACAAAATGTCGCTGCTTCCACATATTCTTGTACCTATAAAAATGAATAAATAATTCATATAAACACATGAGAAAACATTTAAAAAAAAATCATCTCGATTATTTGTAAATGAGGGTTAGGGTTTAATATTCTCACAGCGAAAGTGTAGGCCCTTCTAAGCTTCCAAAAATCAGTGCCTTGTAATTCTCTCACTAGTTTTGACATGTATTGATTGGTAACATTAGCCAAGTCATTTTCAGCTTTTGTAAGCACCTCCTCTTGATTATTCTTACTTAACCTAATAAATATTAAAAACAATCACAAACATCAAAATTGAAAATTCAACTAAAGAGAAGTGAGTAAGAAAATATCTACTGACCTATGAACTTGAAAAATGACCTTTTTACTGTTCATTGTCACATCACGACTCGCCTTCACAACTCTCTCCCTCTTTTCGTTCTACATCAAACAAACAAAAATTCAAAAGGAAAACTAATCACCACGTATTATTCAGGTCATATTCATTGAGGCATTTGAACAAACAGTTAATCAGCACTTGATCTACCAAACGATCCAAAGAGAAAAAGACACACTCGTCAAAATCAATCGCCAAATAAACATACAAGATGATTGAGATACTCTACGTGCTTAGCGAATTCATCCTTCATACCCGAATCCGAACCCGTCGCCACTGTCCTGAGCTTCTTCCCCGCTCCTATTTCAGACGCCGACGCTGCAACTGCAAAATCAAATACAAAAAATAATCAACGGAGCAAAACAAACTCAAAGATCGGATCTGATCGTGAAGAAAGTAATATATATATATATATATATGTACTTTGAGAGAGGCGGGGAGATTTGCGTGAGGCCATGAGAGTGAGAGAGGAGCTGAGCCGCTGGCAGCAGAAGAAATAAACCATGCGCCTCTTTCTTTCTTTCTTTCTTTTTCCCTCTTTTTATTTCGCGCTTTTGATCGACTGGTTTATGTGAGATGAAGGGTTTTAATCTTGGGCCAGACCGGCCCATATAAATTTATAGGCTTAGATTTATTGGGTGAATAAATTATTATGATAATAAGTTTAGGTACATATTTATGGGCTCAAACTTATTCTGCTGAAAAAAATTACCATCATAATAAGGATAGGTAGATTATGAATGGAAGCGTAATTAGCCCATATATATATTACGAGCTCAAATTCATTGGGTTGAAATAAATTATCACTGATAATAACTTTAGGTAGAATATAATTGGAAACACAAACCATTGGGCTGGAATAAATTATCATAATAATAAGTTATTCTAAATAGCATATTTATAGGCTAAAATTCATTGGGCTGCAATAAATTATTATGATAATAATTTTAGGCTTAAATTAAGGAACTTATTACTCAAATATGCTTGTAGGAAATAATGCAACAATAAACAATAACTAATAATTGTCCTTCCATTTTCCAAAAAAAATAAAAAAATCTACTCATAACCAGTAGAATATTCCACCAAAAACATTATTAAAACCATCTCACATCACAAAGAAGAAAACAAAAAACTCAATTCAAACCCTAATTTCGCCTCTAAAACCCTAATCAAGCAAATCCGCCAGCTCATTCTTCCTAAACCCATCTATTAGCGCCAGCTGTCCACTCAAACCCACACCAATCTTCACACCATCACACTTCATTCTCTCTCTAATCCCATAAGCCGGCACTTTTGCATTCACGTACCCCCTCAAAAGCAAATTATAAACCTGCCCTTTACTATAAAAAACCGTCTGTCTGATCATCTCAAAAATATTTTCTGCATTATGATAATCCCCTTTATTAGCGTACCCTTCTAATAAGCTCAAATACGTATTATACATCGGCTTGATTTTACTCTGTTCCACCCATTTTTGTAAAAACAAATCGCCTTTTTTCACCTCATCACAATTAACATATAACCTAATTAATTTATCCAAAGTAGTAGGGCCAATCAACCGCCCCTCATTTAGCATTTTTCTCAACAAATCCTTCCCTTTTTCAAGCATTTTATGATCCGCATAAACCTTCAAAAGTACATCATAATATTTAACCGACACTTTATTCCATTTCTCAACAATTTCATCAAACACCTTTTCTGCTTTTTCAACTTTTCCGATTTTACCGAAAGAATAAATAGCAGAAAGAGATTCTTCCATAAACGGGTCGGGTTCGCAATTTTTCCAGACCCGCTCCACATCAGCATCCTTATTGAGATCCGCGTAAAGAGGTAAAATGAATCTAAACGCAGGGCGGTTTTTGTTATTTTCAGGGCCTTCCATCTCTCTTAGAGTTCCTTCAGCTTTCTCTCTCATACCGTATTTTATGTAATGTTTTGCAACCATAGAATGCGTATAAATACTAGGTTTCATCCCCTCTTTTTTCATTTTTTCAAGTATTTTCTCCATACCTGATATATCTCCATCACCACCTATCACAAAAAATAATAAAATAAAAATAATAATTAAATTCCTTCCAAGGGTATTTTAGTAATTTCTAACAAAACTATAACTCTACCTTTAATATCTAACAAAGTATTATACATAAAAGCGGCCATCTCTACGTTCTCTTTTTCCATCATTAGCAAAACATCATTGACCTTCTTTCTGTCAGTCCTCTTATAAAGAATCAGTAACTGGTTGTACGTAAACTGACTCAGCTCAAACCCTAATTCCTGCATTTTATTAAATATTTTCTCAGCCTTCTGCACGGATCTCAAAGCGACACAGTTGGCAAGCAGGGCTCGGAAAGTCCGCTCTGTTTTGAAGGATTCAGGGATTTTTTCGAAGTACTTTTCGGCTTCTAATATTCCTCGCACTTTTGCGGTTAGGTCCACAAAAGTCATGTATTCACGTTCGGTGAATTCAAAGCTCTCACAGTCTCGTAGAAATTCCATCAACTAATTGTGGAGATAAAAAAAAATCGAGTAATTATATATCTATATAGTGATTAAAATGATAATATAGAATATAAACAATAAAAGATACCTGAAGGGCTTTAACGAATAATTTTCTTGTGCGTAGATTGAAAAGAACGGAATAAACCTCTTCTCTCTCTAGTTTATTATTTCCTTCCTTAAACCAATTTTCAATTGCACTAGGAACATTATCTTTATGTGTCTCCACAATAAGTTTAAAAAGGGGCAAATTGTTTTGTTTAAACCTCAACCCCTTTTTCAATTTTGAATTTGAACTTGAATCCTCTTCAATTGTAAGATCTGATTCGCTGGATTCCGAATCGGAATTTGAATCCTCCGTGTCGAGATCAGAGAATCCAGCGAATGAATCTGAATCCTTATCGATTGATTTGGGGTCAGATTCAGTGGAGAAGTTTCTGAGAGACAAAAATGGAGTTTGAGAAGAGAAATGGAGACTTGAAGAAAGTTCTTTTGAGAGATTAATGTAAGAAATCTTCTCTTCTGTGTTAATTGGGAGCTCCAAGTTGACTCCACAGATGCGAGAAATAACAGCTCGATTTGTAAAAATCCTGATAAATAACGGTACTTATAAAGGTGAGCTAGTAAATATTAAATCTGGAGTATTCTTTCAAAAAAGAAATATTAAATCTCGAGTAAAAATCATCGAAATGATCTTACGTTCTTTCTTTTGATCTATAAACGATCTAACTTTACAAAAGAAATGGAAAAGGAAGAACCAATTACCTGATCGGATTCGCTGATCTACGAACGGCCCACATGGCGAACAAATTTCTCACAAAAATGAATGAAATCGTTAAGAAAGAAATGTAAGTTCGAAGAAGAATAAAAGGAAAGGACGAGCGAGTGTATATTTTGAGCCAAAAACCCTAAACCCTTCGTTGATCCTCGAACTGGACTGATATTTTAGTTCGACGCTAGACTTGGCCTTGTCTCCAGTTTTATACTCAACTGTAGATCTCCATTATTTTCTTTAAGAAAATTCAGCCCAACACAATAAAGAAAATCGGCCCAAATAAGGCCTTAAGAACTTTACAACTCAACTTCTTTACTTTTAAAACATAACAATAGCTCCAGAAACTGCCAAAAAGAGAAAACAATAATTTATGAACTATGTTTTCAGAAGAAGAAAAAATTTGGAACTAAAATTCTTGATTTTCATAAACATTATTCACCACATGATTATAAAGTCTTATGATATTCCCAATAGTCAAACCTCAAAGATCCAAAACAGAAAAATAAAACCAAAATTAAAGTAAATCCATCCAACTAAAACCCTAATCAAGCAAATCAAACGCATCTCTCTCTCTGAACGGCTCGACTTTCACCAGCAACTCATTCATCAATCTATTAGGAAACAAATTATCAGCTCTCATTCTCTCTCTAAATCCATAAACAGGCTTTTTCGCATTAACATACGCATTAAGCAAAAGCTCGTATCTCTTTAATCTCCCCCAATATCCAATTCTACTCATATTATAAAATATTCTTTCCGCATTATGAAAATCCCCTTTATTCCCAAACTCCTCAAGTATACTCAAATACGTATTATACATCGGCTGATTTTTATTATTATTCTTCACCCAATTTTGTAAAATCGACTCGGCTTTATCAATTTCCCCCAAATTAACATACATCTTAACGACCGAATCCAAAGTAATCGCTCCGATTTTCACCCCCTTTTCATTCATCAAATCTCCAAACTTCTCAACTTTATCCACCAACTTATTATTCGCATAAACCCTCATCAATCGGTCGTAATAAAACACACTCACATTTTCAAATCTCTCGCACATTTCATAAAACACTTTTTCCACATTTTCAACTTCCCCAATTTTTCCCCAAGATTCAATTATTGCAATTACTTCATCTCTTAATGGATTTAATTCACAAACTTTCCAAACCCGTTTAACTTCATCAATCAAACCCAAATCCGCATAAAGAGGCATTAAATGCATACAAGCTGGCCGATTTTCTCTCAAATCTCCTCCTTCAATCTCTCTCAACAATTTCTCAGCTTTTTCATTAAAACCCGCTGAAATATAATATTTCGCGACTTGTGATTTAATTATCAAATCGGGTTCGAGTCCTTCTGATTTCATAGTATCCAATATTTGTTCCAAACTCGTTATGTCGCTCAAATTTCCCTTTATATCAATCAAAATTTTATAAGTAAAAAGACTCGGTTTCAAATCCTCTCTTTCCATCATTAACAAAACATCTGAAATTTTCTTCTTATCAAATCTTTTGTAAAGTAGTAAAAGTTGGTTACAAGCAAAAGTACTTAAAGGAAACCCTAAATCTCTCATTTTGTTGAATATCTGCTCTGATTTTAGCACATTTGATCGAGAAACATAATTTGCTAAAAGGGTCCGATAAGTTACTTCGTTTCGCATGGATTGAGGGATTTTTGTGAGGAAATTCTCAGCTTTTATTGGACCATGAACTTTTGCAATTAAGTCCAAAAGAGTTGTGTAATCACGGTCCGTGAATTCATACTTCTCTGACTTTTCCAACCACTCCATAAACTGCACAAAAAAATTATAAAATTAGCGATAATTACTAAAATCAAGAAACGATGCTTTTTAATTAAATATTAAAAAAGTAGAGATAATGAAGTATTTTTCAATTAAATATTAAAAAAAATATGTACAAAAAAATAACATTAGTGATAATTATTAAATTATTGAAATCAAGAAGTGAAGTATTTTTTAATTAAATAATACCTGGAGGGCTTTAGTGAATAATTTAAGTTTGCGTAAATGAAAAAGAGCGACAAAAACAACTCCGCTCTCCAGTTCATTTCCTTGCTTCACCCAATTCTCAAGAGACTCTTTTATGGACTGACTGGACGCCTCCAGTAGCAGCTTGAACAGAGGGAAATCCAACCTTTCCTTTCCAGATTTTGAATTTAGGTCTGATTCTTGGTGGACTGATAGTTCTTCTGGTGATTTTTCGAGATCTGAGAAGCCTTCTTCCAGTTCTGAATCGGATTTGGAGGTGCCGGTTTGAGAGGAGAGTGATTGAGTTGGAGTTGAGAAATGGCGGATTGAAGAGGGGGGTTTTGAGTGGAAAGGATCGGAATTGGTGTGAATTGTGAAATTTGGAGTGCTTTTAGATGGATTCAAGTTTGCACCACAAATACAAGATGTTTGTAGTAGGTGACATCTGAAAGATTAAGAAGGGAATAGGAATCAATATTTAGTACTGAATGATAAGATGATATTATGTTTTATAGCAAGAAACATGAATAAATGAATAATTGAACGAACTAAAGGTAGATAAAGATAAGTAATCAAGATTAATGTGAATAAGATCAGAGATCCATGAGATAAACGACTATTTTTCAGTTTGCAATGATTTAAAAGAAAGAATGGATGATATAAAAAATTGGGAGATAAATAACCTGATGCGATTCATGGATCTGAGAAGGGTCCTCATGGTTAATCCAAATGCTCAGTAATTCAAACAAATACAAAATCCAAGGTGAGACGAAGAAGAAGAAGAACAGTAGAGTAGTCGTGTAAAACCCTAAACCCGAACTAAGCGGGAGGCTGACAAGAGAGATTTTCTCATATTGATGACCAAATTATACATTCCATTTTGATCAATCCGGAAATCTCCATTGGCATAATTTAATTATTTCATTGGCCCAAGAAGATACTGAAAGCCCAATTAAATATTAGGCCTGTGGACTTTAATATTTTTTTTTTCAGAAATCTCACCAATCAATCAGGGAAATATTTATTTCTTTTTCGCACAATTTATGAGGATTTATTTATTTTTCTGAATAATTAATGAAGAATTAGTTGTTATTTTATTTGAATTAGGATTTGTGGTGCATGTGCAAATGCAAATGGATGAGATTCGATTGGTTCCCAACTGCTATACATACACTCTTCCTTCCCTTCTGGAATAATGGATTGATTGCACGTTCTTCTTATCTTTAGCTCCTCAATACTACTACTCTCTTCTCCATGTCCAACAAAAAAATAGACAGTCTTTTCCAATATATATGGATGTATATCTAGTGATGAAATTTCATAGAGACTAGAAAAAGTCCTCCAAAATTCTATATAAATATAATCAGTAGTCCTGTAAATTTTCTGACTGACTCGATAAATTCTGTCAAGCTTGTATATCATGTCCATTTATTTGGAACTGGAGGGGATGTGAATGGTTAGCAGTCAATGACAACTAAACAAGGATCCTGAAACCAAAATCAAATAAATAATGTGATTTTGCCACGTCACTAAATCTCTTGCCGGACCCATTAATATCTTCTATTGACTGGCACACTACATATCGGATCCGGATTCTGAGTTTCAGATCCGGATCCGTTGTAAATTTATTCAATTCGTGTCAGTTAATCATTTGTCTAAAGTTGTTTTTTAAAGTTTGATTCCTTGGATAATTCAAAGATTGCAGTGAATGACAGATGTAGCCATATATCCATTTAATTATCCCGCAACAAAAGTAAAATAAAATAACTCGAGATAACTTGCTATTTGACAAAGTAATGTTATTTTTTTCAATAGGTGACAGTGACACGTGGCCCCATTTTGGTCTCCATTGTTGGTGAAGGTACAGATAAAAGGTCTCATGTCTGTCTGAACTATGTGAGTTGTACCTAAATAAAGCTAACTAGACTTCATTGTTTATTTGACACATGTCATCAGTTGATTATGGAAAAAAAACACTCAGATATAATCATATGGATATATATTCATTGTGTTACTCTGTATGTAGATTATATTTGTGTCACACTTGGCTTTAAACTAGTGGCTAATTAGTCTCTCGTATATCTAGTTTTTTTAAGAGAAATTTGCAAAAAAAACCCATGCATTATCCCTAATTGCAAAAGCCCTACATTGTTTTAAATTTCAAAATAGATAAACTATGTTCTTAAAAATTGCAATAACAAAAACAAGATCCAGTGTTAATTAATAGATAACACCATAAACTTACATACTATAATCTCATTAGATATCATCTCCATTCACTCTCACTCATATATAATAATACTGTGTAACATTGAGATTACAATCTATACTGGAGCAATTAAATCATGCATAAGTGTTGTTGTATTATTTGTTATATATAAATACAACTTAAAATTTAAAACTCAAATATTATAATGGTGTATTTATCATTTAATATATTATTGTTAGAGAGAATAAAACTATGGAGAGAATTGATCGGAGTAATAAAATTTGCTGCCATAATTAAAATATATTATACTCATTCCTTATACACGCATGATGATATGGCACTTACTACTCTCTTTAATTACATGGAAATAATGAGGGATAAAAATTCTCTCATTCTTCCTCTTTCCATGAGTTACTTTTTGTATATAAAATACAACTTAAAATTTAAAACTCAAATATTATAATGGTGTATTTACCATTTAATATATTATTGTTAGAGAGAATAAAACTATGGAGAGAATAAAACTATGGAGAGAATTGATCGGAGTAATAAAATTTGCTGCCATAATTAAAATATATTATACTCATTCCTTATACAGGCATGATGATATGGCACTTACTACTCTCTTTAATTACATGAAAATAATGAGGGGTAAAAATTATCTCATTCTTCCTCTTTCCATGAGTTACTTTTTATATTAACCCAAAAATCCCCCCCCCCCCCAAATTCTAGCATCCAAGGGAGAGGTTTTAAGAGGCCACATCACCCCATTTTCGTGACCGTTGGATGGGGTGATATGATTCGATATGGACCGTTCGATCGTTTAGAGTTTCTGATATTTTATGGCGGTTTCTGTATAGTCAGATGGTGTAAGAATATGATTGATCGAAATTCGGTGTTCTGTGTTCTATCCTGATTTATGGTGAAATGTCAAATCAAATATAATTAATTATTTTGAAAACTAAACTGTATAACTTATATGCTGTGAGTTATAATATCAATAATCGCCGAATACTCGCTACACATAATTCATTCCTAAATAATAATAATAAAAAATTAAAAATAATGATTTATTAAAAAAATGGGCCCACATGTCACTCTCTTTCTCTCTCTCTCCTTCAAATAAAAAAAAATAATGCTTTTCAAAATAAAAAAAAAGGTGGGGCCCTCTTTCTCTCTCTCTCAAATAATTAAAAAAATAAATAAATAATTCATTTTCCCAAAAAAAAAATGTGGGTTCCATGTGTCTTTCTCTCTCAGGTAATTTTTTTCCACGTTTTATTTCAAAATATGATTTTTTTAGTAGCTCATTTTTTTGTGAAAAAATGAAAAATAGAACAAGGATGATAAGATCTTTCATTTAGGATCTCAATTGTTATACTTTCGAACGCACCATTATGTTTTCTCATAATGACTTTTAATATCTCGTGTCTTCAATCGACTGGATTGAATATCACAGTGTCAAATGACATTATGACTCATTCCTAAATAAAAATAAAAAAAATAATAATTTATCAAAAAAAAACGCGGGTCTCATGTATCACTCATTTTATCTCTCCCTCAAGTAAATAAAAAAATAGATTAATAATTTCAAAAAAAACGTGAGCCCTCTCTTTCTCTCTCCCTAAATAATTAAAAAAAAGAAAATAAATAAATCATTTTTCAAAAAAAAAAAAAGAATGTGGGCTCCATGTGTGTGACTCTCTCTGTAAGGTAATTTTTTCCTAACGTTTTCTTTCAAAATATGATTTTTCAATAGTTCAATTTATTTTTAAAAAATGAAAAATATAACAAGGATGATGAAATCTTTCATTCAAGACCCCAATTGTTATACTTTCGAACGCACCATTATGTTTTCTCATAATGACTATTAAAAATAATTTATATAGATTTTTAATGATTATTAATTCATAAGATAGATTTAATGTGTTAATTATTAAACAATAAAAATGATAAAAATCGCAGCGAAGCGCGGAAATTCTCCTAGTAGAGAAAAGAAGATATGCTCTCTCTCTCTCTCTCTCTCTCTCTCTCTCTTTTACAATCTCTCAATCTCCCTCTCTCAACAATAAACAAAATACTCTTTATTCAAACCAACAATCTCTCAATCTCCCTCTCTCAACAATAAACAAAATACTCTTTATTCAAACCAAAATTCAATCATACAACTTGGTCGAAAAATAGATACCAGAGACTTCATTTCTTTTGAAGTGGCCGTCATCCATTCCGTGACTGTATTACCGGCGTGGATTCGAGAATTCGCTCGAAGTGAGGAACCTTAGAGACTGGATCACCGACTTTCCCTGCACAAGAGGGCGGAATTCACCTTTAGGACAATCGTGACTTGATCACACGGCCACACCAGGCTTATTCTTGATTTATATATTATTTTCTATTTACTATTTTAATTTATTCAACGAGTATTAATTTATTTCTTAAGATCTGAATTAACAAGTGCTTCATAAGTACACAATTTTGTTTCTTTTTTTAGTCAATAATGTTTTATATGTAGTATGCACTATTATCATGATATGGTCAAATTATGAAAAAAGAGACTTTATATGCAATTTGCACTATCATGGTAACATACTCATGGCCCCATAGGGCATGGAAGAGATATATATTATCATAAAAATAAAGTTGCATTTTAAATATGAGTGAGTGAGTGATGAGTGAAATTAAGTCAAAAGTACTTTTGAACCCGTTTATAACGTGTTTTTTGATTGGTGGAATTGTCACACTATCCCTTTTTGGTTCATTTTATAGACTCATGACTCCATGAGCACCTTGTTTCTATTATTTTGTCCATCTGTTGAAAATATTTACAAAAATGAAAGGGAAAATGCAAAAAGCAACAAAACATGATAACATAATACAGGACTTTGGCTTTTACACAATTATACAAACTATTTATCATTTTCGGCAATTGAGGTGTCAAAGTTGGAAAAAAAAATTGTTATCATTAGATGGTAGGTTTTTAAAATTTAATGGCTCAAAAATTCTTCTTTGAAAACTTTGTAAAGGTGGGATAAAGTGAGATACATGGATAATTTACTTGACAAGACTATCTTTTCTCTTATTAAAGCATGTCAACTAACTAAAAAACCATATCTTTTATTGCAATAGTGGCCGAATTAATGGACAAATAAGCTTATTCTCTTTCATAAAAAGAAAATAATTTTATTCTTTTATCTTCTACAAAAATGTAATAATTGGTGCAATATCACCGAAATTATTGATTTAATTAGGGGCATAATAATAACGGACAAGAGTCGAGACAATGATAATTATATTTTTTTTCATTGAATAATAAGAGGGCAACAAACAAAAGATTTATCATAATATAATACAATCCCAATATTATAACACACCATAATTTCATATTGAAACCCATCATCATATGCCTATTTTTCTTATTTCTTTCGATTTTATAGTGTTGTCTCTTTCTTATAAGCAATCTTAAGATTAAATTATTATATTGTAATTTCATATTGAAATCCATGATCATATGCTCTAATTTTCTACTTTCCTTGTTTTTTATAATGTCCCCTTTTCTCATAAACAATATTATAATTAAATTATTATATCCATTTTCAAGCAATGTATTATTTATTTCAGAGTTATATAGTTATCTTTTTATACTTTTAGTTGAATATATAAAACAATACATAGAGAGACAAAATTATGATGCATAAAACCTGGAAAAAAAGGGACCATGGTCCTTTTTTCCAATTGCTTAAAATATAAATTATGATACTTTCAATTGCTTGCAAGTCATTTTACCAGCTGATGCAACACTTTGATAGCTAAGCCAAGAAATCCAATACATATTTTTCTTACCAATTACTAAGATAATCATATTTCTTCTCTCAAGATGATATTTAGTTAGAACTTAGAATCCATAAAATAATCTTAAATTAAGATATAATATTTTATTATTTTTCCTTAAGATGAATTTTTATAATTTTTTATGCCAAAAAATAGACCCTGACTGATGACGTATGAAAACGAATAATTGAAAGAAAAATAAAAAACTAAGATACGATATATAAGAGAAATATTACTCAATTAAAAAAAATAATTTTATTAATAATTAATTAAATGTTTCTTAATATATAAATTATTACTCAACTGTTAATATAAAAATGGAGGGGATTGATACATTTGTCTCTTCTAAGTTCTAACATCCAGATTGGCACCACAGACACTCCATTAAAATAAAAATGGAGGGAAGTGATACATTTGTCTCTTCTAAGTTCTAACATCCAAATTGTTTTTTCGTCTCCATTCGTATTTATTATACACCCATACTGTACGAATTCACCGGCCAATCAAAAACGAAAGTTTTAGTATTACCCTTGGGTTTCACAACAGAAACGTGCCCTCAAATCATTGGACCACCAACATTTTTCAGCTTCCTCTCCATTTATAAATCACAATGGAGTTTAATATAAAATAAAAACATTACTTCTGAGGAAATTGGTACTCATTTTTAGCTGAGAAAATTATGAATTAGTACATATTATTATATTTATGTATATTTTGCCTTTTTTTTAATCTATTTTTTTAATTAATTACCAGAGTGGAGGGAGGGAGTAAAAGAGAAATAACTAACACTGTAATAATACAGCTGCCTCTCACATTCCAACACCATATCAATCAATTACTTAAATTAAATATATATCTTTTTTACTTGAATTTCACACCATCATCTCTTTTCTTCTTCTCTCTTGCAAGAAGAGAGACGAAAGAGGAATTTTGTGGGGGGGGTGGAGGGAGAGAGAGCTAGCTCATCTCTTCCACAATTCAATTCCTGTATCATTATTCGCTTTTATTTCCTTTTTGAGTTTGTGGGTTCTTTGTTGTGTGTCGATCTCAAACTCCCACCTAATCCGGACCCCCTTCGTTTGTTTTGCAAACTCATTTTCTTCGAGCAACAAGTGTCCCATTTGGTCTTCACCCCAAAAACTCGGGTCATTTCTTTACTCATCGCTTTTCTGAATTTTTAAACCAATCTGGAGTTTTGAGTTTGAGATGTGTCAGCTCCTTTGATTCGTTGAATCTTTCTTTAGTGGGTTTCAGCGCGTCAGCTCGAAGAATCATTCTTCTCTGATCCGCAAAAGCCTTTAAAATATGCATCAATTTGTTTCCGAATTATTTAGCAATTGGGCAGTTTAAAAATTCACAAGTGTGTGTGTGAGAAAAGACGTAGTAGCTTTTGCCTTAACTTTCTCATGCTTTTCTTCCTTATAACCTTTCTTTCCTTCTCCTTTCTTCTCATTTCCAAGCCATTGATACTATTTCCTTCATGGGCAAATGATATGAGACTCCTCTCCTTCTTCTTCTACCAAGACCTGATAAAGCTAATCAAAACTCAAATCTTAATCAAGCCGCTGTCTTGCAACATGAATCCAAAAAAAAGATGGATCAACAACAAAGTGGGGAATGTGGAAGAAATCCCTGATTGTTCTATTCTGGACCTGCCTGAGTTAGCTCTGGAAATAATTCTAAGCAAGCTCCCACCTTCTTCTCTCTGTGCCATGGCCTCAGTCTGCACAGAATTGAGATCCAAATGCAAAAGCGACTCTCTTTGGGAGAGACACATGAAGGAGAAATGGGGAAAGGTTGTGGGTCCCGCTGCTCAGAGAGAGTGGGAATTGTTCTTGGCTTCTCACAAGAGTTTTGAGATTTCTTCTCTGATGCAATTGGGGGCTAAAAGAAAGTGGTTTGGAGCAAATATTTCGTGCGTTTGGCCGATTTCTTGGATCAAATCGAAAATCAGTACCGATAAAATCAAGAGTATCGAACCGGACGGTTCGATTATGTCTTGGTATATTTCGCTTCAAAGCGGGAAATTCTGGTTTCCTGCTCAGGTGTACAATCGAGAGGTAATTTTTACTTTTTGAAGGTTTAAATTTGCAATTTTGACTCTGATTGTGCCATTTGAGTAATATGAGTTTTCAATCAAGTTCATTTATTGATGAATTTGATAATTGTGATTTGTGAAGCGTCTCTTTTGTAAAGATTCTACTTTATTTTTATAAGGAAATGATGTCAGTACATGCTTTTAAATTTTGGAATGTAATCAAGTTCATTTATCTTTCTCATGCTTTTATTGAATAATTATTATTTTATTTGTTGATTCTTCCATTAAAAGATCATTTTACTTCTCTTTTATAGCATGGCCATGTTGGATTTATGCTTTCATGCTATGATGCTGAAGTTAGCTACGACAGCCATACCGACACATTTAATGCAAGGTAATTTTAATTTTCACCCCTTTTTAATACTTAATATATTTTTTTCCAATTTCACCCTTTTTATCTCTACAAACTATATTGAAATAATTTTATTTTCTATTTTTTTCATCATTCGAACATGTATTTTGGATAAGAACTTCAAATCCTTCGTGCAATTAATATCCAACTTGTTCAATCATGTAGTTTAGCTATCACATTTAAAATATATATATATATATATACAAAACACATATTTTATAATAAAAATAATAATAAACTTTTAATTAGGTATCCACCACACGGAAGGAGAACCGTAGTGTTAGAAGAAAATGTGAACTGGGACAGAGTGAGGGCCCCGCCTGTCAGCACGCCAGCTCACGACTTACACCTGTCAGATTGTTTGCATGAACTTAAACCAGGCGATCATATAGAAATCCAGTGGAGAAGGAACACGGAATTCCCTTACGGTATTTAAATTCCCAGTTTTATAAATCCATGATTTCATTTCCCGGTTTTGGTTTTTGATGGGAGTTTTGTTGGGTTTTGTAGGGTGGTGGTATGGTGTGGTGGGCCACTTGGAGACTTGTGATGGAAACGAGCATTTTTGCCGTTGTCACCTTAGTGGTAATTTTTCATTATTTTTTATTATTACCATTATAAAAATGCCAATAATAAATATCATTCAAACTTTATAAATATCATTAATACAAAAAAAAAACAACTTTCACTTATTCGATGAAGTAAAAGTAGTTTAGGTTTTCCTGATATTTTCTGTTTTTTATAGGGGTGCATGTGATATTTTGATAAATTTGTAGGGGTTAATCGTAAATTTTCCCTTTTTTTCTTTCCCTAATTTTGGTTTTGTTTAAACAGACACAATTGTGTTGGAGTTCAACCAATACACAGCGGGTTCAAGATGGAGACGAGCATCGATTTGTAGAAAGGATCACAAAGAAGAAGGAAATGCAACAGACGGATTTTACGGCGGGATAAGAAAGCTCCAAAGTGAAGAGGAGATTGCCATTTGGCGCCAACTTTGGCCTATTGATATTTTGGAATAATAATGTATTTTGTTGAACTTATAGACCACATTATTATTGTTAATTGGTATTTTTACAGAGCGGTATTTATATGTTAAATACTTAGCATTGTTGTGTATTTGGATGGAGTATAAGATGATTCAAACGGATTGTCTTGTTGATGTAGTATAATGATTAAATTCTCAAGTGTATATTAGAAACTTTTGCTTCTAGTTTCATGCTTTTCGATTTCTCCCATTTTTTCAATTAAGATTATTTTTTCGTTCCCTTAAATGTCGAGTTGAGAAGCGTACTGGCTAATTTGTTGGACCGAAAGCACACTTAAAATGGACCTTACTTCGACAAAATAAGCCCAATATTAAAAAAGACAAAATAAGCTCAAATATGTGCTGCCCAAAAATGCATAATTATTCGACAAAATAAGCCCACCAATCAAATGTATAATAGCTTAAAATTTTTAAATAATCCAAAAAAAGATTACCAAAATAATCATATGCACAACACAATATCTAAATAATCCGATACCATCAGTCTAATATTTTCCAATTTTACTTCTTACATCATCATTTTCACTACACAAAAAATTAATCATACACTCAAACAAAAACCATCTTATGAAAGCTTATATTCAATTCAATTCTTATATTCACATGCTACAAAACTTTGATATAAACTACTTATAAAAAACACTCGTAAAATTTAGCTAGACATGGTTCACCTACAGAGCAGCATACTCCACATGTTGTAATGCGTTTGTGTGTGGAGCCCACGTGTCAGTTGGTCCACCACATGGCAGATTATTATTGAACATCAAGTTTGCCACAGCTCTGTCTATTACATTGGTCTCATCTTCCATTTGCTCTGATCCATATACTCTAAAATTAATAAAATACATATTATATAATTTATTCGTTTAGTTATTGTTTTTTTTTCATGTATTTATTGGTTTAGTTAAAAATAATTACGTGGAAAATAAGTACCTTGAATTAGGAGGTAAAGAATAAGGCTCATAATGAAATTGGCGAGTTCTTTTTTCATTTATATATTTTAGTCTGTTTGAGTTGTTAGCCATCCTATACAAAGAATCTCTGAAGCATATTCTTGTCTCTCCATTTATCTACACACAAAATAAAATATCATCAATTAAATATTAATAATATTCATAGAAAATAATATAATTATTCAAATGATTATAATTAAGTTACCTTGAGTAGTGTAGATTCAAGATCTTGTAATATTGTTGCGTCAGAACAACAATTTTGATTTGCCACGTCAGGAACCCAAATGGATTTCTCTGCTGTGCTTCCTCCGGACTGTAAGAAACAAAAACAAAAATAATTCTCAAAAATAATTCAAAAATTAAAAAAAAATTACGCTTAAACCCAACAAAGAGTTTAAAAAACTTGTAAAAATTCTTACATCGATCATAATTGATGGACTTTGTGACGTCAGAAACGAATTTACAGAAGAAAAGTCCTCTGAAAGTAGTGCATTTGTACAAGCATCCAAACCAAAAGACGTTGTTTCCATATTGTTTTGATTTATCAAATAATTTGAAGGATCATTCTGCATATTTGCCATTGAGCTCTCAAAAGATAGTGTTTCTTCCAAATGATTTGGAACCGTCTGAGAAGGTTCTGCTTGACAGTTCATCGGTTTTACATCTTCATTCGAAAATGAATTTCTGCAATTAGGCCCAATAAATTTTCAAAATTAGCAAAGGGACTGTAATAAATGTTTAAATAACAGATCGGGAAGTAACATTTTACAGTTTCAATGAAAAGTAAATCTTCTTCAACAATTATAATCACTACTAATTCCTAAAAGTTCAGGGACTTTACAGGAAAATGTTATCCGCTTGATCCAAATTGAGCATCTGAGAATCGTTCAATCCTTCGATCCATTCTTCTATTGGATCCGGGCTTGTGAAATCCGACCGGTTAATCTGTTGAGACGGCTCCTTCTTTACTGTCTTCATTTTGGGGCTGTTAAAGCTCAATTCTTCTAATGGAGTTTGATCGAAATTGCGCGGAGTGTTGATCTGCTCCATACAAGGTGACGTAGCGAAATCTAACTGGTTCCAATTGTCGGGAAATATAGGCGGTAAAGGGTCGAAAGTTGGAGTTGAAAATAGCTCGTCGGTATCTTTCAGAAGATCCCAATCCATTCTTTCAATCTCCATTTTTATCAACCTGGAAGAACACAAAGAAAGAAAGAAAGAAAGAAAACTACTTAGAAAATGTTCAAGACTTGTAGAAAGAACTGAAACTAGCTCAGTTTCTTCACATCATCACACGCACACCAAATGATTCACAAAACTCCTCAGAGAGGTTTTGGCCATGATTTGCACTATATCACACGGATTAATTACAAAACCAAACCAACAAGAAGAAAAAAAAAACAAAACTAAAAGAGAAAAAAGCTCTGACCTTAACAAATGGTGATCTTCTCTTCTTCCTGGCCTTGATCTCTCTTCTTCACACACACTGAAGCTCCTTCTCGGTTCGGATAAGAGAAAACTGAAGTTCGTTCGGAAAGATGAGTGCGATTCTTCTTCTCCACAAGTTCTGTTTCCCTCTTGGTTAAATAAGCGGCTGCAAATGAAGAGACATGTGACTCTGCAGACCCGGTCTATTATAAATCCATCCATTAGAAACAAGCGAAGGAAATTTAGATGCTTTCGATTGGCTGGGTTTATATGGAACTGGTTCAGGTGAGTTTGGAGAAAACAATGGAGAAAGGGTCTTTAAAAGGTTTAGTCAGGAATCCATCAAAATCCTCCGCCTAATTGGACCAGCTGTCCTTGCTTGATCTCTCATTGTTCAGACCCTCTGTTTCATATATGCATTATAATTATGTACAATAATGTAATGACATAGTGTCATGTGAGATCCACAATTTCTTATGATGATTTATTCGTCTTGTCAGTGATTTGTTGTACAGATTAATGGGAGTTGGAATGTAGAGAGGATCCTGATATGAAATTCGTGTGTGAATTTAGCGGCCAGGAAGAGAGACGCGTGGAGGTAAATGAGCGTCTCTGTTCTGGTCCGTTGTTTTGTTGCTTGCTTGCTTCCACCAAATGCTACAATTGCTTCATGCCTGTTGGAGTCTGTCTTTTGAATCCTAACGAATATATTTTCGAATCATACAATATACTCTTTACATGGTGTTAATGTTTTTATTAATGGGTGTATTTTTTTCATAGTTGAATGAATTATGCAATTTAAATTTGTGAATTCAGTGTTAGATTTGGATTTTTATCATTGTAAAGGGATGTAGTGAAAAGAGAATGTGGGGGAGATGGAAGTCGGCAGTAGCGCGTTTCCATTTCGATTATAACTTTGTTTTTGAGGACTAAAGGTCAGAAAGGGGATTTGTACTAAAAGCATTGAGTTTTGACTTTTTGGTTCATATCATGTGCAAGATCCCAAAGAGTCTTTCTAGCCATGAATTTCCTTGGTCGAAATCTTCTGTGCATCTGTTCTGTATAATATGTGCATTTACTGATTTTGTTATTTTGGTCAAAAAGGTATATAATAATTTTGATGAAAAGTATTTATATTTGATGAAATGTTATAGTTTGTGTGTAGAATGGATTATATAGCTGTAGTCCACAGTGGTGATAGTGAATTTATGAGGACTTGAATTCTGTTCTTGACTATTGCTATCTCCTAATTTCTATGTACGGGATTGAAATTCAATTATATTCTATTTGCCCCCAAGTGGGTGAGAAATGGAACTTTCCAGAAACAACTGAGTATGGGCAGGTTTTGATATCTTGAAACTTAGTATATGAATCTATTTTTTTTTTTTTTTTTTGGGTAGTTGGTGTCATGATGTTTTCAGAATTTAAGAATTGAATTTTAACTTCAAATTACTTGGCCTGCAATATGCAATTGATTTATCATATGACGAAGAAAATATAAGTTTTAACATAGGATTTCTTTTTTATATAATTAAAATTTAAATCCAGTATTTTTTTTAAGCAAATGGCCCATAATTCAGTTAAGTAAAGTATTTGCACATGAAGGAATAGATCATGTGTTTAAGTCTTGTCAAACGTAATTATATAACATAGGTTTAATCAAGTCTCTTAGTCCAATAAGTTGGACATAAAAAATAAAGAAAATCCAATATTTTTTCTTGAAAAGTTGCAAGACTGTGTTTTGAAGAATATACCAATTATGCTCTAATTTGTTGCATGTAAATAAAATCCATATGTGATAAATGTCTATACACATATTCATTGGATTCTCTCTTTTTTTTTTCCTTCATTAACTAATTCCAAATTTAAAGCCAGGAGCAAGACTGTCCTTAGAAACTAAATCCGAAACACATAAGAAAACCTTGTTTGTAAGACAAAATAGGCTTCCTCATCTGCTTCAAAACAAACCTTTTCTTCTCTTTCAACATTATTTCACTAGTCATATCCGCATTATTCGGACTCGGCTCAATTAAATTTTCTTCTCTTTTCTTAACCCAATTCCAATTTCTCATAGGTGACAAAGATCGAGATCTACTACACCTTGAAATTTCTTTATCTTGTTCAATAAAGTTGTCCTTTCGAATTTTCTCTACTGCAACCATGAAAGGATCAAAATCCTTATGCTTACTTTTGCTTGGACTTAACCGAGCAAATGGCTTCTTTAAAATTGTGCGCATAGTAGGTGAGGAAGGACGAGATTTTGACCGATAATTAGTATTTTGAAGTCTAGGTGGCGGTTTTAGTGGAAGCAATACTCCGCTGTCAAATAATTCATCTGCAAAAGATAAACCTGTCGAATCAAATGCAGTTATAGTATTTTGGTATGATTCAAACTTGAAATCGCTAAATTCGGTATTTGTCGAGTCACACAAAGGTGTGGGATTCGTGTAGTATAGATAGAGAGGAGCACTAAATGAGAGTGCTTTGTTTGGATCAATTGAGGGATTTGTGAATATATCTTCCATGGTTAACTAAGGAATAATATTATGTGTTGCTTGGTGTTGGATACTTATGTGAAAGAACTAAATTGGATATATAATGACAATGTTGCTTGAGTCAAAGTAGAGTGATCTCAATTTAGGGGTCTTAAAGCCTTATATCATGCCATGAAAGGTGAAACATGATGTAGACCACTCAACATATTTTTGCTTATATATATATATATATATATTATTTTTTTTTTTTTTTTTTGTTGAGAAAATTTGAAGAGGATTTTAACATCCCTCTTCCAAATGCATTTTTTTCATTTAATTTTTCTGTTATATATATATATATATATATATATATATATATATATATAAACCTAAATATTTACAATGCCAAAACAATCCTATCTATGAATAAAAAGAAAAAAATCTAATTTCTGAATCTAATTTACTATCTTCAAACTTCAACCAACTTTTGCTTATATATTAGTATATTAAAATTGGTGTGTTACGAAATAACATGTTTATCTAAATGTTGTGTTAACTGTTGAGTACCGAGTACATTTATGGATATCTGAGGTTTAATCTTTTTGCTGGTCCAATTTAGTGAAATAATGACTCGAATTGTTATAGGTTTTATTTATTCCAGCCAATTTAGAAGTCGAGAGTAAACTTCAGATATTTTATAATCTGAGACAGGGGTAATGTCAGATATACCCTTCCAAAAACTTTAAATATCAAATTTAACTTTCTAAAACTGGAAATATCAAATTTATTAGTATATACCTTATACGTGATATTAATTACCCCTCCTTGTAAGAAATTAAAAAAAAAAAACTCTTTATTTTAAATGATAACTCAACAAGACAATTCGCCTGCTGAAACTTAAAAAAAAATGACAACTTGTCAAATCGAGATTTTTAATACAGTTTATTATCTTACTACTTGTCTTTCGCTTTCCCGTAGAATTTAATTGTTTGTCCGGCTTTCCATTTATCATCAAATATCAATTATTCTAATTTTAGTGTTATGATATGCTCAAATTATGATTCTTCGTTCAATTTCGTTGGTCACTGAGCAAATGGTTTATAGATTAATTGGTTAAAATATTTGTATGTGTAGCAAGAGATCATGAATTTAATTCCCGACAAACACAATATAATTACTGGAGCGAGCAAGAGCTCAAAAAAACAAAAAAACTTACATTGCTTTTTAGACAGTGTCACAGTGGAGCGATTAAACTTTGGTTCAATCCAGACGTGATGCTGAATTGAGCCAAGTTGAGAGATGGATGGGCCTTCGACTCTCTTGGGCTTTTAACGATATCACACTTTAAAATTAAATTTCATAGATTTTGAGTTGACAAAGATGGCATTTTTTTTTGAAATTCTATTACTTATTTCCTTTTTTCTGTTCGCTGTACAAGGTAATATCGACATAAAAACCTTTTACTCGCTATTTGAAATATTGATCTTAAATGTCATATTTACCCTTATTGAAAAAAATCTCAACAAAAATTTACTAAAAATTGCATTAAAAAAAAGATTTACTAAAATTAAATTGGAGCAGTTGCTAAAAAAACAATCTTCTCTCCCCCCCCTCCCCATCCCCATTAGAAGGTTCATCTTGTTTTATGTGTTGTTTTCAAGATTGCTTATTTTTAGACATTGAACAAAAATGTCTGACCAACACGAACGCAAAAGAAGGAAGACAGATTTTTCAGCAGAAGCAGATATAATAAGCAACCTCCCAAAAGAAATTCGAGAAAAGATCCTTACCTATTTGCCAATATGTGAGGCTGGGAGAACCTGTGTTTTATCAACAACGTGGAGAAATACCTGGGCTTCAATTCCTACAATTACGATACGTGATTTTTATGGTTCTTATCCGTACTATTGTCGTAATTTTATACAATTTACTAACGAGATTCTCCGCCTCCGTATTGGTCCAATTGACAAGTTCAATCTTCAGATTGTGAACAAATGCCATGATGAATCATTTGATGGGTTGATTCGGAGATTGTCTAAATTTAAAATTAAGGAATTCACATTTGAATTTCCGTATGGTTCACAAACATCAAAATACAATATCCCTCAGAGTTTGTTTAGTTTGGATTCTCTTCGTTACCTCTCTCTATGCAGTTGTGATGTCGAAGAATTGCCAGCATTATTCAAAGGCTTTAAATTTCTTCGCACTCTTATGCTAAAACGCGTTCAATTTTCTGGGGATGGCTTGGAGAAGCTGGTCTCATGCTGTCCTATGTTGGAACATTTGATATTAGAAAACCATCATCAAAATATTAATACACCATATCTAAATATTAATGGGTCGAATTTGAAAACTTTGAAAATCAATGGTAACTTTCAAGATCTCCGATTGTTTGCGCCAAAGTTGCTCACCCTTTGTGTGGACCGCTGTAGACATACTACAGATAACAAGTTTACTAAAACCGATCTTAACCGAGTTATTGGTTGCATGCCTGATCTCAAAAGTTTGAAATTTGGAGAACGGTTCTTGAAGGTAATTTCATAACTTTATTCATGTATTTTCTCTAAATAAAAGAAGATACAACATCTCTAGTTATTTGTTCAATTGTTTTTTTTTGACTAAAATGAGTTATTTGTTCAATTGTTCGTATACTCAAGTTAAAATTGGTTTATTTTAGTTTCTTGCTGCAGGCTATATCATGGGGGATCTTTTTCCAAATTTTCAAAATCTCAGGAAGATGGATTTATGCTTGAATTTTTCTGATGAAAATTTTGCTGCTCTTATTTTATCTTTATTTCAAAGTGCCCCTAATTTAGAAGTGCTTGACTTGGAACTCTATGCACCAGTAAGTTGTTTTTCTTTTGTTTCATTACCTTTTTCATTAATCACATCCATCAAATGACAACCTACTGATTTTTCATTCATTTGCTGTAGGAAAGTTTAGATGATTTGAAAGGCGCGGAATTTTGGGGATCAATAGATAAAAAAGATTGCTTGTTTGAAAATCTTCAATTTATAAATGTCCACAATTTTATATGCACGTCAAGTTTTCTTCCGTTCATGAATTTAGTGCTAGGCTCTGCCCCGAAACTTTGTAAACTATTAATAAATAATCCGAAATCATGGTGTTATGAAGAATGGTATGATACTCAACTGACTATAAATCACATGAAATATTTATGTTATGAAGAATGGTATGATACTAAGGATGATGAAACTGATGATGGCCATAGAAATTTCTTAAAGAAATTAATGCTTCTTCCAAGGGCTTCTAGAAGATCTAAAGTCTATTTTCGAGAGATTCATCTTTGAAGACGAAAGCTGATATTATATATATTTTTGATTTAAAAAGCTGATATTATATTTGAAGATGAAAACTTCATGCATGGAAATAGTGTTTTCTGTTAAATAATAAACGGATCATACTTTCTCTTGTTGTAATTCTTCAATCTTCATTATGATTTTATTTTTTTGATTAAAGTCTTCATTCTGATTGATTGAATGGATAGGATTCTTGATAATTGCTCATATAGTTTTTTTGTGATCTAGATATTTAGCTGCCTGAAATGATCTAGATATTTAGCCGCCTGAAATTTGTGAATCCACAATTCTGTCATAATGTCTAGAATGATAATAATTCTCTCAGTTATGTTTTGCTCCTAGCGATTTGATAACTACTTTTTTATTTGGTTTCCTTCATATACAATTTTGAAGCACGATTTCTTTGATATGTGAGTTTCTGTTACATACATAACACAAGGAAGGCTCATATCACAAAGCCCAACCTACAATCATCCAGATATATTTTTACTTGTTTTAGTCCAAGCCCAATTTAAAACTCAAGGCTTTAAACTCGGACTTGTTTTCAAATTGTTACATTCCATTCCATTACTGATCGGCTTTTTACTTAATTTTTGCGGTGGCTCTCCAGTTCAATTTCTTTCAAATCTCCGACTAGCTTTGAGTTTCAATTTCAACCATCCTTAGTCATCTCATCTCTCAAACCAGGTATGATTCTTCTTCTTTTCCTCGCCTCTTCTTTCCCTTCTCTATTTCTTTTAATTTTCTTGTTTCCTCTCATAATCGGTGTCACATACTAAGTTTTGAGTGAGATGAGTTCATATCAAATGAAGGTTCATCTCTATCTCTCTGCCTTTTCATGTTAATATGAATTTACATCCGTTTGACATCATATATTGTTCTTTTTTTGTTGATTACAGAACATTCGTGTTTGAGAGAGAATACGTTCACCATTAATGGATATAATAAGCAACCTTCCTGAAAATATAAGAGAAAAGATCCTCACATATTTACCAATTAAGGAGGCGGGTCGAACCAGCATTTTATCTTCCAACTGGAGATATACTTGGAATTCAATTCCCGATCTTCAAATCTGGTGTTTGGATTGCTCAAAACCCGATAAAATTGTAAAACTGGTCGACGTGTTTCTTCTTCTGCACATTGGTCCGATCCGTAAATTTGATCTTATGATTGACGCTAAATGCCCTGATGCCTTTGATAGGTGGATTCATTACTTGTCAAGAAACGGAATAAAAGAATTCGGTCTCGTGATGAATCGTGATTTCAAATACAGAATCCCTTCGAGTTTCTTTTCGTGCAGTTCTCTGAGTTCTGTCTCTCTATGCCATTGTACTATCAAATTACCTAAAGGATATAAAGTGTTTAAATTCCTACGCTTCCTTGAGCTAGATGATGTTTCCATTTATGTTGATTGCATCAAGAAGTTGGTCTCATGCTGCCCCATTTTGGAGAATTTGAGACTGATTAAATGTCCCACAAGAAATATTCTAAATATTCATGCACCAAATCTGAAAAGTTTGCATCTCTCTCTATAGGCAAATTTATGAGAAGGAATCTTACAAGAAGAAGAATCCTAACCGAGATTTTGGTGGTGCGCCTAAGCTTGAAAAGCTAGTGTTGGGACGATTTTTCATTGACCAGGTAATTTAAATTGTCGTTTTCTAAATGTCACTTACTGGATTTTTGTTATTTTTCAATTCAATTGTTTATTTTTATGATGAGCTGAGCTGTTTATTTCAGTTTATAGCTGAAGGACTTGTTCCAGGCAAGTTTCCCTTGATTTTCCAAAATTTGAAAGAGTTGCGTTTAGACTGGGATTTAAACAAGGAAACAGAGGCTAAATTTATTCTATCATTACCCCAAAATATCCCTAATCTCCAAGTATTTCACATTGAGGTTTGTCTTTTTATTTAACCATTACATTTCTTTCTTTCTTTACTAATATTTTTTTTCTTTGTTGTAGATGTGTAGGTTTCCGTACCATCCCAAATCGTCGATTCCAAACTTTTGGGAATCATTGAAATTACAGAAATTCTCGTTTCAACGCCTCCAAGTTGTAAATATCCTTTGGAACAGTTCCATAGAAAAGATTCGTCCTTTTGTTGAGATTGTTTTAGGCTCTGCTCCTAAACTTCGTAAAGTGAATATAGAACAGACGAGGGAATGTGATAAAGACGATGAAATCTGCTTAAAGCATTTGGTGTTGTTTCCAAGGGCTTCAATTGAAGCTCAAATCATCTTTGAATCCGAGGTTGCAAAACTTGGAATCGGATTCGAAGCCGATTACTTAGACTAGATTGGGAATCAGCTGAATCGGATCAGAAAATCTAATTGTTCGCAATGTTTTGTTTCTAATAGGCAAAAAGTTTTGAACCGGGATCTTCAGATCATGGTTTTGTTATTACGATGTTATTGATTTTAATTGTGATTTCTTTTGAAGGAAGATTTTAGTTGTGATTTTATTTGAAGGAAGGTTTTAGTTGTATATCTTTAAAGGAGATTTTAGTTTTTTTCGAGATAGAAGGAAGATTTTTAGTTGTGATTTGATGCTGTATATGGTGTTGTTATCTGATGAATGGTTCATGATTTGAAATTTCTTTTGTTTTCATGAGCGATTGAGATCTTATATTTTTCATAGTGGTGCTTGTACATTCATTTACGTTTTGTTAACAATTCAGTAGGCCATTAAGGCAAATAATTTATTTCAATTCCCATCAAGGATTCAAATTTTTGTACATTCATTTACGTTTTTTGATATACTAGCTAGCAGCTAGCTGCAGTATTTTGATAAATGAAGTTCAAACATCCAAACAAAAACAGTAGATATTCATATTCTCGAGCAATTCTTGTTTTAGAGTAGATAAATATTTTATGAATTATTGTAAATTTGAATCAACGAAGGGGATGTAGCTCAGATGGTAGAGCGCTCGCTTAGCATGCGAGAGGTACGGGGATCGATACCCCGCATCTCCATTTTATTTTTTTGTATTCAATTTCGAGATATGAAATCACAGTTGTGTTTAAAACCGGAAGTTCAATTCCTTACTACTGTCATGAAATCAGGCCGACTTGTGACTTCTGTTTTTCCTTCACAAAGTACGGCAGTAGGCACATTATATTATACATGGAAATATATTATTAGGACAATATAAATAATATTTTGTGTCTCCTTTCTTGTTGGCATTACCAGGAAGGCAAGTTTATTGATACCTTCTTGTATTAGAAAGCAATTAGGTCCTAATACACAATATTTTTTTTTTTGAGTAAATGGTCCTAATATTCAATAAACAATGTTATTCGATCTCTACTCTCTCTCTCTAGGAGGCTGTCTCCTTCAGTGCAAGAGGTACACCATTGTTGGTTTAGAAGTGTTTGCAAGACACTTTTGGGGCATTAAATCTAAATGGCTCGTCAACGAAAAATCTAAATTTTCACTTAATACTGATGTGGCTTATTTCTAGTCCATTAATCCGTGATACGGTCGTCTCATGCCATCATGTTGATAAAGGAACTGAACTTCGTCCCGCTATAGTACATTAGATTTAGAACGAACGGATGAGATTGCTTGCCTTTGCCTAATATAAGTTGTATATATATTAATGTTCTTTTTTACCCTAATTATTTTCAGTCTCTCGCGGACTCGCCGCAAACCCTAATACCTCTCTTCTTTTCTCACCCCAAAGCAATTTCCCTAATCTTCATCTCACCTCAAATCATCTCGCTGCCAAGTTCGTCAATCTGTCTTTTCTTCCCACGACAACTGTCATCGTAGCTATTCTTTCTATCAATATGGCGCCGTGGGATCTCGGGAACTTTCACATGCTCTCACCTCAACTACTTTTGTTTGAAGTTTTTCGAAGGTCGCATGGTGTACAATTTCCTTGCATGGGAGTTCCTGGCATGGGAGGTTCTGGAAGAAATAAACTCGGAGGAGCTTGATGCGTACGAATTTGGTAATTAAGTCTTAACTTATTATTATCAGTTACTTTTCATACACATTTTTTCAGAAGCGGTTCTTAATATGGAATAGGAGTCCTAACCCTACATCAAAAATATTTATCTGTGAATTATGCATAATTAGACATCTATTCTAATGTATTATACCATAATAGAACTTCAGAATTATTAATTTTAAAAGAATTTATTTTTCTTCTTGAGTTTTAGGCATTCTAAGATTATACAAACTACAAAGCACACCATACATTGACCCTGTCTACATTCTAATGGCAAATATGTGGGGATTTTTACCCTCACGGCCTCTTCAGGCAGCTTACTTAGCATATCCATCTATTCCAAAGAACTTTTTGCTTCTTTTCGTTTAGAGAAAACCATTAATTTGAGTTCAATGACTGGAAAATAAATATCCTGAAAGCAGTAATAGTGTAACAACAAAAAATCATACAAATTTCATGGTATATGCATGGGTGGATACTATTATGTATCTAGCTACTAACTTCGAAAGGAAAATGAATGTATAGACAAACATTCAATGTTATACTAGCTAACTGAAAACTTGAAATAAATGTGTAGTTAATATTATTCACTGTTTTACACTTACTAGTCTGTCTAGGGTCTCTTTTTTCTTTTCACAATTGAATTTTTTTCTTAGATAAATCCAAACCTTTCTATTCCTACTTTATTCAGTTCCTTTTTCTTATTTTTCATTGTTATTTTTTCCAAGAAATTCTTGTAATAATACCCTTTTGATATCTTTAATTTGTAGTTTTTAATAAAAAAGTAATAAATAGTACCAAATGCAAAAAGAAGAAAAATTAACTAAGCTATATATATATATATATATATATATATATATATATATATATATATATGATAGCCCAAATTTCAAGCTTAAAATTTTGCACCAAAATTGAAAATCTTATCACTGAACTTTCGAAATCAATCAAAAAATAAATTATGGGTACAAGCCATCTCAATTGATCGAAGACGAAAAATTCAAAATACTTAATTTTTAAATGATGCCTCACAATGTGAATGAAGAAAAATTAGCCTAAATGGTTGTAAAACTCAAAAATAAAACAAAAGATACCTTAAATTTATGAATGACGGACCTCGGTTAGGTATTGGTTGCAAATTCTTCTGGCAAATTAGAGATGAAGGTAAAGTGAGAGGGATTTTCGTTTTCTTTCGTAGAAAGAGAAGAGAGTGAAAGTGAATTTTGGCAAGTGGCTACTAGAAAAAACAAAAGGTATTAAGTAGCAATTAATCACCGGAGAAAGAAAAATATATACAATAACTGATATTTTTTTTTCTATGTTCTTTTGTTTTTTATAAGAAATATTTGATTTTTGAAGATCTGTCTGGAGTTTGTGTTTTAACTACAGACTGGCTAACAAGCACAATTGTCGGGTTCGGCTCAAGAATTGTGTTTACCTTGTCATTTTGGTTTGAACCACATCTACTCAAATGTAAAATTAAAATTTGAAGCCATGTTGATCATTGCACATTCAATGTATGTAGAAAGCCAAATATTAATACCTTAAGTTAGATTCTGTTAGTGTGTGCAATTTTGTTTTTATTATTTTCCTTCTTATTTTTATGTACTTATCACCACATGCAAGATATCACAAAAATAAAAAAATAAAAATTCATTTTTTTGAAGTTTATGTGATATTTCATGTGGTGATAAGTAAAGAAAAATAAGAATGAATATAGTAAAAACAAATCACATGCACCAACAAAAACTAATTAAAGGTTTTAATATTTGACTTTCAACAAACATCGAATGTGCAATGATCGACATGACATCAAATTTTAATTTTACATCGGCGTAGATGTGGACGTGGTTCAAACCGAAATTACAAGCTAGTACACAATCCTTGAACCCGACCTCAAATTGTTCATTAGCTGATCTGTAATTTAAACAGAAGTTCCAGCCCGAATCAATTATTTCTTATCAAAAAAAAAAAAAAGAATATCACTTAATGTATTTTTCTCTTTTCTAGTGATTAATTGCTATTTAATACCTTTTATTTTTACTAGTAGCCACTCAAAAGGGTGATGATTCAGACATAAATAGATTTGCTGAATGAAAGAAACTTTAAAAGAAAATTACTCTTTTGCCCTTTATTAGTGATGATTAATAAAAAAATTCTCAATGCAAATACAAGGGTAAAAAAGTAAATTCATTTAAATTTTTTTTTATATCCATCAAATTTGTTCTTGTCCAAATCACCGCCCTCGTCAAAATTCACTTCTACTCTCTTCTCTTCCTCCAAAAGAAAATGAAACCTCCCTCACTTTTCCTTCATTTCTGAATTTGCAAGAAGAGTTTTGGAACCAAATTCTCGCTGAGATCCATCATTCAAAAATTCGAGGTATCTATTGTTTATTTTTTAGTTTTACAAACAATTTAGGCTAGCAGCTTCCAAAAGGCTGAGATTAACAATTTTCAATTTTTCATCTTTGATGGTTGAGATAGCTTGCACTTTTAATTATTGTTTGATTGATTTCGGGTCAGAATCAGCCGATTCAACTCGGAATTGGTGGCTGCCGGTTCGATTCTGGCCCGATTTGGTTGTCCACGATTTTTTTTTTTTGAATTTTCTCTTTTTTTGGCTTATTTCCATGACCGTCGAATCTTCAAGAAAAAGAAGAAGAAATGACTAATGGAGATGAGTGTGCAGAAAAGGGGAGTTGGGATATGTTGATGATAATTTTTGTAGTATTTTGTGCTCCTCTTATTTCTTTATTTGATTGTACAGAAAATTCATGACATAATTATCATTGCCACAAAAAAATATTTCTCCAATTACAAACATTTAATACATGCTTACGTGTTAGTTTATTACTGGTTGATACTTTTTTCAGGAAACAAAATAGTAAGGAAAATTATAGTCTTCCCCTTATTCTTCCCCCCAATCTCTTAATGACGTAGCATGAGATGATAAATCTAATACAATGTGTAATAAATCAAAGCAAATTTATTATGATGGTGAATCTAATACAACATGTGACAAATTTAAAGCCTATTTTTCTTATATATGATCACAAATTTATCAAGAGTTGGCATGAAACGATGAATCTAATATAACATGTGATAAACTTAAATTCAATTTTTCTATGTAGAGAATACAAATTTATTATGAATTAACATAAGATGATAAATCTAATATAACATGTGATAAACTTAAATTTTATTTTCCTATATGGGGATCATAAATTTATTTTTATATTTTTTAGCAGTCTATTAAATATAAATTGCCATGTCATCAAGGAGTTGGGGGGAAGAATAAAGGGAAGGCTATCATCACTCTATATATGGTGTAAAAGAACATACATTTAGATTAATTTGATACATTGTTCTTTATTATAAAAAAGAAGATACAATGTTTTTAAAAAGCAATACACTGTTACTAATACCTTTCATTCACCTCTTCAATCAATAAAAATATATATATATATATATATATATATATATATATATATATATATATATATATATATAGCAATCCCTGCTAGACACTAACTCGCCATCCGACTAGCATATAGCGATTTCTCTAACATTACCCAAAATAAAATATTATTATTTCAAATATAATGATTTAAATTTATTTGAGTCTTTCTATTGTTTTTATATGATTTAAATATTATTTTCATTTTTTAAATATAAAAATAACATTAAAAAAAAAATCTGATTCTTCGATCCAACTCCGCCGATTCCGATCCGAGTCGGGCGATTCTCTCTCCTCAGGCATCGAACGACTCCGATTCGGTTACAATTTTGTTCGGTGATTTAAGGTTTTTGATTGACTGGTGCAAAACGTTTGGCTTGAAATTTGGGATCTATAATATACATAGCTCGGTTATTTTTTCTTCTATTTGTATTTGGTACTATTTATTACTTTATTTGCTAATTAAAGATATCAAGGGGATATTATGAAAAGAAAGAATTTCCTGGAAAAAAAAAAGAACAATAAAAAATAAGAAAAGTGGACTGAAGAAAGTAGGAATAGAGAGGTTTGGAATTTTCCAAGGAAAAATATAATTGTGAAAAGCAAAAAGGAGACCCTAGATACTAGTTAGTTTAAAACAGTAAATAATACTAACTGCACACGTAGTGTAGGTTTTCAGTTGGTGTAACACTGTGTGAATGTTTGTCTACATATTCGTTTTCCTTAAGTTGCTAGATGCATAATAGTATACACACATATACCATGATATTTGCAGATCTTTTGTTGTTACACTGTTGTTGTTTTCAGGATATTTATATTCCAGTAATTGAACTTAAATCAATGGCTTTTTCTAAACCGAAAGAAGCAAAAACTTCTTTGGGAGAAGTGGATATGTTAAGCAATCTGACTGAAGAGGTGAGGGTTAAGATCCTCACTTATTTGAAATTAGACGAGGCGGGGCGAACAAGCATCTTATCAAGCAAATGGAGATACACCTGGACTTTCATTCCTGAGTTAGCAATTTCAGACGATTACATTTGGGGCTATAGGATTTATGCAGATTCTTCATCTTATGCAGAAGAAATCCGGTGCAGGAGGTTCGAAACATTTGTAGATATAATCTTTGTGCTTCATACCGGCCCAATCCGAAAATGTAAGCTCTCCACCATGCTCCCTTGTTACGACGGATTCGATAGGTGGATTCTGAATTTGTCGAGAAATGGAATCGAAGAACTCACGCTTGACATTGGTTATAATGGTTGGACAGACTACATACTCAATTCGAGTTTCTTCAATTGTGAAAAACTCAGTTGCGTCAACCTAACCCAATTAGCCATAATTATCCCTTCATGGTTCAAAGGATTTAATCATGTTCATATCCTCGCGTTGCAATTTGTTCTAATTTCGGCAGAAGATATTGGGAAGCTGATCTCAAGCTGCCCTCAGATGAAGATACTAAAACTCCGTGACCTCAGGGTGGACCCTTTTTCCCTCAGTATTGATGCACCTAACCTAGAAAGTTTAGAACTCGGAGGCAGTTTTGAAAATATTCTGATTTGCGGACCTAAGCTCGAAAGTTTCGAACTTTCAGCCAGTTATTCAGATCTCCAAATACGGGCGCCAAAGTTGATTTCTCTATTCATAGAGATGATAGCTCCGTTAGGAGATAACAATGGCAAGAAAAATTTCCTACAATTTCTTGGTGAAGCGCCATGTTATAATACAACATAATAAAAGGCAGATGAAATAATATGAAAATGTTGAAAAGTCAATAAACTACTTACCTTGAAGACCCATTCACACCTTCACCACTTGAGCTGAAATTTTCATTTTTATTTTGGCTTGGATGAATTAAGGCGGTGCCTATTATTTTCCTTATAATATTTTGATATTATTCCTTCTCTCTCAAAACACAAAAAATAAAACCATTTTCTCAATAGAGAGAGAGAGGCAGAGAGAGAGAGAAGAGTAGCGGCTGGAGAGAGAACGCGAGTATAGGCGAGTCAAGTAGAGCGAAGGTCGGGTCGGAGGCCGACATCACCGGAACTCACGTATCGGAGAAGAGCGAGTAACCTTAATCGCAAAGCTTGAGCTTTTTGAGGTAATAGCTCAGATTTATCCTCAATATAAGTTGGAAACTCGTATATTGCCATTAAAATTTGATCAAAAGCTTGGAATAATGAAAACCCTAGATTTTGGGGTTAAGTCGGAATTGAGTGGGGAGATGGGAAAATGAATTTTTGAGTCGAGAGGTGACCTGTGGTTGTCCGGGCGTCTGATTGGTGGCGTCTCGGCCAACTATTGTGTCGCTTTCATGGGGATAAAAGAGAGCTCGATTGGAGCTCTGTTTGGAGAAGAAGCAAATGGAAGAGAAGGAAGGTAGGCGGAAGGAAGGAGAGAGAATTAAGATGCTTAAGTTATCGGGTCGGATTCAGTTATTAACGGGTCGGATACGGGTCGGGTTTAATATCCATCAAACAAATATCCATTAAGCCTTTTAATATAAATCTGGATTGGGCCGAGTTTAATGGGCTGGATTTTAATTAATGATGGGCTGAATTATATTTCGAGTTTGGGCTGAGAATAATAATTAAATTTGAATTGGGTATTTATTTGAAGTTGGGCCATGTAGTAATTAATTAAAATGGATTAGGCCTTCTACTTATAATGATCCAATTAATTAATAGTTGGATTAATAAGCTTTTAGGCCAAGATAAAATACATGGCTGAGTATTTGAGTAATTGAGTATTTCTATTCAGTAGGTAGTTGTAGTTGCTATCAGTAGAATAAAATCAGTTTTAACTGACGTGTCCGATTAGTAGAATTGAATTCAGTAAAATATTCATAACTTCTCCATTCAGTATCCGTTTTCAGTGTTCTTGTAGTCGTCGGAATATTTATTCCGAGGCGGTTTTAATGGTAGTAATTAAAATATATTATTATTATTATTTATTTATTTATTTAATTATTTTTCAATATTATATAAATGTAGTTATTTCAGTAGAATATGTAGTCAGTGGTAGATCTTGTGGTATAACTGATAGTGGAAGAAAATTATTATTTTTATACACGTGGATGAGGAAGACACATGTACGGACAATTTTGGTAGGCCTGGTACCAGAGAGCAATTTTTGGGTCGCTCCCGAAACTTGCAAACTGTTAGACGTGACAGTACGGTCTCCTCGGGTGGTTAGAGGGGGCGTGTTTCCACTGTGGCAAAGTTGGAGACACCACTCTCGTGTGGTTGAGAGTGCAGCAGACTGACTTATCTCAAGTAGATCCGAGATTGCAGTCTATGAGTGGGTCCCGTGTGGTTGCCAACCTTATCGTAGTTTTTAAATATACTTATATGTATATTTTCAGTAGTACTACTTATAATATTATAAAAGTAGTAATTTTTATAGCAAGTGTTAGTTCTTATAAGTGGTGACAGTGTTTCATGGAAGTGTAGTATTTATCATTCCAGTAGGGTAGTAGCTGTAGTAGTGGATAATATTTTATTATCTGACGCTCAGCCAATATTTCCAGGTAGCGCTTGAGGCAGGAGGTGGTGGCATACATAGATTATTTTGAGAGCATAGCAGAGAGAGCCAGTACTAGTGTATATTTTTATCTAGTAGTTTTTAGTTGTATTTTTAGTTTGTAGATATTGTTTTTACTTTTACGTGGTGAGATGTGGCTTGTATTGTTTTGACTCTTGCTATTGCTCTATATATATATCTATATGTGTTGTGCATGATGATTTTGGATCGTGACACGCCAGAACTTCAAAAGTTTCAAACTAAGGGATTCATGGTATGTAAATGTTTTTCTTCGTCATCCCATTACTTCATTATTAGTTATTTGATTTCATCTCCTCAAGAAAATTTATTTGATTTCATCTCTTCAAGAAAATTTATTTGATTTCATGTATTACATATCTATGACTTGAACTATTTGTCACAGTATCTCTCCTTTGAACCTTGGTTGGAGCAATTCTTGTCAATCCTTAATCATCTGAAGAATGCGAGCGTCGTTTTAGATATTTGTGAAGAGAAAGAACCTCCTATTGTTTTGACTTTATTTCAGAGAGCGCTTAATCTACAGTCACTCGATATACATGTTAATATTTTCACCATCTTTTTCTCTATTTTTTTAATTCATTCTTATTTTTCGTTGTAATATTATTTTGCAGGTGGATCGCACTTCGTGCGATGGATCCCCATCAGCAACTGGATCCTTCTGGGAAGCAGTTAAGGCGAAGAAGGATTTATTTAAGTGTCTCGAAATGGTAAAGATAACACTGTACTTTGGATATGGAGAACTGTTGGTACTTCCATTAGTTAAATTCATACTAGGTTCTGCACCGCGACTTTCGAGCGTAACTATTACTAGAGAATTTTTTGTCCAGAATAAAGATCATGAGATAATGAGGCTTAGACAATTGATGAGTCTTCCGCGAGCTTCACCGCGAGCTAAAATCATGTTTGAATAAATTCAGTAGTTTGTATGCTTGTTTTCGGTATTAAGGGACAAATGATAAGATGTAGGATAAGTAGCAACTTCATGTTTTTCTGTTTTTTCCTTTAATTTATTGACGACTTCCTTTTTTTCTCTATTGCTTTAGATAAAACTTGTATGACTAAAGATTATTTTTATCATTTTTATTGAAAGTATCTCGATAAATAATCGCCTACAAAAAGCTTCAAAAAAGTATAACAGTTTCATTAAAGATATTGTGTCAAATGTTTGGAGGTGCTTGTATAATCTGACACATAAAATCTGAGAATAAATAAATTCTTATTTTTTTTGTAAAGACAAGATAGCCCATTGGAGAATAGTAATGATAAGATAGCCCAAAAGAGAAGACTCGGCCCATTGGACTAAAAAAAATCCAGAAATGACAAATTTACATAAATGCCCCTGGCGGTTCTTTTGAAATCATCCACAAGTCCCGATTTAGAAATCTGTTAATCGAATTTATTTCCTTCCATTTTCTCTCCAAACCTGATATTTATATATAGAGAGAGAGATAGAAGAGACAGATCGGAAAAAAAGAGAGAGAGATGACGGACGGCCACCACTTCGACAATATCATGCTCGGCGGCCCAGTAGGCAGGGTAAGAAGAAAAATAATCTCTCTCTCTCCCTCTCTCTCTCTCTCTTTTACCTTTTTAACTGTATGTTCGGATTTTTCATCGCAATTTAGGGCTTTGCAATTGATTTTTGGTTGTTTTTATGCTCTCCTATTGTTTTGTTAGGTTTGTACGGACCCAGGTCAGCTAAGGATTCATTCAGGCGGGATCGTGTGGCAGAAGCAAGGGGGCGGAAAAGTAGTAGAAATCCATAAATCGAACATTGGTTCCATTGATTGGATGCCCACGGTGCACAGGGATTTTGAACTCCACATTAGGCTCAATGACATTGAGGGCTCCTTTTATAGCTTCCTCTCATTCAGGGAGCAGGTCTGGTACCAAAAAACAAAAGAAGAAAAAGAAGAAGAATAAAAATTGACATAATAATGTCTGGCTTTGTTTATGCAGGATGTTACCAGTTTAAGTAGATTTGTTCTTAAAAATATCGGAATTACTCCGAGGATGAAACGAGACCCAAATGCCCGCCCTAAAAAGATGAGCGCCTTCATGTTGTTCTCCGATTATGAAACAGACGTAAGTCTTTTTAGATTTAATTTTGTTCTTACTTAATAATTTCAGTAGTAATGCTGAAATCAGAGAGAATTATGCAGAATATAAAGAAAGCTTACCCTCGATTGGGATCTACTCAAGTGAAAAAGGTGCTTGAAGATAAATGGAAGGAGTTACCAGGTATTATTAAAGAAATTAGTCACCAAATAACTAGTCTGCTTTGTAATATAAGCCTTCCAAAATTGTAGGATAATTTACCCTTCTGTAATATGATTTCCAAAACTGTAATGTGATTTACTTTTCTGAATGAAAATTTACCTTTCTAACCTACGAATCTATCAAATTTACCTTTCTAACCTAACAATTTATAAAATTTACCTTTCTAACCTAAGAATCTATAAAATTTACCTTTCTAACCCAACAATCTATAAAATTTACCTTTGAATATCTTATTCTTTTTGTATCGTTTTGAGCAGAAGATGAGAAAGAGGAGTATGAACTGAAGGAACTGTTGGACAAGAGACGTTATTATGATGAACTGAGGATTTACATGAAGACCACTCCCATATTTTTACTAGCGGATCTTGGCAATGAATCAGGATAAAATATTAAGGGGATTTTCAGTTAGGTTTTTATTATTAAGGGGTTTTTCGGTTAGGTTTCTGTTTCTACTGTTCAGATGGTTGTGTACTTGGAATGATTGAATTTGTCCTTAGTTTTGTAAAATATATATGTTTGCAAGCATGTAGTTTGCGAACTGAACTCCTGTTTTATTTTCTTTGTTTTATGAACTTATGCTTGTTAGCAAACTGAACTCCTGTTTTATTTTGTTTGTTTAAATAACGTAAGTTTGTTAGCAAACTGGACTCTTCTTTCTTTTCTTTTCTTCTTTTCTTTTTTTAATGATTACATGTGAAATGAGCTGCTCTTTTTGTTCTGATTGCTTTATGAATGCATGTTTGAGGTTTTTTGGACCAAGTGAGTCACCAAATTCTGCTTTGTAAAAAAAAATTTAAGCCTTCTAAACTGTAGGATATTTTACTCTTCTGTGATATGATTTACCTTTCTAACCTAAGAATCTATCATATTTAACCTTCCAAAAATTCGAAGACATCAAATTCACCGGTTGAAATATCTTGTTCTTTTTTTACCGTTTTGAGCAGAGGAGGAAAAAGTGGAATATGAACTGATGGAGCTTCTGGACAAGAGATGTCATGAGGATGAACTGAGGATTTACATGAAGAATGATCCTATATTACTAGTGGATACGATGAATTGAATCAGACTAAAATATTAAGGAGCTATTCGTTTTTTTACTGTTTCGGATGGTTGTGGACTTGGAAGGATTGAGTTTACCTTAGTTATGTAATATTTATATTTGCAAACAGGTAGTTATGTTTATCTCTGTTATGTTTGGAAATTTGGATATAGTATTCAATTTATGAGACAAATACGGATATGGATATTAATCGTGTTCTGATAATATTTGTCTATGGATGTCTGTTTTCTGGCAAAGCTAAGTAGAACTCATTCAAAAATTTATTTCCTCTTGTTTAGTAGAACTTGTGATTTGTTTCCTTTATTTCATTGTTTCCTGATGCAATTTAGTAATCTATTTTCATTAGAGTTGGAATTTTAGCTCATGACTCGCAACTCACTTGTGTTTGACTCGATATAAAACTCGATAACAGCTTGCTCAATTGCAGCTCGAGCAAATTTTGAGTTTATGAGACAAATTTCGAGTTTGAGCATTTTCAGGTCAGAGCCAGCTTGCTCAAACTTGACTCGTTTACAGCTCTATTTCTCACTTCTTCATATGATGAAACTCTAATTGCTAAAATGGACCTAGTTTATAATCGTATGTGTATATATATATATATATATTATTGTTTATTGATGATAATTTTATTAGCTAAAAAGATATTATTTTTCTATTTTATAAATACTCAATATATTATATATACTAAATTGCTAGTGGTAATAAATGAGTTATATAGAACATCAAAAAAAAAAAAAAAATCAGTTATATAACAATTTACTTTCTTAACAAAATATCCGGCTTAATAACTCTTGTTTATATCTGGTATTCCTAAATATTTGAATTGTATTCATATCCGTTTAATATCCTAGTTGTATCCATATCATATAGCATATGCTCAAAATAATATGGATATAGATATGTTCAAGAGCACTATGATATGAAATACTCAAGGTTTGCAAATGATTAATTGATATGGGCCCTTTTGGGCCTCGAACAACAAAGAGTACGTGTGGATCCGTTCTTAATATTATATCATCTGCTATCGACGCGGGAGAGAGAGAGAGAAAGAAGAAAGTAATATATATATAGAGAGAGGATGAGACTGATCAGAAAGAAAGGATAGAAGATGACGGACGGCCGCCAGTTCAACGGTATCGTGCTCTGCGGCCGAGGAGGAGTCAAGGTAAGTAGAAAAATAATCTAACTCTCTCTCTTACCTCTTTCGTTGATTTTCTGTCCGGATTTTTATCGGAATTTAGGTTTCGTGATTGATTTTTGGTTGTTTTTTGCCCTTTCTTGTGACTTTTTAACTCAGAAAGTATGAAGGAGAAATTTGGGTTTCTTTTGTAACTGGTTGTCTTTCCATTTGTTTTTTGTAATAGATTTGTGAGGATCCAGGTCATCTAAGGGTTCATTCAGGCGGGTTCATGTGGCGGCAACAAGGCGGTGAAAAAGTAGTAGAAATCGATAAATCGAACATTGGCACTATTGATTGGATGACCAAAATTCCAATGGTTTTTGAACTCCACTTGAGGCTGATCAGGGGCGGGCTCTTTTATAACTTCATCGCGTTTAGAGAACAGGTACTTGTTTATTAAAAAAAAAGAATGATAGAAGTTTCTTTGATGATGCTTGGCTTTGTTTTTTCAGGATGTTACCAGTTTAAGTAGATTTATTCGGAAAAATATCGGAATTAAGCCCGGGATGAAAAAAGACCGAAATGCCCCTAAAAGGGCCATGAGCGCCTTCATGCTCTTTTGCAATTCAGAAATAGACGTAAGTCTTTTTTTACTTTAATTTTTGATAGATTACTTAATACTTTCAGTAAGAATGTTGGCATGAGACTTTGTTTAATTGTGCAGAATATAAAGAAAGCTAATCCTCGATTGACATCTATGAAGTGACAAAGGCGCTTGAAGATAAATGGAAGGAATTACCAGGTATTATGAAAGAAATTAAGCCTTCCGAAACTGTAATATGATTTTACCCTTTAATATGATTTATACCCTTCTGAATGAACAAATACCAATCAAACACCATTCTAAAACCGCCCCAAAATCTATCTTATTTGCCCTTCTAATATTTCAAAACATCAAATTTATATGTTTTAAATCATTTAATCCTTCAATAACAAACCATTAAATCTGAATATTTTCATATTTTTTATCGTTTCGAGCAGATGAGGAGATAGAGGAATATGAAATAATGGAATATGAGGACGTAAAACGTTATAAGAATGAAAGGGCGCTTTATAAGAGTCCAGTTTTACTATTACTATCGACTGGCGATGAATCAGACTAAAATATTTTGGGGCTTTTCTGTTATTTTCTAAACTATTGAGGGGATTTTTCAATATGGATGAACTTGAAGGATTGAGTTTATGGCAGTTACGTAATATTTATGTCTGCTAATGTGTAGTGTTTTATTTTGTTTGCTTTGTGAATATATGTATATTTCAATATTAATATGTAATCAACCATATACTTCCCTATTGCTCTTTATAGAAGATTTTATTCTTAAATTCAGTTTCTCATTACTATCTTTTTTCCAAAAGTCCGTAAGGGTGAATTTCATTTGTAGAAGAATGTTACATAAATTTCAATATTATCTCTATTTTTTTTTTCTGAAAGCCGGAGCATAATTTCATCTAGCAAAAAACTATACATAAATTCGTTAATGAACTAAAGATGCCCAAATTAAGGTTTTTAAGTGTACACATCATTATATTGGAATAAAAAGCCTTGTTTAGGTTTGCTACTGAGCCTGTTTAGGCCCGTTCTATATAAATTAGGCTTGGCGTAAAATTCTACTAAATCAATTTTACAATTTGGGCCTTTTTACTGTGCGATTGTATACGACGAGAAATCATTCCGAAGTCCCGATTTAGAAATAAATCTCTCTTCATCAAATTTCTTTCATTCCATTTTCTCTCTGATTCTGATCTTGATGTGACATGAATCACACAATTGACTGAAACATTGTTTTAGCGGTGAAAGGTGTGTTTTTTGCGATTGATTTCTTATATAATCCCTTTGATTGGATATGCTTTTTTATTCACGAGTGCTTGGCTCAGTTAGAAATTACAAGATGATATTGTACGGTGAAACCTCCAAAAGTATGTTTTAATGTAAGTCTCGTCTTATTCAGACTAGAGTTGAAACCTTAGTTCCTTTTCTTTTGTTTCTTTTCTTGAATAATCGATTGATTGGAAATTGAAAGTTGTATGCATATATCCCTTAATTATTGATTTGTATTAATTATGAATCAGTGAAAAACTTTACAGAACAGATTGAGTTGAAAAAAATCTCGTTGAGTAGAAATAGATTGCAAAGGAGCGCAATTAACCTTCCAGTGACAAATCATCGATGGAAGAACGTCGGATCGGCGGCGGCGGTCGCGGCATCTGTCTCTGATCTCTGGCAACGGCGATGAGGCTGGCGTGGGCGTTCGATTCGCCACGTTTGCATCTAACTCTTTCTCTCTCTCTTTCTGTGCTAATTCCAATGTCTGTCTATTTTTTTTTTTTTTTTTTGATGGAAACAAGGGTTTCAAAATCGAAACTCTTGATCATATTAATCAAAACTCATTTACAAGTGCTAGTTTGTCACCTCTTTTACACAACATAGAAAACTAAAAAAATAAAAACACAATCTTACAGTATTCTCACTTAATTTAAAGAAAAATACACAACACTAAAATTAACAATAACAACTATGTCGTCGTTAAATCATTACATCTCAGCCAAGAGTTTATGTCAGTTTTAATTTTCCAATAGCACTCGTCAATATTAGGATTTTTTTCTTGGAATAGAATCCCGTTCCGGCTCAACCAAATATGCCAGCAGGCCCATCCTCGCCATACGTACCAGATCTTTAGTCTCTATTTGATAAGAGAATGTTTATTCGGATTTAAATAGGGATTTTAATCATGGGTCCCACGTGTCAGTGATATAAATTAAATGGATAAATTTAATAATGGGTCCCATGTGTCAGTGTAATGAAATTCTCTTCTAAAGTTTTAATGGAAATGTTTTTCAGCGTAGATGGCGGGAAAAAGAGAAGGTGATTTTGCAATGGAAAAATGGTGGAATTCAGTTCCTGGATTTTGGAGCGGGAAATTGTCTCTTGCTTATTGATGGCGTGGATGATTATTGCTTTGCTTTCATTCTTAACCCGGATTTTATGCACAGAAGAGATAAGGAACATCATCTTATTAGTTGAATAAATTATATATTCATTTCATCTAACAATCATATTAATTACTTCACCTCAAATTTAAGACAATGCTGTCAGAAAGAAAATGGTCAATGCAAAAGGAAAGAGTCAAGCATGTAGAATGTTCTCTAGATTTGCAGCTCCATCCAATATATCACCTTAATTATGTCCCAACGATAATAGATTTTCACTGTGAAAAAAATGTCTGTCTAAACATTAAAACTTGTATCTTAACATTAGTAAATCCACGTGTAACGTAGCTTTTATCATTTTCTTACAATAAAATTTGTCCCTGCTCCAAATCCAGACCACATTACATTGTCACGTACAATACTCACCCATTCCAAAATCCTATAAATAACATTGAATAGATGATTTAATTTTATAAATTAAGAAAAACATAATATTAATACTTATCATATATACTTCATTTGTCATTATTCAGATAATTGTAAATTAATATACGTGTAATTAATTAAGTAAACACTGAGTCAATTAATATAACGGTCATATTAGCACAGCTGTAAATAAGGAAAGAGATTTACAGCAATCTCATACAGGTTTGTAATAATCCAACCATTATTAATTAATCAACTCATATATATCCAAATATTTATTTTCATAACTATCTCATTAATTAATCTGACCGTTACACTCACTAACCTGTTGCTTAATCTCCAATGTGAAAGCAAAAAAGGTGAAAAGAAAGAGAAAATGAAGTATGATTTGGGGTCTTGTCATGGTTAGACCAAGTCAAGAAACAAATCTTATTTCCATAATTACTCCCCCGCTCCTAAAATTATTATCTCCATAATTACAATCATTATGACCGTTGCCTCTGGCTCTCAACTCCACCGCCTCTGCTCTCCTTAATAATCGCCACCAAGTCCTTCATTCCTTCATTCCCTTCTCTTCTCTCTGTTTTTTTGGTCCCTTTCTTCTTCCTGGGTTCTTTAAAGAAAGCCTAGGTTCTTTCTGAAGTTTCTGTGCGAGTAGGGAAGGTTCAGGCGATTTGTGCACCCAGGCCGTACATCCCTCCTCTGCATTTTTCCCGCAATGGCACTCGCATTTACATAAGATTCTTTTCTTTTCTTTCCACTCGTATTTTGCCTTTTAGCTTCCGTTTCATCAGATCGGAGTCTTTTTCTTGTTCGATTTACACAACCTGCTCTCTCATCTTTTGCATTCCTTCCTTTTCTCCTTGTTTCAGCAACAGGGAGACAGATTCATCTCTGCAACAGCAAACCCAGCAGACAGAAGGAGAAAGAGGCGTACCGAAAGGCTCTTGGCGTGCATCAAGAAACCTTTCTCACGAGGCACAATCCAAGCTGATTTCTCCTGTTTGTACAAATATCTTTTCACTTTTCGCTTCCCTTTTTATCTATTTATCAATTTCCTATAGAAATCTTACTTTTGTTTTCCTGTTCAGTTTGCTACTTGTACTTGGCGCTTTTGGAGTGGAGGTCCTTTAATCAGGATGGGCTGAGAGCAGATGCGGATTCTTTCTGTAAACCCCCTGAAACTTTTCAGAATGCAAAAAATGGGTACTGTCCTTCCATTATTTTTCTTTTGCTTATTTGTTTTTTTCATTTTAAGTTCAAATGATTGTTCCTTGCTTGTATTTGGCAAGTATATTTGGGACCCCACTGATTTCTTTTCCTATTTTATATTTCAGGTCCAAATTACACATCCCACAAGATTCACATAACATCACCACTTAAAGGAAAAAAGAAAGCCCTGAGTTACCACCCATTGGTCATCATCTATCTATATACTTCATCTTTGGATGCCAACAATATATCCAGCTTGTAGCTATGTACCAAGCATTATCCGATCGTATCGAGCTCTCGCCTTTATTTTCTGACAACAGCTGGGTCGTTGAGGGAGGCTCTTCAATCACCCGCAAATTATCTTTGAAGAAATTGATGCTTAAGGGGAGTATGACACTTAATACATATTATGGTTTATTTTATTTATTTCAATATATCCATCTCAGAATAATTATTTTCTAATTTATTTATATGAATTTTTGTAGGATGGAAAGATCAAAAAGGCGCACATTCAAATTTAGGGACCAACTTGAGAGGTTCTTTTACGGCGGATCAGAAGCTTCTCTTAAGACGGCTTCTCTACAGAAAAGAGGCAGGGCCGAGTCAGAGCTCAACAGGTTAAAGTTTTCAATTCAGCCTTTTATAGTTTTCTTCACCAGTTTAGTATGGATAATCGTTTATTTGGATTTGATTTGTAGTTTTTGAAATTTGTAGGAATTGATAGATCAAGCTGTGACTCGACAGAATGGAGAAGGATAGAAGCAGGTCTACTCTGCCCTATGGTTCAGATCTGCACGGTTCAATCCTGCTTTTCCACTAGGTATTCATTTTTGCATTATATAATCTCTTATAAGAGTAACAATTCTGAGTGTATTGAATTTCGTTTATATTGTTTGTAAATGGTTTTTTTTGTTAACTCATTTTTTCGTTGTTTAAGAAATCAATTAACTCAGTGAGGAATTCGGTGAAATGGAGGGGACAGTGGACAATGGAAATGGAAATGGAAATGGAGAGTAAGGTGGAATCAAGCAAAATTGGCGAGGAATAATGGCAAGGGAATGGTATTTTGTAACTTATTTTTTCGATTATTTTTTAGCAACTTACTTTTGAATCTTGTACTTGCTAATTTTTTGTGTGCAGGTAGCTGAAGATTCGACATACCATAAGCATCAGAACAATACAACATCTTTTGCCGAATCACCATGGACCAACCAGAGCTTAAACCACGTCCATGAACCCTCAAAGAATTTACGATGTACCGGGTCCACCATAGACCAACCGAGCCTTGGTCCACCGTAACATGCCCCTCCGGCTTCTTATCCTCCCTATTTGTCTCCCTTTGCTGAAAAACTTCTCTACACAGATTCTTAATATTGGCTCCCTCTTTGGCTTTGTTCATACGTTTAAGGTGATCTTTTTTCGTTTCAAATTCAAAACTAAGTTTCCTTATTTTTTTTATCATCAAAATGATGAAGTTTGGCTTGTGCCGAATTTGGAGATGAATTCAGCAAACGGTTTACAAGGCATGACAGCCCTTTAACACTAAAGAGAGTGGAAAAGCGGTGCTATACTTGGAGGCTGAAGATCATGATGAAGTAGATTCATAATCTGACTCAGCTATGAAAGGCGCACATACAAATGTGGACTGTATTAGAAGAAGACCACCATGATTCAATGCATATCTCTCTACAACATGCAACAACTTTTCTTACTTTCCTCCTTTCATAATTATAGTTATAATTATTTATATTATTTTATTTAAGTATTCTATCCTAATTCCTTTTTTACTTTTTCAGAAATAGCAGCTTGGTGTGCATCAAGAACTGTGTGCAGGAGGCCACACTGGAGGTCTCAAGTCAGTACAAGCACATCTGTCCTAAATACAATAAATATGTAAGGTGTACAAAGTACTTCATTTAATTTAATTTCTCTTATAACTCACATTTATAGCTTAAAATAATAATTTATTTATTTTAATAGGAGTCACATTATCAAAAACAATAGAGGCCGGGATCATATGATGACTGGGATGAAGAAAAACTCCTGACATTTTAGTCATGGAACTTCAAAGCAAGCATCCCTTTTCTCCGATAAATTTCAGGTTTTATTTATTTCCATTAAAAAAAAACATATGTACATATTTATTTATTTATTTCATATGTAATTAATTCAAAAGGACAATGTGGATACATCAATGGTTGGACCAACAATATGACTCGACGGTACTACAATATGGCTTGACACTACAATATGATGTGACGTTACTTCAATATGACTTCACGCTACTACAATATGATTTGGTGGTACTATATTATGGCTTGTCGTTAAACAATATGACTTGACATTAACGGTGCTATAATATGACTTGATGGTGCTACAATATGACTCGACATTACTACAATATGACTTTACGTTACTACAGTATGACTTGATGGTACGACAACATGAGTCGATGGTACTACAATATGACTGGACGACACTAAAAGTTGACTTGACAGAAAACTTTCCTTAGTCCAGATGTGTTTATCTTGGGATTTGCAATGCACTGAAATTTAAGACAATCTTATAAGGCAGTCAATAATTATAAAGCAAGCATACCACCAGCCTTAGAATTGTATTTGTCTGATCATGATCAACAAGAGGACATTAAGATATCGGGATAAAGGCATCAGTCAGGATTCATGTGGAAACAAATTTATCCATTTAAGTCCTTAACTTTCCCTAAATCACGGTTTCGTCCCTCAGAATAGTTTTTAGAATTGCCAAGAATGATCCGATCATCTGCTTCTATTGTTATGTGTGACTGGAGTTGGTTGCTAGAGGAAAAAAATCGCCAAAATTAGACTGTAACAGTAGCGTACATCCTGCATTTACTGTTAGACTCAAGTTTTGGAGGTAGTATTGTTTCAAATGCATCCAATTCTCATTCTTATTTTTTTCCAGTAAAATTATCTAATAATTTTATTATCTTTATATTAGGGAATTAGAAAGGGCTTATATGTGTCTATAGTACAGCGATGTTGTACCAATTGGAAGGCTTCCTCCAAGTAAGTTTATCTATTATATTCATGTTGCATTTTATTTATTTTCTAAATTAAGTGATAACAAATTGTGTATTTTTCTTTTGAGGGGCAACTTCTTTTGCTATCTTCAACATAGTTCTACTAGAAGGCTAAAGACCATGAAGATTAGATGCTCGATGAAATGCCACCTATCTCACTACAACATGCCATGCAATAACTTTTCTCTTTCCTCCTTTATTTACTAGATTAATATGAAGAATAGTTTATTTGGATTTAATTTTTTTTTTTTGCAATTTGTAGGAACTGATAGAAGCTGTGACTCGGAAAAACGGTGACTCGGTAGGAACTGACAGAAGCAGGTCTACCCTATGGTTCTGATCGGCACATTTCAATCCTATTTCTCCTTTCATAATTTTAATTATTTAGATTATTTTATTTAGCATTCTTTTCTGATTCTTTTTTTTTTTACTTTTTCCGAAATTTCGGCTTGGCATGCATCAAGAACCCTTTAACCCTAAAGAAGAGAGGAAAAAGATATGCTCTATTAGGCTGGCTAAAACCATGATGATCTGTTGCATGCTGCATATCTCTACAACAGCCAACAACTTTCCTTACTTTCCTCCTTTCATAGTTTATTTATTTAGATTAGCTCATTTTATTTAAGTATTCTCTTCTATTTTTTTTTTTTTTGCGTTGCAGCTTGGCTTGTGCATCAAGAACCATGCAGGAGGGGGGTGGCGGACCGGTTCAGATTAATCTCAACGCCCAAAACACTAATCTTAATCAAAGGCGCGACGACCCTATCTTCAAAAAAGAAGAGGAGAGGAGGAGAAGAGATGAGAGGAAAAAGAGGAGGCTGAAGTGTAACAATTGTAAGAGTCTCCACTTTGGTTCCGATCCGCAGGGTTCAATGTTGCTTCTCCACTAGGTATTTATTAGGCATTATATAGTCACTTATTAATATTATTTAATTTATTTGAATTAATCCGTCTTATATTAATTAATTCCTAATTTTAACACTTAATTTTGAATTTGGTAGAAAAAGGCTCACAAAGAAATGAAACCCTAAGTCGGCGACCAGATCTCGAGCAAAGGATGACTGAACATGAGATGACCATTATTGTGTATGTGATCCTATGATTCCTATCGTCCTATCGCGATGGGATTGGCGATGCAATTGCGTTTTGTGTAAGGATCTGACCGTGATGGGTTTAGATACTCCTTTGACCCCTGCTCGTTATTCCATGTATTAACACTGTTTCCTCCTCTTTCTGCCTCTCAAAATGAAATGTTTTTTTATTAAATCTTTGTAGGGATTTCTTGCAATGGCGAAGAGGTTAAGAATGATTTTGAGCCGCAGTGAAAACTTAGGAGGCCCTGCCCTTTATTGAGGCAGCGATTGGAACCGACGAGCTTTGTTCCGTCTCAGGTTTTTGGAAGGAGTTTGAGGCTGCTGCGATCCGGACATATTTTGTTCAGGTATGTTAAATATTTTAAACAATTCTTGTTATATGATTAATTGAACAAATTCGGCCAGTTGATTAATATTTTCATTCTTCTTTCCTTCTTTTTTGGGCAAAAAGATTGTGAAATGACCGAGCAAGTTCGCACGAGACAGGGGCCCGCATGACTTAGGAGATTTCCTTGAACAAGCACCTCTGTCCGAAATACTTTAATTTGTCAACCGCGCGTAATAATGCGAAGAGTCGTGCAGATTACTATTGAGTCGAATGTCAATATTCTCTTTCGGTTTGGTAATGTACTATTTTTTTTTTCTTTTTTATATGTTTTTATTTTTTTTTTTTGACACTTAATTTATTTATTTGAATTTTGTAGGATGGAAAGAGCAAAAAGAGGGACATTCAAATTTGGAGAGCAACTTGAGAGGTTGGAGGCGGATTAAAAGCTTCTCAACAGAAAGGAGGCAGGGCGTAGTTCGAGATCAACAGGTTGAAATTTTTAATTCAGCCTTTTTTTCCAGTTTTCTTGACCAGATTAGTGTGAATAATAGTGTACTTGAATTTGATTATAGTTTTTGAAATTTGTAGGAAACTGATAGAAGATGTGACTTGTCAGAACGGAGATAGAGAGAAGCAGTCCACCCGCCCTATGGTTGTGATCAGCACTGTTCAATTCTGTTTCTGTTATTTATTAGCATTATATCACTTTTAAGAGTAACAATTTTGAGAGTATTGAATTTTGTATATATTGTTTATAAATGTTTTTTTTTGTTAACTCATTGTTTTCATGCAGAGACAGTATGCCTAGACTTTTGTTGGTTAAGAAATTAACTCGGTGAAACGGAGTGGACAGTGGACAATGGAGAGGTGGAATCAAGCAAATTTGGGGAAACAGAGGTTGACGATTGCAAGGGAATGGTATTTTGCAACTTATTTTTCTAGCAACTTATTATTTTTGGCTATTTTTTTAGTCACTTAATTTTAAATCTTGTACCTACTAATTTTTTGCGTGCAGGTAGCTGAAGATTCGACATACCATAAGCATCAGAACAGTATGGATCTCTTTCTGAGCCGCCATGAAACCTCTAAGAATTTACGGTGCACCGGGTCCACCATGGACCAACCGAGCGGGAAGTAGCTGGGAGAAATGGCCATATCTACTGGTGGAAAGGTTCATTCATAAACCCTTCTCATTAAATATTATGAATTTAGTGGCTATATTAATAATTTTGAATGTTTCTTTTTATTTGGGTGAGAGATGATTCATAATATAGAGGGAGTGGATTGGCTACTCTGCCACCTCGCCTTTCCAATTTCGGCATTACCACCGAAATGTTTGAGAAGGATGCGCTACATTATTAACATATTATAAATCATACAGATTTCTTGATTTTTTTCCTTCCTAAACTATATTGAAACCTCTTCTGGTTTTTAATGTGGATTTTACAGGATATTGGAGCATGTTGGGCCCAAAAATAAAGGGTGAAGATAGGAGGTGGTAAACCAAAAGGTGGACGGAGGAATAACGGCTCTACACATGGCTACACTGAGCAGTCACGCAGTTTTTGGAAAATATCACCAAAAATTGGACTGTAACAGCAGCGTACTTGTAGATACATGCTGAAATTACTGATGCTCAAGTTTCGGAAGGGTTCTGCTATGAAAAGGTAGAGTATTGTTTCAGTCAAATGCATCCAATTCTAATTCTTATTCTTTTTTTGAGTAAAATCAGCTAACAAGTTTATTATCTTTATATTAGGGAATTAAAAAGGGCCTTGTGTTATTCCTCCAAAGCTTGCTTTCTCAAGTGATGAGTTGGAAAAGGAATTTTGAACTTTTGGGCTTCATATACAGGCCAAACTATAATAACTAGGTACTCTTTTACCATATTTAGTTACATTTGTATTTTTCTATTTGAATGTGAACATTTTACATATACTTTAGAATCTTGAACTGAAGCTTTATTGATGAGGTAGACTGAGTTTTAGTTGAAATGTAATCTAAACCCTCAGTCCAATTAATGCGAAATTGAACTGAAGCTCTATTGCATGCGTAAGAAATTTTTAGGGTGTAATTGCACAATTTATATTTAAGTATTCTCTTACTCCTTTTTATTATTTCTGTTGCAGCTTGTGCCTCATTTGGAGGGTGATTAAGCAAACGATTTACAAGGCGTGACAGCCCTTTATCCCTAAAGAAGAGATGAAATGGAGGTGTTCTAGTAGACTGGCTAAAGACAGCGATGATCAGATGCGCTCGATGAAATGCCGCAACAACTTTTCTTTCTTACTTTCCTCCTTTCATAATAATAATTATTCAGATTATTTTATGTAAGCATTCTCTTCCAACTTAAAATTTTGCAATTTTTTGTGGATTGTAGGGAACCAAATGGGGATTCGATGGAATGCATTCTGGTTTGAATGATGGCTTTGCCGTTCCTGTGCTCAAGTACAAGGTGCATTTTTTTCAGAAGGACAATGATGGCCAATTCTACTTGTGTGATATTATTCTTCTTTTTTGTCTTTATTTTTATTAGTTTACTTTTATTTTCTCCCGGCTTATATTAACATGCATTTTTTTTTATTTCTCAGGTATAAGTCATTTGATCATAAATGAAGGGATTGGGCTTTAAGGTAACGCGTGCTATTTATTATAACAGTCAATTTAGGTTACACCAACCAGTTGGGACCAAGTATTTTGGGTTTAGTTTGGCCTGTACATGTCTGATAAGCAATTAAACAGTCCTTATAACCGAATATAGCACAGTGATTCCTTAATATCTCACTTACATATATATGAACTTAAAAGAGGAGAGAAGAGAGGGAAAAGTTTGAGTTACATGCTTTCTAATTCTCTATCACATCTAATCATTTTGAGTTACATGAATTCTCTGTTTTATTTGTTTTATTATTTTGATTTACATGGTTTTACATTAATTTCCATTCTTTTTTTCTTTGAAGCCAAAATAGGCGTGGAATTCCGGTATCACATTGGCCTAGCCTACATTAACAGTCTCTGCAGTTCAAGGTAATAAATTCTAATTGCCTCTAGTTTAATTCCATTTTCCAATGTATATATTTATTGTTCTGATCAACAAGATAGAATGACTACAACAATTGTTTTACTTTCCTTTCATAATTAGTTTAGATTAGCTTATTTTATTCAATATTCTCTCTCTAATCCTTTGTTTCTTTTTTCTGCTGCAGCTCGCTTGTGCATTAAGAACCGTGCAGGAGGGGAAAAGAGAAGCAAGATTATGTTTTTAACATACTTCAGTAAATGAAATTTTGAAAAAAAATTTGAACTAGTTGACAAATTTCCAAATTTTAAGTTTTTATTTCGTACAATTTTTTTTCTAATATAAAATCATATTCACTTGTAGGAAATTTGTACTGGATTAGGTCTTGCATGTGTTCAAAAGATATTAAAATCATTATTTGTTCTATTATTTCACAATATTTTGGGGAATATGGTTTTGTGTTTGCTATATGGTGTTCAAACACTATTCAAAATCATATGGTAATTTTTATATGGTTTCTTATTGGTTATATGGTATTCAAATGCATATTGGAATTTTATATGATTATGATTTCTAGTTGGAAATATGGTATTCAAATGGTTTTCAAAAGCATATGGCATTCTTCATTATTATTATATGACTCGTGTTGACAACGTGGTATTAACAAAAATGAATATGGTATTTTCATTATTATATGATTTCGTGTTGCCTATATGGTATTTTATATGATTATGGTTTCTTGTTGGATATATGGTATTCAAATGGTTTTCAAAAGCATATGGTATTGTTCATTATTATATGATTGTGTTACTCGTGTCGACAATGATGTATTCAAATGGTATTTAAAAAAAGTATATGGTATTTTCATTATTATATAATTTCGTATTGGCTATATGGTATTCAACTGGTATTCAAAAGCATATGATATTATTCTATTGGAGATTTCAATCAGGTGAATTATATTTCATGAGTTATATTAACTTCATATATATATTACCTTGAGGAAAGAGAATAATAATTAAATAATTGGGCAATGATTGAATCGTGCCGCAATTTACCAGTAGAAGGCTCTAGATATAAACGAGATTACGAGTAAGAAGTTGGTTTTATAACACTGAAGTACTCATGTTTCAATACTTATATATCTATTTTATTTGTTTATGTGGTTACTTTTGTTTCAGGTATATGAATCGAGCATTGTATCTTTTACACCTGACTTGTGGGCTCTCACATCCTAACATTGCCATGACTTATAAAATCTTGGCAATAGTATCTTCATGTGGCTCTCTCTTAAATGCATTGCAATCAAATATTCCTTGGTTCTGATCACATTCAGGTCCCTCTCTCTCTCACTCTCTCTAAGATCTTGAAGTTCTAATTTTGTAAGTCCCTTATATTTAAATTATTTTCTAATATTGATAGTTAATTTATTTATTTGAATTTGTAAGATGCAAAGAACATAAAGGTGCACAAGTTATCTTTGGACCAACTTCAGCGAAAGGGATGCTTAAGGGTTTGGTGATAATCAATATTATTTTTTTTTTGATAAAAAATCCATCTTCACAAGATTATTTTCTAATTTTGACACTGACTTTATTTTATTTGAATTTTTTATGATCCAAAGGACAAGAAGACACAAATTAGCTTTTAGAGACCAACCTGAGAGCGCAAGTTCGCGCGAGACTTGGGCCGCACGGTTTTGAGACACGTCATTGCAGTCTCAAGTCAGGACAAGGAAAACACCTGTATCCAAAATACATTAATTTACTCGACCCCACCTTCAAAATTATTGATTTAATATTATACTTATAAAGTTCTTTCACATTCTAATTACTTTATTATTTTTATAATTTTATAAATCATACCTTTTTTATTTTTTACTTTTTTAGAGTGTCACACAAAATCTAACAATGGGCTGCGAAATATTTTGGCTCGGTCATCAACGGAAATCTGGCGTTAGTTTTACCTTGGTCATTAGAGAAATATTAAGGGGAGTATAACAATAGTTATTTTAATTTTTAATTTTTAATTTTTCTTATTTTCCAATTTTAAGACTTAATTATTCATTTGAATTTCGTAGGATGCAACGAACAAGGAGGCGCACAAATCATCTTTTAGAGACCAACTTAAGCGACGTGCATGCTTAATGGTAGTTTAACAATAGTTATTATTGTTTTTTAATTTTTATTAATTTTCCAATTTTGACATTTTATTTATTTATTGAATTTTGTAGGATGCAAAGAACAAGAAGGCGCACGAGAGAATTGAATGCTTAAAGGGAGTATAATAATAATTTCTATTATTCTTTTTTAATTTTCTAATTTTGACGCTAAATTTATTTATTTGAATTTTTTAGGAAGCAAAATAACAAAAAGGCAATCGGAGTAGCTGAGGAGGCTCTGTCCTTTAACAAGGTGATAAAATAATCTAAATAATTATATATAATTATGAAAGTAGGAAAGTAACAAAGAAAAGTTGTTCCATGGCAAGCTGCAACAAAAATAGTAAAAAAGTGCAATAACATCCTAAATAATATTGTCATGCAATAGAGCCTCAATTCAATTTTACAACAATTGGAATTAGGGTTTAGATTACATTTCAACCAAAACTCAATTTACCTCGTCAATTAAGCACAGTTCATAGGTTATTTTCTTCGTAGGTTTTATTCAATGAGAACAATACAAATGTAACTAAAAATGATAAAAGAGTTCCTAGTTATTGTATATATGAAACCCAAAGTTCGCAACTCCTTTTCAACCTCATCACATGAACAAGCCTTGGAGAAACAACACAAGTATGTGAAAAGGACTTCAGGTTATTGTACTTGCCGGCACACTGAGGCCAAGGGTATGAAGAAATTTAAATCCTTTAAACCACATTGGTAGTTTGAGCTCACAATTCATTAGATTGATATAACTGAGTTCATCACAAGAGAAGAAACTGGAAGCATTTTGCAATTTTTTTCATCATTAGTTAAGTGAGGTGTGATTTCTCTGAATCTGTTTCTTGACAAGTTAATAATCCATCTATCCACATCACTAACGAAGCTTTCGTTCCTGCATTCCGTTAAAAGAGTAAATGTACAGATTGATCCGATATGGAGCAGAAAAGCCGTATCAACAAACTCCACAAGCATGCTTATTTAGGTGGAAGGATCTAGAATAATTTCATTCTTTAAGAATGTTAATTCAGGAATGGAGGTCCAAGTGTACCTCCATTTACTAGATAAAATGCTAGTTCTTCCTGCCTCTTTGTCGGTAAATACGTAAGAATTTGTTCTTTAATCTCTTGCAGTAGGTTGCTTAATGTATCCATTTTTAACAAAAGAACTCTTCTTTTTTTTTTTTTTGGGATTTAGAAACCAAAATTACTTGATTCCTCCTGGACAAGAAAAGTTATTCTCAATTATAAGGTGAACATTCAACATATACTGTGATGTAAATTTATGAATGTTTTTCCCCTTATCTGTACAGTTTTACCGAAAATTCTGGAAGAAAATTGTGCATCTGAGTTTCAGTATTTACCCTTAAAAATCCTGGATGATTTGTTGCGGGAAGGTTGCTTGCGCTCCTTCCTCTTAAACCCTATATTAATTAGAGAAATGATTTTGCTTATTGCGTTTTAGAAATAGATTTGGGAAAAATTGAAAAGGATTGATGATAATCATATAAAATACCATATAGGCAACACGAAATCATATAATAATGAAAATACCATATAATTTTTTGTGAATACAACGTCGTCAGCATGAATCATATAATAATAATGAAGAATACCATATGCTTTTGAAAACCATTTGAATACCATATTTCCGACTAGAAACCATAATCATATAAATTCTAATATGCATTTGAATACCATATAACCAATGAGAAACCATATAAAAATTACCATGTGATTTTGAATAGTGTTTGAACACCATATAGCAAACACAAAACCATATTCCCCAAAATATTGTGAAATAATACAACAAATAATGATTTTAATATCTTTTGAACACATGCAAAACCTAATCCAGTACCAATTTCCTACAAGTAAAAATGATTCTATGTTAGAAAAAAAATTGTATGAAATAAAAAATTAAAATTTGGAAATTTGGCAACTAGTTCAATTTTTTTAAGATACGTTACTTTTTCTACTGAAGATTTTGAGAAGCTGGTCTCAAGATACCCTTTGTTGAAGAAGTTGATACTCATTGATATAGATGGCGATTATAAAATATATTCAGCAAGTCTCGAGCATTTAGAAACTCAAGACCCTGACCATTGTAGGCAAAGCTATTTAGATCTCTAAGTTTATGCGCAAAAGCTTAAAACGGCAAAACTTGATGGTATATTTATGGATATCAAAATGCATGCGCCAAATCTCGAAAGTTTAGAAATGCAAGGCACATATACGGATTTCGAACTGTGTGCACCAGAGCTGAGCTATCTTTGCGTACAATTGGAGCCTTTTAGTTTTTATAGCGAAAAAAGCTTTGTACGGTTTATTGGTGATGTGCCGGACATAAAAAAAGTTCGAATCAATTACATGATGGTAAGTATGGTTCTAAGATTTAAGTATTTATTGTTTATTAATTTTATTGATTTTGGGATACTTAGAATTGAATTATTTGTCACAGGATCTCTCTATTGAACCTTGGGGAGTTTCTACTTCTTAATCGGCTAAAATATTTTAGCCTTGGATTGAAGTTTTTCCCGTTCTTTTGTCTCTATATTCAGAAAACCATTGGTCTGCGGATACTTGACATACATGTTTGTCTCTCGTCATAATTTTTCGTTTATTTTCCTATTTTTTTCACTTAATTTTTTTTACTGATGATTTTGCAGGTGGGTGATTTCACATTGAAGGGACCCGCATTGCCGGCGGCTTTCTGGGAAAAAATTGGATGCAAAAGAGGATTTGTTTAAGCACCTCAAAAAAGTCAGCATATTCAACTTCATAGATGTATGCCCAGTAATTTCATTTTTAAAGTTCATAGTGCGGTCTGCACCAAATCTTTTAATACTTACCATAAGAGAACATTCTGCGATTAAAAAAGATAACAACATGCAAAGGGTTTTGGCAGGGGAGATTTTACTCAAGCAGTTGTTGAAGTTTCAAAGGCTTTCACCGAAAGCCGAAATAATAATATGAGTAGATTTGAATTTGTTTTGTCATGGCTTAGGCGTTAAATTGAATTTTAACTTGGTTGTAGGATATTAGCTTGGTATTAAGTATTAATGAGGTGGATCTTATATCTGATTTACATTTTGCCTAGTAAGAATAAGTTTTAGTTTGTGTGGTTTAAGACCTTTCGAGTCATTTGTCATCTGTAGATAAGTTTCAGCATTTTTCCTTTTTTGAGGATTAAATTTTCGTTCAATTCCTGTTACTTTTATTTGTTTTACATTCATAATGAAAAATGCATGGTTATTGTAATCATATTTGGATCTATGGTTGGTCATTCATTACTAAATGAATAAATATTATCTTTCAGCAAGACCACATTCAATATTAAAAAAATGAGAATTTCCACACTAGTTATTAGACAAGAATAAATACTATTTTACTAATTATTAGTGTTAAAATGATAATTTCCGTTCATATTCAGAGTTCTTATTATTAATATATTAGTGTTAGACATTATATATTAGGTTACTTGACACATATTTTTTTTTAATGCAACCTTGAGAGGCTCCTTCAGTATTTGCTTTCAATCGATAATTATGATTACTGTTATATCATTTTTTAAGTAGAATATTGTCTCGTCATAATAATTTAAATGTTAACTTTTTCAATTACAATATTGTCCTGTCATAATAATTTAAATGTTAACTTATGTATTACTTAATTTGAATTCTCAGTGTGCCATATATAATTTATTTTTATGATTATTGAAAATACCAGCAGTATAGTGCGGGAATTCTGATATCTTTTATAATGAAGCGTTATGGTGATGTCAATTAGAATAGTCTCTATTTTGTTATAGAATCATATTGGTGAACTATGCTACCAGTGTGAAATGTTGAGTGGAGCATGTATTTACAATTGACGTTATTAAATTAGTATTTACTATGAATTAGAATATCCACAGCGAAGCACAATTATTTTCCTAGTAAAACTAAAAATAAACAACAATAACCCCTACATAACAAACTCCCTCACCCCAAACCTCCTCCGCAAATCAACAACCATATTTTACAAAAAAAAAAAGAACTTAACAAAACCTAGGCCTCTTACTACTCGGTCCTCCCTTTCCTTCACTAAACCCTCCTCCCCCACCCCCTTTCTTCTTCCTCCTCCGTCTTTCCTCCTCGCTATCACTCTCATCCTCCTGCTCCCTATCCGCATCACTCGCCTCCCTCTCCAACTGCTCCCACGTCTTCCCCTTCTCCTCCTCGTCCTCATCTTCATCCTCACTTTCAACCAAAGATTCCGAATCTGATTCTGATTCTGATTCTTCCATTTCTACGTCCGAGGGCTCGTATCCTTTGTCGCTTTCTTCTTCGTCGCTTTCGCCGTCGCCCGCGTCCTCGTTGAGGAAATCCCATCCGCCATCTTCTATGAAACTTTCCGGGTCTTCTATTATGGTGTTTAATATAGGACGCCAGTTTAAGTTGAGTTTCGATTCGTAGTATTTAATGTCGGTCGTGTAGAGCCATTCCTTGATCGCGTCGAGAGAGGAACAAGGGATGGAATCGATTCGCAACACGTCTTTTTTGAAGTCTTTGAAAACTACCGCCATGTCGAAGTTCTTTTGACCGAGCCACACTCTCTCTAGGTTTACGATTTCTATCTCGCTTAGGGTTACGACTAAGAAGGGCGTCTCGACTAGTTCTACCAAGCAAGTGGAGGTGGGGATTATGAAGGCCGCGGCTTTGTAGGGCACTCCGTGAAACCCTAATTCTCTCAATGGTTGGTCGAATTCCAAACCAAGGCCTCTAAATTGTTCTTGGCCCCAATGACCATGGCAACTATTCACGAATTTTTGAAACTCCATGTTGATTCGATTCTTTCGCTCTCTCTCTCTTTGCTCCTCGTCTATCTCATCCGGATCCAAAGCGGATCTCCTTCCCCCACCTAGGGTTTGAACAACATCCATCACTTCCACGTAAAATTGAACATCCTTAGTCTTTTTAGTACCGGCCATAATATGATTATGCAAGTGGAAATGCAAAATGGTAATCATCTCCTTTTCGGCCGGTTGGAAAAATGCGTGCTTGATATTATTATACATCACGTCCACTTTCTCATCCGGTCGAGAAGTAGAAAAGCTAAACCCATTAACATGCGCCTCTAAAGTTCCGCGTAATTTACGGCCTCTGCCACCGAAAGAAGGCCGGATCCAAAGATCTCGGAGCCGCCGGCCGCCCAAGCGGTTGTTAGGCAACAGCTGGAGCTCTTCCTGAGTGACAAGTGTCGCCCTCTCGGCCCGCTTCAACTCTCTGCTCGCCACCTGGCGCTGTAGGGTTTTGATTTGCTGGACTACTTCTGAGCTGTGGCGCGCGTCTTTCGAGTGGAACATGATTTCTTTGAGGTAGATTGCGTCTTGGAATTTTAGGCCGTGAGGATTGCAGGCCGTGCCTGTTAAGTAAGCAAAATTACGCCGTTATGTTAGTAAAAAAAAAAAGAAAGAAAGGAAAATACACTAATAGTACGATATAATAAATCTAAAGATCAAATATGCAAAAAAGCACCATAAATAAATATATGCATAATAAAAAAAAGGAAAAACTGATCGAATAAACAGGCATTAAAAGAAACAATTTAAGAAAAAATATAATACCAATATACCTACTATGATAAGATAAGAATGGTACAGGTAAAAACAAAAAGACATTTTTTCAATACAGGAAAGTTCACAATCAAGTAATGTAAATACATCGGGACAATACGCAAAAATGCACCATAAATAAATACATAACAACAAAAGGAAAAACTGCTAAAAAAAAAGTCAAAAATAAAATTTAAAAAAGAATATCATTCCCTGCACATTACATATGCTTAAAAATAATATAATAACATACTTTAAAAAGGATTACATCACAATTAAAAAAAAAAACTAAAAAAAGTAAGACAATACCGGGGACGTTGAAGACGATCTTGAGAGTGCAGGTGTGACTATTATCCTGATGGTCGTTGGCGCTCTTGACGGTGGAGACGTGAAACGGGACCATGCTGCCGTAGACGGGCAGCAGGACGGCCTCGTTCTTCTGGTCCACTTCAATCGCCAGCTCCTTCGCCCACGGCATCTCGTTCGGGCACTCGTACGCGATGCCCCTTCTCTTCCTCCTCCGATCGCCGCCTGATACATCCACAATAATATATTGTTTTGTTATTAACAAGGTCGCTTGGGGCTTTGTTGGTGTATATATAACTATATAATGTAAATAATACATATATGTATAATAGTATTCCTATTGAATGATATGTAAGTAAATAAAATAATATATACATGGCATGGCGCATCTCCTTACAAACCAAGAAAAAATTTCTTACAAATAAAGTAAATAATGATATTATATATCTAGTGTATAATAATATATAATGTGAATAATAATTTTATAAATAACAACCTGATTGATTTTCGGCGCCGGCCAATCTCCTGGCAGTCTCATCGTTCTTCTGCCTCGCCAGCTCAGCCTGACGTCGCCGCCTCAGCTCCTCCTTCGGCCTCGTTTCTCTCTCTCTCACATCCTCCGACCCGTTTGCATCCCCTCTGACCCGTTTCAGACTCGTTTCTCTCTCCTCCTCGTTAAACGAGTACGTCACGTCCTTTGAAGCTTTGGAACACGCGCCGGTTGCGATTTGATTACCCGTTTCAGTGATTATTACTGTGTCGGCTAAAAGCAGGGAATATTTTTTGGTTTTAGGATTCTTGGTCTCGGCTGAGAGGTTTTGGAACCCTAAGTGGACGTTGAATACCATGCCCGCTTTGATTATTTTCTCGGATTTTAGGTTTAGGTTTAGGCCGGACTCGCGGAATTCGAGACCGGTTCCGGTCCCGGCCGATTTTGTTAGGTTCGGTAATAACTCGGGCGATTCTTTTCTGACGAGATTTACCGCCGCCTCGTAACCCGTGCTGAGCTTCTCGCCGGGTTTTATCATGTTAATCGCGGCTTCATGAGCTTTTAGTAAAGTTTCGTAGGCTTTTAGTTGGGTTGGCAATCCGTCCACGATGAAAGATCTCGCCACATTCGTGCAATAACTATTGTATCTTGATCCAATTGCACAAATTATCACACTCGTTGAATCGTAGTATAAATTTTCCTCGTTGCTTTGAGCGCTCGGCCTCAGGTCGAATTTTGCGCCGCTTTGGAAAATCGGCGGGTAGCAAATATCGACATTTTCCGATTTTAGTTTCACTTTCACTCTTACCGGGTCCTGGATCGCCTTTTCGGTAAGATCCATTAAGACCGAGTGAGAGACCTTCTTCTCATCATCAATTACGTTCTCCAATTTGGGCACAACAAAATTCTTCATTACTGATGTGGTTAAATAAGCCGCTTTTCTGACGCAGGTTAATTCCGTGGAATCTTTGACCGATATAATCTCGGAGATTCCTGCGCTGATGTCAGCGAGCTGGCACGCGGAGCCCGCGAGCTTCTCGCTCCATGTTTCTAGAAGCTTCCCTTCTGGGGCTTCTTTGGACACGTGCCCAATTGTAGGGTTTTCGTTTTTGGACTTGATTAGGTTTAAAATTTCGTCCATTCGGGCCGTTCCATCGTCGTTTTTGGATTTAGTGTGAATAATTAATTCAGCCGAAACGGCTTCCTTTGTGATTTTCTTAAGAGGGTCAAGAAGGCGCGCCTTTTTGGGGCTGCAAATGAAATGGATGGAGTTTTGCGTAAATACCATTATTGTTTCGGGAAATTCGTAACCCAAAAGCCAGATGTTCATCGCTGAGGATTTTAGGTAGCGTAAATCTTCAGAAGAAGGAGGGGTAGAAACGGAAATTGCGTCTGAGTTGGCCCACAGCTCAGATTTTTTGATCTGCCAGCTGGTGTAGAATGACTGGAGGTGGTTTTTGAAGCTGTCTAGGTTTATTTGGTACCGGTTGTTGGGTCCGGATGGAGGACCCGGTTTGGAGGATCGGTTCTGAGCCATTGCTGAAATGAGAGAAAAATTAGGGTTAGGGTTTTATTTGGGAGAAAATAGGGTTGGGTTGAGGAAGAAGAACGATGGATTTTTTTGTGTTTAGATTAAATAAAAGAAGAAATTCGAATGAAATAATTACGAAACTTGATTATTTGAATTATCTGACAAACCAATTTTTATTTTTTTTTTTATTTTTTGCTCAACTTTTTTACTCATTGAATAATGAAATTGAACGAAAATCATATTATTTCGATAAAAAAACATAAAATCAAGCAAATCTCAAGGAAAAATCTATTCTGTAAAGCAAACCAAGCATCAGAAAAATGATAAAAACATCAATTCATATATCAAAACTTGAAATCAAACCGTGGATTACCTTAGATCTCAAAACGAAGCCAAAAATCGCCTCAAGCCAAAGAAATCAACCTCAAACAGCAAAAAAATCGCTTCAATCAAAGAAATCTCTTTTCACCCAACTTACAACTCAAAACAGAAATCGCTCTTCTCCCCTCTTTTCCCCTTAATTCCTATCGATAAATGAAAGCTAGAAACTCTTATATAGAAAAAACGGCCGCCAGTGATCTACATCTTAACGATCAAAAATCGATCCAACGACTCAGAAAAACTCCCACAAACACTAGAAAACCGAATTCGACACGAAATCAGATATAGTTTTGACGAAACCCTCACCTTCCAATCCGCATAGAAAACCAACAATTCTAAAACACAAAATCCAGTCACAAACTTCACCCCGAAATCAAAATACGGAAATATTGCCTTCCTTATTGTCAACATTTCATTCCTTATTCGGTTTTCCGGTGTAAAATTTGTGACTGGATCGTGGGTTTGTAGCATTTTCGCTCGAAAAAACGGAAGCGCGAGGTAGAAGAAAGAAGAGAAATCAGAAAAGGATTGCGGCGGCGCAAGAGTGAACAGCTAAAACGAAAAGAGATGATCAAATTGATTAAGTTTTCACAGGAGGAGATATATATAGGCCTTTTGAGTTTTTCTTTTTTTTGATATTTCTTAGTAGGGCTTGTCCATCATTGGGCTCAGTCCATACGGCCGTAATGAACCCATGTTATATTACCCATTTGGTTATCAAGCTCAGACCTGTAAGAAAAAAAAAGGCAATTATCTCATTCTCACATCGTTCCCTTAGCTTGTCCTCAATTACTGAAACTTGGAACTCCAAATCCCGGTTTAGAAAAAGATGGACTTAGTCTCTCTCAGTGAAAACCTCACCCAATCGCAGTAACTTGAGTTCAGTCTTCACCTCCATTGTCTTGATTGAAGCTTGCTTTAGCCTGTGAAGGTATGTCTTTTGTCGCCATTAATTTCTCCTACAAACCCCCTTGGAAGCCTTCTGTTTGTTTATCACAAAACTGTTAGAAAAACTAGAAATTACAAGATATTGTGCGGAAAAATCTCGTAAAGTTGACCTGTTCTTTGTACATTGTCTGATTTGAACTAATGTTAGAATCCTTACCCATTGTCTTGTCTCGAAATATCAATTGTTTGAGAAATTACCACGTAGCTTCTTCTTTGTTTTCCATTGAATTTGGCAAAATTAATTAGTAGATCTTCACTTGATTTGTTTATTCACCCAAATTTCACTTTGGTTTGATTCCACTAGAATGAGATTTGGGCTCTAAACTTGCACTTGCTTTGTCTTCTTCACCCTAATCACAATTCAGATTTGTCCACACAAGTACCAAGTTGCAACTTCGATTCATATTTGTCAATCTCCAAACAGGTAGTAAGCTTTATAAATTTATAATCCAACCTTATTTTGATGACCATAAATTTTGTGCACACCTAAATTTCTTATGTCTTTCTTTCAGGACATTTACTTTTAAGAGCTAAACCCCAAATGGATTCTTCATCAGAACCAGATATAATAAGCAACCTTCCAGAAAATGTGAGAGAAAAGATCCTCACATATTTACCAATTAAGGAGGCAGGCCGAACCAGCATTCTATCTTCCAACTGGAGACAAACCTGGAATTCAATTCCCGATCTCTGGATTCGCGATGCCGATTATGACGAACCCGATGAGACTGTGAAAATGGACGATGTGATTCTTCTTCTGCACGAAGGGCGAATTCGTAAATTTGATCTTCTAACTTACGGACAATGTCATGATGCCTTTGATAGGTGGATTCGTAATTTGTCAAGAAATGGAATCAAGCAATTCTACCTTAATCTGATGGATCGTAGTTTATCATACAAGATCCCTTTGAGATTCTTCTCTTGCAGCTCTCTAACAACTATTTATCTATACAATTGTACTATCAAATTGCCTAAAGGATTCCGAGGGTTTAAACTGCTTAAAACCCTTATGCTGAATTCTGTTTCCATTTCGGAAGCTTGCTTTGAGAAGTTGGTCTCATGCTGCCCCCTTTTGGAGAGTTTGAGACTCTTTGAAAATGAAAAAAACACTATTCTAAATATTAATGCCCCTAATCTGGAAAATTTTGATGTATATGGTTCATTTGCATTTCTCCACCTATGTGCGCCAAAGTTGCTCACTCTTTGTTTGAGTAACGCGTATAATCCATATAGCAAGAATAATCTTAAACAAGTTTTTGGTGGCATACCTAATCTCGAAATGCTAGAGTTGAGAGCAGATTTCGTAGAAAATGTAATTCAAAATTGTTGTTTCAAAATATAATCTTATAGACACAGCTTCTACTCTATGTTATTTTTAAGCTAAGTTCTTTATTTCAATTTCTTGTTGAGGGGCTTGTTCCAGGAAAATTTCCCTTGATTTTTCCAAATTTGAAGGATTTGCGGCTAATTTGGGATTTTCAGAAGGAGGAAGATTCCAAATTTATTCTATCGTTACTCGAACATATCCCTAATCTAGAAGAACTTGACATAGAGGTTTCTATTTTACATGTCATTATTATTTGTTCATTTTTTTTATTTTCTAATATTGTTATTTTTTTTTTAGATGATGGTGGCTCCGGAAGCGCCGATTCCGAGCTTCTGGAAGTTAATGAATAAACTATATTTCTCATTTCAACGTCTCCATATTGTGAATATCTTTTGTTGTGGTTGCATAGAAGATGCGCTCCCTTTTATAAAGGTTTTAATAGGATCTGCTTTTGAGCTTCGTGAGTTGATTATAAGTCATATTCATTGGTGTGAGAAAAACCCGCAAGTGTGCTTGAAGCAGTTGGTGTTCTTTCCAAGGGCTTCGACAAAAGCTAAAATTGTGTTTGAATAGAATTGAGATGTATTCTGTTATCGTGTAATGTATTTGTGAAATGAGCAATCTAAATCTAAGTATGTTCCTTTTTGTTTGAGCTATCAAATTCTGGGCATATTTTTATCTCACGTTTTATCTTTATTGTTTTATTTTATTTTTCTTTGATAAGTTGGAAACTTGTGTTGTGACTTCCTCTCAATTAATACATTTACTTGCAAAAAAAATACACAAACAATACTTTACTGGATGGTTTACAGCCCATTATAATGAGCCCATCCGGCCCAATTCAGATTGAATTATCAAATTCAGAAAACTGGAGAGGATTAAACAAGCGTGACTTGCCTGCCTTTTGCAAATGAGAGATGATATTGTGAGAGCGTATTTCGTATTTTGAGAGCTGAGAGTATGCAGTAAAAATGCTCTCAAGATGCATTCATGCTCTCAAAATAAGAATCTGCTCTCAAAATATATTTGCCCTTTACAAACTGCTCCAAGTGTCGTCTGGAGAGCGAAAGAGACAATGGATGTAGATCCGTAGTTTAAAACCCTACGACCAAAAGCGGCAGAGTTAATTCCTTCCTTTTTCCCCCTATTAGCAATTCAATTTCTCCTTCGTGCTCCCACTTCCCTTCTCTTGTTGTTTCTTTGGCATGACATGAAAACCTAGTTGTTTTTACTTTATCTATAGGGTGGTGAGTGGTGAGTGGTGAGTGGTGAGTTATACTTGAAACTTCTGTACTCTTTTGGACCAATAATTAAGCTTATACTTGTCCTTCTAAGTCATCCGTTGATTCATTTGTGCTTCAAATCTAAAGTTCGTCTGAGAAGCGACACAAACCTATTTTGATTCACACTTAGTTTTCTGAGAATTGATTTTGTGCTTTTCTTGAAGCAACAGGAAATAAGTGAGTAGACCAATTTCTAGCCAAATCGAACATAGTTTCTTACGTGATCAGTTTTTTTTCCAATGATACTTGAATAAAAACTGTACTGATTACAATAAAAGAAAACTATAGCCATTGTGGCTAAAATATGCTTGAATGTTCTTTGATTTGATAAGATGAGCACGGCCATGTAATTTTGATATAACCTTTGATTTTTTTAATGATTATCAGGATATTATAACAAATGGCTCGTTCCAAATCCTGCAAGCGAGGACCACTTTCCTCTACAAAAGTGGATATGTTAAGCAACCTACCACAAAGTGTGAAAGAAAAGATCCCAACTTATTTGCCTTTAGAAGAGGCAGGAAGAACAAGCATCTTATCAAGCGAGTGGAGGTACACTTGGGCCTCCATTCCTGAATTAACTTTCTCAGAATTAGATTTCTTTTGGGGAAATCGGCTTGAAAGTTTTTCGAAAGTTGAAAAACTTTGTAGACAAAATCCTTGTGCTCCACAAAGGCCCAATCCTTAAATTCAAACTTTCAACTTTAACAACGCGCTCTGACGCTTTTGATAGGTGGATTGTGAATTTGTCCCGAACTGGAATCAGAGAATTTGCATTTTGCTTTGGTGTTAATATGCCAAAGGATAATGGAGACTCTAATCAATAATATAATAATACAGTTATCCTATCCTAATAGGTCTTTTTTTTTTACAATAAGCGATCCCTTATTTGGCATTTCTCAAAAAAAAAAAATAGGTTTTTTTTATGAAAGCTGATACTGTGCGAAGGGTACTATAACGATAGTATATAAAAATTGAAAAAATATATAAACTGAAAACAAACAGTATATAAAAAATTCATTTAGTAAAACAGTGTATATTTTAAAAAATAAAAATATTATATAAAAACATATAAACTGAAATCAAACAATATATAAAAATTCATTTGGTAAACAAAGATATTTTAAAAAAATGAAAAGAATATATAGCGTATATAGAAACGCAAGAAAACAATATATATTTTCAATCCGTTGCTACAGGGTCGCTACAATATCCCGTCGTGATTTTCCATTTCCCTTTTTTTATTTAAACTTTACAAATTTAGAAACTAACTGGAATAAGAAGTGATTGAGCAAAATCAATATTTAAGGGGCTAAAAAAATATCTCTAATTATTATTTTTGATGGACTATCTTTAATTATTTTTATATATTTAATCTACTTAATTATTTAATATACATAAACTTGAATAATTTGTTACAGTATTTCTCTTCTACCTCTTGGTATAAGGAGTCTTCGTTGACTTCTAATCGTTTAAAGAATATCAAAATCATGTTCAAAGCCGGAGCTCCTAAGGCTTTAGGTCTACTTCAAAGAGCCCCTAATCTACAATCATTTGACGTATTGGTTAGTCTTTCTCCATTTCTTCATCTCCTTTTCTATTTTTGTTTATTGATTCTAAATCTTTATTGTCCTTCGACAGTTTAGTTTCTATCCACCATATGAACCAACCGAATCGAATGCATGGGAAATGGTGGAAACAATCAAACAAGAGATAGTTTGTTTAAGCAACTCAAAACAGCAAATATAATGTATCCGCGGGTGGGGGACTTCCAAACTTTATAATTCCACTTGGAAAAATTATACTAGGTTCTGCGCCTCAACTAGTAAGTCTAACCATACGAGTAGACTGCAACGAAAAAGAAAGTGAAAAGCAGATGTTCGTGCAACTAATGCAGTTCCAAGGATCTCATCAAAAGCTCAAATCGTTGTTACAAAATGATTATATAATATATTGACATAATCAGAATGATTACTTTTATTTATGTAGACAAATCCTATTTATATTCATAGGCTTGACTTGGGCATTTGACTACTTGTGGTTTATTTGTTTTACATGAACAAGCTTAGTGTTATCTATTCTGTTCCTTCTTTTTTTTTTTAAATGTGTTATCTATTTTGTTCTTTGATAATTAGTAATGTATCAACAATCAATACTTCTCCCATTGAAAGAGTCATATTATTGTGAGGAAATTTTCTAGTGAATTAGTACACATGCCACACGGCTAAGCCACACATCCATTTCCGTCCCTCCTAAACAAACTGCTAATCAATGCAAAATTTCAAATCCCCAATTTCATAAAACAGGAGATTTAAAATCCCAAAACTAATTGAATCCAAGAATTCAAACTCGATAATTGAAAACTGGATTTGGCTAAACTTGGTATTACCGATTCCAGATATGACTAAATTCTAGAATGGAAATTACGTATAGTATAAACCAGAGTTTGAGATATCGTGTATGTCTCTTAATATTCTCTGTTTTTTCTCGCCGATTTTGTGAAGACAAACATACCTTGCCGCCTCTTATGATCGCCGATTTTGTGAAGACAAACATACCTTGCCGCCTCTTATGATCTCTCTCACATGATCAAATTTTTGTAAGAATCTTTTCCTTTTCTCTTTTCTCTACTTTTTTATTGTCTAATTCTTTTCATTCTCTGACTTTTTCCTGGTGTAAAACGTTAATTTTGAATGGAAAAAGTTAATGTCAATCATGTTTGGTATGCATGTTAATTTTGCACGTTGACCTAGTTCTTTTTAAGCTGGTGACAGTCGTATCGCTTTGTGTTGTATACCTAATCTTAGTGAATTATCTTTCATTTGTTAGTAGAGTTGATTATTATTTCAGTATGATTTGACGTCCATTTGCTGTTTTAATGCTAATATAGTTTTTTATTATCATTAATTAGAATTACAAAGTTTGATTCTCTGTAATCATTATCAGAAGATTATAAATCCAAATGTAATTAGCATTGTTTTTGAACTATAAAATCCAAATGTACAATTTTTTTTTTACTCTTCAACTATTAACGAAGGACTGTACATTGTCAATTACTCAGAAATCTTTTTTTTTTTAAGAAAAACGATAGCCTATTTTAGCTTTTGTATTAATATGGAGTTTTAATATTACAAGTAGTTAGTCTAAAATGTTAACCCAAAAGTTACACACGCCCTATCACCAGTATTTAACGATTTTAGCCGGATTCTTTCCAACCGTCCAATGTCGAGAGGACTCTCTGTGCGATGACGGTCGGTGGGCGTCGTTCGTCCTTGAAGATTCTACGATTTCTTTCTAGCCAAACATTCCAGCATGCCGCAAGCCACTATTTCCCCCACTTGCTTCTTTCAACGCCTTGTAATCGTCTTCTGTTTGCAATCCATAGATTGGTCATCGGAGTTCGATGTTGTATGAGTCTTTGCGTCGCTGACCTACTTAGGATATTCCATACCTGGTTGAAGTACGTAGAGGTACAGAACATGTGTTCGATTGTTTCTGCTTCGTCTTTACATAAAAGGCAGATTGAAGGTCCTATCCAACCTTTTTTTAATAGGACCTCATGGGTTAAAATTTTCCCCTGCAACATCAGCCATGCAAATATTCTGACCTTTATAGAAACTTTTGTTCTCCATAGTTACATGACCCAAGTGACTCTCTCCCCTGGGTCAATGTTGAAGTCATAAGCAGACTTTGTAGAGAACGTACCCCTTGGGTTCCGTAGAGAACATACCCCTTGGGTTCCATCTCCAGCTTGTTTCATTCGTCTCCGAATCAGAATTACTCAGAAATCTGAACATCAATTTTATGCACATCATAATTCATTCCTTTTTTCGTTGATTTCAGAAAGTTCCAGTTTGAGAATTTTACGGTAAATGGCTCATGAATCCAAAAGATCAAATGCAACTCCTTCAACAGAACTGGATATAATAAGCAACCTTGCAGAAAATTTGAAAGAAACGATAATCACATATTTATCAATTAAGGAGGCGGGTCGAACCAGCATTTTGTCGACCAAATGCAGGCGAACCTGGAATTCAATTCCTAAAGTTGTGATAAATGATTACTGTTATGATGATCCATGTGAATATGTAAAATTGGTCGACGTTATTCTTCTTCTGCATTGTGGTCCAATTCACAAATTTGATCTTTTGACCTGCATTACTTGCCATGATGCATTAAATAGGTGGATTTATTAATTGTCAAGAAACAGAATTAGACAACTCAGTCTCCAACTAATTAATATTTACAGAATTCCTTCGAGTTTCTTTTCTTGCTATTCTCTGAGTTTTGTCTCTCTACACAATTGTTTTCTTAAATTTCCCATGGGATTCCAAGGGTTTAAGCTTCTTAAAACCCTTGAGCTAATAGATGTTTCCATTTCTGAAAATTGCATCGAAAAGTTGGTTTCATTCTGTCCCATCTTGGAGAATTTGACATTCCATGTGGACAATGGCTATGGAATTTGCATTAATAGTCTTACTATTCATGCACCAAATCTAAACTCTTTGGATTTTCGCGGCGAGTTTGTAGCTCTCAAATTATACGCGCCAAAGTTGCTAAATCTTTGTGCGCAAATACAGTCAATTAACGAGTCAACTGAGGAGGAATTTAGTTTGACCAATCATGATATTCTTGTTGGTTTGCCCAATCTTGAAAGACTCGAATTAAGATTATATTCCATACATGTAAGTTTGTAAGTTTAGTCATTCATAATTTTAATCTTACTTCTATTTTTCTTTTTTCGTGTCTTAATATTTTAAGCTGAGCTATTTATTTGTTTCAGTTTTTTGGTGCAGGGCATGTCATAGGGAAGTTTCCCTTAATTTTTTTTTAGCAATACGCAATAAACGATCGCATGTTGTTGCTTAATAAATTACTAGAAAGTGTTAGAGTTGGATTTTTAAGAGGAAAAGGAATCAAATTTCGTTCTATTTCTACTCCAAAATACTCCTAATCTTCAAGAACTCATAATTGAGGAGATTTGTCTTTTAACCATTGTATTTTTTTTCGTTTTCTATCTTTTTGGACTTTATATATTTGATGAGTTTATTGTAGAACATTTGTATTTCTTTCATTTTATTACTTTTTCAATCGTTAATATTTGTTTGAATTTATTGTAGCTCCTTGAAAATGAGGTAGATGCCGAATCGCCAATTCCGAACTTTTGGGAATTGACAAACGGACAAGATTTCTCGTTTCAACAACTTCAATTTGTGGAGATTCATGTCCTTAAAGCTAAAGTAAGAGAAAATGTACTTTGATTTATAAAGTTTGTGCTGCGCTCTGCTCCGAATCTTCTTCAACTGACTATGTGTTGCACAAAATGGCCTGATGGACATTCTGAAATGTGGTTGGAGCAGCTGCGATTGTTTCGAAAGGCTTCAACAGAAGTTGAGTTCTTCTTTGATGAGCCGTGGATTTTTTAATTTGTGAGAATGTTCTGAATATTAAGGGACATTTATTTAAGTGCTAGATATATTTTTGGAACCATGGTTTTGTAATCCATGGTTTTATTTTTATGTTGTCATTGATTTTAGAATAGTTGTTGATTTTGTTGAGATTTTATCAGTATTATTGGTTTTGTAATATGATGGGTGGTATAGGATATATATTGCCATTTGCCAAATGTTACTTTTTAAGAAAAAGTTGTTTTATGGCCTAGTAACCAAATAAACACCATCCATTATTTTGTGCATCCAATTTTTTTATTTTGAAAGAAAAATGCTGCCTATAATGGCTGCTTTTGTTTCTTTTTAGCAATAATTTCAATTGTCTACAAAAAGTATTGTATTGTTAGGCATGCTCTTTCCTTAGTTCCATATTCTTGTCTTGCTTTGAGACATTTCTGTTACTTTCTGTTTCTTTTTTTCTATTTTTGAAAAAGTTGAGACTCATGACTTTTGTATTTCTCTTTTCTTTGTACCGCACTTTATTTAATTAAAATGATTGAAGGAAAGATTTGGCCTTGTCTCAATCACATTATTATAATTTCCTTTCTTTTTTATTTGCATGTTTTTTTATAGTTATATTTTCTAACAATTTGCTTTGAGTTAAAGGTGATGCTATTTTTTAAATGTGCAGCAATTGATTTAATAATTAAAAATTTGCAAATATTCTATCCCTAACTTAGTAATTATTACCTACAACAAAATCAGTATGTTGTTCAATTATACTTGGGCTAATTAATTCCAAGAAAAAGAGAGAAATTTGATCTGCTGAATTTATCGCACATATTCAATCGACTTGTATTTATATTATTAAGTTTTATCTCTCTTTAGTCAGTCAGTTAGAAGAAGTAATACAATTAAACAATGAAATTATTATTCTTACTAACTATAACATAATATAGAGAAATTTATTTGGTATTTTCCAACAAACAGTAGAGGCTGCTATTGACAAAAGAAAATTTAATGGGTCAGATTTGAGCCAATACATGAACAAATCTTTAAGGGACTGAAAAGAAATTAAGAATTTTTACTATATACTATCAATTATTAGAGTTTAATAAATAAACATTAGCATACATATTTGCTTCCCTTACATAAATTTTTGTAATATTGACTCCTCTTAAATTGTTTACAAGATCAATCAATGAGAACAAATTCCATCCTAACATAAGCAGTTAAAGTTCGCCATTGTTAATATACACCAAACCAGGTTTTTAGACAGTAGACACCAAACCGACCATTGCATTGAGCAATGGAGGGAAAAAAAAAGAGAACATATTGGAAGGATAGAAATAATTATACACACGGGTGGGTTGCTCAATTCAATTCAATTCTACCCATCATGCTTACAAGGTCAAATCTTGTCTTTTTCGATGTCTCACACTCCATTAATATTGTCATCCCCAAAGATTCTATCCTAATTTTAAGAAATAATTGAAAAATGAACCATTTTGAAATTTTAAAAAGTTTAAATATTATGTGTATATAACACAGGCTTTATTTGTTTGATAGACCTATGTATAGTTTATAAAGTTTAGTGGAATAATTTTTGGAGTTCCAATGACAATAATCTCTATTTTTTGTTAAGAGGTTTGACAACGGTTCCCTAGCACGAACTATTCTTGTCTGCCAAATGAAAATTTAATATTTCAACTTAAAAAGAAAGAAGATAGATTAGTTTATTTGTTGAACATATTCCTACTTTGTTACTGTTTGTCTCCCATCGAACCTAAACCAATTCAAAGAGTAGAGAATAGTCCATTATCTCATGTGGATATCATGTTGTCATGCAATTTGTACTGACTGGTACAATTCAAACTTGAATTGATATATTATCAAATAAAGATTTTTACTTTACCGAACTATTTTTTATAAAAGGAAACCAAATATAGCATATCTAATAGTAAATTGTATATATAAAATGAAAGTGAGACCATTTGTTTTGAATGTTGATGAACTGCAAAAAATATATAAATAACATATTTTATTTGAATATATATATATATATATATATGTAAAACAATAGCAAAGACTACAAAGAGATTATCACATACAAACTCAACTCACAAACCCACTCAGCCCAACACTAACACTTCAAAAGTGGTGTCCTTTCGTCTTGCCTTTTCACTCTCCCTATACACTTTCCCTTCTTCCTTCCTTACTTCCTTCCTTCCTCGCTCCATCGCCAACTCTTTACCTTCTCTCAATCCAAACCCTAACCCTAACCCAAACCCTAGCTTCACCCCATGGAAACCTCACTCGTAACCTTTCTCTCGACTTTCTTCGCCATTTCAGTGATCGTCTTCCCCGATTTGGTTACGTCCAATTCAGAAGGCGATGCGCTATACGCTCTGAGACGGGGTGTTTCGGATCCGAATAATGTGTTGCAGAGCTGGGATCCGACTCTGGTTAATCCGTGCACCTGGTTCCATATCACTTGCAATCAGGACAACCGTGTCACTCGCGTGTGAGTCTGATTTTGATTTGATTTGGGATTATTAGTTTGAGATTTAATTTTGGTTTGAGGTAAATTAGATTGTTGGTTGGTGAATTGTGGGGTTTGGGTTAGAGTTGGTAGGTTGATTTAGGTGAATTGGAAAAGTAAAAGGAAGTAAAAGATTGTTACTTTCAGTTTGGCACTTGATTTTTCCAGCTTAATTAGGAAAATTTAATGTTTTTTATTTTTCATATTTAGAGATATTATACACCTAATTAAAACTTAACCAAATATCTTATTACTCTGTTTCTGTAGAGATCTTGGAAACTCGAATTTAACAGGGCATTTGGTTCCTGACCTTGGACGCTTAGAGCATCTCCAATACTTGTAATATTTCCTAATATTTTTTAATTTTTGCAAAATCATAATTTAAAGGAAAATAATATAAATTGAGTTTTGTTTAATTCAGGGAATTGTATAGAAATAATTTACAAGGAACAATTCCAACAGAGCTTGGTAACTTGAAGAGCCTTATAAGTTTAGACTTGTATAATAATAATTTAACAGGCATAATTCCTCAAGAGCTTGGAAATCTCAAATCTCTTGTATTCTTGTAAGCTCTCATTCTTCTTAAAGTTGTATAATTGATATGAAATTTATAAGTTTATATATATATAGTTGAACCTTATTAACTTGATTTTTATATTATTTCAGACGATTGAATGATAATCGTTTAAATGGAAGAATCCCAAGGGATCTTGCTAAAGTTTCTAGTCTAAAAGTAGTGTAAGTATTTATTTCAAATTTTGTTTTTTAGCTCATTTTGATAAAAAAAAATCTTGAAGTGATATTATATTTACTTTTGTTTTTTATTTATTTTAGAGATGTTTCTAACAATGATCTATGCGGAACAATTCCTACAAGTGGACCTTTTGAGCACATCCCGTTGAATAAGTATGTATTATTTGTTATTTTTAGTTTTTTTCGTCTAGCTGATATTTATCAATTGATTTTCTGTTCTAATTTCTATTTAATTGTGCAGTTTTGAGGGAAATCCAAGATTGGAAGGTCCAGAATTGCAAGGGCTTGTGGCTTATGACATGAACTGTTAGAATTGGAACGAAGTTGCTCCATATTTTCATTACTTAATATAATATTATGATTGAGAAGTTAGATTATGTGATAATTCTATGAAGGTCGAGCTATATTTTGCTTTATATTATGGTTTTGTGAGAACATTGGTGGTTTATGTAATGTAGATAGTTACAGACTTCTAATGCCTATAATTTACTAAGAGATTTGCTTTAAGTTTTCATTAGTAAGTAGTATATTACACTTTTTTGTATACTCCTATAAAATGTATGTGGGATGACCCACCTTAAGCATTTACCTATAACAATCTGAAAATTCTCAGAAATTTAATAAACTCGGCCACTGCTGGAAAATGATTTATTATGAACCGCCTTTATCTATAGCTACGGGTCGTAGCTATTAATCGAATAGTATCGACAGTCCATGGCTATAGAAACAAACGGTTGTTATCGAGTACTTCACAGACGATTTTTAATAATAGCTAGGGACCTATCTGTAAAAATATTCAATAAACTCCTCTAATCCAGAAATAAGTCGCGCCACCTCAAACCCTACATTTCCTCTAATACTTCAATATATGTGAGACCAAAATCATAAGAAATTTAAGGATATATCTTGCTAACATTTGTGTAATATGACTTTTTTTTTTAGGAAAGTAATATGACTGTTGTTGTAAGTAACATAATATACTAACTCATAGTTCACACTTATAACTCAACTCATGAAAAATGACTATCAGTACATTTTGTTTGAGCAAGGGAGAAATGCATCTGGTTTAGTACCAACAATCCAAATCCTCTCCACTCCCCATCTCGACACTCCCTAGGGAAAGAAATGACCGCCTCATTTGGAAACCGACAAAAAACAGTAAGTTCACGGTAAAAGAGGCATACAAAAACCTTTATAACAATGACCCCGACCGAGAGCCGGATGACACACGCGCCATATGGAACACCATTTGGGCGAATGAGTATACATCGCCTCGAATCAAAACAATCATGTGGCGGTTAATACAAAATGCACTCCCTACCATGCAAAACCTAAATAAGAGAATAAGCGATATTAACCCAAAATGCACGAGATGTGAAATGCAAGATGAGACCGTAACACTGTTAGTAGTATGCCCTAGACCAATGTATTTGAGACCTAGATATATGGATTATGTTAAACAAACATTATTTTTTATTTAGAAATATTTTATATAATAAATGCGTATTGGTTATTTTATTCTTATTACTAAAATGAACCTTGAATATGATATTCAGCTTTATATCATCAAAATATGTGACTTTGATAGTAAAACTTTAAAGTATTATGAATGATATTCTAAACCGTCCATGATCATTCATAGGATGTTTGTGAGACAAACATACTTTATGATAAGCTATAAATGTACATCAGTATGTTAGTTGACTGATGGTCACGTTTTACTGATCATGAATAAGTGTTATTAAGTCATTAACATAAGTATATGTTAGAGACCATATACTGGATTGACCCACCGTGAGAATACTACATGGTTCGTGTCATTAGTTATTCTCAGTAAAGAATGTATCTCGTAATCCTTAGACTTGAGATTATCTCGGTTTCCTACATGAGAAATTTTATACTTTAATATAATCTAACATCGTCTTTAACCGGGCGGTCATAAAGATTATAATTAGGTATATAATGAATTATGCGGAGGAAAGAGTTTAATTAAGATAGGATTTTTTCCTCTCATAAATTGAGAGAGATATCTTTAGGCCTCTTGATGATTTGATTGAAGAAACGCACGGCCGTGCTCAAGTGAATTAATAAAGAGTTATTAATGTCATTTCATGTTCAATCAAATTCGGTGTCAAGAAATATTTATCGACCAACATAAGGTTGATACATACCATGCCTTATGGACGATATAGATATCGTGTAACAAAGGGATACAATGCATGACATAAATTAGGTTTGATCGAATCATCTATATTTGCTTAATTTGGGTAATCATGATGTCTTGCTAGAGGCCGCTCATGATTTATAATCCGTTGTGATTATTGCCAACATTAAGTAAACCTACAGGGTCACACACAAAGAACAACTATTGAGACGTACACAGAAAAATCATAACTTATGTGATAAGTTGTATGGAGAGCTACATAGTCAAGTGACACATCCAATCCTACATCTTATATGATAAGGTGTGTTGCATATATGATTACATAGTTACCATGCACATAGGATATGAAACTTATGGACTATGTAGGCATAAGAGACACCCCAAAATCAGATTAAGGATTATAATTTTTTCGTCCAAATTGTGTGAGACAAAAAGGAGAGAAAAATCCGAAAATTATTCTCTTGTTATTTCTTGTGAGAGAAATGAAGAACGGATACTAGCATATATCGTTCTTTATCCGTTCAAAGGGGTTGTTCGTGTGGATACCGGTAGAGGACGAAGCGAAGTGCGGCGTCTTTGTGATTCGGGTTGAAACCGTAGTTTTGCTTGGAGAATCGGTTTGCTTGGGGAATCCGTTCGTTTGGAGATCGGTTTGTTAGACCGGTTAGGCGAAACATACAAAGGATCGGTTTGGAAACCGGTTTGGAATCGACCAAAGAAAAGCGTCAACCAAATTCGTTTTTGATCATCACGGATTAAGCGTAATCCGAAGGTACAAAGTTATGAACTTTTCTTTGATTTAATTGTAATTCACGGATCCTTCTTTTGGGTTTCGAATTCGATTTTGTTCCGTTTTGTATTTTCCGCTGCGTTATGAACGGTAGAAACCCAACAAACACACCTATTCTTCACATACCCACTATCCAAAATCGTTTGGTTCACCTCTTCTCTAGAAATTACAGTGGATAAATTCGGTGAAGATATAGCCGAAATACTTACCTTTCTAGACAAAAATCTAGACAACCAACACTACGCACTAGTCCAACACATATTATGGGTAATATGGAAGCGCGTTGTGAATGGAATATGCAAGGGAAACCGTTTGGGCCGGTAATGTGCATACATCGCGCGGCTAGGGGGATGGAGGAATTCATGGAAAATGAACAGAAAGGGCGAAGCAAAGAAAAGAGGGAGGCCCCAAATGGGTGTAAAGAAGACAACGAGACGACGTGAAAGGTGGATGGCTCTTGGAAAGAGGGCGCAGGAGGGGCGAGCTACCAAATATCAAGAGGGGATCATCTAATAGAGTACGGAACGTGGCACGGGTAAGGTGAAACGCCGATGGTGATCGAAGCAATAGCGCTAAAAAATGGAATGCAACGGGTAAGAGAACTGGGGTCAAAGGAATGCATATTCTTATCGGATAACAAAAACATAGTATTAACCGCTTCGGGGATGGACGATTTCTCAAGCCTTGATTGGCGAGCATACTACCACGTCATGGAGACGCACCGAATGCTCTCTCAAGAAAAAAGTTTTCAAGTGAGGTACACTCCACGGACCCAACTCTTGGAGGTAGACGAGCTCGCCAAATGGGCTAGAAAATCCAAGGAAAATATCCGAGCCTACATTTACCCCTCAGTTCCAAAAGGCTCTTGAGATAGAGTACACATTCAAGTAGGATCACGCAACGAGTCTGCTCAAATGTATTGATTTATTTTAGGGTTTAGGCAAGCTCCTTGTATAAACTTATGATATATGATGTACTCATGTATGAACTTTTGTGATTACGCCTACGGGCTAGAAAAGCAAAGAAAAAAAAAGGGAGAAATGCATCTGGTGTTGCCACATACTCTTTTTGTGAATAGATATTAGTTCACACAAAATGACAAATAAAATCGGTACACTAGACCTAATCATTTGAGAAACTTCATGGGCTGAAACAAAATCTCATTCAATTTGAAAATTCTCAGAAACTTATTATAAAATTTCTGAATCTAATTTAGCTCATGCATATATGATGCTGAATTGTTTTTTCTCACCTCATAGAAATATGTGTGGCTTATCCTGTTGTTTTCTCACTAAACTGTTATGAGAATTTAGACTTATAATTTGTCTTTTTTTTTTTAAGTGAGATTTTCAGTTTTATGGTTATATTGTATATGTTTATTTAGCCATTTTCAGATTAGAATATTGTGAATGTTTAGAATATTTTTCTAGGATTTTTTTTTTAAAATAACTTTATATAAGTAAATAAGCTATATACTATTTATTTTTTGGGAATTTGAATACATTTCATTTTAGTCGGAAATGTAATTTCTGTTTGTGTTTTTACAGCTTATTCATTCGATCAAATAAAGATGATATTTACATCAAGAATAATTTTGCTCTCTTCGAAAAAAACCAAAAATTTATAAACCCTTTTTATTTATTTAATTTTTTTGCACGATTCGCAATTCTGCAAAATGCGTCGCCACTGTCAAGGGTTTTTTCAGCTTGCAAATAAAATTACTTTCTTTTTTCCACTTTTTCCATTTGACAAACGTTTTCTGATCATCGCGTGACTCCGGGCCTTTTCAGCCATGTACAGAACGATATGTAATTCTCGACTAGACATATAAGTCTCTCAAATATGTAATTATCATTTAGAACAAATATTCAAGATGGATGAAATGGTTTCCTCTAATATATTAATATATATTATACCAAATTCAAAGAAAATGTAAGGAAATTTATCTTCTAACATTAGTATATATTATAATGATTGTTGTTGTAACTAGACAACTCATGTTACTCTTTTATAATTATAAAATCATGCTAAATGACAGATCATGCAAATAACATGATCATTGAATGTGTTTTTGTGCGAGCTTTGAAAAGAGAAATGCATGTGTGTCGTTGCAACATGCTCTTTTGTGTGAAAAAGAATGATTAATTTACATGAATAACAAATAAAATAGATACAACATACTCAAATCTTTCTGATAGATAAACCTCATGGACTGAAGCAAAATCTATTCCAACCTAAAACTAAAACTTTCACAAACTCAAGACCAAAATAACCTAAAATAGAACTAACCAAAATCATCATAGACCTCAAATAACCTAATCAATCAAAACAATCTCAAAACACCCAAACCAACAAACAAACAAAACACAAGACAATCACAAAATCAAGGCATCCTTCAGTATTCAAAAAAACAAACCACCAAACACACCATAATCCATTGATATACATCATCAATCCCCACTAATACACCACCACCACCAAAAACAACAAATTCCCCCGCTCAAAATCCCCCCTTAAACTCACTTAGCCATCATGTCCTTAACAAACTCCTCGTAATTAATCTGCCCATCACCGTCCACATCCAGATCATCTCATCGACCTCCTCATCGGTCAGCTTCTCCCTCAAATTGATCATCACGTGCCTCAGCTCGGCCGCGGAAATGAAACCGTTCTGGTCCTTGTCAAAAAAGCGGAACGCTTCTTTGAGTTCTTCCAAGAATTTGTTTCCTTCATCTTGCGGACCATCAGGTTGAGAAAGAGAAGTCGATGGTGGTGATGATGATTAATCCCCAAAACTACCCTTCACTTGGCCATCATAATAACAGTTCCTTTTTTGGGCCCTCAAAACATTTTTCCCTTCAGAAATTGGAAAAAGATAAAGAAATTTACAAAATATGCAAAGCTAAGCAAAAACCCGGTCAGCAAGAACTGTTAGAATGGGAACTAATGTTCCATTTATTTATTACTTATTATAATATTATTATTATGATTGAGAACCCGTTTCTCAGCCTCGCACCACCAACGTACTGCAGAAAGACCTGGACTGCCAACGCAGTCAAAGTGCTTGACAAAATACCTCTATTTGCTGGAAATTTTCTGAACAGCGGCGTGGCCCTTTCTTTTCTCGTTTAGGACGATTTTAGCTCGTGTTTCAAATTAGTGTTTGGCGATGACGTGGCAACACAAAAGGCTGGGATGAAGATTTGGTTAATTTGTACCGCAAGTCAAGAATCCGACAAGTGGGCCACTCGTCAGAGAGCCCTTTTGCGAAATAGTCCCTGTTTATGTTGAGTATTTCAGAGTCGGTTCTGACCCGTACAACCACATAACTTGCGGTACGGCATTATTTGCCTCGTCAATCTTAATTATGCACACATTCCTTTTACCAACCTATACAAAAATTCAGAAATAAAATATACTATTTTGAAAAATAAAATAAATTTCCATGATAAATAAAATATATAGATTACAATATTGAGACAACTAATAAATAGAGTAATATTGCATACCGAGATTGTCCAGTCGGCCTTTCCAGCGGCCTTTGCAATTGTGTACCTTGCACTCCTAAAACATATGAACAATTAGAAGATTAATTTCATATATAACACCGCAAAAACTCCACGTTTCATATATATCCTTGTCAAAACTCCAAAAATCACATATACCCTTGCATATACTAAAAAAAAAAAAAGATTATTAAAGTACTTTCAAAATCTCAAATGTATTTATGTCTGGCAATACAAAGAAAAAATGTTCATGAAAGAATATAAAAATAAAATCCTTTTTCACGACACATAAGTACATATTTAGAAAAATAAGACCTTAAAAGGGGAAATTCATATATAATAATAGAAACAAAGGCTACCCTCACAGCACAACAATAAAAAAGAAATTAAAAAATTATTTCGAATAACTCCTCATGGATTAAGACAGCCCTTCAGACCCCCCAAAAATAGTACGATTTGGTCCCTGACCTTGACCTGCTCATTGGGATGAAATATTAACGGAAATGAAATCCCGGTTTCAGCCCTCACACATAGTACATGAAAGACTATTAACAACTGTAAAACTGATTTAATGGAAATGTAACCCTAAATTTCAAAATTCAATTACATTTTTTGTGAAAATAATTTTTTTGTGAAAGAAAATAAAATTCCCAATGAAGAGAGAAACCAGAGAGGTCGGTAAGGTACCAGTGATAGAATGATTGCTTAAATCAATCTTGGTTAAGTTAATAAAGCTTCATAAGTCGATATTTGCAGTGAATGTATGATAATCAGCCAACATTAAATATTGAATATTATGCCAGTTGACGAATTGAGGTAACGCTGAACTGTTCGATGAAATGTCTAATTGAGGAAATTCTTACGTGATTTGTGAATGAAATTACAGTATTCAATCAATGTTCCGGACCCCTGTCACAACTCAAGACATTAGTGTATAAGGAAATTTATCTCCCAACATTAGTGCATAATGACAGTTGTTGTAACTAGCATGAAAAGTCAGCGACTCATGTTACTCTTTCATAATTAAAATCATGCCAAATGACAGCTCATGCAAATAACTTGATCATGGAATGTGTTTTGTGTGAGATTCAATAGGAGAAATATACGTGTGACGTTGCAATATGACTAACTAAAATCACCATACCTCGATAATAATAAAAAATTCCAAATCAATCATCAATCAAAACAATCTAAAGAAACCAAAACCAACAAACAAAACACAAAACAATCACAAAATCAAAGCATCCCTCGATATTCAAAAAAAAAAAAAAAAAAGAAGAAGCAAGCGAAACATACCATAATCCATTGACACACATCATCAATTACAACCTCTGTTGCGCGGACACTTCTAAAACCCGGCCGTGTCCGTGTCGGACACCGTGTCGGATACGACGCTCCTCGGACACTCCTCGGACACGTGTCGGACACACCACGTGGCGTGTCAAATATTTTATTATTAAAAATCGTCAGGACACTTCTCATGACACTTCTCGGAACATTTCTCAGACAAGTGCATTGGGTTTGTTAGCGCAATTATTGCACTATTTCATCATACTTGTATTTTAAAGACTAGTCCATCTCACATTTCTATTCCAGTAATTGTGGCACTACACATTTAAAGTGAATTTTGATTATTTAGTTTCAAGTTTCCATACATAAATATGTAAAACATCAAATATCTTGTATGCACGTATAAAAATGTAACTTCAAATGTTATATATATTGTAACAATTATAAAATATTACGTATAACTTTCTAATTATATGACAAAAATATTATGTATAATTCTTTAAAATAAAATAAAAATGACATAAATAATATATACAATAATTAAATTATATATTTTATTCATAAAAATAATATAATAATATATATATTTAACGTGTCGTGTCCTGATAAATTTTGAGATTCGCCGTGTCGCCGTGTCCATGTCGTATCGGACACGACACCCGTGTCCGTGTCCGTACAACATAGATTACAACAATAAATTCCCACACCCCTCAAAATCAACCCCTTACACTCACATAGCCATCATGACCTTAACAAACTCCTCGTAACTAACTAGAACAACAAAGGGAATTCATATATTCTCCTATTATTAAAAAAATAACAATAAAACTTATTGAGAGCACAATTCAAACTGAACTAAATCAAATTAAGTCACAATTATATGAAGCATCGAAATTTGTACCACTTGAAATGTTGCAAAACACAAATATAATCCCAAAAGATAGCACCCAAAAAAAAAAAAAAAAAAACTATGACTACAATATGTCAGAGAGAAATACTAGAATAACAAAGTATGATTAAAAAAAAAAAAAAAAAAAAAAGCTAAGATTCTCTACATAAATTCAGAAAACCATACAATTTTTATTTAAAGATTTTAAAAAACCCTAATTTTTATTAACAAAGAATTAAAATCCCTATTTTATTTTTATTTTTTTCCTGAGGCGCGATGGAAGGGGACTGCATCCAGCATCTCCGCCAGGAATTTCTCTCCCTAAAAAGTAAAAAAATATATATATATAAAAATTCCCATTAGTGAAGTTAGTAGAGATCTAAAATTAAACAAGCATGCTGTTTTACATGATTGTTAAGAAATGCGAGTTGTGAAATACCTCGTTTTCAATGCGAGGTGGCGGAGAGATCTTGAGAGAGTTGTTTGATGATCGTGTCATCCTCAAGAAATGACAGGGCCTTGAGACCTTCAATTAGTTCCTGTATGCAATAAAGGACAATACACAAAACAATTGGTCAAATAAAAAGGAAGCAATGAACAGATTAATAATAATAACAAAAATAATAATTTTATTATCAAAATAAGAATAACAATATTAATAATAACGAGAGATTATCTCGCTCCGCTTCAGATAATTTATAGAAAAAATGTAGAAACTAATATTTTTTAAAATTTTAGCTTCTAAAAAGATATTTTTAAATTTCTATTATTGAAAAAAATCTTTTTTGGATGGAGTGCGACTGATGTGGAATATTTATTTATTTCGATGTAAATTGTTAATTTACAGTTTTTGGGACTAATTTATAATTAGAAATAACTTAATTTGATTAGGCCTAATTTGCAAGAAAGTACTAATTTATAATTTTGATGTATTAAAGGGCAAATTTGTAACTTAAATTAACTTAATTGCTTTTTAAAATAATGTGAATTATTTTAATATTTTGGATTCAATGGCTAATCTTTACTCTTGAACAACTTAAATTTTTTTCTTAATTTTTGAAATTAAATAAAAAGAACCAAAACTATCAAAATTTCTTCAACACAATTATTTCAGTTTCTTTAATAATATTTTAAACAATCAATTATATATACATTATTTTGTGAGAAGAACATGAATAAATAATTTGAACTATAAAGATGATTACGAATATATGATTTAATTTGTTGTCTTTTTAAAAAAGCTATTATTATGTAAAATATTTTATATCATACAATAATTAAATAAAATCTAAGAAAGTTCATGAAAAGTTTTCAAAAACTTTATATTTTCTAAATTTGTGAAAATAGAAAAAAAAAAAAAGACTTTCGAGCGAGTTTAGTAATAAATATTATTTCTTGAACAAAATAATTATTTAACTTTGTAATAATATATTCAACAATAATTTTTTTATATCAAAATTTTTATCAGAAGCATGCTAATATCTAACTTTAACCAAAAATTTACATAGTTCAAAAGATTTATTTTATGTACATATTTTTATTGCACTCGTATTTCTTTTTCCATAATTCTGAGGGTATGTTTCTATAAATAGTTTACTAAATTCATATAAATATCTTTATCAAACATTTATAATTACATAAAATATTTTATATCATACAATAAATATATATAAATCATTAACTTTTTCAAAATATCTCTATAAACATTTTTTTACTTTTTGAAAATTAAAAAAGGACATGAGAGTAAAAATGACTTTTAAGCAAATTTCTATCATTAAGTGGGGCCAAGTTTCTATGGCATTACCATTATTATGTTGACAAATTCATAACGGGTATCACTCAACAAAACTTTCTCTACGTAATGACTTGTTTCACAAAGTGTTGCATAAATAGGGCACATAAATAATTGAAAAAATACACGTGTAATAATGTGTAGCCCGTTAAGAATTGGTGCATAAGTAACATAACAAGAATGAATTACCTTGTCACACATATCATGCTCTGCCAGCTCTTCCACTCTCTCCTCTATCGTTCCGAACCCCAACGCTTGATAAATAGACCTAAAATGAAAATATAACATTATTAATAAAGGTAATGTAAAAATAAATAAATGAAAATATATTTCTTATTATTATTTATGCTAAATTAGCAACATAGGCCACCTCGCGTCTTTGAAATTGCCGAAAGTTTTTTTGTTTCTATCTTGCGCGGACCACAGAGCAGCCTTCATGCAATATGCATATGCCTGCATGCATGCACGGAACCAGATCGATTTTACATTATTTTCGTTAATTTAAATAATAAATGTAGTTATTATAATAAATAATAAAAGAGAAAATAATAACCTCAGCTTCAAGAGAGGTTCTTGAATCACCTCTGACAGAGCAGAGTTGCGCGAAAAGGTTCGCCATGTGGACAGCTTTTTTTAGCTTGCTAAGAAATTCATATTTTTGTTTTCCGCTTGGTCTATCCGGCATTTGTTTTTGCTTCATCATGGCATGACTCCATGCTTGCTCCGCCAAGAAGAGGACAATATGCAAGTACCTATTATTATTATATCACGGTACATTTAAGACCACATTTTGAATAAATTAGAGCCATTTTAAAAAGCAAAAATTACTACCTTGTGTCCCCGAGTGGTGTCTTAGTCATAATTATCCGAATATATCTTCCCCCATCAAGTTTATACTTGACGGCTTTGCATATCCGTTTCAACTGCCCGGTACAGTAACGCCTTAAAATGAATTCAAATCAAGAAAGAAACAAAGAAGGAAAAAGTGTTCGGAATAAATTAAAAAAATAAAAACCTGTAAGTCGTGTAATTATTTTGCCTCAGTCCATGCTCTGCTCGAGCCGATCTCACAAGATTGAAAACTACAATATTTTTAAATAAAATTATTAAAAAAATATTCCATTTTTACCCAAAATTGACACGTGTCACACCTCTTTCAATCTATCTTCCAAGCTTTGGGCCTCCTCAGGCCCATTAACATATAAATGCCACATATAGATAGATCACCTCTCTCAACTAACGTTATATCAACTTACTTATCAAACTATTTTTATTCATTTCGTGATATTAGGATTTCTTAATTGGCATAGTGAACCATTAGTTCATTATAAAACTATTTGCTACAGTCTCTTCATTGTCTTAAAAAAGATATACGACAAAAATATCTGCCATACTCTCTAAATTAAATCTATAATTCATAATCACAAGTAAAATTATAACTTCACGTAGAACTGATAAAAACCATTATAATTTAATTTATTTATTCTCTAAAATTAAATTTACTATTCTCAAACCCAAATAACAGTATAATTTCATGTAAACTCATAGAAAAAAAATTAATTGTCATCTTATGACTCATCAAATATAAAAAGCACTGTCGCGAAGCGAGAGCTCGCCCTAGTTTGTATAAAATATTTTCAGACCACAACTGAATAAAATGGCACAACTTCCTATTTCCGATATAGAATGCACATTCAAAAAAGTATACTTCACATTGAAATTTTTATCGTGAGAGAACATGTACAGAACAGGCATGGAGAGAGAGAGAGAGAGAGAGACTCACCATCCACTGAAAATTTCTCACAATTTTCAAACTCCACGTCAGCCGTAGAATCCATCTGGAGAAACTCGGGGCAGTCGATCGTGCCGTTTCCGTCGGCCACGGTCGGGTTCTGGCGGAGGGACCGCATCACGGTTTCCAGCTCCTTTGTTGTGATGCAACCTGAAAGGAAAAGGTGAGATCAACGGAATGAGAAACAGAGATCAATGTGAGATTTGTTGTGGTTGAAATGAGAACAGTTGATTGATTCGCATTAGCAATTTTGACATTTGAAGAAGTAATGTTTTTTTTTTGTAAGTGAAGAAGTAATGTTATGATTAAAGAGTTACGTTTCAAGGGATATATCTATGCGTAAATAATGAAACAGATCTGATCAAAACTCTTATAAACAAATATAGATGATAGATTCAAATATTACACCATTTTGATGACATTTTAGATCCCTTTCGGTTTAATACTACATATTACTTCCCATTCACGCGGTAATTAACTTGGTCTCAACACAAAATCTAACCAAGTCTCGACTGATTCAAATAAAAACAACGCTCTGCTTCAAAATAAGAACAGGATATTTGATGAACAATTCACATTACCAATTTTGACATTTGAAAAAGCAAAATTGAGATACAGAACAGGCATGTGGAGGAGAGAGAGAGAGAGAGAGAGAGAGAGACTCACCATCCACCGAGTTGTTAAACTCCACGTCAGCGGTAGAATCCATTGGTAGGCCTTTCGATTGGATTTCGTCGCTAGGGTTACTACTCTCACGTCAAATCGGATTTAACTCAAACACGAAGAAGACGGATGTTGATTGAAAGAAAAGAACTTCGATTTATTCTTGAAAACGAAAGAGCTGGGAAATAGGATAAAAAAGGGGGAAGAAATCGCAACCCTAAACTGGAACAGAACTGAATCTAATTATGGGTAAAAATAAAAACGGCACGAAACAGAGAAAAATAGGTGCTACGATCAGAGTTTAAGTGCAAATTTGGAAAACTAAAGGGGCTCATTGCAAAATTGGCATTTTACTTTACTTTTGGGCTGCCGGTATAGAGATTGTGTGGGCTTGACATGTAACAATGGAGACCATGACATGATATCTTGATGATCAGGATTTTTTTGTTTTTCTTCTTCTTTATATACACTTTAGATTGGCATGCATTTTCGGTCAACCAATATTACTATCAAAAATATATGGGCCAAATATTATATAAAATGGGCCTGGCCTGATTATAGTTCAAACAAATAAATATAGGATGTAGGCTCTTAACGGAGACAGTCATTGATGTAGCGATGACTTGATATTTTTTATTATCAGGATTTTTTTCATATTTATATATACTCAAGATTGGCATGCATTTTTTTTTTTTTTTTTTTTTGAAAGAACGTGAAGTGACTTGGTATAAAAACTCTCGAGTTTGTGTTGGTGCAAATAATTTTCTTGATACAAATGGGCAAGCTTTTCTGCCTATAAAACGAAATAAAGCTCCGAACAAAAACCGAATTCAAATTGTAAAATGCAAACAAATTTGAAATATGCTAACAGAACAAAGAGACATGGCGTTACAATTCAATTTGCAACCAAGCCTACACATATCCTAGTTCCATGTCCGGTTCAGATCCAACAGAATTTGGAGAGATGATTTTTTTTTAATGTGATCTTTTTGATGAACTTATAATTATGATTGAATTTATAGAAAATGGAAGTTATTTGAATGTCATTGTCTTTGTGTAATTATCATTGTTTTTTAGTTCACATCAAAAATCATCATTCTGACTATAACAACAACAGTTTATATTTGTAATAAACCTGAAAAGATGCTCACTTTGTTAGCAGCCATCACTCTACGCACATACATAATTACCAATCAAGTAAAAAAACTTATTTTATGTAGACTCACTTTGTTGCAACATTTATTTATTTTTGTGAAAAAGAAAGGATTAATTTACACAATAACAAACAATCTCAAAACACCAAAAAACCAACAAACAAACAAAACACAAGACAATCACAAAATCAAGGCATCCTTCAGTATTCAAAAAAACAAACCACCAAACACACCATAATCCATTGATATACATCATCAATCCCCACTAATACACCACCACCACCAAAAACAACAAATTCCCCCGCTCAAAATCCCCCCTTAAACTCACTTAGCCATCATGTCCTTAACAAACTCCTCGTAATTAATCTGCCCATCACCGTCCACATCCGGATCATCTCATCGACCTCCTCATCGGTCAGCTTCTCCCTCAAATTGATCATCACGTGCCTCAGCTCGGCCGCAGAAATGAAACCGTTCTGGTCCTTGTCAAAAACGCGGAACGCTTCTTTGAGTTCTTCCAAGAATTTGTTTCCTTCATCTTGCGGACCATCAGGTTGAGAAAGAGAAGTCGATGGTGGTGATGATGATTAATCCCCAAAACTACCCTTCACCTGGCCATCATAATAACAGTTCCTTTTTTGGGCCCTCAAAACATTTTTCCCTTCAGAAATTGGAAAAAGATAAAGAAATTTACAAAATATGCAAAGCTAAGCAAAAACTCGGTCAGCAAGAACTGTTAGAATGGGAACTAATGTTCCATTTATTTATTACTTATTATAATATTATTATTATGATTGAGAACCCGTTTCTCAGCCTCGCACCACCAACGTACTGCAGAAAGACCTGGACTGCCAACGCAGTCAAAGTGCTCGACAAAATACCTCTATTTGCTGGAAATTTTCTGAACAGCGGCGTGGCCCTTTCTTTTCTCGTTTAGGATGATTTTAGCTCGTGTTTCAAATTAGTGTTTGGCGATGACGTGGCAACACAAAAGGCTGGGATGAAGATTTGGTTAATTTGTACCGCGAGTCAAGAATCCGACAAGTGGGCCACTCGTCAGAGAGCCCTTTTGCGAAATAGTCCCTGTTTATGTTGAGTATTTCAGAGTCGGTTCTGACCCGTACAACCACATAACTTGCGGTACGGCATTATTTGCCTCGTCAATCTTAATTATGCACACATTCCTTTTACCAACCTATACAAAAATTCAGAAATAAAATATACTATTTTGAAAAATAAAATAAATTTCCATGATAAATAAAATATATAGATTACAATATTGAGACAACTAATAAATAGAGTAATATTGCATACCGAGATTGTCCAGTCGGCCTTTCCAGCGGCCTTTGCAATTGTGTACCTTGCACTCCTAAAACATATGAACAATTAGAAGATTAATTTCATATATAACACCGCAAAAACTCCACGTTTCATATATATCCTTGTCAAAACTCCAAAAATCACATAGACCCTTGCATATACTAAAAAAAAAAAAAGATTATTAAAGTACTTTTAAAATCTCAAATGTATTTATGTCTGGCAATACAAAGAAAAAATGTTCATGAAAGAATATAAAAATAAAATCCTTTTTCACGACACATAAGTACATATTTAGAAAAATAAGACCTTAAAAGGGGAAATTCATATATAATAATAGAAACAAAGGCTACCCTCACAGCACAACAATAAAAAAGAAATTAAAAAATTATTTCGAATAAGTCCTCATGGATTAAGACAGCCCTTCAGACCCCCTAAAAATAGTACGATTTGGTCCCTGACCTTGACCTGCTCATTGGGATGAAATATTAACGGAAATGAAATCCCGGTTTCAGCCCTCACACATAGTACATGTAAGACTATTTACAACTGTAAAGGCGAATTAATGGAAATGTAACCCTAAATTTCAAAATTCAATTACATTTTTTGTGAAAATAATTTTTTTGTGAAAGAAAATAAAATTCCCAATGAAGAGAGAAACCAGAGAGGTCGGTAAGGTACCAGTGATAGAATGATTGCTTAAATCAATCTTGGTTAAGTTAATAAAAGCTTCATAAGTCGATATTTGCAGTGAATGTATGATAATCAGCCAACATTAAATATTGAATATTATGCCAGTTGACGAATTGAGGTAACGCTGAACTGTTCGATGAAATGTCTAATTGAGGAAATTCTTACGTGATTTGTGAATGAAATTACAGTATTCAATCAATGATAAACTTTGAAGAAAGCCAATCGAATTTGGTAATAAACGAGGAATATTTCCTATTTATATCAAACAAACACACAATTGAGTGGAAATTTTGACATCAAATGGAAGGGCATAAAACCAGCATAAAGAGAATGGTGTTATTCCGTATCCAAAATTCAATGGCTGAGTAAAATGAAAAGATAGGTAAGAAACGAACTCACTGTCAACTGAAAATTGTGGCTAATCTGATTACTATCCTCGTCAACAGTACCATCGCTAGGGTTATAGCTAGATGAAGAACTACTGGCGGGCGAATCGGTTATAGTATACTGCGAATCGGTTTTTTCAAAAAAAATGTTGGGAGAAGAGACGGCTGGTGTAGCAACCCCATCCCCGGAGGGACTACATTATACTGACATCGCAGGTAGGTTGCTACTCGTCTCTCCGTGTCCCCCCCTAACTCAACTCTCTAGGGGTAACAGGAACCCGAGGAGGAACCCGGACGATACATGCTACAAGTCTTCGCTATATAAACCTCTTTTACCAAGTTCTCTTCTTCCCCGTGGGACTAAACAAAATTATTTGAAAACCGGAAAGGTTCCGGCGTTTCTCTGCTCATGTCTGGTGGGCTGGCCCAATATATTGTTTCACTTTGGTTTCTCCCTTCTTCTCTTTTCTTTTGCTTCAGAAAAAATATTTGATTGATCGGGCTAAGATTTGTGTTGGGCCAGGTTTTAGGACATTTAACTGTGTAGACTAAATACTGCCCATACTCTTCAAGTCTTTTTTATTTTTCTGTAAATATTGTAAATATGAAAAGGAAAAATATATAGAAATTTCTTTGGATGGAGGATATTTAAAGCATCCTCCAAATTTTTTCAAAAAAAAAAAAAAATGATTCAATTTTCACCATTTGTCAAGTTGCAAAGCCTCAGATGTATGATGCTATTAGATAAGAATAATGCTTGAGAAAAATATGCATCATTTGCAGCTAAAGTTGAAAGATTTATATATACAAATTAATTTTTACATCTTTCAGCGCAGACACAAATGTGCACGTGACATTTATTTTGATAAATCATTTTCCTTTGAGCTAGTATTTTGATATCTCATTGTAAAATTAATTACGTTACAATTATAATAATAAGTAACAAAATCTGAACTCTTATTCTACCTGGATAATACGCATCAAGTACGTCATAACTTTTATCGTCTCTATCCCAAATTCAATTGATAACTGTCCAAAGTGGTAATCTCTAAACTAAATTGCAACACAAAGCAAAGATCAACATGTAGAATGAAAAAAACTGTCATATTCTCTTGCACAAACTATCTGTTCACTATCTTACTATTTGAGTTTCAAATTGCGATAATATTTTCAGTTTTTTGCTTCTTAGTTTTCTCCCCCGGCAACTTCCTCACCATTTTCTTCACTTGTCTTCTCTGCAATTTTCTCCCCGTCAATATCATCTCCAATTTTTTCACTTTTCTTCTCAGCAATTTCACCTTTTTCTTCAGAATTTTCAACATTCGTTGGAGCTTCTTCTTCTTTTACTTCTTGCTCTTCATCATCACCAGAGGAATCGGAATCTTTGAATGTGATTTTATATTCATTCGGCTTGGCGATATCAGCCAGCTTCTGAATCCTTCTTGTGCACCATATCTTCATAAAAGAATTTCGATTTGTTCTTGAAAAGAAAATAGCTGAGAAAAAATGTAAATAAACCCGTTTCAACACACACTTCCCTATTCTCCCTCATCGTCCCCCCTTCCGTCACTCTAGGGTTAGCAGCCTTCTGAACCAAAGACTGGACGACCGATGATCCCGCTCCTAGCATATAAACCCTGCTTGTTAAGTTGGAGTTCCAATGGTGGGACTAAATAAACCTTAATTAGAAGAAACCGGAGGAGGTTTCTACCTCTACCGCTGCCTGCCTGTTGGGCCCAGCCCATATATGTTTGTTTTACTCTAGATAGGAAACAGCAAAAGTCCTCTAAATTGGATTCATGTGCTAATTTGATCTGTTTTATATGGTGGACTGGATTTTTTATTATGAAAATATTTTAGCGCCATTCTTTTCCAGCGAAGCTCTGCAGAATGGAAAGTAAAATGATAAACTTATCAACAGCAACACTTCCTTTTCAACACAAATTCAATTCAAAAAAATAATGGTTTCTTACTAAACTACAACATCACTGAATTAAATTTTTCAATTGAAACATGAAACATAACCATATGCATTACATCACATAACCTGTCACATAGAAGCAAAAAATACAAGTTCAATAAGAACCAATACATAATAGTACCTGCGCAAGTCAAAAGTCAAAAGGACCTTTATGAAAAAGAAAACCAAAGAAAAATAGAAGCATCACTTGAAGCTGCTCTTACAATCAATAACAAAACCCGTATAATTTGTCCAAATGCACCCAAACTGAGAACTGACAATTTCTCTACTTCTAAAGCTTCCATTAAACAATGTCCGTTCAATATTGGCTTCAAGATTTCTTTCCAGGCTCCTTGCCTTTTTACAACTCAGCATGTCACGTTCGATTCAGTCACAATATTCTCATTTATTTAATGCACAACATAATATTTTGATTATCAGGATTTTTTTTCATATTTTTAAATACTTTAGATTGGCATGCATTTTTGTTGGTGCAAATAATGTTCTTGATACAAATGGGCAAGCTTTTCTGCATACAAAATGAAATAAAAATTCGGAATAAAAACCGAATTCAGAATGAAAAAAAGCAAAAAAAATTGAAATATGCTAACAGAACAGAGGGACATGGTGTTACATTTCAATTTGCAACTAAGCCTCCAGATATCCCAGTTCCATGTCCGGTTCAGATCCAACCGGGTTTTGTTCAGTGTAGTCCGACACGGATCAATGGGAGTAATAAAAAATCGAGCTTCTTGTCCCGTGGGTCTTTCGGGTTCAGAGGTATTGTTAGCGGATCTGGGTAGAATGTTCCGGACCCGTATCACAACTCAAGACATTAGTGTATAAGGAAATTTATCTCCCAACATTAGTGTATAATGACAGTTGTTGTAACTAGCATGAAATGTCAGCGACTCATGTTACTCTTTCATAATTAAAATCATGCCAAATGACAGCTCATGCAAATAACTTAGATCATGGAATGTGTTTTGTGTGAGATTCAATAGGAGAAATATACGTGTGACGTTGCAATATAACTAACTAAAATCACCAGACCTCGATAATAATAAAAAATTCCAAATCAATCATCAATCAAAACAATCTAAAGAAACCAAAACCAACAAACAAAACAGAAAACAATCACAAAATATATTTCTTATTATTATTTATGCTAAATTAGCAACATAGGCCACCTCGCGTCTTTGAAATTGCCGAAAGTTTTTTTGTTTCTATCTTGCGCGGACCACAGAGCAGCCTTCATGCAATATGCATATGCCTGCATGCATGCACTGAACCAGATCGATTTTACATTATTTTCGTTAATTTAAATAATAAATGTAGTTATTATAATAAATAATAAAAGAGAAAATAATAACCTCAGCTTCAAGGGATTAACCAAATGTTGAATTTTCAATTTGAATAAATTGGTTTCCTCTAATATTTTAATGTATATCGTACCAAATTAATAAAAAAAATACAATAAATTTGATCTCCTAACATTAGTGTAATATTATGTTATTGCAACTAATATAAAAAATCAGAATCATAGAGCTCTTTTATACTTGGAAGTCATGACAAACTACACTGCTCACACAAAAACTCCATTATGGAATGCATTTGATGTGAGCCTGATAAAGAGATATACTACATGTGGCATTGCAAGTTGCGACTCTTTTGTGAAAGAAAATAATCCACACGGAATGACAAATAACATGGGCGCATCAGACCTGATCATTTTGAGAAACTTCAAGCAAAATCTGATCGAATCAAAGATTTTCAAGAACTCAATAATCTCAGCCCAGACAAACTCTAATAACCTAAAATAGAACTAACCAGAGTCATCTTTGACCTCAAAAAATGTTTCCTAATCAATCAATCATCAATCAAAACAAGCTCAAAAACCCAAAACCAGCCAACAAAGAAAACATAAAACAATAAGACAATCAAAGCATCCTTCAGTATTCAAAAAAACAAACAAGCAAGCAAACATACCATAATCCATTGATATACATCATCAACTCCCACTAATACAACACCATTAAAAAGAACAAAGTCCCACACTCAAACTTCCCCTTAAACTCACTTAGCCATCATGACCTTAACAAACTCCTCGTAATTAATCTGACCGTCACCGTCCACATCCGCTTCCCTGATCATCTCATCGACCTCCTCATCGGTCAATTTCTCCCCCAAATTGGTCATCACGTGGCGGAGTTCCGCTGCAGAAATGAAACCGTTCTGGTCCTTGTCAAAAACACGGAAAGCTTCCTTGAGCTCCTCCTCGGAATCCGTGTCCTTCATCTTGCGGGCCATCAGGTTGAGGAATTCCGGGAAGTCGATCGTGCCGTTGCCGTCGGCGTCGACCTCGTTTATCATGTCTTGGAGTTCCGCTTCGGTCGGGTTCTGGCCCAGGGACCGCATCACGGTCCCGAGCTCCTTTGTTGTGATGCAACCTATAAAGGGGGGAAATTAGAAGGAAATGTAAGTGTGATTAGTTATGAAATTGTGTAGATTTGCAATGATGAATGGAATGAGAAACAGAAATCGATGTAAGATTTGTTATGATTGAAATGAGAACAGGACATTAGTTGATTGATTCACATTTCACATTAGCAATTTTGACATTCGAACAAGTAAATGTTATGATTAATAAGGATAGATCTTTGAGAAAGATCTGTTCAGAGCAAAATTTGTTCAAATCAAGGAGACACGGCATTAAACAACAGATCTATGCATAAATAATGGAACAGATCCGATCAAAGCTCTTATAAACAAATATGACGTGACAGATGTAAATCTTATACCATTTTGATGACATTTTAGATCCATATCTGTGCAATACTACCTATAACTTTCCATTTGCGCGGTAATTAACAGGTTCTCAGGACAAAATATAACCAAATCTCAACTAAACTGAAAGAAAAACACATCGATCTATTCCAAAATCTAAAAAAAAAAAATACGAACTAAATAAAGAGAAACAGAGCGTGATCTTACCATCTCCGTCCTTGTCGAACAGGCTGAACGCCTCCTTAAACTCGGCGATCTGATCGTCGGTGAGTTGATCCGCCATTGATTGTGAACTAAGAAGATTAGATTTGCAGAGAGTAGAGAAGAAAACGAATCCTGAAAAATGGACAAGTAACAAGACTCGATTGATATTTCTCTTTCTCTTTCTCGACAGTCAATTGGCCTATTAATAATCCCCTCACCCTGTCTTTTCCAGCGACGGTTATGCCCCTGTCAGTTGAGTCAAATTGCTATTCTCTGTAAAGATTGGTTGCATACAGACAGTGGGGGTATAGTTGTCATTTCAGCGTCTTGTAACGAGCTGTAGAAAAGCGTAGAGTGGATGGTAAGAATAACGATTTATCTCAGGACGCGGTTTGGACGCGGAGAGAAACAGGGCTAAGCGTTGACTTAAATGCACGCTCGAATGCCACGTTGTTGCCGCGTGGATGTTCATGATTGGCTAGAGATAATGACACAGGGATTAGCACGGTGATGACTCGGGAAAGCCTTTTGTTGCTTGGCTGATGATGAATGATTCATTTCTGTTTTGTTTTCCAATTCATAATTGCATACTAAAAGATCCAATGCATATTGAATAAAATGGTTTGTAGCAACAAGCCAAAAAATCATACATCAAATATTTGCACAAATGAGACATCCATCGAAGTCTGATTAAAAACCAACAGGCAGAAACCATGATATGGATTGAGATTAATACTTCATATAATACAAAATAATTGCTGTTAACCATTATTTAAAGCAACCCGCAATACATCGCATTCAAAAAAGGCAAAAAAAACTCCAATTCAAAACATTCATATCTCAAGTAAAGTCAAATTGACAAATTTCAAAAAACAAAAAAGGAAATCCAATTTAGCATTTAGAGCCACTAAATTCACAGTACTTTTTAACTAACTCTGTTCGAAACAGTTTGGTAAAGAGACTTGAGCTGAGTGTTCCACTTGTCTATCGCTCCATACTTCTTCATCCCCTTGTTCCTGCATTAAATCATCCCAAATTAATTAATTAATTACCATCTACTCAATCTGAAATATCATCCCAAATCTCTATCTAAAAAAGAAAATGATTAATTAATTAATTACCTGTCACTACGCTCTAACAGTTTATTAACCTGATCAATATGGCCTTGAATTCTATTATCCAAAATTAATGAAACCAGTAAGTGCTCCACATCCTTTTCTGGCACATTCAACTCCTGTAAAACACACATTTCACATTTTTATCAATAATAAGTTAAGTAACTATATTTTAAGATTAAAAAAGGAAAATAATTAACCTTTGATATGAAAGGAATCCGGATCCTTGTGTACGGTTTGATCAACTTAAGCAAGACTTGAGTCCTAATATTCTTCAAAAGATCCTCGATGTAATTACGGATGAACGGATCGTCCATTATTGTTCTTCTGTTACTCTGACAAATCAACAAAAATTAACATTAGATCAAATTCAAACAATACAGTCAAGAAAAAAGAAATGTGTATTTAAGAGAAAACAAACAAACCTTTAATATTTTCTCAAACTCGATTATATCATTCTTCTGGAAGGCCGCTATCAGGTTAGTCATCGCCAGAATTTCTGGATCATTCTTATACCTTGATAAACAAAATAAAATAAAATAATTGTAAGAAGAACAATATTATAAAAAATATAAAAAAAAAACAAAAAAATTAAAATAAAATAAAATAATATAAAATTAAATAAATAAAAAATTAAATATAATTAAAGCATAATATTGTGAAATTTAAGACTTACGGTTTTGCTTCCTGGCCATCAAAAGGATTAACTTCAGACTCCATAAGCATGTTCGCCAAAACCAAGTACCTACAAAACATAAATCCAACAAAATCAGGGACCTATCCGCAAAAACAACCAATTAAAGAGCAGGGCCTGCCTAACGATGCATTGATCCCTAAAAGAAAAGAAAACAACGTACTTGAGGCACTGGATGCGTCTGGGATTGCCGGCCTCGTCGTAGTTCTTGAAGGCCTCGAAGAAGTCGGTGGCGGCGTCCGGCCACTGCCGCTCCGCCATGTGCATCTTCCCCCCGCACTCGTGGATGATCCCCATTATCCGAGGATGCGGGATCGCCGACTTTATCGACAGAGCCCTCAGGTACAGCTCCTGCCATTCAATGCAATAACACGTCCACTCACAAAGTCAGTTCGCCAGGATTGAATGCGATTTAACCGAGGGCTATTAATTTATTTGTGTAAGACTCAGATTATTCTTGGGTGAGGGATCGCGGATTTGATAGATAGGGCTTTTAAGTAGAGTTCCAGACAGAATTAAATGCAACACCGAGTCCGTTCAGAAGAAGTTAGTTATTAGAGACGGGGGTAATTAATTGAGGACATTTTTTAGTTTATTATTTCCTTATTTGTTTATTTACTTATTTAAATGTGACAGTTTATTTAGGAAGTTAGTTATCAGAGGTGGGTAGAATTCAACTTACCGTTAGTCCACGTACTTTAATTGGAATGTAATTTAGTCCTTGTACTCTTAATATGACATGCTTGGTCCCTGTACTTTATGAAAACATGCATGGTTAGTCCCTGAATTAGGGACTAACTGTGCACAACTCTGTAAAGTACAAGGATTAGTCTGCAATCTAATTAAAGCACAGGGACTAACGATGCATTTATCCGTTTTTTATGAGGATTATTTATGACCAACCTTGAGTTTCTTGTTGTTTTTGGTCTCGGTGTACATTTGGATCTCTATGGCGTAGACTTCTAGAAGCTGAGTTCCTTTTTTCTGATCATCCGTTCCGTCTTCTCTTTGGCAAGATCTGTGCAGCTCCTTCAATATCTACATTTAAAAAAAATGAAATAAAAAAAAAATTATAAAATATCTTTACAGTACAATGAAAGAAATTATTCAATTAATTGATTACCTTATTCATGCGCCCATACTCTCCCATGTCAAACCAGATTTTACAAAGCTTCAGATTTGTCTTAAACCACAGTCTCTGTAAAGTAATAACAAAAAATCCATCACATTCAAATATTAATTATCAAGAAAATAAAATTTCCATAATTTTGTGGCAATAAAAGAAAAAAAGGAAATACTTCATTTTTGGTATCTTCAAGGGCTTTGAGAGTGGTCTGATAGAACTCCTGGAGGAGAGAGAAATTGTGGCTGGCCGAGCCCGAAACGAAATCCATGATATTATTTATGCATTTCTCGCTGTAATTTCTCGTGACGGCCGATTTTATGTAGGTGAGCATTTCGCGGTACGAATCCATCATTTCCTGGTACCGGCCCAGCTTGTAGTATAGCTTCACCGTTTGCTTTAGTGCTTTAAACCCCCTGTTAAATTAGGAAATTGTTTTGATGAAATGAATGAATAAAAAGGAATTTGCAAGAATGCCCCGGCATTATGCTGAAATTGCAAAAAAGAGGCCTTGCATTATCGGAAATTGCAAGGTCTTTTTGAGATTTTGGCATGATGTAGGGGTTTCTTTGCAAATTTCCCTAAATAAAATTAATCGGTTAAATGTGAAAAGGATGTAAGAATGAATTAATATACCATTCGGCTTTTTCAGGTTCCATGCTGACTACTTCGGCGAAACCTGAAAGAGCTCCCTCTGGATCCGTCTCCACCATGCCTGAAATAGGAAATGATTTCCCGGTTTATTATTCTGTGTAGGAAATGGGTTCCCGGTTTTTGAAAGATTCAGGATTTATGGTACTGTTGTAAGAACTGGAGTACTGATTTATACATGCTTCTTCTTGTTCATGATTTTAAGAATTCAATTTTCATGGGAAATACGAAATAGAGCATCAAAACAAAATTTAGGTGAAAATTGACAAAAATAAACAACTTTTCACATGCATACTTATCTAATTAGGGTTTTTTGCAGAAGGTAATGTCCATTAAAGAGTAAAATAAAAGACAAAAACACAAAAAGAAAAGGAAAATTACCTTTAGAATTGTAGTACTGATTCTCAATATCAACATCCTGTTCTTCCGGCTCCTCGTCAGAATACTCGAATCCGTAGTCTTCCATATCCGCGTCTCCATTCACAAAACAAAATCAACATCGCAATGTTAATATGATTCGACAAAAATAAAAACAAAAGGTTAACGAATCAGATGAAAAACCCCAGACCTAATCGGAAAAAAAGAAGAGGAAAGGTTACCTGAACCCATCGCGATTCGTAACCTAGAACGAGAGAGAGATCAGCAATTAGGGTTTAGGTTAAGTCTGATTTAGTCAGGGTTTCTTTTCTTTTTCGAGTTTTCTTTCTGAAAGGAGAAGAAAGAAAGAAGGAAAGAAAGAAAGGCTTGATACTGACGAGTGGGTCCCAATTGGCAGTATAAGCAGAAGTATTTCTTTCGGTCTTAACTAATGGGCTATTGATTAGATTAGTTTAGGCCCAGATAGATTTTACTAGGCCTAACAATATTCTATTTTTTTTTTCGGTTTTAAGTAATGGGCCAGTAGAACTGTTTTTCTTTTTAGGGAATTGCATTTTAATAGATTTAATTTCAGCTTTTTTATTTTAAATTATAGAATAAAAAGTATATGATATACCTTGTTTTTGTAATGCACATGGTAATTTTTTTCAAAAATATTGTAATACAAAACATCAAATAATGAGATATCAGTAAGATTTGCTTATGACTAATTATAGGCCTCATAATTTTTTGGATTTTGAAAGTTGTTTCTATGAGAAGAAGAGAGAGACCGGTTTTGTAAATTGAATCCTAATTTTAGTCCCACCTTCTTTGTTGAATGTAAGAAAGAATGGTTTAAATAGCCATTCTTAGCTAGTCAAATCGTCAAGCGGCGATCTTGTGATGTTGAATGGTTGACGTGTTGCAGGCTGCAATTTGCAGCAGTGGAAATTCTGCATATGTTCCATGCTGGACTTGCAAACCTAGATGACTCGAGGAACCGAATTGGACCGATCACCTTGCTTTGAGAGCCGGACTTGAAAATATCTGTAACCCGTAAGGGGGCTGACGGGTGTGAGGAAGGTGGACTATTGTTCCTCGAGTCTGAATGGAGTTCACTTCGGTGAACACCATGCAGGTGTAAGAACCCAAGATCACACAAGATACGTGAAAAAACGCTTGACATTATTTTTTTTATAATAAAAAAATATATGTATACCGAAAAATTAATATATTGACATTTAAAACTTCATATTTGTATTATATATATTATATATTGACACTAAAAATAATATGTTTAATAAAAATACGTATTAACACTGAAAAATAAAAGTTCTATTTATGTTGAAAATTCATACTGACACTAAGAATAAAATATTAATAATGAAAAGAATATATTTCATAACTATATTTTTCCTATTTAAACCGAAAACAAAAAATTGACACTTAAAACAATACTTTGAGACTGAAAACAGAATATTAAAAATGAAAATAATATATTATCACAAAAACTTGTCATCGATTTTTAAAACGATAGCACTTTTTTAAAAGAACCAAAAAAAATAGAAAATTGCCTCTTCATTTAAATAAACAAAAAAAAATAGAAACATAAAACATGATACTAAACGAGTCCAAAAGAAACAAAGAGTTTTTTTCTTCATGTTTGAAAACACAGACTATTTGAGATAAGAGTAATATGTGATTTGAAATTTTCGAACTGTGAAATATGATCATGATTTCGAGCAGGATCTAATAATCCCTGTGTTGAAAAACGTAAAAAATGTAATCAGTTATTGAAAACTTCAAAATCACGAAATCTGATAATTTTTTTAGGGGATAATTTCCCATATTTTTTTGTTAATTTATGTCAAAACATAAAAATTTGTTAATTTATGTCAAAACACAGTGTATTAATCCGAAAGATTAGTGCATACGGTCTCATAAAATTAACTTACGAATAAAATAAAGCATGAATAGAACTTCTTGACCACTCATTGATTTTGGTCAACAAACTCTTGTTTGATTGTACTTGTAGATTTTTTCACCTGGTAACTATAATAATTTGTTATTTTGTCATAGTATAATATATAAAAGCCTTATATAAACGGACGTCGCTTTGTCAACGTTGAATTTGTTATTAATTTGGGAGACAAAATAAAATGAAGAATGTATATTAGAGAGATGTAAACAATAAATAAGTATTGAAAAGGATATATTCACAATGAAAACATTAATTAATTAGAGATTTAAACGGTGTATTTGTATGAAAACTTAAGAGATTTAAACAATTTTTGTCCATGTTGAATTATTTTTATTAATTTGTGCAAAAATTAGAACGTAAAAACGGTATATTAGTGATGAAGAAATGATATATAAAATATCAAAATAATATAATATTAACATTAAAATTTGATATATTGATACTGAGAGGAAATTAGATATTTAAACAATGTAATTTGTATGGAAATTGGTGTATTCGGTCACGGAAAACTAATTTACAAATACAATAAAACATGAATAAAACTTCTATGACACCTTACTGATCTGAGTAAAAAAAAAAAACTAACTCATTGTTTAATTAAATTTGTAAATTAATTTGGGGGATGAGAGCAAATACACTAATTTTATTGTATTTGTAAACTAATTTTATTATTATGTCAAAATACAATATAATATATAAAACTGCTATAAAAGCAAACTCTCTTTATTGATTTTTTGTTAATTTGTGCCACAAAATAAAACATAGAATAACTAATATATTGACATAAAAATGATACATTGACAATGAAAGTAATGTATTAGAGATTCAAACGGTATATTCATATGGACAGAATTTTGTACACATGTTCTAGACAGAATTTTTTTAAAATTGTTACTAGAAATGTTTTAGATAACATATCTATAATATTCTCAACATAAAGCATTGAATTATCTACAAGAGTATACAATAATAACCGTCTGAAATATCAAATTGAAACACAATCACACTTGAAAAAGAAAAACATAATAAAGAAAAATAGAAGCATAATTTGAAGCTGCTCTTACGCGTATATATCTGCACTTTACAATCAAAACAAAACCCGTATAATTTGCACAAACCCACCCAACATACAATTACTCTACTTTTAAACAAAGTATTCAGGTAAAAAAAAAAAGTAAATTATCAACATTTTTTCGCCCAATTTTCAAATTTACAAAGCAACAACGAAACAAGTCGCCTCCACAAGCTTCAAAACATGAAGCGTGCTTCAAAAATCTAAAATTCCTTTCTTTTTACTCCTCAATCTTCCTTCACCACCATTTCAAATCAGAACAAATCCTGCCAATTAAATCTCACTCAAAATTAAAATTCCCCACTAGAGAAAAATAACCAAAAAACTACATTCAGTTTTAATTAACTCACATTGTAAATTTCACTTTGTAGTACCATCTTCGTCAGATTCCTTCTCCTCTAGATTCGCGCCATGTGGCGGCGTAGCAGGAAAAACGTGCAGCTCAGACGAATCCACATCATCAACCCGTTCTTTAACATGCAAATTATTCTCAATCGCCGAATAATCCAGCCCTCTCAAAATACTTGGTATATGTTCCAAATTCGGGTCCGTAACATTATTCCCACCTTTATCATTATCATTATGGTTATTATTATATCCCATTTCTAAGTCTATTTTTTCCTTTGTGGCCACGTTGTTTATTGCCGCTGCAGTGTGAGGCGTAACAGGAACCATTTCCGGCGCCTCTTCTGTCACCCAGGATCGGAATTTGTTCAAAGATTTGGGCATTTTTGAAAAAAATACGTCGGCTATATTTGCAAATATGCCCTTGTTGTACGGGTTCTCCTTCTTGTCATATCTGTACCTGAAGTTCTCATACGTTGTCTGGCCATCAATAAAAATCACATTTAGTGAAGGATGATAATCAATTTTTTTTTCTTCATTGTTTTTACTAAAAAAAGTAATAATCAAATTTTGTGAATTTTAAAAATGTAGGTTCTTTTTGCAAAATCAAGAAGAAATAATTAGGAATAATTTGCAAAAAAGCCCTTATACTATGCCAAAATCGCAAAAAATCCCCTGCATTATTAGAAAAAGCAAAAAAAGCCCCTGCATTATTGCCCAAATTGCAAAAGAAAACCCTACTGCTAGTCAGTTTTTTTTTTTTTTTTTTTTTTTTTTTTTGCAATTTCGGCGATATGCAAGGTCTTTTTTCTGCAATTTCCAATAATACTGTAGGTGCTTTTTTGCAGTACTGGCATAATATAGGGGCTCTTTCGCAAATTTGCCCTAATTATTTCTTCTTACTTTTGAGAAGAAATTTCCAAAATTGAGAGGAAATTAATTAACTTTAATTACCTGATTGGTGCTGATTAGGTAGGTATGAAACACAGTGAGTCCTCCGACGAACCAGACAGCAATAAAAGTGTAGACGATGAGAACGAGAGACAAAACCTCGCCGCGCATGGACTTGAGGACGGAGCCGCGGTAGTTGGCACGCTCTTCGATGATGTTGGCCCAGGAGAGCGCGAACACGTAGAAGCAGAGGAAGGTCGAGGTCGAGATGAACATGTAGAAGAATCTGTAGTTCCTCTGTTCAAAATAATAAGAAAATAAGAAAAATAAGAATAAAATTATCGAAAAGAAATTATAAAATATAGTATTTATCATAAAGAGTAAAAAATTAATAGTTAAGAAAAAATATAATATTTATCAAAAAATTAAATAAAATAATATTTATCAAAAAATAATAAAATAATATTTATCAAAAAAATCATAAAAATAAAAAAATTGTTTCCATAATTGTTTAAAAAAATGTTACACAACATGACATAGTCTATAATGTAAATATTCCATCTTTAATTAGAAATATTAGCATTATAGACTCGGTCATAGTGGCATCGTGCTGTATTGTCATGTTGTGCAATGTTACTGTTAAAAAAATTGAAAAGTAACTAAGCGAGGAAGAATAATTATAAAAAAAAATCATTTCAAATAAACAATTACCAGGCCGATGCACTGTCCGACCCAGGGACAATGATGATCGAACTTCTGGACGCAATTATTACAAATACTACAATGACTTGTCCTCGGCGGCCTATACAACAAACACGTGTCGCAATACTTCACTTTCACGACAAACCCGTTGACCAAAACGTCCCTGGTGCGGGGCAGGCGGATGTGGGGGCTGGCCGTGTTGACCCACTCCATCGAGGGCGATGTCGTCATTTCAGTTGGGGAGTCGGGTTCGGGCGGACGAGAGTTGCGCGGGACTATTCCGGGGTCACGACTTGAGGTTAGTAAGAGAAAGGTCAGATCCTGGAAAAAAAGGGAAAATAAAAGAAAATGTGTTTTTAAGAAGGGATGAAAGTAGTGATGGTCTGTGTACTTTAGTTGGATTGTAATTTAGTGCCTGTGCTACTGATTTCAACTTTTTGGCGCATGTGTTTTATAGAATTGCAAGGACTAATGGACTAATGGTGGATGTTTTCATGAAGTGTGTGGATAAAAAAAGTTCAAATTAATAGTCCAGGGACCAAATTGCGATTAAATTAAGTACAAGACTTTAATTAAAAAAATTTAGTACAAGGACTGAATCCTGGAGAAAAAAGAAAATTTTGTTTTTAAGAAGAGATAAAACCACTGTTAGTCTTTAATTGGATTGCAATTTAGTCATTGTACTATTGAATTTTTTTGTTCATGTACTTCATAGAAATGAGCGTGATTAGTCCATGAGTTGAGGACTAATCGTGCATGGTGTCATGAAGTACAGGGATGAAAAGGTTCAGATCAACAGTTCAGGGACTGAATTGCAATTCAATTTAAGTACAATGACTAAATTCTGAAGTTTATTGATTGAGTGATTGATTTAATTTGCATACCGCAATACCGATGATGATTGTGATTATGAGAACTGGAAGACCAAGAATGTTGACTTGGTGTTGGTCCGTGAGGCCTGATTTTTCGCGATTCTGCATTTTTGTGATGGTTTGGATGCATAATGCGATTAATGGTGCGGCGATTAGGAGTGTGGATAGAAATACTGACGCAACGTCAGGTCCAAATATCAGCCGTCCTCCACATGCAAATTTCTGACCAAAAAAAGAAGAATTAGAGTTTGAATTTGAGTAAATTTTGCTGAATTTTTGTGTACAAAGGACTGGGTTCTGATGAGAACAGGTTTTAGAGAAGTAAGAATGTGTTTTATTGGATTGGAACAATGAAGATTTGGTTCACCATGAAATGTGTAAGATCGAAGCTTTGATTGTTTGTAAAGATGGAAAAGAAAGGACACGAATTTCTGAAACAAAGAATAAATCAAAGATCGTATTTCAGTAAATTTCGAGATACCTCCTCTAAAAAGAGTAGGTACTGGTAAGAAGTTCATATTTTCAATTCTTCACACAATATGCAAAATCAAAGCTTCAATTCTTCACACAATATGCAAAATCAAAGCTTCAATTCTTCGCAAAATATGCAAAATCGGAGCTTCAGTTAATCAATCACACAAATGAAGAATAAGTTACAAAAATGGAAAAAGAAGAAGATGAAATTAAGAGGCGTACATTGCTTCCTTTCCAGACTTGATACAACCTCCTTTGCTTCGGTGGTGTCTCCATGTGAAGAAGAAAAAATGGCCCTCAGAAAAGAGGAGAGATTTAAGATAGAATGAGGAGAAAAAAAACCAGAAGAGAGTCTCTCTTTGCCTCTCAAACTCACTTCTCTGTTTTGGGTCAAATCCAAAGATAAAATCTAAAACGGTTTTTGGTCAGAATCAGCCGCTGTCTGTCTCCTCTGTCTCCATGAACGGAATTTGTCTTGATCTCTCTCTGAAAAAAAGACAAGCTGTCTATATTTGGGGCAGGTGATGAAAATTGAATTGGCGTTGAAAGAGAGAGATGGAGAGAGAAAAATATGTGATTAATTCCTTTAACTATACTTTGCCTCATTTACGCGGGAACTTTAACCAACCACCCTTTCAACAACCATCATTTTTATCTTTTTCACACCATTATTATTTATCATTAATAATAATAATAATAATATTATTATTATTACTTTTTTTAATAGTGTTTTATTTTTTTATAGATCATTCAACATCTAGATGAAGTTAGGCAGAGATATAAATATCTCATGCTCTAAAATAAGCATATTTTTGTTCCATATTCCTTTTATTTTGACGTAGAACAGTTATGTTAGAAATATAGAATATACTTTTATAAATGAGTTTGAAAATACAGTTGACTGTGAAATCTATAAATTTACGTTACATCATATTCTTTGATATAGAAAGGAGATTAAAAAAAGAATAAAAACAATGAACTTTTGATATATATATATATATAGAGTCATCTAAGACCTTAAGACCTATATCTAATGTAATAATGAAATATACTGCTGGAATTTGATAAGCCAAAACTCAGCTTCCCTTCCGTGGTCTCAATTCGTTGCTGCCACGTTTACATGCTGATAAATCATATAATTAACTAATGCTTAAGATTCGTGCCAAACTGTTATACACTCATGCATTTGTATAAGTCAATTATTGATTATTTTTTGTTGCTCCCCATTCATTATTTTTGAACAGTTTGGTTTGAAGTGTTTCGCTCAATTTTTTTTTTAAATCTGATCAACAAGGCCTCGATATATGATACTATAAAGATAAAAGAATTAAAAATGTATTAATATATATATATATATATATATATATATATATATATATATATATATATATATATATATATATATAATTTTAAGCAGTTTTACATTTATCTGATATATTTCTTTAACTCTAAATACAATGATGGGCCCTTTGAGATTTTATAGCAGCCCATGGCCTTCCATTTTAATTTTTATTTGTCTAGCTAATTAACCCCCAAAGTCCAAAATCAGCATATCAGGCTGCAACGGATAAAATCCCTACACAAAATATTAGAACAAAATTTACTCAAATACAATCTGTAAATTCTTCTTCTGCTTATTGTAGGAAATAAAATATTGTGCTTATACCTTGTAAGACAGAGAAATATATTCCCTTTCTTTTGTAAAATCAAGATAATATTATTATCAAATTAATTAGTGTTTAAGATTCATGCATATATTGCTTTCGGTGTCATGTCAATATATTGTCTTTTAGCATGCTTAAATATAAAATTCTAATTTTAATATGTCATCTTCATTATAAATATATCAGTTTGTAGTGTCAAAGACTCAAAATATAATAGTGTTTAAGATTCATGCATATATTGCTTTCGGTGTCATGTCAATATATTGTCTTTAGCATGCTTAAATATACAATTCTAATGTTAATATGTCATCTTCATTATAAATATATCAGTTTGTAGTACAAATATGAAGTTTTAAATGTCAATATATCAACTTTTCGGTATATATATATATTTTTGGGTATATATATATATATATATATATATATTTTTTTTTTTACTATAAAAAAATAATGTCCAGAGTTTTTTCACGTATCTTGTGTGATCTTGGGTTCTTGCACCTGCATGGTGTTCACCGAAGTGAACTCCATTCAGACTCGAGGAACAATAGTCCACCTTCCTCACACCCGTCAGCCCCCTTACGGGTTACAGATATTTTCAAGTCCGGCTCTCAAAGCGAGGTGATCGGTCCAATTCGGTTCCTCGAGTCATCTAGTTTTTTAAGTCCAGCATGGAACATATGCAGAATTTCCACTGCTGCAAATTGCAGCCTGCAACACGTCAACCATTCAACATCACAAGATCGCCGCTGGACGATTTGACTAGCTAAGAATGGCTATTTAAATAATTCTTCCTCACATTCAACAAAGCAGGTGGGACTAAAAATAGAATTCAATTTACAAAACCGGTCTCTCTCTCTCTCACTTCATCAGAAAGAACTTTCAAATCTAAGAGATCAATTATTAGGCCTATAATTAGTCTATAAACATATCTTATTAATATATCAATATTTGATGTTTTCTATTTTAATATTTTTTGAAAAAAAATTACAATGTGCATTACAAAACAAGTTGTATCATATCTTTTATGTTATAATATAAAACAAAAAACTGATACTAAATCTATTAAAATGCAATTCCATGTATGAACAATTTAAAAAGTTTTAAAACAATAATTATCAGGAAATATATATGGGCTGAATGGATCTAATCTATGGCCCATTACTTAAAACTCCTTAAGCCCATTTAAGTTAAACAACGGGTGGCTAAGAAAAGCAGTGAGGAGAGAGACGAATGGTGAGATAGATAAGGCTTCTTATCCCAAAGCGAAGAATTCATACATACATGGCTCAGTAGAGAAGAAAGAGCTCTCTCTGTTCAGTTCATTAATGGCTGCCGTTCTTCCCGCTTCCCTCTCTCTCTTTCCTTCTTCTCCTTCCTCTACCCCTCAACGCCTCCTCTCCTCCTCTCCAGCTGTTGTTGGTGCTAATTTCGGTATTAATTCCTTCTCTCTTTACTCCATTGATTCGTAATGCTAGTGTATTGTTGTTTTACTACGTTTTTTGTTTTGTGGGTACGCCATTGATTTGTAATGTTTGGGATATTTCCTTGTATTGCATTTGCTGTTTTGGTTGGTCGCATTCATTCAGGCATTTCTACATATACTTTGTGTACTGTGTGGTATTCATGTAATCAAATGCGTTGTAGCTTCTAATTCACCCACAAATTATATTAATGACGAAAATATTGTTTTCTTTTTCAGCCTTAAGGCTACAATGGAGGAGCCTGAAGCTTTCTTCTCTTGCCCACCAGAAAAAGACTGAAATTCTCACCAGAGCCTCTTCAGAAGCTTCTGGAGAGCCGGAAGAGACAGAAAATAAAGAAGGAGCAGTCTCAGCCTCCATTGAAGACCTTCCAAGGCAATCAAAGCAGCAAGAGAAGTATGAATTGAGGGCGAAGATAAAGCTGAACAGGAAACTTAGAAGGAGAAGGAGAAGGCTTATGAGGAAGAGAAGTTTGAGGAAGAAGGGCAAGTGGCCGTTGGCAAAGGTGAAGAAGAATAAGAAGGGAGGTAAAAAGGTCAGGAAGAATAAGAAGAAGGGTAAGAAAGGCAAGAAGAAGTAGACTTGAGACTTGAGAGAGAAGAAGTTTAGTCTTTTTTTTTCCTTTCACAAGGTTTGATTTTGTTGAGTTTTGTTACTGTTTTGTTGTTTTTTAATGGATATTTTGATTTTCAGTTAAAATTTACGTAAATTTGAGTATTTACATTGAGAGTTTATTCGGTGTTGAAGTAAATTATGTTGTGATAAACTGATTGTGAATAATTTCGATTCTTTGGACCAAACAAACACTAAACAAACTGATAAAAGGAAAAAGAAAACATATGCTGGTATCCTATCTTGTATATAAAGAGCCTGACTGGTATTGATATGTAAATCAAGTAATAGTTCCGACTGGTTCTAGTTAAATAGTTATCTTATTGATTTTATTATGTTAATCTAATTGAAAAAAGATAAATTTAGTTTGATTATATTAAAGTTCAATTTCTTGGTTACATACTATGGCAACCCTCGCTCCGCTTCGAAACGTACTAAGTATTATTTTATATTCAAACATAATGATAGTAAATATGATTTGCTATGTTAAATTTGTTTTCAATAGATAAATATTACTTAGTAAATATATATATATATTTTTTGAATGAACTTATCCAACTGTATCGATTCTGCTATGTCGAGATTTGTGTATGATAATATAAACATACTATTCATATTATTAAGTATAAATAATTTTATTAAGATTTTTTTTCTAAAAAAAGGTTAATTAATTTTCCAAAATTAATTTTTGTTAATGCAGGGGCTTTTTTTTAATATAAATCTAAAGGTAGTTTTTTTTTTTTCAATTTTAGCAATAATGCATATGTTCTTTTTTGCAAATTCTATTAATGCAGAGGCTTTTTGCAATTTAGGCATTTTTGCAAATTTCATTATGCAGGAGCATTTTGCAATTTAGGTATTTTTTGCAAATTAATCATGCAAATTTAGCTTGATTTTGAATTGATCAAATGAGTGATTTTCATTTTTTAAATTAAATAGTTATACCGGGGCTTTTAAGCAAAGTGGGCTTGATATTTGAACAAACGGACCGCTACGTGTCACCATCTAAATTTTCCAAAAAATGGAACAAACCCGTGTTTCAAACTTGGGATGTATGGCTTATAATACAAAACCTCTATCACTGGAGCTAAATCTCTTTATTGTACATATTTGTCAAAGATTATATATATAACCACTCTTGGAATCACATTGTTGTCAAAAAACAAAAACGCTCCAGCATGATTCGAACTCGGGTCGTCTAGATTAAAGCCCGTCCAGTTAACCACTGGAGCACACCTTGATTTGCGTTATATTTGTATCGACATAGTATATAACTCGAAAGGACACGTGTCAGCTTGAGGTGAAACTTGAATTTCCTTGTATATATGATTAATTGGAATAAAACATGGGCAACATGGAATAAAATAAAATAAAATAAATTATTCGGCCAATCAAGATTAGATTTGGGTCCAATTATTCTGAGGTACTGGGCCTTGCTATATTCTTTGTTGAATAACCATTAACTGAAAGTACTATGGAAATTAGATAAAGTATCATAATAATTGCAATAATTAGAGGGCATGGAAATTTGCTTGTAACACTATTAGAACGAGAAATTATATCAACTGTCATTAATAATTGAAATTATTAAGAAGGCACGCGGTCTTAATTCCTACTTAGTGCTATATGTTGGAAACATGTCCCATGCAAAAATCTTATAGCTAATTATACTGTCATTTTTTGTACAATTTTTTTATATTAAATATCACTACCATTTCGACTTATAAATACTGAGTTATCTTTATGTATTGTTAGCAACCTTCTTTAATGTAATCTAAATGATATTTTGCAACCAAATTTAAGCATATTAGTTTGAACCAAATTGTAGCATACATTAACAGGCTATATTGCAATCAAATTTCCAGCGTAAATGTATATTTTTTATTATAAAAAAACAATGTCCAATGTTTTATCACGATTCTTGTGGAATCTTGAGTTCTTGCACCTCCATGGTGTTCATCGTGAAGTGAACTCCATTCAGATTCGAGGAACAATAGTCTCTGAGTTATATAGATTTGCAAGTCCAGCATGGAACATGTGCAGAATTTCCACTGCAACAACGTCTCAACCATTCAACACACAAATATTCAACACACAAGATCGCCGCCGGATGATTTGATTAGCTAAGAATGACTATTTAAATCATTCCTTTTTACTTTTGAGAAAGAATGTGGGACTAAAAATAGGTTATAATTAGAAACCGGTATATTTCTAATGCAAACAACCTTTGAAATTTTAAAAAATTATTGGGCCTATATTATTAAAATTCTAGAAGAATATTGAGCCTATATCTGGACCTAAATATATCTCAATATTGATCCATTGTTTTGATATATTATGTTCTTTATTTTTAATATATTTTGAGAAAAAAAGACCTGCGCTCTGCATTGCAAAAAAGGGTATATCATATTTATCTTTCTTTTATAAAACTAAAAATATAGAAAACTGATTTTTTTTGAAATATACAGAAAACTGATACTATAGCTATTAATGCATAATTCTCTTATAAAAAAATAAGTTAACATTATGCATCGTTAGCTACCTTTTTTAATGTAATCTAAATGATATTTTGCAACCGAATTCAAGCATTTTAAAAATGGTATATTTGAACCAAATTGTAGCATACATTAAAACAGGATATATTGCAATCAAATTTTATCATAAAAACATAAAAAAATATTTAATCAAACAAGATACTGATAGTACTCAACTAATTAATGTGATAATACATTAATAGCTATAGTATAAGTTTTGCGTTTGGATGAGAGATGTATAAGCTCTCTCCAAATTTTCTCAAAAAAAATTAATGTGATAATACATGAAAAAAGAATTATGTGAAGTGACAAATACTAGAATTAATAATACAATCTTATCCAAGAGTGATGTGGCATCTTCTCATTGGCTCCGTCTACAATGAACGTGCTACCTAACAATTTCTAGAGAAAATAGACTCATTTAATTGCACTAACGAGTAATTAATGAAGAACCTAATTATTTGCTAGAGACAAAGGAATGATTCATGTCACTATATCGATAGTTGATACAAATTTCTTTATGATCAGCTGATAAAAAGCATACCTAACCATTATTTATATTTTTATACGTAATTTTGGAAGTTTGTTACTGAACTAAAAGTCAAAAGACAAATGGGAAGATGAGGTCTTAATGGGTTGGATCCACTTGATGTAAATATTTAACTAGTGTTAGAGCATGATTTGTATAGTGGTGGAACTCAAATGCAAGAGAGAGAGAGAGAGAGAGAGAGAGAGAGAGGGAGAACTTTCAGTAACTTTTCAATATCACTTAATCTATGGAAATATATTCTTTGAATAAATATTTAACTAGTGCTAGAACATGATTTTTTTATTATTTAATTTGAATTTCACCACCGTTTTTATAAAAGTTTTGATTAATTTTGAAATTCAAATCAAATTCATGAGCCACCAACCATGTACCAAATAAAGGCAAAACTCACCTATTAAATTATCTTAAAAATATTTTCAAAGTCGGTTAGTCCAATTTTAAATCTTTACAAATTTCAAGTCATACATTGATGTCACATTTTGAAAACTTTGGTCTTAGGTTGCTTCTAGATGGAGATCTCTCTCATGCCACTACAATATTTAGTCTAACACCCAATACAATACGGCAGCGGATTATACCCCCATGCATTAGAGTTATGAAGATTGATAATCATGATCTCTAATCCGACGGTAGGAGAGGTGATTGGGCAGAATTTCTGTCCCCACGGGTGAGGAAATGATCCGCTCCCATACAATACATAACCATTTGTTGGGTCATTTAGATCATTTATAGTAAATTGGTTGCACAAATTGAGGAGGATTTGGTCCAAATACCTAGCTCCTGACTACATTTCTATTCTATTACAAGAGGGTAGTTAATAGGTTGAAATGTGATCTAATGGAATTCCAAAAGTCTTATCCGGCCCCATACTATATATTAGTAATTTTTTAGTAATTATATTCTTACGTTTAATGAAGTCTACCATTTTTTGCGCACAAATTTCTTTTAGTCGTCAAATTATATTACCAACAAATAACAAAGTAGAACTTTCGATTTTCTCCATTCTTAAAAGTTTATGTATGTTGTTTTCTAATTATGACATACAAACATGATAACAATAAACTTTATTCCTTAAAAAGGATAACAATAAACTTTAAATTGAATTATGTATACAACAAAAAAAACAGCAATTTTACGTTTATATGCAAATGGTATTATATTTTTCCTGACAATTTGCCGCTTACCTGAGGGCACAATGATATTAAATTTCCATGTTGGAGTGAATATATTATATATTAAACCGAAAATTTTGGGTGATGCATATACATGCATCTCCAAATAAATGTGATGCTGATTTAATGTAAAATTTAATTCGAAAACAGTGCACACGGCCAGTCCAATCCTCAATAATACTCTGTTTGTTTAATGTATTTATCTTCTTTTTAATGTAAAAAGACAGAATCCATGCACTACCACAGTTCATTCTTTTGGGGACCAAAAAGACGCCATTAACCTGCTTCTTTTTCTCCTTTATTTAATTTAATCCTTCCTTTATACTAGATACCTTCGCTTTTTCTCCTTTTTATTTGCCTTCCAGCCTTTACTCTTCTTTATACACTCACCATATACATCCTCTCACTTTTAACTCCCCCCTCTCTCTCTCTCTCTCTCTCTCTCTATTGCACCAAATTCTCAACAAGACAGAATACGAAGGGCTATTGTGAGAATGAAAGAATATAGTTACAAAGAGATTGAAGAGGCGACTGAAGGTTTTTCGGTCGAGAGACTAATAGGGAAAGGAAGCCATGGTAGTGTGTACAAAGGAAAGCTAAGAGATGGGAAGATTATAGCCGTGAAAAAGCCATCATTTCAAGGTGAGTCTAAGTTAGAAAGTGAGATTAACATACTTGGGTCCATAAATAATCCAAGTATAGTCAATCTACTAGGGTTTAGTCACACTCCGTTAAAAACCAAGCTTCTCATAATGGAATTCATGCCAAAGGGTTCTCTTTATGAACTCATCCATTTGTCCCACACCCCTCCATCTTGGTTCCATCGGGCCCTTCTCTCTCTACAAATTGCGCGTGCCATTCTCTCTCTTCATGAGGCCTTGCCATGTCGGCTTATCCATCGAGACATTAAATCAACCAACATTTTGTTAGACGCGAAACACAATGCAAAACTAAGCGACTTTGGTCTGGCTGTTAAAAAAGATAGTGATAATCAATTTGATGATCAAGCGGTGATGCCAGCAGGAACGATAGGCTACATAGATCCTTGTTACACCGAATCAGGCCAGCTCGGGCCAGAAAGCGACGTGTATAGCTTTGGTGTATTGTTGCTAGAGATCATTAGCTCTAGGAAGGTTTTTGATTTGGATTCTGACCCTTCTTGTATTGTTTCATTCGCCGTTCCACTGATAGATGGAGATGATTTGTATGAAATTTGCGATAGGAGAATATCTTTATGTAGTGATTTAGAGAGGTATTTAGTTACGCGAATTTTAGACGTCGCAAGAAGGTGTATATCAGAAAAGATAGAAAAGAGGCCATTGATAAAGGAGGTGGTGGAGGAATTTCAAAGAGTGGTGGAAAAAATTTCATGGCCATTTTTGTTGCCAATTGGAGTTAGGGTTTCATGTTGTGTGTACAAGTGTGTTAGGATTTGGAAGAGGTGTGTGAGAAAGAGGGTGATGACAACAAAGATTGTGTGCAAGGAGCACTTGATGGTTGGTAATGGTGGTGGAATTGATGATTGTGGCAATGATGTTGATTTGAAACTAGGTTAATTAATTAAGTTTTTGTGGGGCTTATTAGGGTTTGAGGTAATGTGGATCATGATGAGACAAGGGCAGATTCCAAATTGGGGTCAGGGGTGCTCAAGATTGATTTAGATTTTCAGTGAATTTATTTGATATGTTAATCTGTACATGTGTTTATCCAGCTGAAAAGAAAATCAATTTCAATTTTTTTTTCCTTTTTGATAATGTAAATTTTTTTAAATTCAAGCTGGTATGATGGGTCAAAAAGGAATGAGAATTGGTAAAGTTGGTATTATGAGGTTTATATACAAAGTATGAGGAAGTGGGTTTGGTTAATAATCTCATCAATTTTGGGATTTCTGTATACTCAGTGGAGTTGTGTTATGTCCTCCATAAATTTTGTCTTTTGTGTCGATATTATGCATTTGTGGGGTTACATTTGTAACTTTTAATTTATTTATTCTCTTTATTTTGAATATGAAAATGAACCCAACTTTTATCCCTTGCTGGACCGCCAGTCAAGGATTAACCAAACCAACAGTAGCTCCAAATCCGGGTGGAAATCCAGAGAATTGTTGTCTAAAAAACTAATAGATTATTCAAAAAAAAAAAAAAAAGGTAAAGGAAAAAAATGCATAAAAATCATAATAAAATCAGGGCGGATAAATATAAGGGGCCCACTAAATTTATTATATATCTTAAATTTATTATATATCTGAGCCAGAGCCAGGCTTGAATATTTCTGGACCAACTTTTTTACTATTTGGGCCAGTGGATATTTTTCCAACAATTCTGTAAATAAACTGATGCAAAGCAAAGCTTACAGTTCTTTCAAAGAGAAAAAAGAGGAACAAGAAAGAAAAATATTGCAATAAGAAGTAACTTCATGAAGAAATTTTGTTTCAATTAGACAAATTATCATAGTTTTTACTATATAGTTTACTCCTTGGTAATTTTAGGTATTTTAATGATCTCTTGTAATGAATCCAACACATTCGCCATGGCTGGTCTTTCGATCGGATCATAACTCATGCACTTTAAAGAGAGGTTAAAAATATCCTTAGCCTCTTTCTCATTATAATTTTCCTCAATTCTTGAGTCGATTTTGAATTCAAACTGTCTATTTTCCTTCATTATTTTGCGTACTCCCTCTCCAGATATCAGTTCTTGTAAAATCACTCCAAATCCATACACATCAGTTTTCACACCTAAGTGACCTGTCCCAAAAAAATATCACATAATTAATTTTTTTACGATATTATCCAATATAGTTTAAATAAACAGGATTAATTAAAAATATACCAGTACGCAAATAATAGGGGTCACAAAAACCAAAAGTACCAAGAACTTCAACTGAAATTGAAGAATTTTCTCCATTGAGTCCTTCTATGGCCAGTCCAAAATCAGAAAGCTTTGCCTTCAGATCCTGAAAATACAGATTAATTAAATTAAGCCATGGATTTGAAGAAAATATAAAGACCAAAATTACAACATTATTGAACAAACAAAATTTGACAAAAATACTTGAATTTTATCTATGTTCAAATGTAGATATTTTTTTTAGAAAATGTTCAAAGTTAGATACTTTATTTAGGAGAATATGAGAGGACTTCAAATCACGATATATCACTGGTTTTTCCAGTCCATGTAAGAAAGTTAACGCTCTAGCCACATCTATTGCGATATTGACTCTTGATGCCCAAGAAATGGTTTGTTCCTTACCTAAAAAGATGAGCAAAATAGTAGTGATATGAATATTTTTTTGAAGCGATACATAATTTAATTTTAATTATTCAAGTATCAAATATATTATTTCACCTTTGAATAAATGATTAGCTAAGCTGCCCTCATGCATATATTCATAAGCAAGGAGATATTCACCAAACCCTGAACAATATCCAACAAGCTTTACTATATTTTCATGTCGAAGGCGACTCCCATCTTTCATTTCGGACTTCAAACAAATACAATCAATATTATTTCATATCCCAAAATAAATATTGAAATAAATATAAATAGAACTGCAATAAATTATTAACATACTTGCCACCCGTCTCGTCCCCGAAACCCTTCTGGTTTGTATCTTTTGATAGCAATCGGGATTCCTTTTCCCTGTTTTGTGGGTAAGTTTGTTGTTTTGTCGATCCATCCTTTGAATATTACTCCACTTGATCCTTCTCCAAGTCTTAACTTGGGATTGAAGTTATTTGTTGTGGTTTTTAAATCATCTAGGTTTAACTGCCTCAATTCCACTGTAAATTATGATTTTTGGTAATTAATTACACATACGTACATAAATGGATATCTATACCATACAATATTTTTAACAATTCAAGTTTTGAAATTTGATATCTTATTCTGAATAATTGAATAACTGCTTCAACTGATGTAAGAAAAAGATGAACTAATTGCTATTTTTTGTATTAAAGTGAACTAGTTACAATTTACAACAGAAAATCACCTTTTTTGAAGGAACAGAAAATAAACTTACATGAATCGAAAGAAGAAGAAATATCTTTGTATTTTACTGATCCGTTACAAAGATTTCCCATTAGATTTGATATTTTTGAAGTTCTTCAATCAAGCTATCAAAGAACTAAGTTACAATCTGAATGAAAACCAAAGAAAGCTTTATACTATAGAAGTTAGTCCAAGTTTAGAACTCATCATCCACTGAATTTGTATAGAAGTCCCGCAACTGTCAAAGTTTTTCTTTGTGTCACGCGGATTTGGAATTATAAATTAACCTTTGATCTTTGAATTGGTCCAATTAAAAAGAGTAGGCCTTACGTTCAAAACAATATAAAAACTAAAAGACCCAAATGATCAAAGGTTCAGGATTAGGGCCCAAAATGTGATTTTATACAAGTTCAAAAGAAAGGTGGAACTTCTCAGTAAGCTATCCTTCAATTTTCTTTCCCCTCCACACTTATGATGCGTCAATAATTTGAGTTCATCTATCATGTCGGACTCTTTTTTCAATTTTTATGATAAAATTAATCTTGACCATTCAAATTAATAGAGGTTCGATGGTCATTTATTCTCATTTATTATGCAGATTCTTTTTAATATTCTTTCTATATTTTCCACATCTTCCTATTCTCTCCATTTCCCTTCCACTCAACATCTCCATTTCATTCCATTTTTTTGAAAAATCAAACTGAAACATCCGTGCTACTACTTGAGTGGTGCATTGGTGTCGGCTTGCTTCCAGCTCTCAAATCCAAAAGATGATAGTCTAACCGAAGAACTAGAACTTCTCTTTTTCTATACTAACTGATTTCTTTTGAAATAAATTGGATTAATTATGTTTGGTTATGCATTAAGCTATGTAGTAACAAGAGAAACAAGTTCATTATTCATCCAGCAAAGTTCATTGAATTTTGACTTATTTAGTTCTTGTATTATCAAGTTAATATGGAACAAATATTTATATCAGAATTTTATAGATTGGTACAAGAAAAAAATATTAATATTGAATCTTCAACGTCTATGAAGGGAGAAAGAAATAGCGAGTGAAAAAGAGAGGCGGACTGAAAAGAGACAAGCATGTTAGAAAGAAAGAAATCACAATTGAAAAAATTACTATTTTATAAGTTTCATTCATTTGCTAACCAATTAAAATGGTAATAATTAATAACTCATAACTCTATCAATTTCATCATAACCATCGGATTAAGAAAATCATTCTTAATATTAGCCGTCTATTTTTGAGTCGGACAACATATAAAAGTTCAAATAATTTTACTCAAATGCAGTGGGTCTGATTTGCATGTGTGAAGGAATAAAGGGGTTTAGACTAAGAAAATAAAGCAAGTTGAAGAATCAAGATGATTGAGAAGCTTAAGGCAACATCTCATCTTTCCTCACGTGATTCATTGATCAGTGTTGCGAGCTTTATTACTTTTAACCGTTCCATGTTTTGGGTCTTGATATTGCACTGATCCCACAGTCAGTACCAAAAGATAAAAAGTGTTGATAAATCAAACGGAACAACTTGAGTTCCAAGATTTCTTAGCAACAATTTAACCTCAATAAATATGTATGTTATTACAGACAGAATAATGTAAAATTAGAGTAATTATATCAGTTCTATAAATATTTAAAGGTGATTAGTGATTACATAAAAAAGCACATGCTATTGCATGATATATTCTCTATTGAACTTTGTCTTGTTTAAACATATTATTGTTGATAATATTTTTAGTGCATGTGGATTCCAGTCCTCTCGTTCAAGTAAGCTCTTACAAGGTAACAACTTTGTGCCAACTAAAATGCACTATATATCTCTTAAATAAATATTCATAAAAAATTGTCCGAAGTGTAGTGAGCTTCTGAGAGACTGAAACATCTGAGAAAAGAAACAACATAATTAGACGAATCAAGAGAAAACATAAATAAATCAAAAAAGGTGATTGAGAAGAAGAATCAGATTCTTAAAACAACAAAAAGAAAAAAGAGATGCTTCGAAATTTCCTGCATAAAAGGCCATTGGTACCAGTCCTAATTAGTTGGTACCAGTCTTCTTCCCTCCATTTCCATTCATGGCTAAGCTCATTCAATTCCTCATATTTTTACTCGCCTCCAATTTATGTTTTGCTAGTTCCGTTCCAAAAATACAGGTAACTAAATGAACTCTCATTAATGTCTTTTATTATAGAAATATATGAATCTCATTTTCTGTTTTTATTTTCTGTTTCAGTCTTATGTGGTTTACTTAGGAGGGAAATCAAATGATAAAAGCCCTGAAGTTCTACAAGAATCTCATTTGCAAATTCTATCATCCATTATTCCAACGTAAAATACAATTATTGATTCTTATATATTGATTTTATTTCATTAACATAATGTAAATTCGTATTGAAATTATATTAATGTTTATGAATAAAATGATACTATTTTTTATATAGAGAGGAGCAAGAAAGGGTGTCTCTAACACAAAGCTATCATCATGCCTTTGTTGGATTTTCAGCCATGCTTACAGAAAAAGAGGCCAAATTATTATCAGGTCCAAAAATATGAAAAAATTCGCTCTCTTAACATTTAAAGATATTTTAATTCATATAATAATTATGAAATTTTGAATTCTAATAAAAATATCAGGACATGAAAATGTCATATCGGTTTTTCCTGACCAAATGCTTGAGCTCCACACAACTCGTTCATGGGACTTTTTGGCTTCTGAATCCGGACTCAAATCTGACAGGCTAAACAAACGAGCCTCTAATGATGTCATTATTGGCATAATAGATACAGGTAATTTATTCATATGATTATTTATTGTTAAATAAATAAATTTATTGATGAAATTTTGTGGAATATGTAAGGAATTTGGCCCGAATCGCCAAGCTTTAGAGATGACGGAATGAGTGAGGTTCCTTCAAGATGGAAAGGAGTTTGCATGGAAGCATCTGATTTTAAAAAGACTGATTGCAACAGGTCAAAAATAAATTAATTAATTAATCAACTTGTCATACTTAATCACCTAAAAATTTTCTTATAATTTATTAAATCAAAATACAGGAAAATAATTGGTGCGAGATTCTATACAAATCAAGCTGAATCAGCAAAGGCTTCACCTCCATCAAACAATTCTGATTCAATCAAAGCCGTTGGATCCCCAAGAGATTCTGTTGGTCATGGGACCCACACGTCATCAACTGCAGCTGGCTCTGTAGTCACCGATGCTAATTACTATGGTCTAGCACAAGGTACATTATTTTAATTAATCAAACTATATATTATGCAATTTTTCATATCTAGTTTACTCAATTTTTCAAGTACTTAAAACCTGATTTTTTAACTTATTTCTCTGACTAACCCATTTCAGAGTTCGAAATACCAACTTCGATAAAATATCGAAATTTCAAATTACATTTTTGGTTTTACTCATCATCTTTAGTGTTTTCAACATGCTAATTGTTAATCATGAAGCCAGATTTCAAATATGTTTCTTGTCTGAGTTTGGATTTGAAATTCCGAACCAGATTAGTGAGAAACATATAAGATGAAAATATTGCATATACATAATATAAAAACTAACTGCTTAACTTGGAGATTCATATTTATTAACCAACAGGTTTAGCAAAAGGAGGATCGCCATCAAGTAGAATTGCGATGTACAAAGCCTGCTCACTAGGCGGATGCGCCAGCTCAACGATCCTCAAAGCCATCGACGACTCTGTAAACGATGGCGTCGACGTAATTTCCATCTCCATCGGTATGAGCTCCATTTTCCAGGCCGACTTTCTGAACGACCCGATTTCCGTCGGAGCATTTCACGCGAACCAGAGGGGCGTTTTGGTCATTTGCTCTGGCGGGAATGACGGGCCTGATCCGTTTACGGTTGTTAATTCCGCTCCATGGATTGTTACGGTTGCTGCTTCTAGCATTGATCGTAGTTTTCAGTCTGATATTGTTCTTGGCAATAACACTATCTTAAAGGTACAAAATATAGTTATATACATATTTCGAGTCGTAATCTTTTGTAATAATATAAAAAGATGAAATATATAATATAATTGTAGGGATCTGCAATAAATTTCTCTAATCTAACAAGCTCAGTTCAATACCCTCTAGTATTGGGATCGGATGTTGCTGGAAAATACACACCAGTATCAGAAGCAAGGTATAAGTACATTATTTTCAATAAGTAAAATAACATAATTACATTTATTTACATAACACAAACATTTATTTTTATTTTTTTGTAAAATTCAGTAATTGTTATCCTGGATCTTTGGATGCGGATAAGACCAAAGGAAAAATAGTGGTTTGCGTAAGCACAGATCCATCCGTGAGCAGAAAAGTAAAAACACTAGTCGCACAAGGAGCGAGAGCCAAAGGTTTGATTATAATCGACGATATTACGAAAAACATTCCGTTCGACTCAGGCAGTTTTCCGTTGTCACAAGTCGGAAGCGACGTGGGAAATCAGATATTGCAATACATTAACTCTACCAAGTATGTTACATCAATTAATTATCACGATAGCTAAGATTTGATTTATATGATTTTGTTGGTTAATATATAGTAATTTGATATGTTAGGAAACCAACGGCTGTGATTTTAGCGACTCAAGATGTGACGGATTTTAAACCGGCACCACAAGTTGCCTCTTTTTCATCAAGAGGGCCTAGCGGTCTCACTGAAGGAATTCTCAAGGTTTATATATTCTATCTAATTTCTTTATTAAAAAGGGGATTGTGAATATATAATCTTAATTGAAATTGAAATGTAACAATTTTGATGGAACAAATACAACAACAGCCAGACATAATGGCGCCAGGTGTAAGCATTCTAGCAGCCACAATTCCTTCAATGGACGTAGGAACCGTGCCAGATGGCAAAAAGCCGTCGAGTTTTGCGATTAAGTCCGGAACTTCAATGGCCTGTCCTCACGTAGCTGGTGCAGCTGCTTTTATCAAATCGGCTCACAGAAATTGGTCTCCTTCCATGATTCGATCTGCTCTCATGACTACAGGTCCCAAAAAATTATATCAAATTTTCTCCAATTTGGTTTCCTTATCAAGTTTTTGACTATTTTGATCTTGCAATTTTTCAGCTTTAACGATGAATAATTTGGGGAAGGCAATTGCGACCAATTTGGGGGGGAATGCGAATCATCATGACATGGGAGCAGGAGAAATGAGTCCGTTACGAGCTCTGAGTCCAGGCTTGGTCTTCGAAACAACAACAGAAGATTACCTCCATTTCTTGTGCTACTACGGCTACAAGGATCAAATCATACGCAAAATCTCAGGCTCCAATTTCTCTTGCAACTCAACAAATCCATCACCAGATCTCATTTCCACCATCAACTACCCCTCCATCTCCGTCGCTAGACTCGACAAGAGATCTCCAGTGATAGTCACTCGCACCACGACTAATGTAGGGTCACAGAATTGCACTTACACGGCGAAAATCGATGCGCCTGAAGGGTTAGTGGTTAAGGTTTCGCCTGAGACGTTGGTTTTTGAAAAGAGAGGGGAGAAGGCTTCTTATCAGATCAACTTCAGTGATGCTGGTGCGGTTAAAGGTTATGGGTTCGGAGCCGTTACTTGGTCTGATGGAGCTCATACAGTAAGGACCGGTTTTGCTGTTAATGTTCTTTGATTTTTTTTTTTTTTTTTGTTCTTCTTGGTTTTTAATTAAGATGTTTGGGGTATTTTTGGGCATGTATGTTTTATGCCTTTATTACAAAAATGTTGTTTTTTGTGTTGTTTTTTTTTTGTGGCCAAAAGCTCAATTTTTTCTGAAGGAGAATGTTTGCAAGTTGCAACTATTCAATGTTTGTATTAATATAAGTGCGAGTTACAAGTATTTATTACAAGTAAGTCTTTTCTCTTCTATCCTTTCTTTCTATATTTTCCGGTTCTTAGCAGTGTTGTATCCATAGCCCGCTTCTTCATACGCCTTACGGGAAATTACTAAGGAAGGAGCTTTCTTTGCATTGAAGATACGGTTGTTGCGCTCTTTTCATATGTTCCATGCCAGGGCTGCCCATGTACTTACCTCCCACCTAATTCTATTAGTCTTAGAAAGTCTTCGTCTAGTCTTTAGCCATGCTGAAATGAAATCACCTTGGCCGTCTATGTTGCCTAGAGAGGAGTGCATTCTCGTTACTAGCCTTCGGGCGGCTTTTCCATATGAGCAGTCTACTAAGAGATGATCCCTTGTCTCTAAGGTGGACTCACATAGGATACATTTTTTGTGGTGTGGCCATCCTTTTTTCCGGAGGTTGTCGGTCGTGTTTATTCTATTGTGGCAAGCTAATCAAAGGAAGAATTTTACTTTGGGCGGTACCTTGAGCTTCCATAAGAATTTTTGCCAACAGCATTTGATTCCTGGGTTTATGAGGAAACCATAAGCTGACTTCGAAGAGAAGTTGCAATCGGCATTCCATCTCCATGAATTTAAGTTCGATCCTTGCTATCTTATCGTGCATGAACGATAAGCGGGGATGAGATCAGACAATTCCCGAAGGAAAAAAGGAAGGTTGTCTTTATTCAACTCATCTAGTTGAGTGGTGTTATTGATGCCATACAAAAGTTAAAGGAAATGAGTCCACGGTCCTATTTCATCTTAATCCATTTTCCATAACCACTTTAGCAAGAGAGCATCATTTTGTACTCCTATGGCCGCAATTCCCAAGCCCCCAAACTCTTTTGGTAAGGCTACTCTTTTCCAACTCATTAGGCATTTCCCTGCCTTACAATTTTCTTCTCCACTCCATAGGAAAGACCTCATGGTCTTCTCAAGCTGTTTTATGACTCCTTTTGGTATTTTGAGAGCTTGCATTACATATACCGGTAAAGCATTAAGGGTCGTCTTTACTAGCATCAATCTTCCGGCCGGTGAGAGAAGCCGTTCTTTTCAAGAGACGATTCTATTTTGACATGCTAAGTTCTGGTATAACCAAATTTACCCTTAATTAAAACCAATTCAGTACTAATAATGAAATTAAGACCAAATCCAGTTATGATGGAGCTGGAGATACTACCTCACAAATTAATTAGCATAATTTCATATTAAAAAACATCCAAATTAAACTATAGTAAATCTAATAATGAATTTCAGCTATTTAACACAACTTTAAGTTAAAAGAACAGAACTTTAAGTAGAACTGTACAAGTGAAGAATTGAGGGAACTTGACAGGAAGAATAACAGCCTCTTGCAAGGCTTGTTTAGTACTCTCTAATCCTGCCACGTCATTCCACTTCGCATTAGGCTTCTCGGTAATAATGGCGGAGTTCAATCCAGCTCTCAGCTTATCTGATTCCGAATCATCGCCTCCTTCTCCTCCTCCGTCTTTGGCTTTCGATTTGAGGCGAGTGTCTATGGCGGCGCCGCTGTGGGGCCTGATCCGTCCTAGTCGAGCACCGCCCGGATCGAGGAAGAGAAGGGAACTCGAGAGAGAGAGCTTAGAGATGGAGAGAGGGAGAAGAGATCGATAGATAGAGAAGGGACGGAGAGTAGACGGACGGAAAAAAATTTCATCGCCGCGCCCTTCATCAGATCGTATCAGCGCATTCATCTTGGCCGTTCATCAAGCGAGGGTGAGAATGGAGAATGATAATTTGAGGTCAATATATCCCCTCTTTATATATATATATCGGTGCTAAATGATACCATATATGTATATTAACCAATAAAAAAATTTATGAACATACATTTAATAAACAGTAAAAATAGTATATAAGTTGAATTTACATTATAAATTTCAGATGAAACAATACATATTGGTGCCCAAACAAAACCAAATAGGTATATATTTAATAAAAACAATATCTATGTGTGATATAACAGTATACAATTTTGACAAAAATAACATATATATTGGTGCTCAAACAATATAAATATCATACAAGGGGCACTAAGTAATAAACATATATTTAAACAAACAGTATATAGGGCATAACATTATAACATCAGTATATAACTATCACAGTCGTAAGTATAACATTTTGGTACCACATTGGCATCATGCCATTCAAGTTTAGCACACTCAATTTGATTCAGTTAAAATTCTATTGCAATCTGACATCCTATTACACGCTTAAGTTACCTAACAAGACCTAATTGATACCCACTCTTAAGTCTGCACACAAAACTCAAATGGTACACCGTATGATATAATCATATACACACTCAAAACACTATATACATATAAAAGTTATAAAATATATCTTAATTAACTCAAAATCCAAAAACCATCCTTGGAAAAGAATAAAATGTACATCTCCAATTTCTAAATATTATTCTGCTCATCAATTTTGAAATTCAAAGAACTACATCAATTGTTAAATATAAAGAGTTTAATTTCCTCCAAAATTAAGTTCATTCCACCCCTTATCATCTTCTTTAAATTTCGTAACCAAATCCCTGAAAGCATATAAACAACATAATGAAATAAGAATTTCAGGGTCAATTAACATAATTATATTAATATTCACCCAAATTACCCTTAAATCAATGAAATTCAGTCCTACTCAGGCTTATTTTTGCAATTAAGGGCTGTTTTCAGGCAGGTAGAGATTTATTTAGGGTACTTTAGCCCGAGTTGGATGTAACTACCCCTAAAGCAGACAAATTAAATCCTAACTAGGGCTGCTTTGGGATCATTCGAGGTTAATTGGGATAATTCAGTCAAAATAAGCCTACTAAACCCTAAAAATAAATAATAATTATGATCTAAACCAGTCGCACTAATCCCCAATTCAGACCAACCAATACCAAAGTCAGAAGAATTAAACCCTAATTCATACTCATTTAGACGAATTAAACCCTAAGTTATACCAATTAAACCCTAATCAAGAGAAAATTGACACATAATTGAAGAAATTCGGACCTAATCAGAAGAAAATAGAAGAAATTCAGATCTAACCCTACCTAATCAGAGTTGAGCGTCGTTGATCGAGTCGTGTGCTCTGCTGCCCGTTAGCTAACCTCCACAGGAGAGAAGGAGATCTAACCCTACCTAATCACAACTAATACCGCCGTCGTCGCGCGCTGAGGTGGCAGTTGTCGATTCGAGTATCGTCGCATCTCCGTCGCGTTCTTAGGAGATGACATCACACCACGTCAGCCGTCGTGCTCGATAGCATTCATGGTTGAGCTCAGGATAGCTTGTTTTTTCGACCCTGATTTTTCCGGCAATAGCTTGTTTTTTTGTCTATGGGTTCTAAAAGAATTCCTCCGTTCAAGTCAGAAGCTGAAACCATTAATCCAGCTGCTTCTCACTTGATTCCTGCTCGAATTAATTGGGGACCATTAACCGACCGATTCAAGCCTCCTATGTGCAAACAAACTGAACTCTATTATGAGACAGACATAAATTAAGTTTGAGAAAAAAATAAACACAGAATGGCAAAAGGCGATAGGTGGTATTTAGTGAAAGTTAGGCCCGTCGAATCATCCGACTCGGAAAGAATTGTATATCTGTGCGTAGTTGAGGCTACGGACCATGATTTAATGACCATGATTTGATTTAATGTGTGTGTATGTGTATGTGTATGTGTGAACTCATCCATATCCCAATATAAATGATTTTAAATATTTATATTTATTACTATTTATCCAAATCTTTATTTACTAAAATTAATATTTTTTTTATTATATGTAAAGCATGTCTTTATTGGTTCGAGCGATGTCATACATGAAAAATTTTAATACAAGTAATAAATATAAAAATAATTATTAGATACTTAATTTTATATATTTCTTGTATTATTTCGCTGTATAATACGATTTTAGTGTCATATATCCTTAAGTTATATAAAGGCTATGAGAGCGGGGGTGTAACACAAAGAGGGGCACTAATGCGATCCGTAACATCCTGAGCTCAACCATGGAGATAATCAACGGCCTTAGCTTATATCTATCAAGTACGGCTGGATTAACCTTAACTATTTCACTTTTTACAATATTATATTTTTATCTCATAAAATAATTATCTCTCAAAAATATATTATTGTTATTATGTAATATTCTATTTTCATAAATAATAAATTATTCGGTATCAAAATAATTTAAAAATCATAGAAGTATTTATGAGTAAAATCCGTTACTTGAAAGTGAGAACTACGACTAGATTCGAGAACTCAAATCTCTTTTATCGAAAGAAGCATGAAATATTACGATGCCGACTCAAAATCTTAACACAACTCTTGCCGACCAGACAAAGATGTAAATAAAATTGATTTTGTTTGATAAAATACTATTTGGTTTTGTTGTGATAAGTCATAAGATGACAGTATGATAGGTTTATGAAAAAAAAATGAGACTAACTTATGTATAGGCTAAGAAAACTTGCTTAGCAAGGCTCAACAGAAATGCTAATTTTCATGCAATAGTCGGTTTTTCCAGTAAATACAAAGAAAACGAAAACCAAATTAATTTGCTGACTTGGTCAAAGCTAACCTATTTTGAGCATTTAAGTCCATCAAACCACGTTCAGCAAAATATTAATATGACATATTATTTCTGTGCTAATCAACACGTCAGTTAAATCCCAAAATGACACTACTAAAAAGAATAACTTCAAACTTTAACAAATTTCAATTTTATGCAACTTGAAGGCTTTTATGAATAATTCTAAATATTTTGATCTTCTATGATAAATACATTTCACAAAACATTATATTTTTAAAATATAACATGAAATATTTGAAAATACTTAAATATACAAAATTTTATAAAAATACCTCAAAATAGAATATTTATGAAAATATGGGTTATAACACTTTGTATTTGCAACAACATATATACTGATTCTTCGTCAGTTCATCACTCAATCCTCTGTTATCTGCCCGTAAATACTGTTTTCCGCCTAAAACAGAGGGCTTCTAGGATTGCGCCAAACAATATGTGCATCATAGTCATCAGCTCCTGAGCCGTTCTCAGATCTATCTCAGATCTGTTCTGGCTCCTCGCATAAGCACTTAGGCCCTTCGCGTTCTCAGCAGCTGGCTGCATCGCCCAGATGCGTCAGCTTTCCAAGGTTTCCTCACCATGACAGCAACAATTAATAGCGATGGTTTCATTATTTTTCTTTTTCTTCTCTTTATCTTGTAAATTTTTCACTAGTATTTTCATCTAATAATATTTACAGATTAGAATAATATAGAATTAGAGTAACTATGTTAGTTTTATAAATATAATAAGGTGGTTACATATAGAAGCACACGCCATTGCATAATATATTCTCTATCGAACTTTGTCTTGTTAACTATATTATTGTTGATGATTTTGTTTAGTGCATGTGGATTCTCCTCTGTTTCGAGTAGACTCTTACAAGTTAGGACTGTTTTTTTTGTTTTAGCATTGTTTTTGAAGAATAATTCATCGGTCTGTTTTGAAAATAATTAATCAACTAGCATTTTTGTCAGAGGCTTTGACGGAACTTGTATTTTTCCATTTTTTGATGATTCCGACCTTAAACACGACTAATTAAGGAAAAAAGTTAGTTCCGCCAAAGACTCTCTGGCGGAATTGAGTAAAATTCATTTTAGTCAGAACAACCCAATTTAGATGGTGAAATTGGTCCAAAAATAACGAAGTCAATAGTTTCGCCAGAGGCTCTGGCGGAACTAGCATTTTTTCAATTTTCAATCTGACTTGAATCTGACCCAAAAAAATAAAAATAAAAAGGATAGTTCCACCAGAGGCTCTGGCGGAACTAATAGGAAATAACTAGTTCCGCCAGACCCTCTGACAGAACTGGAGGCTTTTTTCAATTTACAATCTGACTTGAATCTGACCAAAAAAAAAAATGTTAGTTCCGTCAGAGACTCTGGCAGAACTAGTAGGACTTGAATCTGGCCCAAAAAAAATAAAAAAAAGGCTAGTTCCTCCACTGCCTCTGGCGGAACTAGAGACGATTTTTCAGCGTGCTTCTTGAATAGACCAGACCCAAAAAATTGAGAAATATCTTAGTTCCACTAGACCCTCTGACGGAACTATTTCAATGATTGGACCCTCTTATAAAATGAGGAATCTCTCTCCCCCCATTCTAACCTAAACGGCACCCAAAAAAAAAAAGCCGTTCTGAGGTGATTTTGATCCAAATAAATAAAGAAAATAGAAAAAAATTAAGGAAAAATGGAAACAAGTTGAAGAAAAGGAAGACGGAAATATGTATTCTATTATAGATTTTTTTCGAAAATTAAATAATTAGTTCATTTTATTATAGATTTGTTGAAATATTATTGCAATTAGGAAGAAAAAATGGCACCAAACTTTTCAATTCTTGTATATTTCGATGGTTTTATTGTAAACCTACTAAACGGATGCAATTACAACCCGGATAAACTGACTTATATTTCAGAAAGTACAACCTCAAATAGGGATTACGACCAACTATGTAACGAAATTTATGAGAATCTCGTTTGGCCGTATAGTGATATTCTTTTAATCCGAAGTCGGCTTCCTTCCCTTAAGAAAGGCGTTTGGCATTATAGGTTAGTGAAAATTATGAATAATACATAATTGATTAATTTTGCGGAGCGCGTCCTAAGGGTTAGGATGGAGGAATTAGAAATATATACTGATCGCGTCCAAAATAAAAAATTGTACATAGGAACTAGTAGTATATCAAATGTAATTGCAAATGCCGACGAGTATGAGATATTAGAACCTGTACAAAATGAAATAAATAATGAAAATGGGGATGAGGACCCGTTTGCGACCTTTGATATGGAACGTGTGAGCAATAATGTACTTCTGAAAATAGATGATGATGAAAATGAATTAGATGAGAAGCCAGAAATAGGGTCAGAGGACGAGGAGGAAATTTATGACGATGGCGACGAACAAGGGGAGAGAGTGAACCATCAGGCGAGATTTAAAAATACGGAAGAAGGTGAGATGATTAGTGTAGGGACTTTCGGTAATGCGCCGGCGGCAGAGTTTGAAGATAGTTCAACGTGAGAATATGCGAGAAGTGATGTCCTGTCGGGTATGAATGTGAGTAAAAATGATAATGAAATCTTGTATAAGGGATGTACATTTGAAACGAAATCAGAGCTACAATCGGCCGTAAGAGCATAAAGTGTCAAGCATCACCGAGAAATAGAAGATGAAGGTAGTAGAGGATGTAGTTTGAGGATACATGCTTCGATTAATAAAAAAAAAGGATTTATGGGAGATTAAACATTCAGACAACCACACATATGTATTAATCAGACACATAGAAAAGACCACAAACAGTTAACGAGTGCGATTGTTGGGGGGCTAATTCTAGATATTGTTAGAATGGATTTAGATGTTAAACCCGTAACCATAATAGAAGCCGTTAAATTGAAGATTGAATATATCATATCGTATTGGAAGGCTTGGAACGCAAAGCAACACGTGTTTCGATTCTTATTTGGGGGTTGGAGGGAGGCTTATAATTTGCTCCCTGAATTGATGACGACAATAACATCAACAAATCCTGATATTCAGTATACATTTAAAACTAGTGCTCCAAATAGTGATGGTGAGTTGGAGTTCGAATGTCTTTTTTGGGCATTTGGCCCATCACTCCATAATTTTCAGTTTTGCAAGCCCGTCATAATAGTAGATGGAACATTTCTAACAGGAAAGTACCAAGGAACATTACTGACGGCGATTGCTACCGACGGAAATGGTCAGTTATTTTCTTTAGCTTTTGCTTTAATTGAGAGGGAGAAGAATGAGACATAGGGTTGGTTTTTCAATTGTTTACGTGATGTTCTCGGAGAAGAAAATAGTTATTGTATTATTTCGGATAGGCATGCTGGCATAATTAGTGCAATGAGGGGCGAAGATGGCTGTCACCTTACGGTTATCATCGTTATTGCATGCGACATCTTCAAGCAAATTTCAGTACCGCCGTAACAGACAAAACGGTGGTTGGAATTATTCAAGGATTAGTGTGCGCGCATAACAAATATAAATTTACAAGATTTGGGAAAAAAATAAAAAAAAAGATAATGCCGCGACCAATTGGTTATGGAACGTAAATAAATCAAATTGGGCGCTTTCATACGATACGAAAGGCCGTCGGTGGGGCATACCAACTAGCAATAATGCCGAAGTGATGAATTTTGTTTTCAAATGTATAAGAAAGCTGCATGTTACTGTAATTGTGGAGGCGACATTTTACAAGCTAAATTGTTATCACGTGAGATATCGGGCGGCTGCTAATATGAGGGAAAAGAATTGGTCGGATAGAGTGTTGATAAAAATGGAACGTAGACGCAATAAGGCTGCTACGCATGAAGTCACTTGCTACGATTTAGACCAAAGTGTTTATCAGGTGGTTACACAAGCTCGGCGTACGAGGAGTGGTATCGGAATTCCGAGAAAGACCTGGTGAGTGGATATCAATGAAGGTAAATGCGAGTGCCAAAAACTTATAATATATCACTACTCATGTTCTCACGTCATAGTAGTTTGCATATGCAAAGTTACATCTAGCGATGTTTTTATTCATCCATGTTATTTCTTGAATAATTTGAAGCGTACGTATGAAAAAAAATTATCCCGTAAAGGAAATATCACAATGGAGGCCACGCAGAGAAATTTATAATTTCAAGGTATTTTCTGTTGATAAACTTATAAGGAAAAATGCTAACAAAATGATGAAGCGTGGAAGAAGATAAGAGGCGCGATTTCATAACAATATAAACACCATGAACAAAGAAAAGCGTGTGACGAATTGTTATCAGGTCATACTAAACGAAAGTGTATGTAAAAAGATGGATATCGTTACAATGGACCGTAGTTTATTTTATTTTATTTAAAAATTTATAGTTTATTTAAGAAATTGCAGTTTGTAATATTTAATAACTTGTATAACCTGGAGAAACAATCCAAATCATAAACAATCCAAATATTTTGTTTCAAGGTTGTTAGCTATAAGTGAAGATTCGTAAATCAAAGGCCCTGTTTCTGTTCTGCTCGTTCGATTTGCCAAAGCGATGAAACCATCTTCTTCTTCTTCAAATCCGGTCGGTGCCGCCGCCCCGTTGAAGCCGGTGTTCATCTCCAAGGCGGAGCGCGAGCGCATCGCCCTTGAGCGCCGCCAGGCTCAAGTCTCGGCTCAACGCCGTACCGGACCTGCTAACTCTTCTTCCGCCGCCGAACCTGAATCCGAGGATCCTCCTAAAGATCTCGGCCGGGATCATAGAAGCAGAGGTCGTGACAGAGACAGAGACAGAGACAGAGATAGAGATAGAGAGAGGGATTGGGACAGAGACAGAAGAAGGGTCAGGGATAGGGATCGAGAGAGAGACAAAGACAGAGAAGATGGCAGAGAGAAAGCCTGTCAAGCGAAGCTGGAATAACGCCAGCGGGGAAAGGAACTCGAATCGATCAAAGAACAGTACTTGGGATCCAAGAAAGCCAAGAAACGAGTGATCAAACCCAGCGAGAAGTTCCGGTTCTCGTTCGACTGGGAAAACACAGAGGATACCTCTCGTGACATGAATCCTCCGGTCGAAGCGAAATTATTATTCGGTCGAGGGTTTCTGGCTGGAATCGATAGGCGCGAGCAGAAGAAACAAGCGATCCGATTAGAAAAAGAAACGAGATCCGATCTTCAGATCAAGGACACGCCAGAGCAGATCTCGGTTGACAAGAAACGCGAAGCAAGATCGGATCGTTACGATTCTTTCGACATGCAGATTGATAAGCACTGGTCTGAAAAAACGCTCGAGCAGATGACGGAACGAGATTGGCGGATTTTCAGAGAGGATTTTAGTATTTCGTACAAAGGCGCACGGATTCCGAGGCCGATGAGGAGCTGGAGCGAGAGCAAACTCTCATCAAAATTACTCAAAGTCGTTGAAGAAGCCGGGTATGAAACTCCGACTCAGATCCAAGTGGCTTCGATTCCTTTAGGGTTGCAACAGAGAGATGTGATTGGAATCGCTGAAACGGGTTCAGGCAAAACGGCGGCTTTTGTTTTGCCCATGCTTGCGTATATTACCAAATTGCCCCCGATTAGTGAGGCAAACAAGGCTGAAGGCCCTTACGCTGTTGTAATGGCTCCAACGAGAGAACTCGCGCAACAAATCGAGGACGAAACGGTAAAATTCGCGCGTTGTTTAGACATAAAGGTCATCTCAATTGTAGGTGGGCAGTCTATTAAAGATCAAGGGTTGAAGATAGAGCAAGGATGTGGGGTTGTAATCGCGACACCTGGGAGATTATTAGACTGTTTGGAAAGAAGGTACATTGTGTTAAATCAGTGTAATTATGTGGTTTTAGATGAGGCTGATAGAATGATAGACATGGGATTCGAGCCGCAAGTCGTTGGGGTTTTGGACGCGATGCCTTCTAGTAATTTAAAACCTGAAAGTGAAGATGCTGAGCTGGACGAAAAGAAGATATATCGTACCACTTACATGTTTAGTGCAACTATGCCGCCAGCTGTCGAAAGATTAGCCAGGAAGTATTTGAGAAATCCTGTAGTTGTTACGGTCGGCACGGCTGGCAAAACGACTGATTTGATAACCCAAAATGTTATCATGTTGAAAGAATCTGAGAAATTGTCGAGATTGGAGAGGATTTTAACGGAATTGGGAGATAAAACCGCGATAGTTTTTTGTAATACGAAGAAATCGGTTGATGTACGAGCCAAGGATTTAGATCGGTTAGGGTTTAAGGTCACCACTTTACATGGCGGTAAAAGCCAAGAGCAGAGAGAGATAAGTCTGGAAGGGTTTAGGAACAAAAGATTTAATGTTTTAGTGGCGACTGACGTGGCGGGAAGAGGAATCGACATTCCTGACGTGGCGCAGGTTATAAACTACGAAATGCCGGGGACGATCGACGCGTACACGCACAGGATAGGGAGGACGGGAAGGGCGGGAAAGAGCGGGATCGCGACGACTTTCTTAACGTTAGGGGATACTGAGGTTTTCTACGAGCTGAAGCAGATGCTGGTGCAGAGCGGGAGGCACGTCCCGGCTGAGCTGGCGAGGCACGAGGCGAGCAAGTTTAAGCCGGGGAGCGTGCCTGACCGGCCGGCCAGGAGGAACCATACTGTTTATGTGCATTGATTAGGTGGAGACTATGCTGATTCTCTTATTTATTTTTGGATATTTATGATTTGTGTAACTTTTTATTAGATGGAGACTATGCTGATTCTCTTATTTATTTTTGGATATTTATGATTTTTGTAATGTCTCTGCTTTTTATTAGATGGAGTAGATCTGTTACCGTTTGACGTTTGTGTTTGTGTATGCTATTGTTTTCGTATGCTAATATGTAAGATGTCTGCAATTCATTAACGGTTCAGTAACAGATGGAAGCCCATATAATGTTTAAAGAAAATGGAAGCCCATATAATATTAAAGAAAATGGAAGCCCATATAATGTCTATTTTTTCTTAATGAACTTGACACGCAGCCTATTGATATAAAATTTGACTGAACTTGGTTCTTAATGAACCATACTACGCAGGATTGAGTTCATGGGCTCGTGGTCCATGGCCCATGTATCTTTCTTTAGGCTTTTCTAACCGGGCGAGTTCTCCGATCCTCCTTTGCCGGTGAAAATTAAAGAGACGGCTTTCATCATGCAGAATGTTTCTTCAAAGTATATCGGCCTCTCTTGTAATTCAAATTTAACGATTATAATTAAAAAATTTGTTTTATACAAAGAATAAATTTGTATTTTTTCTAATGATATTAATTTTAGGAGTGTAGGGGTAATAGACGAATTAGGGAGAGCCACATCATCATCTGACGGATTTGAAATTGCATGGAGTTGTTGCGAGCATCTTCTCGCTACTAATGCGTAATTTTATTGACAACCGCTTTTCTTACGGCAAGATTTCATGTATGTGAAGAAACGAACATTATCACTTTGCATTATAAGTTGAATGAGAATCTTGTCATTTTACATCTAATCTGAAGAAACAATTCAATATAAAAATCTGATTCTAATTCATCAAATAATTCTATAACACATTCCCTAACCTAGAAATTAATCCTCAATTTTAGAATTCTCCAACATGTTACACAACGAAAGCAAATTCCCCAAGAGTTCCTTCTTAGAGAACTCAACACCCTTTAGCTCAAGAGTGCGAAGATATTTGAACCCTTTGAATGAAGCAGGGAATTCATCGACAAAGCAATTGCATAGAGAGAGAGAATGAAGATTTTCCATTTCGAATAAAGCCGTAGGGATTAGGTATGTTGGTGAAACAGGTGGAAATTGAAGGGTGACTTCGTGAAGTTCATCATATTTGGACAACTTCCAAATCCATCTATCGATGGCATCATCATTTCTCGAAGTCTGAAGATGGATTTTGTAGAGTGGACCCGTGTGGAGGCGGAGAGTCTCATCGACGGATCATACAAACTCAGAAGAATTGCGGTGGAATAGGGAAGAACCGTAGTCATGATCGCAAATCACAAGTGCATTGGAAGCCCAGGTCTTTCTCCATGGTCACGATAAAACGCAAGACCTCGCGGCCTCCTTTAATGACAAGCACGTGAGGATGTTTTCCCTGATTTCTTCCGGAAGGTGGGTTATTATATCTTTTCCCGCTGAATCTGTTCTCACTCTTTTGCGGTCCTGCACCGCCATCTCAAACTCCTTCACTGCCTTCCACACGATTTCCGACACCGGGACGTTCGTGTTCTTCACCTGTTTCCCCTCCGCCTGAAAATAATCAAAAATAAAAAGAGAAACAAGTCAGAATCAAAGTGAGTAGGTCATTTTATTGAATTATGATGGATTTTTTTTTATTTGATCAAGTATTTATGACTAAATGTTGCTGACTCAATGCAAATGATCCCATGAATATTGAGACAGACTTTGAGTTTCACCTTGAGAAGAGAGAGGTGGTTGTGTGAGTGGTATATGAAGAGAAGGAGTTTATTTATAGGAGAATTTTTTTTGCAAAAATTGAAAATAAGGGTTGTGGGACTAAAGAATGGGATTGATTCGATTTTATTTTAGGCATTTTGGGAGATGTTTAGCAATTTCTCATTTATTTTCTTTGAATTAAATCTTCTTTCACATTTTTTTTCTCAAAATAATACTCAAACACAGTTTCATGATACTTTAACAACTAATGACATGTTCTTACAGATTGATTTTGATTTTCAGTGAGTAATGCAGCTGGAAAGAAAATCAAAATTTCAATTACTTACTTTTTGATAAAAATAATCAATTTTTGGAAAAAAGTTTCCTCATGAGTCGATTTTGAATTCGAATTTCCATCATAATTGTCAATAAGATTTATAAAATCTAAGAACAATAAACACAAACACAAAGATATAGATAATGATAATTCAAATAAGTTCAATAAAAACATAAATAGCATAATTCAAAGTTCAAAGAACAGAAAACAAATGCAGCCAAGCAAAAATAAACATTATTTCCGACTTATCGGCGACTTATATCGGCAGGCATCATATGGCGACATTTGAAGCCCTCACTTTTCTTCTCCACAGACACAATTCCCTGGCAAGCTCCTCAGCCACCCTCTTCCTCCTCCTTTTTACCTCTTCGGAATATGTCTCCTGAAGATCAGCCGCCATCCGGCTCCTTTTACCGCCCCTCTTCTCCTCCACCTTCTGGCTCAACCAACGGTCTCTCTCTTTCCTTCCAGCTCTCCTGTACTCAGAGATGCTTCTCCTCTCTCCATTCTTTTCTTAATAATCCCTCTCATCCAATATTTAAATTAGCGTCCCATTCCGCATTATTAACTAACGGATCCTGAGCTGGATCCGACCCATCCCTTTTAAATTCAAACACAGCTTTTCCTCCTTTACTCTCTCCTTCCGCGCCATAAACGCTAGAATCAAACCCAGCATTAGAAATCCTAATATCCGGTCCTGACATTGGGATGCTTGCTTCTATAGCCTGCATTATAAAAACAAAAAATCCCAATAAATTAACATGAAGCACAATGAAACTATATCTAATTAACATGATTAACTATAAATAATGAAATTTTACCTGTTGAAGCCTCTTTAATGTAGAAGCCTCATATTTATCAATTTCCTTCCTTCTCGTCAGAAACTCGCCTAATTCCCTCTCGGGCTCTTGCGCCACACTCTTCTCCTTCCTCTTTGCGTGATAAGATAATTGGACGGATTTCGTATTAGAACACATAATATTGCTTGAGAGAGAGAAGAGAGAGAGAGAGATTTGAAAGAAAACACAATATTGATAGAGAGAGGGAGGGAGGGAAAGAGAGAGAGATTTGAAAGATTATGAATTGCTTAATATTTGGACCATTACCTGTTCCGAATCTGGCTCGTCTTGCTTCGCCGCTCTTTCCCTCTCCTCAAGATCCGCCGCCATCTGCCTCCTTTTACCGTCTCTCCTCTCCTCCCTCTTCTCCTTCTCCTTCCTAGCGCGCAATTTAGCGTCCAAAGCTTGCCTGGATGCATCATCCTTGAGGAAATCATATGCGGAGCAGAGTCGCTGGAAGTCAGCGGTGGCCTTGGGATCGTCAGGGCTTTTGTCGGGGTGGCGGAGCCGGGATTGCGATTTGTAAGCCTTCTCAATCTTGTCGAGGGTAAGTTGCGCGCCCAATTCGCCTGTTGGGAGGGAAAGGACTTTGTGTGTAAATATTGCAAGAGGTGACAATGATTATGAATGATTTGTATCACTTGTAAATATTGCTAGAGGTGACGATGATTCTGAGTGATTTGTTGCTCTTTAAAGGTGATTGTATTGTTAATCCAATCATATTCAGATCTCTTATAAACAAATTGTGCATATAGAGAAGCGGATTGAGGATGCACCTAAACTGTTTGATGAAATGTCTCTTAGATGAGATATAGACTTAATTTGTATCAGTATAAAAGTTGGTGGCAAGATACGTCATTTGTAACCAATTGGCTGTTCATAGGTAGTAATTAGTTGCTTACAAAGAATAATGTGAGTAATGTTGTAAGCTGGAACAATTAGTACCAGCACAAAACACTAGATTGTCCCCAGTTTCTATCATTCTTTACAACATTGTGTGAGCTTAGATGCAATAATCAATTGTTTTAGATATGAAAGAAATTGGGTTAAAAAAGATCATATTTTGGCTTAAAAATCTGCAAATACTATTCAGATGCTCAATTCCTTCTACAAATATATAATTTTTATTCTCAATTAATTCTCAGTTTAAACTAAATTTAGTCTCAATTTATTTTAATCACCATGGTTTATTTTGGACCATTAGGCCTTAATTAACCTTTAATTGTTTAATTCAGCTTATTGTAACCTAATTGCAATAAAGTCTCATGATAGTATATTTTTATTATTAGAATATAATGATAATAACAATTAAGCGTCATATTAATATTTTATTTTGTATTTTTTGTCAATATATGTTTTATTCAGTTTCTCATTGACTAATAATTTGCAAGAATAGTTTGCTAATAGTAACCATTTTATGCATTTCTCATTAAGTAATAAGTTTGTTTTGATTAAGGTCATCTTGGACAGAATTGGATGCCATCATTTTCCTTTGCTTGCAGTATGCTTTGGCTTTGAGATTGCAAACAACATTGCTAGCAAGGTAAAATATTTGTTTTCCTTTTTTCGTTATACTGTGCTATGACTCTTTAGAAAAAATAATAGTTTTGTTTTTCATTCATAATGAAATTTATTATAATTCCTTAGTATCCACTTCGGTACTTGATAAGTCATTTAGTGACTTTTTTAGGATACCAGTTTACTTGAGAGCTTCATTTCACATAATGAAGCATCAATTCTCCAATTTATAGACAAGCTAATCTATATTTCTGTTTTTGGAATGTAATTCTGATATCAATATGAAGCATAGGTTAAACTAATCAGAAGCTTCCTATATGAGGTTGATCTGAAAATTTTGTTACTTCTTTGATTTTACAGGTTACCCACTGATTTAATACAAAATCTAGGCTGCATTGCATCACTATACAAATAATGTGGTAAGATCAAGAAAACAATGTTGTTAATTTTTAACAATATTTTTAATTGTTTGCATAATTTGTGAAATACTGTTTATCTAGCAAAAGGATCCAATGAATGATCCTTTGTCAAATTTTGCCAGAATTTTTACTATTGCGTCTGATAAACATGGGAAAGTAAATGAATTGAAAAAAAAATCAATTCTAATTTCATATTATTACTTTATCTCTTAGCTAAGATATAATAGTTGATTTATTTAATTTTTTCGACGATAGGTATATATGCATCAACTCTCAGTAACCTACTTTCGGTGGCAGAGAGAAGTATGTATCGTATTTACATTGTAATTAATAATAACCATCTATTAGTTTTTTTTTACAACTTTTATCATTTGCCAAGGGGATTTCTTATATTTCACATGCCGATGTGTCAGTTTTAGCAAGTTAGCTAATATTTCATGAGGTTTTTATGAAAAAATCTTGTTTTATATAATGTAACTCTAAAATGAACATGTATGGACAAAAAATAATGTATAGAAAAAGAGGTTCAGTTGGTACAGTGGACATTGTTATATATACTAAATGTGATTTAGTTAGTACATTAATTAACAACAATAGTGTATTTAAAAAATTGGTACCTTACCAAATCAGACCGGTCATGTAAACTTCACCGAATTGGTGGTCTTAATCTTAATTCATGTATTGACAATTGAACTGATTTTTCCTATTTCATTTTAGCTTTTTATGATGGCTAATGACAACTGTTTTTCTATCAAGTCAACCAGTTTGGTTTTTACATGTGAAACGAAGCCAGTTATATGCATTTTATTTGGTTATGTAAAAAAAACACTTATTGATTTTGAATAACTGAGAGCGACGCACATAAAAAAAAAAGTATGAAGCATTGATCCCCCCCCTATTTATGTAATTTACTTTAGTTGTAATATTTCTTATAACACTTCGAAGAAAAATCATAAAAACCTCGCGCAACGTGCGAAGCTTCAACTAGTTTGATATACAACTGAAGAAGGCTTCAGCTAGCATAATTCAAAGTTCAAATAACATACCAAACATAGCCAAGCAAAACTATAGGTGGGGGAGATACAAGCCCTCCCTATAAAAAAAAAATTGCCAAGCAAAATTAAACATTTATTTGATGAGGAACCGACATCCGAAGAATCGGCTAACTATCAGCATCACATCACGACATTAAAAACAATGTTTGTCAGTTCTTCTCTTCTCCTCAAATGTTCGTCGGTTCTTCTCTTCTCCTCAAAAACTCGCGCAGTTCCCTGGCCAGCTCACGAGCCGCACTCTTCTCCTTCCTCCTTCTTACCTAATAGAATAATAATAAGATTTTGTATTAGAATATATTATATTATAAAGAGAGAAAGAGGGAGAGATTTGAATTGCTTAATTGAAAATGATTACGTGACTAAGCTTAGAGAGCTAATCATAAGCTTAGTAATTGATCCAAATCTAACTGGTCATTAATGAGTTAATCCGACGGTTTGTAAAGAGTCATAAATTTCACTTTCCAATAAAGCAGGGCTTTTTTGTATAAAATACATAATATTGATTGAGAGAGAGAGAGAGAGAGAGAGAGTTTTGGACCATTACCTCTTTGGAATCTGGCTTGCCTCGCTTCACCGCTCTTTCCCTCTCCTTAAGATCCGCTTCCATCTGCCTCCTTTAACCGCCTCTCTTCAAGTCCCTCTTCTCCTTCTTCTCCTTCTCCTTCTCATTCCTAGCGTGTAATCTAGCGTCGAAAGCTCGCCTGGATGCATCATCCCGGAGGAAATCGTATGAGGAGCGGATTTGCTGTAAGTGGGCGGCAGCGTAGAGATTGTCGGGGCAATTGTCAGGGTGGAGGATCGCGGATCGCCATCTATAAGCCCTCTCGATCTGGTAGAGGCTTTGTTGCGCGCCGTCTTCGCCTGATGGGAGGCGAAGGACTTTGTAATGGTCGATTTCTTGGTTGATTTCTTGGTCGATTTGGTCACGTTCATCATTGTAATCGTCGCTTTCTTCATCGTAATCGTCACTTTTTTCATCACAATGGCCGATTTCTTCATCGTAATGGCCGATTTCTTCAGACATGGAAAACACGATTTCTTCAGCCATGGAAAAAGAAACTGTGGATTGGGATTGGTTCGATTCTGCCAAAGAGAAACCGTGTATCGGGATTGGTTCGATTCTGGAAAAAGAAATTGTGAATTGGTATTGGAAGGAAATTGGATCGATTCTGCTGCTTAAATGAGGAAGGAGACAGAGCATGAACAAGAAGAACAGTTGGAGGTGGTTCTGTCCGTTGGTGAGACGCTGTTCATTGGTCTTAACGCGGAGTCAATTAGTTCAGTGAAAATTTGAGCTTGGGCCCCACAATTTTCAAATTCCTCTTTGGGCTTGACTGCGCTGGGATGGGCTGGTCTGGGCTGGGTTGGAGTGAGAAAAGGAATTTAGAAGGGCTTTACTGTTTTCATTTCTTTTTCTTTTTAGAATTTTGGCATAAATAGATTGTATATATGTACGTACGATGGATCTAAATATTGTAAAAAGTTTGAAAATTAATAGACAATATTTACATTTGGAGGAGGGCATCCCTCTCCAGATTAATTCAAAAAAATAATTATGTTGCAAATGGCCTCTAGCCTAATTAGTCAAGTCCAATATTTATGGAGCTAGAGCTTGTTGGTTCAAATCTCTATTCACACATTTATAACAATAATTGTCTTCAAAAAAAAAAATATATATATATATATGTTCCAAAGGAGGAAATTTTAAGACGAAACACGACAAGAATAAGAAGAGGAAGAATAGCATGCCCAATTGGGAATTGACTAGGATAATGCTCGCAATTCGCGGCGAGTATTTCAATTTTAATAGTTATTTCAATCTAATAATGTATAACTTACAATTATGAAAATTCAAAATTAATGTTTGTGAATCCATAATACATAATAATATATGAGAATTCAAAATTATTTTCTTTGATTTTCTTATGTCATTATGTTTTGACATATTATATTAGAAAAATAAATTAAGTATTAATCATGCTTAGTTGAATGAGATAAAAAAAAATGCAAGATAATTTATTTCGAAGATTTTAGATGAAACTGAATAAAATTAAATTATAGATTATTAACTTTAAAAAAATAAAAAATAATTATTATATTTAATATTATATATATGAAAAAAATATGTATATTACATAGAAAAATGTAACATTACTCATTTTCTTAAAAAAATTATCACGACTATTTTTCTTATTTTTTTATGTGTTAAAATTGTATGGATTACACATATGTTATTATGATATCCTTAATACATTAAATAATATAATATAGTTTTCAATATTCGAAATTTTGTTTGAGATGATAGTTCTCACATAATGGAGATATAACACTCGAACATTAATCTAACTAATCATGTGATATTATGATAATAATTGAAGTTAAAAGCTAATATTTGATCAATTTTTTGATTCGACGGCGAGAGAGAAATTCATAATAGTTTTCTTGAAAATTTTCACGAGAGGGTAAAATAATATCAAGAGTTTATCATTTTATTACATGTTCTTTTAGATAGTCTATATTCATATATTTTATCAAGAAAAAATAAAATTTGAATCATAAAAATATGTCATTATGTGATATGTGTTAATAATTTAAATGAAAAACTAAGATTTCAAATAGGTCTCTTGAGAATGCTCAAAGAGAGATGAAAAATATGTTATAAGGTATAAGTTAATAAACATATTATTTTTGTATATCTTCATTTATAGAGTCTATATTCACATATTTTAGCGGAAAAAAATTTGGAATCATAACAATATGGAATTCAAAATAAAAAGAAAATTTCAACAAATTTATATTTGATGATTTTAACATGAGAAATATAATATATCATTAAGAATTATAATTTTTTAAAGAAGAAAAATAATTATTTATATTTTAATGAGTAAACTCTTCATTAACTATTAGTACATGTGATATTGTGGTAATAATTTAAATGAAAAGCTAAGATTTCAAAAAAATTTGATCCAACGGCCGAGAAAAAATTAACAATAGATCTCTTAAGAATGCTCAAAGAGAGATAAAAAATAAGATATAAGGTATAAGTTAATGAGCATATTATTTTTGTATATTTTAATTTATATAGTCTATATTCACATATTTAGAGGAAAATAAAATTGAAACAATAACGGTATGAAACTTAAAATAGAAAATTACAATTTTATTGTATGATAGTTTTCATCTAATTGAAAATATAATACTAAACTTTAATCTTATGATATTGCCTCTTCCTCCTCCTCCTTTTTACCTCTTCGGAATATGTCTCCTGAAGATCAGCCGCCATCCGTTTCCTTTTACCGCCCCTCTTCTCCTCCTCCTCCCTAAAGAGCAATCTAGCGTCGAAATCTCGCCCGCATGCATCATCCTGGAGGAACTCGTATAAGAAGCAGAATTGCCTGAAATCGGCAGCGGTGTAGGGGCGATTGTCGGGGTGGAAGAGCCAGTATTGCAATTTGTAAGCCCCCTCGATCTCGTCGGGGCTCAGTTTCACGCCTTCTTCGCATGATAGGAGGCGAAGGACTTTGTAATAGTCGATTTCTTCGTTGTAATTGTCGGTTTCTTCATCGTAATGGCCGATTTCACCATTGTAAAGGTCGATATCTTCATTGTAATGGTCGATTTCTTCAGCCATGGAAAGAGAAACTGTGTATGGTTCGATTCTGGGAAAAGAAAGAAATTGTGAATTGATTTGGGATCGGAAGGAGATTCTGCTGCTTAAATGAGGAGGAAGAAGGAGAGAGAGGTTCTGTCGGTGAAGGAGATGTGAGGTGAGGAAGGAGACAGAGCATGAACAAAACAAGAAGACAGCTGGGCCGGAGATAGTTCTGTCGGTTTTCATTGGTTTGGTCTTAACGTGGAGTCGGGCCGGGGAAAATTTGACAATCTCCTTCTTCTCTACAAGTTTCTTCCTTCCTCCACACGGACAGTCTCTCTCTCTCTCTCTCTAGATCAGCGCCGGTGGCTGAGACTGAGCTCGACTCTCTCCCTTCAGTTCAGCGATACTCTCTCTCTATTTATTTCTCTCTCAACAAAATAATACCAATAATATTTGGGGATTTTTTTGGCTGAAATTGGAAGAATACAGTTGGAATTTAGTTTCCATTTGCTGGAGTTGCTGATTTAAGTCTGAAAGTAGTGTATTTTTTGTTTAATTACTATCGGTAGAGATTGATTTCTTCTTCTTCTCCCCCTCTTTTTGCTGAAATTAGAAACCGTAGTTTGGCTTTTTTTTTTTCCAATTGGAATGAACAGAGAACTTTCAGCTTGAAAAATTAGGGAGTGAAAATGGTTCCATACTTTCTTTTTGTGGAAATGAAGGATGAAAATAACTTCATGCTTTTATTTGGTAAAATAGGGAATAAAAATGGTTTCTGAGCGAATTGTGGAGGTTTTGGAGAAGACGGAGATTGATAGAGTGATTGAATTTGTTATTGAGGTGAAGAGGCTGGGAGGCGTTGAAGATTGAGCGTTGTATCTTATATATCTGTATGTATTTATGGGTTATGAATGTAATTTTATTATATCAATCAAGAATGATACTTCGGGTTTATCATGCGGATAATGCAAGTATTTTTTTTTTTTTGTGCAATTTCAGCACAGTGCAGGTTTTTCTTGACAAATTTCCCATTTTCCTATTATTGACCAAGTTATCCTTGATAGTTGATTTTAAAGATTACCAATTTGTCATTATTCTTGTAGGATATGAATCATATAAGTTCTTATAGGCTAATGCATTAACTACTAGTACCAACAAAATTTAAGTTTTTTTCAGCACAATATCGTGTAGGCATGAAGATTGAACTGAGACATATAATACACTAGACTTTTACATTTAAGGCGTTTCTTCAATAATCAAGGCAGTTCTTTCCATGTTTGCAATGCACGTTAAGAATACATTACGTTATGCACATTACAAATAAATTCTCTTACAAAATTATTACAAAGCTATATTATATTTAAGGCATTTCTTCAATAATCAAGGAACGGCTTGGCAAGATCCCCCCCCCAAAACACCTAGTTAAAAAATAATTTAAATCAACCAATAAAGTTAATTAATCTTACACCACAGCCCCAAAAAAACACTATAAATATGACACATAATCTTTTTCCCCTCCCTATCTAAGAAAGAATACATACCATGATAAATGGCCATATAAATTTTAATATGGTTGCTATACAACAATCCCACAAATTAAATCTGCCCATATTTCATACTTTACCATTACATCTAACCAAACAAACGAACCAAATATAAATCTAGGTAATCAATTTTCACATTTCCAAGACCTTTTTAAAACCAAACATACAATTTTTTTGCATTTTCTTTTCTGTTCTTTGTTCAGAAAAATTTCAATGTAAAGCTAACTGCATAGAGAGAGAAAGAGAGAGGATAGCAACTAGCAAAAAGGGTATTTACAAACCGCTGTCAAGTCTAAATTTCTTTTCTTTCTTTTTTGTTTTGAGAATGGTAAGATAATTGTTACTACTTGGCACGAAAATCATGCCTAAAAATAGTTAGATTTTGAGTGAATTTATCTCGGTTTTTCGTTTCTAAACTCATGGTGACATCAGCCATCAACTTTTCAAAACATGCTGAGAGCCTCTGCTGCTGATCTGCCGGCTGCAAATTTAACCAAAAATATGAAAATAAATAAATCAAAACTTCATATTAATGTAACAAAATAACATTTATAAACATTTTTTTCCCTTGAACAATAAATCACAATAATTAAAATTGAAAAATTTGCAAACCTGTGATGCCAAGATTTGAGCTCTTAGATCAGCATATGTCTGTGGATACAAGAAAACAAAACAAATAAATAAAATAAAGGAATAATATATATATATATATATATATTAAATAAAAAAGAAAGAATATATATAAACCTGTTCACTAATCAAAATTAAGCTAAGCATAGGCCGGCTAAGACTCCACTGATTCCCCGTATCTTCAAACAACACAATCTCAAAAAGACTCTTCAACATCTGTAACAAAAAAAACAGCATTAATTATTAAAACCAAAAATAAAAAAGTAAAAATATATTTTTACTAAATAAATATTTGATTAAACAAACCTCTGGAAATAAATTAGGGCATTCTGAAACATGTCTAGCAAGATTAAGTGCGGCTGGAGAAGGAGGCCCATCTGCTTGTTTTATATTATTGAAATAAAAGGCCGCCAAATGATCTATTGCTGCTGCACACTGCATAAAATATTAAAATAATAAATTTATAGAATATAAGAATAAACCAATAAATAATTTTGAACTTCCAATATTTACCTGAGAGGCAATGGCAGAATCTAAACCTTTTAAGCCGGACTCGAGCGAGCTCGCGATATGCATAAAAGTGGTTGTATCTAAATTCAGAATGACTTTTATATGGTTGCTGAATAAAACCTCCACATAAGCAAAATACGCTTTTGAAAGCTACAAAAAAAACATAAATCAATTAATACTCCTGACAAAAAGATTATATTTTTTTTTAGCTTTAAATAATATAGACTTGCCTTTCTGTAAGCCAGAATGTCGACCAAAGGAATAGAGAGAGTCATTTTGAGAGATATATCAAGAGCATCTGCAAGCGCTCTGTCCCCATAAAGTTCAAACACACCGAAATTCACATAATTTCCCGCCATAGCTGCACAAAAACAATAATAATCCAATCATTCCACATTAAACAAATAAATAAACAAATACTAGAGAAAAAAAAAACAAAAATTCAACTAATATACTCGCTTTCATCATTTCTAAAATGTAGTCTCATTATAATTCTCTCAAGTGAGAATGGTAAGCAAGATTATAGAAGTTCTTTTTCCAATTTCCAACAATACAGGGACTTTTTTGCAATATAGGGAAAAACAGGGACTTTTTTGCAAATTCCGTCAACAAAAAGTACCTCTGGTTAAGATAGTAAGAGAGATCCAGATGCCTTTGTATTTACTAGCGTACAGGTCAGCGCTGTTGGGAACAGAGAGAATTCTGGAGCCGTAAGCCACGATTACTTTACTGATTTCTCTGAACAGCAGGATCCCGTTTGGCGATGAGCTGTCAAACGTCAGTCTCTGAGCCTTGTTTAAGGAAAATTCCGCCATGAATTTCAATAAAGGTGTCGTAACCTAAAAAAATAAATTAAATAATTAAATAAACAAATAAATAAAAAATAAGAAAGCAACCAAACAAGTAAATATTTGTATTAATTAATAAATAATCAATTACTATAAACAAATAAAGAAGGAAAGAAATATAAAATTAATTAATAAATAAATTATTGATTTATAAAAAGGAAGAAAATTAATTATTAATAATTAGTTAATAAGCTGGATTAAAAAAATAAAAATATTGATTTATTACCTCAGGTACATCGGCCCAAATAGAGACGGCCTTTAAGAGCAGAGGCATGTGAGAAGGATACAGCCAGTCGAAAACTAAACCGTACATCCTTTTACTGGACAACATTAATATCATTAATTAGCATTATTAATTAGTATATAAAACAATTAAAAGTTGATTATTTAATTAAAGTACCTAGTGGTTGCCATTACGACGCCTCTGAGATCTCGCATGAGGCCAATAAACGCGAACTTCACAGCGTTTGTACGGAACGCCGCGTCAGGTGTCGACTCTAGACCGACCACAACCTGTTATTATTAAAATAATTAAAGATATTAAGAATTATTAAAAATAATTGATTTTATTTTTTAATAACTTACCTGTAAAAGGGGTTCCATGAAGGTTTTGAATTTGACGTTTCCTTCTTCCATGAATATTAAGTGGCCGAGTATGTAGTAGAATGTGGTTCTGCTGCGCGAGCATCTGTATTCTTCCAGAAATGGAAAGTTTTCCCTCTGAAAATATTTATAAATATTTAGTTAAAATATAAGAATTAAGCGATTTATAGATTATATTATATGATGTATAATTTTGCTTACAGAGTGATTTCCTATTATGAACTTAATACCGTCCAACTTGAGCAGCAGTTTTCCGGTCATGTAGCTGCATATATTTTTCAATTTTTAGAATACTTCATGTGAAAAAGGTAAATTAAAAAATGTAAATAAAAAATATATAAAAGAAAAATTACCCAGAGGCAAGTTCAAGAAAAAGGGACAAAGTATGCTCAATCACATCTTCAAACTGCAAAAAAAAGAAATACAAACAAAATAAGAAAAAATAAATTATAAACAAATAATAAATAAATAACTATATAAAATTATAAATAAAATAATATAAAAATTACTTCAGTATAGCACTTAAGATTTGTAGCGATTTTTCCAACAACCACATTTAGAAGAACTAAGTGATCATTAAGTCCAAGAAGCTCGGATAATCTAGCATAAAGCTGCTGCACAAAAAAAAAAGGTAAAAAAATGTTAAACCCTATAATAATATATAAAATAAAGAAATTTAATATTCCGAAATAAGATATTTTCTTTTTTCTTATTTATTTAACTACCTTCGATGAATGAACTGCTTGGTCACCAACATATGATTTTCTAAAGTTTTGGAAAAATACTAAAATTGCACGATCCAGCCTTTGTTTGCTTATCTCATGATACCTCTGCAAAAAAAAATATTAACAACAATTAAAAGGAAATTCTAAAGAAAATATATAAATTTAAATAATATATTGCTTAATTTATTTATTGATTACTTGTGAATGCAAACCGCTGTCAGTAATTTTGATGAGCTGTAAAACCCGTGCAGCCAGCTCTGCATCAATTATCTCTTGTGAATCAGTGCTGCAAAAATAAACAAAAAAAGATAAAACAATTAAGAAAAATCATAAACAAAAGATAAAAATGGATCTATATATTTAAATTTATAATTAAATTAGAACATTACGTAGAGCTAATAGACTGTCTGATTTTCATAATAGAAGCAATAATGTGAACCATCCAAGCGATTTGCCCTTCAATCACATTTAATTCAGTTCCGTCTCCTTGAGCTGGCGTTCTTGCCCTTTCCTATTATATTAAATTTCATAAATATAATATAATTTATCTGTATTTTTTTCTAACTTTTATATGAGTTTTAAGAGGGAGTATTTACAGTATAAGCTTGGAGAAGAGGCTCCATGATTTTCATTATGTAAAGGCTGCTGGTTTCATACTGCAAAGTAAAATTTTAAACAACATTAAATATTGCTAAAAATAAGAAAAAGTTATTAAAAAATTCCTGTTTTAAATATTGATAATAGAAAAATAAAATAAAAAACCTGAAATCTACAGAGATAAGGAAAGCTATCAAGTTGGTCTTGAAGCAGCTCCACATTATCCAATGGATTCTCTGACAAATCATCAGGAAATCCAGCCTGCAATTAATTAGAAAAACAATATTAAATAAAATAAATCAACATGTCATTATAAGTTTATCATGCACATTTCATTTCGGTAACTTTTTTTTGCTAAGATGAAACATAACAAAAATATAGAAAACTTACTAATAAGGTAAAAAAAAACTAACTAATCATTTATTCATGTTATTAATTAAAAATAACTAATTCATTATGTGCATTTTATTTCGGTAACGTTTTTTGCGAAAAATTAAACATAATGAAAAAATATAGAAGACTAACCTACTAATAAGGTCAAAATAATAATTAATTAATTATCTAATTTAATTACCTGAACAGAATTGAATCTAGAGCTGATAAATCCTTCAGTAATTTTAGGCACAGTTTCATCAAGTAAACTTGGTGTATCTCCTTTTAAATAAGGCACTGATGTAACAAGTCTTGACCAAAGACTTAACAAATAATACACACTACTACTCGCCCACTGTTAAAATAATAATAAATAATCAATTAATTAACAAAAAAGTTATTTAGAAATTAAGTAGATAATAAATATAGGGAAATTAACCTGCCAAGACTGAAGAGATTTTACGGTGAATTCTGCTACGAGTCTTATCCACTCGCCGTAAATTTCTACACTTAACAGCTCAGCTAACTGAATCATGAAATAAAATATCAATAAAATATTATATGAAAATTAAAATAGATATAATTATACAAAGGGGATAATATAGTTGACCTGATAGTTGACTTTGAAGCGGCCAATCAGGCGGCAGAACTCGTGGTAATTATCATGGTCAGCAAGGCCTTGAAAAAATAATAAAAAACAACTTTTAGTTTAATAGTTCAACAAAAATATTCAATTTTATGAAAAAAAATATATAAAATAATTAAAAAATAATAAAATAAAAACCTTGGCCAGTTTGAAGAATCTCTTTTGTACCGCTCATAAGATGTGAGAGAAACTGTGACCTGGACGGTTCGTCTGTAAACAGTGACCTTCTTACAGATGCTAGTCTCACTAAACACTCCAATGCCTAAAATAATAAAAAATAAAAAAATAATAATAAATAATAATAATAATATATAATATTGTAAATAAAATAAATTACCTCTTTAGAGAGAGGAGGCTCAGTTATCTTATAAAAATCAAAGAAAATCTGAACAGTTGAAGGGTCTTGAAAGAGCGGTCTCCAAGAAGAAGGAATCTACAGAATATCAAATATTTTTTAATTTTTTTCATATAAATTAATTAAAACATCGTTTCAATATATAATAAAATGTGTGAATATATCATTTTAAGTACCTGAACTGTACCAAATTCCTCTGAGCTTTCATCGAGCGACATTCCAATAAAATCAAAGGATAAACATTTCAATGCGAGTGAAATAGTGAGCTGTCTTAACGCAGTAGGCACTAATTAAAAAGAAAAAAAGATATAAATATCAGAAAATAATATAAATAATATTAAATATTATTAATATTATTAGATTGAATAAAACCTTGAACGTTTGGATCGGTGTTGAGCTGGCGCAAAGACGTGACAGAAATTTGAAAGATTTGAAGTAATGATTGATCTCTAAATGATGACGCGACTTTTCGGTGGATTGTCATAGGTACTCCTGGATTCGCCTAATTAAATAAATAAATATTAAATAAATTTGCTTATTTTTACAAAAATATAATATTTAGTAATAACTTACTTGGTTCATTTCAGAGACAAGCTGGTTTAAGATCTTCAGGCCAATTGCATAATGCTCTGGCGATTGCTGAACGAAATTAATAAATTAAAAAAATTAATAAATTAATAAATAGCTCAACCGTGAATTAAACTTGGCAAATTTGTTACTTAATTAATTCATTCATCTTATCATTAATGGGTCGAGACGGGTCAATTTAATTCTCTCTCTCACACACATTCTTTCCATTCTATCTATCTATATATATATATATAACCCTAGTCCATTTCCTAACCCTAATTTCCTCTTTCTGCCGCCAACTACAAACAAAACAAACCCTAATTTTCATCAGACAACCCTAATCTCTCTCCATTCAGAGTCCCAAATTCTCATCTCACTCCTCTCTCTCTCTAAGGTACACATTTCTCAATCTCAATCTTCAAACACAAACAAAAAATCATTAAAAAAATAAATATTTTTACCTGGCTCAAGAAATTCATGGCCTCTTTTCCCACCTCTCTAAACCGATCATCATCCATCCATCCAAACTTAGTAATTCGGCAAAACAACTGAATCAACGATCCAATCACAAAACTCTGCAATTCCGCCCCTCTTGTCGCCAAATAATTCACCACATAATTCCCTTAAAATCACACAAAAAAAAATAATAAATTATACATCATATCAATTTTAACAAAAACTAAAAAAATGGAAATTAAAAAAAATAATAATAATTTCTCAGTATTACCAAAAAAAAACATCAGTTCTTGAATTCTCAAAACAAAAACTTATGGTGTTAAAGTGGCGTTAGGGGGGTTGAGAATCCAAAAAATTAGGGTTTTTTTGCAATATCGAGAAAAGATAGGGGCTTTCTTGTAATAACAAACTCACGGATATCGAGGCGGAGTTGCAAGGAGAGAGACTGATCAGTGACTTGTTTCAGAAGACTCGAGCTGGCCAGCATTAATGCATAAGGCGTCGAAGCGTTGTCCAAAATGTACTGACACTGCGAAATATAATCTGAATTTTCAGAAAAACATTTCAGTGCATTTTCTGCATGAGCTCTTTCAGCTGAGTCTTGAGAGGTGTAGAGCCTCTGACATAACACCTCCAGTTGCGCCAAGCTCTCCATTTGGAAATAATTGCACCGCCACGCAATTCAGGTGAGGAACTAAGTGATGTTTGTGAAATTACAATGAGAAAGAAAGAAAAAGGGGGAGATAAATGGGGAAAAGAGATCTGATTATAATTAAATTGGATATTGTTGGATTACATTAATAATGTACAACAACAAGAAGAAAGCTTTGCTAAAACTTTAATACACAGGAGAAGATCAAAGAAAAAGAGAAAAAGGACCCTAAAGCGATTTCTTTTTTTTCCGAATTAACGAAGGGCTTGGGAGAACAGTTCGCGAATCTGCAATTGAAAAAGTAAATGTGTTATTTTAGAATTGATATTTCAGATGTGAGAAATTGAAATGTACGGAAAAGGAATTCAAGATTGAATGGTTTAGAGTATGAACTCTCATGCAATGCAATTTCATGAATAGTGATGCACAAAAAATTTGATTTGTGAATAACTGTACAGTATAAGAATTCATGAAAGTTCTTTGCTTGATGTGAAATTCCAGTTTTGACATGTGATGTGATTAATAAAAAATTGTACAAGATTGGTCACAATAGCATTTTGAAATATTGTATTTTCCAGATGTGTTTGATTATAAAAGAAAATTTTCAGTAAAATAAGTTTGATTTGTGGTCTAAAAAGCAAGTCTCAGTTTTGATCAATCAATCAATCAGACCACCAAAACCCATAATCTTTCCCAATTCCACCCATTTCGAATCAAAATCGCTCAAAACAATTCTCAAACAGATCCAAATCATCAAAACCACGCATCATCTCTCTCTTTCTTGGCCATCGCTCGACTAAAAAAAAACTAAAATTGTCCATTTCACCCCACATTGACCAATCCCGATTACCAGACGAACTCTCCCATTCCATCTCTCGATCGAAACATCCTCAAAATCCCAATCAGAGCCGCCTCTAATCGATCAATCAAAACATCACAATCAAATTCGGGAAGGACGGACGGACGGAGTGAATGAATACCTTGTCAGGAAGAAACTCCTCCTTATCTTTCTTCTCTCCTTTCTTTTCTCTTCTTTTTATTATCTCTCTCTTTTTTTCTCTCTCTGTGTAGATCGTAAAATGTAAAGCTGTCTGTCTGAAAAAACAAGATTATAAGTAAGAGGAGAGGGAGAAGAGAAGAGAGCCTTCAGATCCGGAGGCGTGGGCAGTACGGCGCGCCTTGTTTCTCCTCTTGGTGCCCTATAGCATTTCGCACTCTTTTCTCTTTTCTTTCCTTTCCTTTTTCCTCTCCCCCATCCCCTCTAAGGCTGTAATCGGTGCAACGAGTCGTATTTATATGGGAATGGCATTTGTCGGTGAGTTGTTGAGAGACTGTATAGTTTGTTGGAAAACAGAGGATTGGGGATTTTTTTGTCAAGGTTGCTTTTGTAACGGGTTGAGTAGGCTTGTTTGCACTTGTTGCCTGTTCCGTGACTCAAATAGCGTCCCTTTCTGTGATTGTTATTATTTTTTGGGCTTTTTATGTCTGGGCTGTGATGATGATCGAAATGGACGGCTCAGATTGTACACTGACCAGATTATTGTTTCGTCATATTTTGAAACTATTTATTATCTAACAGAGGTATTCTTCATTCATGGTTTTATTTTTAGCAAAAGAAAATTCATTGTATTTTTAATTTGATGTGTGTAATTATTACTTTCTGAGCATAATAATGCTCATAAGGCAGTTTCATTGGCCCCATACGCTTTTAATTATGTACATTGTATAGTTCTTTGTCATAATTATATTCCTTTTTTTAAATCAAACTTTCTGATACGGTCCTTGAGTAAATCTTTCATATAGCATCCCTTCATCATTACAACAAATTTATGTTCCTAGTTTCTAATTTATGGGCCTTAGTTTTACACAGAATTATGCATCATTATTTTTATTAATCCAATCCAGCCTAGCCCAACAAACTATATTTCTTTTATACATATTTTTATTAGCTCCAATAGTGGGCTGCGTTTTAAACGTTGGGAGTTCAGTTCTCGGTTTCTAAAAGCATACCCTTCCCCGTTTTGAAAGTCTGGAAATAGACAAATGAGGGCAGTAAGAATGTACATACAGGAATCATCAAACACAGTATGATACTATGAATCCAAACAACAAAAAAGTAATCTTTGGAGATTGAGAAAATTAATTCTTCTTTCTGAGTCATTAGCTCAATTTTGAGCTAGAAGATTCAAATTCAAAATTCAAAATAATCTACAATTTCACATTGCCACGTTGAACCTGTTTGATCGACTTAAATTAGTAATTCAGTGCCTTCAAGATCCTCAGCTTGACCTTCTTCCTCAGCAGATCTACAAAATAGATTGCGCAAAAGAGAAATCATCTGTCATTCTGACCAATATATATTACCAGCTTTTTCTACAAAAGTTCAAATTACCTTAGGTGAAACATCCGACTTATCTCTGCCGCTTGATCTTTGCTTGATTTATCAAGAGACCTACACTCATAAACTTCTACAATCTCCAACTTCTGAGGCAATTCTCCTTTATCTGATGAGCAGAGTTCAATCTCCTCTTTCATTGACATCCAACACACTTCCAACCCTTCAATCTTCGTGAGGTTTCCGCATCCTTTGATCTTTAAATTCTTCAATACCGGAAGATTGTGTAATGAAATTGACTTTATATTTGTACAAAATGTTATTTTGAGCTCTTCGAGTTTAGGAAAAGTATATTCCGCTTTGTTGCACCACCATTTTTCCCATGAAAGCATTTCGTCAAACCATAGTATTTGTAGTGATGGAAAACTCACTTGTCCGTCACCAAAAAACTCAGCTCCAATGGTTTTTACACCACTCATTTGATGCAATTCGAGATGCTTAAGTGATATAAGTTGCCCTAGAGTTGGTAAAGTTTTGCAAAATGGGATATGGACAAATATAACTCGCACTATTTTCTTGAAGGAAGGGTCTCCTATCCATCTAGGGAATCTCGTTCCATTGTACTTTTCTATTTCTAGCCGTTCAATGTTGGTATGAGGCTGAAGGTTTTCAAGTAACTCCTCGTCGGAAGTATGAAGCCCGTCTATTGATGGCGATGCGAAATATCGTACAAAACTAGTCCATTGGAAACTAATCCAAGTAATGTTTTTCTTCTTGGAGAGTTTGGCTTCCCTTGCTTCGAGCTTGGATTCATGGTAGATTTTCTCAAGGCAAGCAAGTCTTAATGGACCACTTAGATCATTCATGTCTTTTAGTTCCCCTATTCCAGCAGCAGTTCTATTAATGCTTAGCACAAATGTGGGTAATGTTTGGAGTTTGTTTAACCTCCCAATTCCCTTAGGTAACTCTTGGAAGTTACAAGAAGGTATTTCAGATGAATTATCCGACTTATTATAGTCGAGGTGGCGCAAATTTACCATGTTAGGAAGATCTTTAGGTAATTCTACAAGGTTATAGCAACATCGCAAGTCGAGAGTCTGCAAATTATATAGAGTGCAAAGAGTATGAGGCAATCTAACAATATCAGTAAAGGAAAGGCCTAGGAATCTCATTTGTTTCAAATTACAAATTGTTTCAGGAAGCTCTGGGATTTTACACCTCCCTAATTCCAACACTCTTAGGTATTGCAATTGTTGTCTCTGAAAAATATCTACTCGGAAATGCAAAACTACGAGGTTACTTAAAGTCCTGAGTTGAAAGTGCTCGCTGTTACTATCATACAAACACAGTACAAGTGATCTTAGCCCTTCCGTTTTTGGAGTGGGTACTAGAGTTAAAGTGTTTTGCCTCATTTTAACCCTGATTAACGCTGAAAAATGTCGATTGTATTTGCTTCTTGTAATCTCGTATCCACTACGAGTGATGACATGTGGAATTTCACATTCGCTAATAAAAAGTGGATCCATTGAAATTGACATTGCTAAGGCATGGATGAGATCATGCATTGTTAAAAAGCACTTATATCCAACATATCTAGGGTTATGAAAAAATGATCTTCCTACAAGATATGATACATACTCGTATCCTATTTCCTCCATCTTCTTTGTGCCCCTATCTCTAATGTAACCTTGAGCAACCCACATTCTCACTAATGTTTCCATTTCAAACTCATGCCCTTTGGGGAACAAGGCACAATAGATAAAACACTGCCTGATTGGACCAGGCAAGTGATAATAGCTCAGCCTCAAAATATGAATGACTCTTTCTCCAACTTCATCTAAATCCCATAATCCAGTAGTTAAAATCTCCGTCCAGCTATTTTCATCCATTTCAGCGGCTAGTAAGCCTCCAATTACTTTCACCATCAAAGGTACTCCCCCACACTTATCCACAATTCTCTCCCCGATATTTTTTAGGTTTTGGGGTAGTCTGGAAAATGACCTTCCTCGCACAACTTGATGGCAAAATAGTTCCCAGCTATCACATTGAGCAAGACCGGTCAACTCATGATTTGTTACTTTTGCCCCCATCAAATAGGCCGAATTATGATCTCGTGTGGTTACGATAATATAACTCCCTCTATTTCCATTTTCAAATGGAGCTCGAAGAATCTCCCAACGGAAAGGATCTATATTCCAAACATCATCCAATACAATTAAGAATCTTTTTCCTGAAATCACATCGGACAGTTTTCTTTGTAGCGAATCCAACTCCGTGAGACTGCACGATTGACTGGTCATGGACTCAATGATAGCTCGGGTTAGCCTAGTTTCTTCAAAAGTCTCAGAAACCCAGACCCAAAACCTTAATTGGAAGTGCCTTTGGACCCTCTCGTCGTTGTAAACAAGTTTAGCTAAGGTGGTTTTTCCCATTCCACCCATTGCAACTATCGAAATAATTTGAAAGTTTTGGGTAAATTTATCATTGACCAACTCACTAACAATTTCGTTCTTTTCATCAGTCCTTCCGAAGATTTCAGACGTGTTGATCAGCGAACTAGTTGATCTAGCTATTGTTTGTACTATCCTTATTCCATCCTCCTCTCTCAAACAAAGGGTTGTTCTCGCGATACTAATCTCATCAAATCTTGCATTTATCTTTTTTATCTCACAAAGCGTATCACTTAAGAAAGAATCATCTTGGAAAAGGAAAAGTGAAAAACCAGTTACCTCAAAGCACTTCCTCTTGCGTTTACCACTCTGATCTTCTTCAGCTAGCTTGCTTTCGAGTATTCTAAAATCAATTGTGCCGAGAATATCCTCAGCATCATACGCGGCTTGCTTGAGATCAAAGAGCCAGCGTTTGACAGATTGGTCTCTTATTTCTCTATTTTCCGCATCGTAAATCACAGCCCGAACTCTTTCTATGGTACTTTTTAGTTTACGGACTTCGTTGGTTATGGATGAAGATAATGATTCGGATGAGGAAGATGATCCTGGGATGAGCGAGAGAAATTTGTTGGCCAGACTGGCAACAGATGATAAAATTGTGGAAGCCATGGCTATTGACTTTTATTTCTTTGTTCTTGTTCTTTCCAATTTGGAGAAAAATGGCTGATGAGTGATGATTTTTTTTCACAATAGAGAACTATATCTTATCACTATTGTACCCTTCAATTAGTAACATGAATATTATATCTATGACTAAGTATGCTAAGTTGGTGATCTTTCATATCAACTGACCGCATTCCTTTAACAAAATAAATCTTTACCACAATTTTTTTTTTGTGAAAACGTAGGCGATTCAGTTTTCTTATTAATTTTTAATGGAAAGTCTTAACGTAGGCTATTGCCTACGTTTTCAGAAAAGAAAAGAAAAAATCCGCACTGTCAGCTTGATTACGTTTTAATATTTTTATGTCAACTATTATTATTTTAAGTCAATTCTAACCTTCACCTGTTAATTTATTTTTAAATACAATTATGATAAACAACAAGCCCTTAGGCCCATTCTATTATTCAGAAAAACAATAGGCCATTTTTAAATTTCTCTCATTTTATAGCCCAATTATTTTCCTTACTAGATTAGTAGACTGGGCCTCTAACATATGGCCCGTTTAAGAGAACGTCATGCTTACTGAAGCAATGCATCAGCAAGGGCCAAATATCGAAATATCCCGAAAGAACAATACAAATGCCGTACAGAGACCAAGGTCGTATATGAATAAATAACTCGATGACTTTATTGTAGGGCAGTCTAGCTAGCTAACATAGCATGTGATGTAATATGGGTTTGTATATTTGTCTATTAAACGAATGAAAAGGGCATGTTGACTTCTCGTGTCAACGTAAGATACGTAAGCCATGTCATGCATGAGCCCAATGCTGTGCAAAGAGAGCGAGAGAAAGAGAGAGAGTTTGGGTCAACAAACCAACTCACATGTTGTCCTTCATGGGACGCCCCTATTTTTGTGATTTTCCGTAGCTTACGATTTGTAAGCATATATAGTCATTGTCAGCCGGGATAAAGGGAATGTAGGGTTAATAATTCATATGATATTTTGACGAAATAATATATATTAGTAGTGTTTTAATGGAAAAAATTAAAATATATCTCTCAAAATTTGTATACAATGTTCATTAATAGGAATAAATTTTTTTGCTTCCGTGTATGTTCGGTCAAACTCCGTCCTTATTTATCAGTATTGTTATTTTTTCTCTTAATTTTTTAAAATTGATTATGTTGGATTTATAAATGATAGATAGCATGTGTGTATCATTGCTATGTAGAAATATGAACTTTTCTGATAGAATTTTGGAAAATCTTATTATAGTTAACTTATATTTGCAACTCTTAAGGCCACCTTTCTCCAAATCAGATATTTTTTTCTCTCTTGGTGGCACTAGAATTTTTCAAATGAGAGTCAGAAAAAATAATTTAATTAAATTTGGCTTCCTCTTTATATACATTTTGTAGCTTAATGTCTCAATTTAAATAAATTATTCTTATAATGTTTTTGTACAACTATCATGATTTGCAGTATAATATGATTATTATTTAACACTAAAAATACAATATCAAATTATTTTATATGCAGATATATCATATAGGAAAAAAATGTACATAACAAATTTGTGCAAGTTATAATTGACATAACAACACATAGAAGGACGCCAACAAATAGACACAGAATAATTGTCATAGGTGAGACTAGAACCACATGATATGATAACGAATGGACCGTACGACTCAGCTCACCATTTTTGACCCGTGACCTTTCTCTCTCGCTCCGCCCAACAATTGACGTTTTGACCTTCTCTCCCCCCTACTAATTGACACATATTATATTAGTGATTAGGTACACTTAGGCATTTGCATCACACTTATATGTATTCTCATTTAATCATTTTTATAATCAAGTTATACGTTTGCTTAAGCGAAATTTCATAGTTTGTTAATTAAATACGGTTTGATAACTAAACACTCAACCATTTCAATAATTGTTGGACTTCGCACATCACACACCGGTCAGTCTCAAAGAATTGGATTTATCTGCTATCTGCCTTGACAGTTTTAATTGATTTATCAATTGGAGTAAACTAATATATTAACATCAAATGGTGTAATTTTGAGTCATGCCATTCTTTCTTTATTTTTAATTCATTTCGACGTAATGAGTACTCTTATTTTTTTCTATGTTACTATAATTTTCTCAAGTCATACGGCTGCTATTTTTTCTTTGACAAATGTTGCAAAGCTATAATATCCTTATGAAGATATATTTGTCTTATCTTAACATTCTAGATGCATTCTATAATATCCTGATGAAGATCTATTTGTTTTATCTTAACATTCTAGATAAGTTAGACTAAAAGTGCCGGTTAGCCTTAAAAAATCTGATGTCATAGAGATTCCTTTACAATATTATATATCTAGTTGATATACATATATATAGTTCATAACAACTGATGTCATAGAGATTCCTTTAAAATATTATACATTAAGTTGATATAATACATATATATATATATTTAAATAATATATTTAGTTCATAACAACATATCAATAACAAACAAGAGAAAATTAACTAGAACTGCAAATCAGTAAATTAGTAATAACTAATACAAACTACTCAAATAAAAACGAGAGAGAAACAACCCAACGGATCTATCTTATCTTCTCTTCTCACTGCATTTTTACACGTGGCTCAAAAAACTAAAAACAAAAGAAACCCTCACAAAATCATGCCCCAAGATTCCAAAGTGGGGAAGCTCATACCGGATTCAAATCCATACCCGTTACCAGCTCTCTCAACCCGACCCGCTCCACCAAACCCGCTCTGAGCCGCCCGTTCCAGCATGTGCGCCGACGTGTCAAGCGTAGGCAGGAGACACGTCTGCTGCTGCATTTGAACAGAGGGAAACCTTTGCGGTTCGGGCCTGTAAACGGGTTCATCAACCGAACCCGGTTCGAAATGGATTCCCGTCACCTGCTGAACCATCTGTCTGAAATTCTCAGGATCCGCGTTTATATACGTAGTTTGAGATTTCTTCGACGCGCGAGGTTTTCTCTTGGCGATCCGACCCGTTTGGGTAGCAGCTCCCTTAACGGGTCGGCTTTGTAACGGCGGTGAAATCGCACCCGGATCCGCCCATTGGAGCTGGTTGAGGATCGAATCGGAGGTGGAAATGGAGGAGCAAGGCGAGGCGGTGGCCGTGGTAGTGTCGGAAATGGAGATCTGCAGTGCTTTGGTTAGGGCTTCGTTATCACGTGCGAGAAAGCTGGAGTGGAACGGGAAGAAGGAATCGAGGGTAGAGGAATTATCCGCCATTAATGGATACGGCTAGCTGAGCTCTGTTTTTCTTATTGTAGGTAGGAGCGGTTGAGAACTTGAGAGGGATAAGGAGGAAAAAGAACGGGGATTTGGGTCCGGTTTTAAAGAGGAAAGTGTAGTTAAAGATTCTCTATTTCGTACATTTTATTTCTGTAGATTTATCTGTAGTGAGTTACTTAATTATATTATTTTTATGACTCGTTATAGGAGTGTATACAGGAGAAATGGTGTCGGGAGAATGGAGTAATAATGAAAGCGGTGGGAAAGAGAAAACGCGTTGGAAGGACACGTGGCGAAGGGAAAAAGGCCGTGCATAGGAAGCCCAATATGTGACTGTACTGAACTCACTGCTGTGTTGTATGAATCTCTCTTTACTTTATCCTCATGATTTTTTTGGGGACATGTTAAGTACGATAGACACTGTAATACGATTGTTCACGACAGAATTCAATAATAATATATATTATTTATTTTTTAAAAATAATATATATAATAATATATGTAATTTATTTTTTAATAATAGTATATATATAATAAGTAAAAACAGTATATAAAAATGGGAAAACAAGTATATAGAATGAGAAAACAAGTATATAAAAGTAAAAAAAAAAAAAGAAATATACAAAGAATAAATAACAGTATATTAAATGACAAAATAGTATATAAAATGGGAAAACAATATATAAAATGAAAAAAATAGTATACCTACAGTACGTCGTGCTATAGTTATACTACAGCGCGTCGTGTTTGCACATTTCCCTTTTTTTTAATTGTTGTGCTTTTATATTTAAGAATGTTCTTGTTAGGGAATAAACTAACTAATCCCTAATCAATGGGCTTGATTTTATTGACCTCTGGTATCTTTAATCTAATTGTAAATAAATAAATCATGTAAATTTGTACATATAGCATTTTTATTATAACAGTTAATTATTATGAAGCTTCAATGTTTGTCATTTTGTTTTCAAATGATAAATTAGCTGTGCTTTTATGTTGCAATTGAGTCATTGACAACATAACATAATAATAATGGGTTGCAAGAATAATATTTTCATTTTCAGGGGCTAGATTGAAAAAGGTGAGTTGACGGTCAAAACGCGTTGTCAAATGTCAGGGACTGAGCTGGCCCCACAATTGAGTTACAAGAAAAAAATTACAATACAAATAGGAAAGTAATATTTGCAGAACAAACCTGAATTGTTCGTAAACTGCAAAAAGATCCTCCGTGAGATCAAAGCATCCAAATTTACTTATTAATTATTTCTATTTTTCTTGTTAGTGTTACATATGAGAGTGATAACTTTTTTCCTCATGTCATTGATAAAATAGTTAGATAAATTATTAACCAAAACTAGTTGAAACTGAAAGAAGAAGAGTACTATTTTCCAGTGGTAGATTTGACAAAAAATCATTGGGGAGACTGTAATAGAAAATATATATAAAAATCTGGAAAGAGAGAATATATATATATATATATATATATATATATATATATATATATATATATATTTCTTCAAAACCTAGGGACAATTAATTGTCCTCCTAATCTCTATTATGATTTGTTACTTCTCATTTCCTCTTTTAATTTCTTTGGAATTTTTTATAATATAAGGGTTAATATATGAAATATAATAAGGAGAAAATCCGGATCCAGTTGTCTGATTCGTGGAGTCGTCAATTTTAATGAGCTGTTATTCACCAAAAGAGATAAGCTGATGTGTCATTGTTCAGGCTAAGCGTAGCTTGATTGAGAAAAAAGGGTAGCATAAATATTTTTTTTAATAAAAAGATGAATTTGTGACGAGGTTTCCGATTAAAGTGGCGATTTGTTGTTAGATCCAGTTCACATATCTTTTCCTGGATAACAAAAGTAAACTTTATTTTTTTATTAAAAAAGTGTTTCAAAAGATAAGATATCATATAAATAATTTAAATTTTGTTCATATTACTTTTTATTACATGATTTATATACAACTCGCTGTCATGATTTATAAATGTAATAAAAGCAAAACTGATATCTTGCTAAAAAATAGTAATTAAACTAATAATGCATTCAAAACTTCATCTAAAAGATATTTGATATTTTAAAAATTAAAATATATAAATAAATTATTATTTCAAGATGAGTAAGAAATGAAAATAAAAATAAAAATTCATCTTGACTCTTCTCTTTTTTTTTTTTTAGTAGAAACCCGCAGACGTTGCATGTTGAACTTGAAAAACATTCATTTTACAGAGTCGGTAGCAGAAATAAAAGAGAAAGACTAAAAATAAGGAAAAACACTATTTTAATTTAGTAATAAAACAAGGAAAAACACTATTTTATTTTATTTTCATTTTACAAACAAGGAGAAACGATCACACACGTCTTGACTCTTCATGTGCAAGTTTCACACTACTTCATATAAAGTTGCACGCACAACAATGCCTGGTTCATTTTCATGTCTCCAAAAGAGAAACAAGACCTGGTTCAGCATCAGTCTCGTGTCATGGGCGCCTCTTTTTCTACACGCTTCCTTTCCAACGACAACAAAGCCTATTAATCCTTAAACCCATACATTTAATGGCCTTAAATATCCCAACTTCTCATTTGCTCTGATTTAATTTCATTTCATTCGGGCCTTAAATAACCCAACTTCTCATTTGCTATGATTTAATTTCATTCATTCGGGCCTTAAATAGCCTAACTTCTCATTTGCTATGATTTAATTTGATTCATTCGGGCCTTAAATAACCCAAATTCTCATTTGCTATGATTTAATTTCATTCATTCGGGCCTTAAATAGCCTAACTTCTCATTTGCTATGATTTAATTTGATTCATTCGGGCCTTAAATAACCCAAATTCTCATTTGCTATGATTTAATTTCATTCATTCGGGCCTTAAATAGCCTAACTTCTCATTTGCTATGATTTAATTTCATTCATTCGGGCCTTAAATAACCCAAATTCTCATTTTGCTATGATTTAATTTCACTTCATTCGGGCCTTAAATAGCCCAACTTCTCATTTTGCTATGATTTAATTTCACTTCATTCGGGCCTTAAATAGCCCAACTTCTCATTTTGCTATGATTTAATTTCATTTCATTTGGGCCTGAAATAGCTCAAATTGATAACAAAATCTGCAGTGAATCGCATCGTCAGCTCAGCTCGATCTCCTTCTTTCTCAAGCAGAGAGATTTGCCAACCCTAGCTGAAGAGGAGGAGGAGGAAAGAAAGAATCAAAAGATCAGATCTGATCAATGTCGAAATCGAATGTTGCCTCGGCAATGGAGATTGACGAGGATAATAAGCAGATCAATCCGAAGTTCTCAATTAATGGTGCGTTTCTTCTTTTCTTCTTCTTCTTTTCCATTTTATCCAATCGAATTTCGAATAGGAGCTGTGATTAAGTTACCTAGCCAGTTCAAGACTTTTTGACATAAATACGAAAATCTATTTTATTTTCAAATCCCGATCTGAAATTTATCGTTTTGTATCCAATTTCATTTCAAATTTTCAGTTCTGAAGCTTCTGAAAACGGCTCAAATGGAGCACGGATTGAGACGCAGCGATTACACAATATACAGGTTCTTAATCCCTCTATTAATCTCCAAAATGAACGAAATTTCCTTCTCAAATCTTCCTAAACAAAATCAAATTATTTCAGGCGGTATTGCACTGCAAGATTAAGAAGGCTCTACAAATCCCTGAAATTCAAACACGGACGTGGCAAATACACCCGCAAAGCCATTACAGAATCCACCATCACAGACGTCAGGTATAAATAATAAACAATACGAATCTCTCTTTCATTATACTCTACCTTAATATCTAATACGGAAATTCGCAAAACTGCCCCTATATTATGCCTAAATCGCAAAAAAAATCCCCTTCATCCTTCAAAAAATAAAAAAACAGTCACATCAATTCATAATTACATTATCACCCTCATATACTTTTCATTTTTTACAATAATGGAAGTGCTTTCTTGCAATTCCCGACATCTCAGGGTCCTTTCTGCAAATTTCCTCATATAATTTCTTATATTTTACAACAGGCATTTGCACATGGTGTTATACATGGCGGAACGAGCCTGGAGCCACGCGATGGAGAAGAGGCAGTTGCCGGACGGGCCGAACGGGAAACAGCGAATTTATTTATTAGGAAGACTCAGAAAGGCCGCCAAGTGGGCCTCGCTTTTCGCCCAGCTGTGCTCTGTGAAAGCCGATTCTAGAACCTCCTTAGAATCCGAGGTATTCAATGAAAATAGTTAAATTGAATGAAAATAATGTATTTATTAAGTAAGATAGTAAGATGTTAAGGAGATTCTAGAACTTGTCTTTTTGCATAAGAACTTCTCTTTAATCCGAGGTATTAAATAATGTAAATAAATAAATTGTTTTATGAAATAAGATATTAAGACATTTATAAAATAAGATAATAAGATATTAAGTTATTAAGGAGATTCTAGTACCTCTTCATAATCTGAGGAATTAAATAAAAATAAATTAATAAAAATAATTTATTTTATAAAATAAGATATTAAGATATTAAGGAGATTCTAGACCCTCTTTTTTTAGCACAATTATGCTCTGTTAAAAGGAGATTCTAGAACATCTCTAGAATCTTTAGCGCAAATAAAATAAAAAAATTAAAATGTTTTTTAATTAATTTGAGTTTGTCTTAAAATTGCTTTATTTGTACACACAGGCATATGCTTCTTACATGAAGGGTACTTTACTGTTCGAGCAAGACAAGAACTGGGAAACCGCCTTATCAAACTTCAAACACGCAAGGTAAATATACTTCTTATTTTACGTATTTATGTTCTATATTACAATCTCCCAACATTTTTATTATTTTTTCTATAATTTCAGGGCAGTTTACGAACAGTTGGGCAAATATGGAACGATAGAGAACCAGGTTCTGTGCAGAGAGAGAGTTGAAGAGCTGGAGCCGAGCATAAGATACTGTCTGCACAAAGTGGGCGAATCGAAGCTTCAGACTTCCGAGCTTTTGGACATCGGAAAAATGGAGGGGCCCGCTTTGGATCTCTTCCAGTCCAAACTAGAGGCGAGTTGTTGTTATGAAAATCGTTCAGTCATTGTTGTAGTTATATTTTTGGGAAAGTTGTCAAGAGGCCCTGCGTTGTGGTAAAATTGCAGAAAAGACCCTGTATTGTTGAAAATTACAAAAAGACAAGCTGGGTTCTTAGGATAATGTAAAATCAGTGTTGAGTTTAAACTTTAAATGGACGGAGGGACTAAATTTTGAATTTCTTAAGAATGCAGGGTTTGTTGTAGAAATCATTCAGTAATTGTTGTAGTTATATTTATGGGAAAGTTGTGAAAAGCCCGCAACTTTGTGGCGAAATTGCAAAAAAGACCCTGTATTGTTGAAAATTACAAAAAGAAAAACTGGGTTCTTAGGATAATGTAAAATCAGTGTTGAGTTTAAACGAACGGACGGCTAAATTTTGAATTTCTTAAGAACGCAGGGTTTTTGTGCGATTTTAAAAAAATGCAGGGGCTTTATGGGAATTTCTGTTGATTAATTTATTTGAGAAGTTGAGATGTTTTAATTTAATGTAATATTAATATTTTGTTTTCAGGCAGTAATGGCTGAAGCAAGAGAGCAGCAGGCTGCTTCAATGACTGAGTTTAATTGGCTCGGTAACAGATTTCCTATTCATAATGCAAAAACTCGCGTCTCTATTCTAAAAGGTATATTCAATATTTTAATCTTTTTCCTCTTTTTTATTAATTTTTTTTTCAAGTTTATTTGTGTGATTATTTTTTATTTTGATATTTCAGCTCAGGAGCTGGAGAAGGAACTGAACAGTCCAGCTGGCGAGTCTCTTTCCTCTGACAAAAAGCTCGCAATGTTCGATAAAATATTTTCTGCTTATCATGACGCAAGAGGCTGCATTAGAAGTGATTTGGTACTCTAATATTCTTACTTCATTACTTTAATAATATTCATATTTTCATTATTTAATTAATATTATTTTTAATTAATTTAGGGTGCGGCAGGAAGTGCGGAAAAAATGAGAGACGAATTGAATGGGTTGGATAAGGCAGTGAGTGCAGTTTTAGGGCAAAGAACTGTTGAGAGAAATTTATTATTAATTAAAGTCGCGAAAAGTAAATTCGCAAAAAATAAAGATGAAAAGGGGACTAAACCTGAAGAACTCGTCCGTTTATACGACCTTTTAATTCAGGTAATTCAAACATTTTTCATTGATTTTTTATATAAAAAATCATTTATTTATATTTATTTGTTGGTAGAATATAACGGATTTATCAGACTTGGTAAGTTCGGCGAGAGACAGAACGAGTGAAGAAATTAGTTTCGCTGAAGATTGTGCTCTTAAAGGCTTTGCTTTCCGTGCTGAGAGGTTAAATTGAATAATTTTCTGTTTTTATAAATATTTTATATTTTTTCATCTGAAATTAGACTTTTTTTATTGTAGGTGTTTTTATTTAGCAAAGTCATATAGTTCAGCTGGAAAGAGAGCTGAGGCGTATTCACTCTTTTGCCACGCACGCTCTCTTGCTGATTCCGCTCTTCAGAAATTACAATCGACTAATAATCCTGACAAAGTAATTTTAATTCTATTTTTACTTTATTAATTTTTTTAAGTGGTATTATTTACCTAAGATTTTATTATTTTAGGGTTTGATTGAAGGCTTGAAAGCACTATCTGACAGCTGTCGTTCAAACAGCTGCATTGAGCACGCCACTGGAATTGCAGAGGAAGAGAAGATTCCGGAAAATCTTTCCAAAGCCGTTTCTACAATCTCATTAAATGCCGACAAAAAGAAGGTATTTTATTTGTATTTTACTAAAATATACTAATATTAAAAGAAGGTACTTCACTTTTATAACGTTAATGGAATTTTTATTAATTTTTCAGGAAGAGAAATATCTGTTGGACATGCTGGATGTGTATGAATCGGCAGTGGGAGAGCCAGGCACAAAATCGGCTGTTAAAATCGCGAAATTTCCACCAGAGTTTCAGTCAGTTGGGTGCAATCCGATTGTACTGGACATTGCGTACAATTTGATCGATTTCCCGTCTTTGGAGACCAGAATGAAGAAGGATAAGAAGGGCATTTTCAGCCGCTTGTGGGGATGATAATAATGATATAATTAATAACGGTTTCTGAATTTTGAATTGAATTGCAATTTTTGTGTTAGAATGAATGTTTGGGGCTTTTTGTTGTGAAACCTGAGAAGCTTTGTTGTGTTCTATTTCTTTTGTTTATGTGTTCATGTTATAGATAGTTTTTTTGAAGAAATAATGTTGAATTCTAGCTTATTAAATTGACATGCGTGTTAGCTTTATGTATTTCTTGAGATAAATATAAAAAATTACTTGAAGAGTACAAATAATAAACAAAAAAACAATGAAAAATATACTTCAATACAGAAACATCAAGGCCGCAATAATTTATATTCCTGGACAAGCACCAGACTACAAATTTAACTCTTTCTGTCAACTAATTCATATTCAAACTACAACCAACCAAACATGACTAACAAACACTAACAATAACAATAACAATCCTACAAAAGATAGTTCAACTGAATAAATAAACAAATCCAAGTTAGTTAGAACTGCCAGAGTAGCCAGAGTGATCGCCGCCTGAAACGACGCTACCGCCGGAAGCAGCGGATCCGGTCTGAGAAGAACTCACCACACCGCCAATTCCGATTCCGCCTCTCGTTCTCTGAATCTGTCTCAGTCTGAACACGTCTCTCGGCAAAGGACGGCTCTGCACTGCGCTCGTCTCTTCCTCCTCTTGCCCTATTCAAATATTAAATTAAATAAATCATCATAAGTAATATCTATGACTATGAGAGAGAAATTTGCAAAAAAAACCCATGTATTATTGAAAATTGCAAAAAAGCTTCTTCATTATTACAAAAAAAAAAAAAAAAAAAAAAAAAAACTCTATTCTTTAAGAAATTGCAAAAAAAGTCTGTTGTTTGTTAAGATCTAACACCGTTAATTAACTCATCTTAATAATTTTAATTAATATTTTTTAACAAAATTAATTTTACTACGAGTTATTTAACTCTTGCCCTGAAAGAACAAAATTAAATTAGTCCATGACAAATTATATTTGCAAAAATGCACCTACATTATGATTAAATTGCAAAAAAATATTCCCAATTATTGGATAATTTATTTATGTGAAGGTAAAAGAAATTAAGATCTATCACTGTTATTTAGGTCATGTTAATCATTTTTATTAATATTTTTTTGAACAAAATTAGTTTTATTTCTGGATTTTTTTTTGCAATTTCCATTAATTGAGGGGCTTCTTTGCAACTTAAGTAGGGGATTGTTTCCAAATTTCCAAATATTGAATGATTAAGATAGAGGAAAAGTACTTTCAAAATCCTTTCGTTTCCCAGGATTTCGAGCTCCGTTTTGGTTCGGATTTGAAGATGTCGGTTTGCCAGCTGGCACGCTATTGCTCTGTAACAGAATCGACAATACTATATCCACATCTGGCAATGGCCCTGTTCATTTATTTATTTACAAAATTATATTCAATATCAAGAATATATGTTAAAAAAATGTGGAATAAAATAAAGAATTAATAAAAAATACCTTCGACTGGAGGCAGGTTTGTTATGAAGGCTGCTAAAGAAGGCGAGAGCAGTTTTAAAATATCGTCTATAGAGTTTGTATTTCCGTTTCCAGATGTAGAAACGTTTTGACTGGAAATTGCTGAAAAATCTTGTCCTGATAAAAAATAAAAACAAAATTATAATGTTCAAAATTTACAAAATATATATATATATATATATATATATATATATATATAAATAATTTAGAAATATATATATATTTTTATTTTACCTTTGGCTTGTCTAGGATTGTATACGACCATTCTAGAAACATCCGGAAGGACGATATTTGAAGAAGATGAAGCGAATAGATTTTGGCTCGTTGAAAATCCTAAGTAACCAATTAACTTATTTAATTCATTTAATATAATATTATTTCAATTAATCATCACGTTTTTTTTACAAAAATGGATTTAAATTTTCAATTACCTAACCCAGTCCCTCCACTCTGTACATTCTCTATCTTTTTGCTACTGTTTTTCGCAAGCCACTACAAGCACAATTTCATTAAAAATAATAAAATTAATTAATTAGCATTTAAATAATAAGAATAATAATTATAATTATTATTAAATTAGGGGACCTCTTGTCTAGAAAGGTGATCTAAATCTTTGGAAGAACAAGGCCATAAATCCATGTAACTATATCTTGAAACCACATCATATAAATTGCTCTCAAGTCCAGACGAAGCACTGTCCTCTCCAGTTTTAGCTAAAGCCTCCTTTCTTCTCTGTTCAACCTGCACAAAATAGAAAATTAATAATATATATTATTCATCTAAACATAAGAATAAGAAATATATTAATCTTTCTTCAAGATTATTATAATGGAACATGACAAACTTGGTTTCAGCTGGAGAGAGAAAGAAGGAAACTAAGAGAGAGAAACTTGGTATTATCTAGAGAGAGAAAATGATACTTTTAACATGCTTGATAGATCTCCGTAAGTCTGTTCGAATTGAGCGAACCGTTTCCAAACCTGCGTAGAGAAAGAAAGATTTAATTTAATAAAAAATAAATTTCTATTTATTGATTAATTGAGTTTTAATTAATTGAAAATAAAAAAAAATACCTCAAGAGATTCTTCAGGAGGAAGCGAACTCAAAGCCCGCTCAAATAAGGCTCTCACATTTCTATCGTCATTTAATCGACACAAAAAATCCACATATCTAAATTTTTTTTTAATTAATCAATAAATCATTTAATTTATAAATCAGTCAATTAATTAATAATTACTTACTCAAGAATATAACCAGGCTCATGCATAAATCGTTTCATGCCCGCCTCAAAAACACTCTGAGCCACCTGTAATTAGATATAATTTTTTTAATAAATTTTTAACATTGCATGGGTATAAATGTAATTTTCTCATAAATTACAAAACAAACCTTTGGATCTTTATCTATGCAAAATGCCATCATGGCATAAGCAATAAACACGTGATATGTACAGCTTTGTGAATTTCTCGCTTCTAAGAAATATTTTCTTGCCGATTCTACCCCTTCAGTTCTCCTTAAAAATCTAATGAACTATAAATAATAATATAATATTATAATTATATAAGTCAGCTAGGAAATTAAAATTATAACATAGTGAAATAATTCAATGAAAAGAACGAAAATATTTACTTGAATATGACCAAGTGAATTTGCGGTAGTTTCATCAGAAACAAGGCTTTCATATATTTTCTTAGCAGGCTGCATTAAAAAAAAATAAAAAATCAAATATGTTCTTTTTAAGTGTCTTTTCAATTTTTATATATTTTTTGTTCATTTTTTTTTTGTTGAATTTTATATTTGACCTGAATTGCTCCTCTTGATTCTTCCAATTCAGCGTAAGCGTACTTTAACAATTCAGATTCTATTAATAAGCAAAAAAAAGATTAAAATCCGTATCAATTGAAATTATGCATTTTTTAGAATTTAAAATTTTTTAAATTTAAATTACCAGGTAACGCTTTTAAAGCGCGCTGAAATATCTTAATTGCAGAATCGACTGAACCATTCTTAGCGTGCCACATGGCGTAATCATACCATACATCAGGGTAATGGTATAAATACATGAGACACTAAAAAAATAAAAATAAATAAAAAATGATTATTATTTTTGCATTGTTAAAAATAATAAATAAATTAATTGTTAATTACCTGCTCATATGTGAAATTAACACGTCTGTTTGCAGTAGTAGCGTCAATTCTTTGCGGATTCCCTCTGAAAATAAATAAATAAAAATAATAATATTAATTAAATTATACATTATTAAGGTATTACTAAATAAAGAAATAAATATATAATAAAGTTACAAGTGATATAATTAACTTACTTTTCAAAGGCCAATAGCCTTTTCCACGCCATACACTGCCCCTCCTCCTTCAATTTCACAAAATAAATAATAAAAATAAAATAAATAATAAAAATGATATTAAATAAATATTAGTATATACTTTGGAAGAACCAGTTGGAGGAACAGCCAGCATAGTCCAATCTATTTCATCAATAAATTTCTTTCTCTCTCTATAAACAGCTTTAGCACTATTAAATTTCGGCTGATAATCCGATAAAAGCCCTTTTGCCTACAAAAAATAACCATATAAATTCTTCTTAATTCAAACAAAAAGTGATTATTTGATAAAAATAATAATAATTTGAAAAATTAATTAATTACCAAAGTACGGCTAACAGAATTTTCAAATATTTCATACTCGCGCCAAAGCTGGTCCAAATTATGAGTTGGAATGAGAATCGCTTTCTGATATGTCTTTCTCACAGCTGTCATTCTTTGAGACTCATCTTGAGCTGACATGACCTAATAATTAAAAAAAAATATAAAAAAATAATAAAAAAGATAAAAGAAAAATTAAATGAGAGAAATTTAGGGTTTAAACCGGCATTGATTTCAAGAAGGCGATGTATTCCAACCAAACTTGACCGGAAGCAATATCACTACCTAAAAATATAACATATGAATTGATAAGTTAACTAAAATATTAAAATATAATGTAATGTAAAGTTTAAACATTATGAATATTATTTATTACCAACATAGCTAAGCATGAAATCAAAAGCTTTTTTTGTTTCTTCTATTCCTTCTGACCCCTTCATTTCATTTATTTTTCTTATGAAGCGTATATAACTCCGCCTTAAATAAACCAAAATAAATAAAATGTTATTAATTGATTTACAAAAAACGTGAAAATTTAATAAAATATAATTACCATAGATTAATGTGAAGACAGTTTAGCAAACATCTGCTAAAAATTTGTTTTACAGCCGCATCATTATTTACTGCCATGTAAGCCTCCACATATTGTTTCCAATATTTTGCCTTAAAATAATAAAATCAATTAAATTTTAATTTTTAAGGATCAAAATGAAAACTCAGAAATATTTTTTTAAGGTTGATTGAAAAGAAATTATTTTGAACTTACGGAAGTTGGAAAGGTAGAAAGAAGCTTCTCATAAATTGGTGCTGAATCAGATATAGGCAGAATCTAAATAAGAATTAAAGTGAGTAAATTGCAAAAAAAATCTTAACAACAACAAAAATGAAGTTAATTGAAAGAAAACGATCAAAAAATAACAAAATTAAGTGAGTTTTTTGTCACCTGTGCTTGATTTGCAAGAAGATCAGCAGCTTCTATATTATATAAATCGGTGCCTGAATCATCTTTGGATTTCTAATCAAATAAATCAAACAAATAATGCTAATTTACAATCTGAAGAGGAAAGCGACTAATTGAAAACAATTTGCCATTCTAAACATTTAATTACCTTCAATTCGTCCCCCATTTTCCCTTCTTGATCGTCAATCGAATATCTCGAGCTTCAATTATTCGGAGATAATTCGAGAAATAGAGAAAATCCTCACAGTGTAATTACGAGATAAATTCGGATTAAAAGAGAATATTTCCGGAAATTCGATACAACATTTTTTTTCTAAAACATCATCAGATAAAAAAAGGAAATAAGTAAAATCTGGAAATAAATTCCTTCGTAGAAAGTTGGGCCGTTAAATTGGGCCTTGCACGTACTATAATTAGCAACTGTTTTTCTGACTCACAAAAGTTAGACAGCACATACTCACAAGAAGGCATTTCATAGTCAAGTTTTTTGCATGAGTTCATGTCAAATATGCATGACTTCAGTTATTTATAAATGAGTGAAAATATGGCATTTTTTAATAGACGTTCTATCAACAATCAAATTATCACCTACGGGTTTTCAATAAAAAATCAGGCAAACTATTGTGATGCTTACGTATTCTTGTGTTTGGTTATCACTTCATGTGAGTTATATTAACATATTGAAGGAAATTAAATTATATATTCCATAAAAATCTATTATGGAAAACTTTGGGTGTATTATTTTGTGTTTAAAAATATATCAATACAAACATTGTGGTGATCGTTGCAATTTTTTATGATTATAATATTGGTGTGCAAGAAATAATCAATATATTGTCAAATACATGGGTACCCTTATTACGGAATCTTAATGAAACTTATTACTGACGTATATTTACTTCACCGGCTTCAACGGCCCTCAATTATTACTACATATTGCCAAAAATATTCTTTTTTCTCAGATAAAATAGTATTTATCACTGTATTAGTGTGAGACAATTTAATGTTTTTTTCTCATCCAAACCAAGTACGGCCTGTAATTTTGGGGACCTTAGATGGTTATTTAGTTTGAGACCAATACAGAAAGTAAATTCTCATGTATATCTGGAAAAAAAAAATTATATATTTTATTTTCATAACAATTTTTATAGAAAGTCTAAACAAATTTTTTTTTCACTCATCATTTGTATATAAATAAGAGATGATGGAGTGGAGTAGTTTGAAATTTGTTTAAATTTTAAACATATAATTGTACTTATTCTTTTTGATAACCAATACTTCTGATATATTCATATTGCATATTTAATAGATTCTATGGTATTAGATAAGATTTTTTGTGAATTTGAAGGCATAAACATGTAATTGCTAAATTAAAGAGGTGCTTTTGAATTTACTTGAGTCAATAGCAAAGAATCAGGACTTAATAAACTAATTTATATTTTGAGGGGCCCTAAAATTTTGTAGGCCTTAAGACAGTTTGCTTATTTGTCATAGCAAAGAGCCGGCCTTGACCGAGCTCGAGCTTCAATTACAGCGAGAGATCAGAGGACAAAATGGAAGAACTGAAGGGTCGGGTCGTCGAGCTTGAATTACTCAAAACTTGGAAATAAATTCCTTTGTAGAAACTTGGGTTGTTAAATTGGCCCTCGGACGTTCTATTAGCTTTAATGGTTGGGTTGGGTTGAAATGGACCTTTTTTTTCCATCTATGTGAATTTACAAGCATGATGACTCACAGTCACACCACAAGCATTTCGTAAACAAGTTTTTTGCATGAGTTTGGATCATATAAGCATGACTTTCAGTTATAAAAGAGTGATATTTCATTACATCAGTGATTATGTTAGCTTGATGTTTGTATATTCTTCTATTTGGTCCTCACTTAGTATGGGTTATAAATTATAATAAAATATTGAAGGAAATCAATATATTTCTTCCAAGGACAAATTTTTTTACATGGCTAATGTATAATGAAAAATTTAATATAAGAGACAGACTTCTTAAAAAAGAATGTATCCGAATTGCGGAATGCCCTCTATGCAGGGCATCTTCAAATGAATCGCACATCCACCTCTTTGCACAATGCGAATATACGCATGACCTCTGGGTCAGAGTATGCAATATATTTGACATTAACCCTCCAATAACCATATACTCTCCGACAAAACTGGACGAGCAAACGTATTGATAAAGGCAAAATAAAGGAGCGGGGACGCATATAGATTTCAGGTTGCTGAAAAATTTGGAAGAATTAAAAGCATGATTCTTTCACCAAAAGAGAAGTGGGAAAGACCAAGTATTCTCGATCATTAAGGAGAATGCGGACGAATGGCTCACGATGACGGGCAAGACATAAAGTCATCACAAAAATTTAATATGAAATCTAATTCATGAAATCAATTTAGGAATATAATAGTAGTTATAAGATTGAACCGTTAATTTTAACGGAAAAAATAGATGGTGTTACGTTTTGAGTAAATTTAATGGCAAATTTGATATATTAAGTTTTTGTAATGGCAAATATGATATTTTAGATTTTGTAATGGCATATATGATATTTTTAAGTTTTTATGATGGCAAATATGATATTTAAGTTTTTATAATGGCAAATATGATATTTCGAGTTTTTGTAGTGGCATATACGAAATTATCCCTTTTTTTTTTCTACAATTGCAATATCAAATAAAAATCAATCAAAAATTGCAGGTACACCGGTGCCAAAATATGTAAAACCTTAATTTTTGCTGATCCACGCTCTTGCCTTTTCTCCTCAAAAACTCTCATTTATGATTCGGCAAGAAATTTCACTAATCTTGCAGATACAACTTTTGCTTATATAACCATAATCTCTCCTAAAATTACAAAACTCTTGAAACTTAGAATCAGAAAGAACAAAAAAAACTCCTTTACTTCTTCATCACACAAAATTTCTACAAACCAAAGTTTCAAAATTAAGTCTTAGTTAATTCTCTGACTGAAACAATAGAGACTAATCAAGTAAAATTATAATTGTAGGAAGACCTACAAATTGTATGAGAAATCTTCTGCATATGTATAAATTGGTCTGAATGGTGATAATTGTCTGTCACTAAGCAACGACCCTATAGCTAACAATAATTTTAAGGTTGAGAAAAATCTCATTTATTACAGATAAATTCAAATCATCATCAAATTATTGATGAATTAAAATCCAAATCGAACATAAAACTAATCGATGCATATATAATAAAAGGTTGATTTGATATAATACGCACAGAGGACCATTGACCTGACGCCAGCCCATATTAAGAGAGTATCTATTGGACCATCAATCTTCCACCTCTGTCTATGCCAATAAGAATGAGCGGTCTACGATTATCCAACAAGATGATTGGCCATTGTATGAGAATATCTGGCTAGAAAGAAACAAAGATGGATTTTAATCCCCAGAAGAAACTGATAAGCATCATAACAGTCCTTGTGTTCAAGGATTGGCTCTGATGGAGATCATGGGTTAAAGGAAGACTTCAGTTTGGTCTCCTCTGCTGACAATTATTTGTTTTGCACAACCTACCCCATTGAAGTAGGTGGAATTTCCATACAAATCTAAACAGAAAACATAAATAATGCCTGACAAGGTCAATGATTTTCAAATTTCGAATTCTTGAAAGTATTCTGAATTTCGACGCATTGTAGAAATAACGGTTCCTTCTTGCTCGGAGTCTGAGAGATGGTGGAATTGGTATGCGCAATACCAAACAACCAGAAAGATTGGTGTCTCCAGAAATTAAGATATCAGACGAATGAATATAAGCAATACCAAATGCCATGTTTGCGAGCATTGATGCTGTCATGGAAGATGATGCACCACAAGAAGATAATCATACAAACGAGAGTAAAGAAGAATCTTCCTGCCTTTAATTGATCATCACGATTTATGTATGCAGCTCCAAGCAAAAGTACGGTGAATCCAAACATCCCTAAATAACACGAAATAACAACCTTGATATATTCTTTATTGCGTCTATATAACTCCATTAGTTCAAATAACCCTTGTTCTTAGATATTTGATACAACCTTTTGCAAAAAAGGGCAAAAAATGTGAGAATGACCCAAGGAAGGCTCACCCAAAACGTCTTTGATGCGATCAGTCGAACCTCGTATGCTGTTAGAATAGCTTGGAAAATAAACATGGATATGTGTATGTTAATGAAAGTCTCAACAATGCCAGATTTATGCTTTTTCATCAACTGTGTGAGGTTTGATTTGGTTTTAGGGGAACCGTTGTGCACCATTGCTGCTTCTAAATCCATCTTTTTAAGAACTCCATAGATTTTGAAAGAGGGGAAAAATGTTTTTTTATGGACGGGGAAAAAATGTTAGGGACTGTAAATTTGAACGGAGTCTCAAGGTTAGAGGAGTTATTCAATTTTATTCAGTCAACCCACCAGGTTCTTTCGAAGTGGTTAAAAATGCACATATGGTCAACACGTCAATCTATACCAAGTCATATGCTTGCTATATTTAGACCATCCGGTTAAACAGGCCAAGCAAAGAAAAGATGCAAGATGAAATTAATCTCTCAACCTGTTTTTTTAATTAATTTATCTCTTTAATTATCTGTAGTGCTTTCAATATTCTTTAATTTTAATATGTGAAACTTCTATCTAACTAACATGGGACTGTTATTTGTCTCATTTCAAATATTGAACTGCAACAATATACTCGATTATTAAGTTACTACCATCTTATCACATGTCCACCCTAAAGACAAATGATGGAGGCATGCCCAAATGGAAATGGGAACCATCCAATGTCTTATCTTTGAAATCATCATACAAGTTCCTTAGAAATCCGGAAATAAAAAGATCATGAGGGATAAACCTTTGGAAGATTAAAGCCCCAACCAAAATTAAAACGTTTGCATGGTTAGCCTATAATGCAAGACTAAATACGGCAGACTTATTACGCAAAAAACGGTGGCCGCATGGTACAAATTGTGCACTCTGTGGTGCCACACTAGAAACTAGAGATCATCCGCTAGTCCAGTGCTCTTACACGAAAGTAGTGTAGAAGATCGTCCATCACTATACTCACTCACCAATCCAGACTATTCTGGTGGGGGATTATATTGGACATGGCAAACTAATAGGAAAAAATTTACAAAGCTTATGAGGAGAAAATGGGATATGCTTTGTCTTGCCGTATCATGGAACATTTGACTAGAAAGGAACGCAAGGATTTTTAACAAGAAAAAACTACCCCCGCTAAAGATAGCAACAAAAGCGGCAGAGGATGCATCTTCTAGGGCACGTTGGTGTTAGTAGAATGAAATGAGATTTCAAGTAATGATTTTCTTTTATAACTGTAAGATCCTGCTTAGTTGTAACCTTCACCTTTTATTAATATAAGAACCAACTTTTCTTTTTTTTTTTCTTTTTTTTAAGAAATAGTTGTAAGTTGCAACTATTCAGAATTTATATTGCAAGAACCAATCTTTCTTGTCAAAATTTACTAGCTCAAATGGTGAGCACTCATGTCAATTTTGGAAAAGATCCAAATTCAAATCACAACAAACACATGTAGTATATTTAGCAAGTTTTTCAAGCCACTAAATGTGGTTTGAGTCTATAAAAAAAAACCAACGCTTCTTACCGTGGTTCCTTCCAAAAAAAAAAACAATATACTCGATTAGTTTTACTGCACTGCACTGTTATGTTCTGTTCTGGACCATCAATTTCTTTGTAATTAACCATTTCTTCGAGTCCTCTCTTTATTTCAAGCAAACATGACATCTCTTTACCCTCTTAACGTGTCACTGTACTCTAATAATTATTAGGTATCATGAATTTGATATGATTACTACTAAAGTCACAAGATGAGAATGAAAGAAAAACTTTCTGATGTTTCATTAGTTTTGGAATTAATTTCTTTATGTAGCTTCTCCGAAAAAAAACAAAGGATAGCATGTCCAGTATCGTGAGAATGGAGAGGATTGAAATGGGCATGTACTCAGACTAGGGGTGAAAACGGGTCTGGTATTATCCGACCGACCGGTAACCGTAGCAAAATATTCATATTCGAATCAAAATATCCGTATCCGGTCGGATACGGATACGGATAACTTTATTCGGATACGGATACGGATTCGGTAATCAATTTGGTTCCCAGATACAGATACGGATCCGGATAATATCCGGATCCGGATAATTTGTTATTCGGATAATATCCGTTTTCGGATATTTTATTATATATCGGATACGGATATGGATATCTACATGGATACGGATGTGGATATCTACATGGATACGGATACGGATATTTGATTTTTTTCATCATATTCGGATACGGGTACAGATATTATCTATACCCATATTATTATTTTGTTAGCATTTCTTCAAATTTTCCTTCGAAATTGTTATATTTTATTGGATTTATCGTTATAAATAGTTAAATATTTAGAAGAATATGATCCATTAGTATATTAATATATCCGTTTAAATATCCAAAATAAATCCGTATTCATATTCGTATCTGATAATATCCGGACCGTATTCGTATCCGTACATATATCCGAACCGAATCCGTATCCGGACTATCCGTATTCGTATTTGGATCCGAAAAAAATAAGATGGATACGGATACGATATGACCCCGATCCAAACCGTATCCGAACCGTTTTCACCCCTAACTCAGACTATATGCTCACAACCAAGCTCTTATGCATGACTGGGCCATGTATCCATGATTTCAATACAAAAGAGTGAAATTTTATATGCTATATTTCCAGCCAAATCCTAATCCACTTATGAAAATAAATATTCTTATGTTTTTTTACTGAGTTTAATATTAAGTCATGTAAAATGTTGAAGGAAATCAATTTAATTACCTTGATATTCACTATGAAAATGACGATGTTTTTATTAGATGAATATGCTACAAGATTATCCTATACATTTGAAGGATCAAGACGAATAGTTTAACCTAGTATGGAAACTCATCCTTGATATATATTTTTTCGAGCTAGAATTATCCTCAATATTTGATATCTAGGTTCTTCTTAGAGCTGATTTATGTAACTTGCTTGTACCAAAATAAATAATCAATTCATTACTTCCTCATAGCCATAGGTTTGAACAAATCGTCCAACGGCCACTCTTTGATGAAAAGTTGCATTAAATGTACATCTTTTATTGTATTATTTACGTGTCAATAGTGTCTTGTGATGATCGTTGCTCTCGAGCAAATTCTATTTCAGTCTGAAATATGGTTTTTGTGTTTGTTATTTTGGTCGATTCTTGTTATATATATCAATGCATCATGATATGTAAAATTGGAAACTAATCATTATTCAAAAAAATGTTATGATTTTTAGTTGAAAATTTAGATTGATTTATACATAAAAGAGAAAGATTGTAGCGAAGTTTTTCGTGGTGAGTAACCAAATTACAGTACTTTTATTTTGTGCTTAATTGATAAACTAAAAATTAAAGTTAAACTGAGTTTGGGCTGTGACCCAAATTATAGCCCAACGCCCTAGGTCAAATTACAGCCCAATTTAGTTGTTTTTTCCTCGAATATAACTTTTTAGTGAAAATAAAAATTAATACCCGCGCTCCTTAATTTTACAGCTCTGTCTAACTTATTGCACTTTCTATACTTCTACATAACCATCAATCTGTTTTTATTTAATTGATCAAATTGCCCTCTTTCTGTCCATTTTGGATGAACACATGAAAAAACAAATAGAAAATCAAGAAACAAGGAAAGGGTGAGGAAACAATAAAAAAGAAACATATTTAGTGGATAAACCCATTATTAAGTTGGAACATGTCAGAGAGAGAATAAAACGTAGGAATGAATGTTACTTCCTAATTGCATGCATGAAACAGCTAAGCTAAATTATAGAGCTCCTCACTAGCTCACATGATCAACCTTCCTTCCTTTCCTCTCCATTTCCACTGATTAGACATCTCCACTCTTATTCTCCAACTTTATTCTTAATCAACATGACAATGTGACAAACATACCTCAAAGAAGAAACGAAAATCTTCTGATGTTTCATAGACTAAGGAAAAAGGAATAATCTTTTATATTTACATTCTTCAAAATTGATCATATCTTCATGAAAACGGAGGCCATCTATACTCAAAATTGGAGAGAAATGGATTGTCACATGTACCTTAGACTTAACTAAAACCTAATTAACAACCCACGTTGGTAGTTGGTGGTACCCGCCATGTTCATCGTTTAATAATTTACAAATACTAACTCTTCACTTTCTCTCCATTTTACCATAAAAATATTGAATTTCATATTTTTATATCTACATAAATATTCTAATTTCATGAATAATTATACTGATATTGTGTAAATCGGTTAGACAATTGACAGAGTTGATATTTAATATTTCGTAAATTCGACTTATGTGATATTTTTGTGGTTGAATGAACATCTATAGTTTGATGGAAATATAGAGGATTAAGAAATCATGAGATCACGTGAGGTTGTGCTAGAAAAGTTGCACCTAATCCTTGTACCTCTAGTACTCCATTAATTAGCTTAATAACTGGAGAAGCTTGGCTGTCTTATTATAATTTTTGTTATTTTTTATCATTTGGATATCATATTAAGCAAATGATGTAGAATCAGAGTGGTTTTTTGCGTATCTTTTTTGGTACGGGCATGATAAAGATTATTATTTATTCAGTATAAATAGTACATTCAAGAGCTAAGTTGGAGAAAATGAGAAAATGATAGAAATAAGTTAGATAAATATGCTATTATGAATTAACAAATAATGGAAGTAAAAAAAATATATAACATTCTTGGTGAATATATATAAAAGTTGAAACTAGTAAAGATGTCTCAATTATTCTTAACACGCCCATGTGTGGGATAAAAGATAATTGTAATTAAAATTTAAAACTAACTCTAATGAATGGATTATATGAATTATCTCTAATTAAATTAATGTCATAGGAATAAAGGTAGGAATGTAGTGCGGAAAGAATCTTGAATTTAAAAAAAAAATGGATAGAAATTATCCAAATCCAGAGAAATTGCTCTGGCTTTGCACAAACAGCTATGTCAAAATTTTAATTGAAATTTTTTTAGGGGACTTTTGGGAAGAATTATTAGGAGAATCACTCACATGTACCGTTGACTAGTTTTTGTAAATATTTTCACATATTACAGTCCGTTTAGATGTATTAATTAATCAATTAATGCTATACAGTAGTAAGCAGTAATATGATTATGATTATGTACATGTTACTGTTAGTTGAACTCTGAAGAATTATTTATTAGTAAGTACATAACTAACACTGACATAATTAGTTGCTTTTTGTGTAAGTTGGTCAAATAATGAAAGTTGGTTATCTTTCTGAAAAAGAGGCTTTTGAATGAAGCATCTCCAAATCAATTAGTATCTATTATTAATATTAATTATAGGAGGTGTTTTTTTCCATCAGTAAATCCATATGACCCACTTAACTTTCAATAGGCTGTCAAAGATGTTTGTCCTTTTTATTAATTTTTATTTTTGTGAGAAAAGACAAGTCATGGGCATTGTAAAGAAGTTCAATGTGGTTAAATACGAGAGATTAGTAATGAAAAATTGAATCATATTAATGCCCATTGATAGAGTTACTATTTACTAATGATGATATTATTAAATTTTAACATTTTACTAGTTAAATATTTATACATGTAGAACTATTATGATACTCATACTAACAACATTTTAGCTCATGCAAACTTCCTTCTAACTTCATGGTTTTCATGCTCGATTCACATGACACCGTAATTTTAACAATTGCAAACATGCCCCAAAATATTATTCTTTCACAGTTTAGTACCTAGATATCAGAGATATTTTTTTACTATAAACACAACTAATTCGATGTTCATATATTAAAGGGGCCTATTAACAAAAATTAGAATAAAGGAGGGAAAGATATCCCCACATGACTTGTCGTGACAAAGGCCATATTTCTTGAAGCAAACAACAAAAAGTTGTCAATATTTCTTTTTCTCACGTGAAGTCTACTAATGTAAAAATTCCACTTTTGATGGTGTTAAGACTGCTAGTGTTTGCCCCAACATAACCGAAAAATAAATAGATATATATTCAAATATTAACTTTATAAAGTTTCAAATGACCGAATCAATACAATTTTTAAAGTCCCCTAAATATTTATAAATATTTTTTTACCTAGCAATTACAAGAAAAAACATAACAAAAATTAAAAAGAAACAAAAAACGACTGAACGGACTAACACAGTCCATTTTGGGTTTCATTGAGAGAATAAAATTGAAATTAAATTGCTTCGGAATTTTCAAAATTCTTTTGGATCAATTTGAGAATCTTATCTATAGTTAGTAGTTACTAATATTAACTACGTACCTAAAGTATGATGGAATCATATATAGTGTAGCCTATAGGATTCTTAAATCAATCTGAATGGGATCTGATTTGATTTCAATCTAGGTTTCTTTAGTCTAACCCTCTCTTTTGTGCAGGCAAACGACTGTTTTTTGTTTTTATTTTCTATTTTTTTCATTTAATAATATGCTTCATAGATATATAGGGTTTTTTGTATCCACACAAACACAATACATGGTTGGATTGAGATAGACAAGATGGTGACTCATTGATTGAAATCTTCTTTTGTTTGTCAGAAGAAATCTTAGATAAATCAGGCATATCAGAATAAGTTGAGATTTTTTTACCTTTATAGTGAGTCATATTATTATTATTATTATTATTATTATTACTGTTTGAAAATAAGAGGGAAATAATACTTACAAGTAAATGCTGAAATGGACATTTAATCAACTTCAATGATTTTGTTCTATCTGAAACAATCAATTTATTGAAATATGACATGTACAACAGAGATTTTGAATTGTTATTATATATATATATATATATATTTATTCAATTTCTAGTTTTCCACACAAAATGCATGTTTTTCTTGTCTTACTTTTCAATCTTTCTGTTTTTCCCAGAACTTTCCGGATATTAATATGACTTTGAATTTCATTATTTATTGCATGTTCAACTAAAACCTACTGAATATTGAACAATTTTCAATAATCAACTCACTATTAAATATTGAAGTCATAAGAACTTAAGAATAATATATAAGATTATTATTTAGAAATTAAAAGAGAAACAGTGTTGAATAGGTATTGGTAGAAACAGTCTTCCAATCCAATTCAGACATTCAGACATTTATTTACTCACCTCAAATTATCATGATATATTTTTTAATTTTATTAATTTTAAATATAAACTTTTATTTTATTTAAAAAAAATGTAATTTATTTTGCACATAAATACCTAAAAATCTGTGAAATTTGATTCTTGGGAAAATGAAAAGATATTAAATTTGACAATCACTGTTTTTTATGGACCATTGTCGGAGTCAAACTTTGATTACTGAGACTAAATCCTATTGGTTAAAACAAATTTACTCTGACCTGGTAAATAATGGCGCTTCATTTCATCTCCATTTCAACAACCATTGGACATATAATTTTGTCAAAAGATTATTTTCTTCGAAGTAATATGTTTTTTGTCTCGTCATAAAATCATCAACAGATGATTTCATTTATTTATTTTCAAGTTATACAGATGTCAATCTAGTTAGATATAAAACAGCAAATCTTACATATGATAATAATCTTTGGTAATTTCAAAATTTTGGTCGAAATAATTGTTTAGTATGAATTAATTAGTGTTTTATGCCGTGCCGTGGAGAGCCATCAGCCATGCAGGTTGTATGTACGTAAAAATCACTAAAATAGGTCAAATTTAGATTTTACCATGTGGTAACTAACTCTTTACATATTATCATCACAAAAATAACATGCATTTACTATTTATATCACACCAAAGTACAAAAATATCAAAAATTCTACATAATACTACGGTAACAATTCCAGGGAAGGCGGGCCGTAACAACTTCCCGTTAAACAATAACCGCTGTAATAATAACTAACGTAAAAAGTAAAAAACTGATTTTATTCAACAATAGTAAAAAAAGTAAAAATTGATTTTTTCCAACAAATAGTAAGAAAATAAATTTACTGTTACTATCCACAGTGAAAAATATATTTGTTCTCATCCGACATAGTACCTCCAGTCCAACCACCCCACTAACGCCGTTACTTCCCACCTTCTGATTCTCTAACGCCGTTAAGTTAAGTCCCCATTTTCCATCCTTTTCTTTCTCTCTCCGGAAGTATTAATAAGACAGAGGAAAGGGTTACCTCTAAAACCGCGTCACAAAGAAATATCCATCAATCCCTCTTTCTTTCTTTCTTTCTTGCTTTCTTCCTTCCTCTCTAATTCTCGCCTTAATTATTCGCTTTTGTAGACTTAATTGAGAAGTTAAAACGAAGGGGGGGTGTATAAAGTCGTGTTGGGTGTTGGTTGTTGGGAGCGATTGAGCTTCGAATCGTGCTTTTCTTGGGGATTTTGGACGGATTTTGAAGGTGGGTTGGAATTTTGAGGTTTTGGGTTTTGTTTGTTTGTTTGCATGATTGATTATCTTCTGAAAGGATGTTGTTGTTTGTGGGTTTTTTTGGGGTGTAATCGTTTTTATTCAGTCCTTGTTGATTGATTGATATTTGTTTCTTTTTTGAAATTTGGGTTCTTAGAGAAGTCTTTTCTTCGGTTGAATTGGATTTTAATTGTTTAGATCCAGCTTCAGATAGAAAAGTTTGGGTATTAATTCTGAGAAAAAGATTTGTAGTACTAATTTTTTTTTAAAGATTTTTTGATAGTTTGTTATATTTAAGCAACTTGATTTGAATACTCATATTACTTTCCTCTTTCTTCGCTTTTTCCGGCTTCAGTATCTATCTCAGTTGTTTCCAAAAGCATTATTTCACCAGTTTTTTACTTCTTTTTCAACCATAAAATCTTCCATGTTTACAATTTTCTTATATATATTTGCTCAAACATATTGTTTTTGCCCCGTTTAATTCCTCCTTTTTTCGTCTGACAACCTACCTCACTAATTTCTCCATCGAGCATTTATTGCCGAAACTGACTCTGTTTCCTTGTGTGCGTGTATTTTCTCCCTCTCACAAACCATCAAAAAAGATAAATCTTTTCATTAACTCTCAATCTAATCTCTCACACCTAATAATCCATTCCTCTGTTTTTTTCAGGTCTCTAAATCCACCATTTTTACTCGAAAACCAAAACAAAAATCCAACAATGACTCAATCAAAGTCGAGAATCCACGCCGATCCAGCCATGTTCTTCGACGAATCCATGGATTACTACGAGCAAGAAGACCGATTCGACTGCTTGCCCGATCCACTAATCCTCGTAATCCTCAACAAGCTCTCTGACGTGCGATCCTTAGGCCGCTGCCTGGCCGTTTCGCGTAGGTTCAACTCTCTAGTGCCGCTCGTGACCGACATTTTTGTCCGGATCGACCGGGTCGTCTCCGACGGTCCGGGCGGCTGCACCGGCGACTCCGATGAAACCCTAACCCTAACTTCGCCCAAACCTAGAAACCTCATCTCTCACCTCCTAAAGCTGATGCTTTTCACCATTCTCAAACCTTTGAATCATCTTCATGGAGGAGTCGGTGGGCCCAACAGACCTCTTCTCCCTCAACTCTCCCACCATTCCCCTGTTCAAGTTCTTAAAAATTTTACGAGCGTTGAGAATTTGCGGATCGAGCTGCCAGCTGGCGATGTGGGGACAGAAGACGGAGTGATTCTCAAATGGAAGGCTGAATTTGGGAGCACTTTGCAGAATTGCGTGATTTTGGGCGGGACCCGTTTGGACCAGAAATCTGAATTTGAAAACCCTAATTCTGGCCCTAATTCGAACGCTGAGCAGGACAACAATGGAAGCATTCCAGAATCGTTCTACACAAATGGGGGCTTAAAATTGCGTGTCGTTTGGACAATCAGTTCACTAATCGCTGCTTCAACGAGACATTATTTGTTACGACAAATAATTAAGGAGCATCCAACCCTAAAAAGCTTGGTTTTGACGGATGCTGACGGGCAAGGAACCCTAATTATGAACAGGCAAAATTTGAAGGAATTTAGAGAGAAGCCTTTGGCTCCAAGTGCTTCTTCAAGCAGAACCCAAGTTCCAGCTTCTAATATGAAGTTAAGATACGCGCCTTACTTAGAGTTACCAGGTGGTGTTGGGATCCAGGGAGCGACACTTGTCACGATCCGACCGGCCGGAGATGGAAATACTGGAAATGGAAATACGGGAAGTGGAAATACGGGAAGTGGGAGGAAGGAGACTGAGAGTTTTATTAATGGGGCGTTTGAAGGGCCGTATAGAGACGCTGTGAAAGCGTTGCTTAAGAGACGGACTTATCTTTTGGAGATGAACGGGTTCTGAATTGCGCGCAATTTATTGCGTGCAATTGGGATTGCGCACAATTTGGATTGCGTGCAATTTGGGATTAATTGCGTGGTTGGAACTGCGAGGAGTTGTGTTAGAATGGATGGTAGAAGGAATGAGGTTTGTTTTATGTTTTATTGTTATGTTATATTATTGTTATTATTATGTTATGATCCTTTTGGTTTTTGGCCTCTTTGGGAATTTAGTGTTATGTATTATGTACAGAGATAATGAACGGTAGTTTTTGCTGTTTTTATGAGGTAATATATTTATGCTGTTTTTTGTTATTTGTGTTTGTATGTTTATATATTTGTTTGTTCACTTGTTTTTGTGGGTGTGTTTGGAGTTTGGATCCTAGTTTCTTTTTGTTTTCTTATAAATAGATTTCTCATCCTTATCACTATATCAGCATTAGTGTTTAGTCTTATTTTCAACTACAATTCAAATCCATGTTGAATGGCTTCTTAATTTTCAATTTGAATTTCAAACATGATTTATTAGGTTCACCCATTTCATTATGGATTTGATTGTGATTTAAATCATGATTTGAGAATTAAATATGGATTTGAGTGCAAATTGCCCACTAATTTCATTAAAAAGAGTGTTAATTAATAATTTAAGTAAAGGATTAGGTATAACGGCTAATTAAAGAGAGATAATCAATCAGTGGGCTGTGCAAACGTGGCCAGCTGCCACGTATAATTAATCTGTTGTTGGACCTTTAATTTTTTTTTTCTGAGGGACAACCTTTAATTTAATTTAGCAAAGGTCTAATTTGCTAATGCAATCACTAATCATTATCGTTTCTTTCTTTCATTTCTGTTACTTTCAACTATAATTAAAGCGCAAAGTTCCCTATAGGCCCCTCTTAAATCATACAAATTGCATTTTGCTCCCTAAATTTAAAAATATAAGGGAAATTCTTCAAAAATCCCCTAAGTTTTCAAATTCTTCAAAAACCCTTTATAAAGTAGCTTGAATTTTTTTTTGCCCCCTGTGGGGTTAACTTTGATTTTTCCATCCATTAAATTTTTTAATGGACCAAAATGCCCTTATATAATTATTTTCATATTTAATTTTATTCAATTAAAAATAGAAAATGTATTTTACATGAAATATAAATATTAAATGAGAACTAAAATATGAACAAAATCATATAAATATTAAAGAAAAAAATAATATTTTATGTAATATAAAATTATAATTTATGTAATAATAAAATATATTATTTAATATAATATCATAAAAAGAATTAATGCATCAAAGAATAATATCATAGAAAAATATTATAAAATATCATAAAATATCATAAAATATTATGTTGAAAAATATTATTTTTAATTTATTTATTATTTTTAATTGAATAAATAAAATATAAAAATAATTATATAAGGGCATTTTGGTCAATTAAAAAATAAATTGGATGGAAAAGTTAAACATAACATCATAACATCATAGGGGGGTTAAAAAAAAATATATAATCTTCTTTCTTAACTAAGCTATGCAACAAAAATGCACGAGTTTATATATATACTAGATTCACCTACTTCATAGTTTTCTTAGAATTCTTCTTCTTGGGCTATCTTATTATTAACATTTTAAAATTCTGGTAGTTAACGTTAAAATTGGAATCAGGCACTAAACTGTAATTTTTGAAACATTCAGGTAATTACGGTGTATTAAGTTGCACCTTAATAAGTAAGATTAATAATTATTGTTGTTATTATGCAAGAAATCTCAATATACAGCGCGGATTGATGTGGTATGAAATGAATTTAAACCAACATTTATATTACTTAATTAACCTTTTATTGTTGATAATTAGCAACTTGGTGGGTCTACTATGATTTTTGTGATGTAATGTCTCAACTTGAGATATACACTTCTTCATTATATCTTTGCTTAGTAGTTGGATGAAATGGAGCTATTAAAAAATCATTGCCTAACAATTTTTAAAGATGACACTTGTTAATAAAAAAACAATATCTAGAAACAGAAAGTAATATATTATATTACAAAAAGATAGGGTATAAAAACAAGGAAAAATGTATAATTTAGAAGCATGCACCAAAGGCATGTTTTTTTATTTTACATAATATATTGTTAGTAAATCATTCGAGTAATATAAATATATAAGCTACACTTCCATCGATATAAATTATTTAATTCCCTGTATAATTGCTGAAGTAAGACAAAAAAAATTCACCTAAACGAAGTGCAATTTTTTTTTCTAACTTTGGAACCGTATTATTTTTATTATTTAATGATTTCCAAATTCAGAATCACAAGGTCAGAAATGGGAGCTCCCAACAAATTTTGTAAACAAAATTGGCGGCTGTTTGGTCACGATATTGACATGCTTGTTAAAAAATTAAATGAAATACTTTAATAATCCCCCCTTGTGCATCAATTTTACCCTCAAGAATCAAGATAGAGCCATTGACGTGGCCCTATTTAAAAAACTAAGCAAACAGTTATATTAATCTCCATTCTAAAACTAGTCATTTGATTCATTGTTAAGTAATTCTCATAATTTTTATTTTTTATAAATTGATAAAGGTTCAAAGGAAAAAAAATTAGTACTTTATATTTAGGGCCGAGTTGATGATACACAAAAGAATATTTTAATGAATAATGTATACAAATCTTGTAGCTCACGTACAAAAGCTGAAGATTCAATCTCCAGAATGTTCTAAGCAAATAAATCCTTCTGAATATAAATTTTGTAATAAGTTCCATTTTTTATATAATTTTGATTCAATGTATTATTTAATTAGGTAAAGCTAAGAAAAATGGTTTGTCGTGTTCAATTTCTATATACACCAACAGTGAGTGAATTATTAGTGTTTTGAATAAATTGAGGCAGTGGGTGAATTAGTAGCAATTTTTCTTTCTTTCATATAAATATTTCTTACATGAGGAACATTAAAAAAAAGAGTCATCGTGTTGTAGACGTTTCACTCAAATTGAACATGTCACATGAATCCTCATTTGATAATAAAGAAAAACAACTACTTGGCTTATCATGCAACAAGTAGAGTGCAATTTGGATTCTCCTATGCGTGCAAGTTGAGTTTGGTCATAAATCACAAGAAAATACAAAAAATGTTTTTGCCTCAATAGGAAAAACCGGAAGTCAAGTTCCAGGTTTTCATTTTTTATTTTTTTTGCCATCAAGTTGTTGGTTTTTTTTTTCATTAATGACTGGATTTCATCTTTTTTTTATGTTTATATTATTTGTTTATTGTTCATTGATTTGGCTCAGTTTTGGAAATGAAGAAAGACTTGCCCACACGGCACTTGTTTCGATTCAAAATATTTGGTTAGTGTTGATCTTTATCTTGTTTTCAGCTGATCATTATCTGCATGCTAATTATTGAAATGAAATACATTACTTCAGCATATCTTGGTTATGACTGATAATTGAAATTAATTAATGAAGCTAATGAGATTCAGACCTTATTGTTATTTTTTGTTTTTGATGGCGACTGTCAAATTAAATTAATAATATTAATGAGATTCAGACTTTGTTATCATATAATTTGCATAATATATGTTATGATATTATTTATGTATGTAGTATAATATTTTTTATTATATTTTACTAAATACAACATTTATCAAAGAAAATAATTTCACTGTGCTTAATAACAATATGATATACTGGTAAAAGATCATGGGGACAATATTTATGGAAGATTAAGGCACCAACCAAGGTAAAGACCTTCTTCTGGTTAGCTCTCCACAACAAGATAAACAGAGCTGAGATTCTAGCTAGGAAATATTGGCCATATTACTCTAAATTTGCACTTTGTGGGGCAACAATGGAAACTAGGGATCACCTTCTAGTCCATTGCTCTTACTCAAGAGCTACATGGAAACTCATTGACCACTATTCCAAAACGAAAATACGCACCATACTGACGGAGAACATAGTCAAAACATGGTACAACAATCATGGTAGACACCCCAAATCATCCCTGAAAACATGGGACATGTTATGGTTGGCGACCTGTTGGCAATTATGGAAAGAAAGGAATGTAAGAATCTTCAATCCTACGAAAACTCCGCCGCTCCACGTTGCACGAAAGGCGGCAGACGAAGCAATGCGATGGATGAAATGGTGTTTGTAGAAAGAGAGGCAATAAGATTTGTAGGAGAGAGTAGTCTGTAGGATGAAATTTAGAGAAACATATGTAATACCTCCCTTGTAAACTCCTTTTTTAATTTAATTTAAAACGAACCAACGCAACTTGCGTGGTTCATTCCAAAAAAAAATATACTGGTAAAAAATATAAATCGATTAAAACATGTTTCTGTCAGAATTGCTTAACAAATCCTATTTAATTCCTAGAAAAAGAAATATCATTTTGAAATTGTACAAAATCAGTCTCTGTTATTAATTTAGAACCTTTTTTCCATGAAACTTGAAATTTGTTGACATAAAGAAATTCTATGATATTTTTTCTTTTCTTTGGAAGGATGTGTTAAATTTGGTACCATTAATTTGCATTTAAAATTTTATAGATGTATACCTTGGAAAAAACTCAAAAGAAATTATATATTGACCATTTAATAAATTTCATCCACTAAGTATGGTCTTTCTTACCTCACAATTTTTAATTTTTGTCTCTCCAATCAAGCACACAATTTTTTTATGTGAAAATAACCTTTCATACTAGAAAAGAAAGACAAAACTCCATCATTTGTCCATGAATGATTGTGTTTTGATCATCTTCGAACAATTTTTTTATTCAATTAAATATTTGAAATCCTGTTTAATTGGACAACTTTATCATCTTCATTTAATGTATGTTTAAATATATGTCAATGCGTCAAGTATATGATGTGATGTGATACTTGTTGTAGATCAAGTGCTAACTCAACACCATCAGACATTAATACCATTAAACTAATTAATTAAATGAAAAAGTAACTGAAGATATTTCAAAGCTTCAACGGCTATTGAAGAAAATTATGTGAAACAATCATAGCTTATGATAGGTTCTTTGACAGGCTGTGCTAGTGATGACTTTTGGGCATGAAGATTCATTTATTAATTTTTTTTTTTTTTTGGACATGGATATATCAATTATCAATTAAGAAGATTCAGCTAGAGTAGGAACTAAGAAAAAAAGACAAAACAAAAGATAGGGTTTGCACAAATATGCTGATCTCCTATTTCAATAATATGCACATAATAGAACAATTCTAGTCTGACTAGATAAGAGAGTGCAGCTAATACACTAACACGGTTAGTGATATTTCATGTGTACACGACTATGTTTTCAATTAAATATTCATAATTACTTTAGATAAATGGAATTTAAAAATGAAGGGTCCCAAAATGTATAATATGGTTGGTGAATTGACAAAAGGTAGGCCGACATTTAATTGCCCTTCCATTCTTTCTGTCTCGTCTTTTTGTGATAACCGATTTTTATTCTCTCATTTTTGCATAAAGTCCCGGTTTTTGATAAGATGCTTGTCTAGAATCTTTTATTTTTATTTTGTATTATTTAAGTTTGTTGTATTATTATTTGGAATTTGGAAATGGACATCTCACTGAATAAGAATTGACACTTTAATAATGAGTGAGTGATAGGCCTCTAGATAATGTAAGTATTTAATCTTTAGTATGGTCCATGTGTATTAAAAAAATGGATGAAGTGGCAAAAATGATTAAAGTGACTTAATTCATATGATATATTTAAGTAGTATGTACGAAATACAAAACCTTTAAAATGGTCCGTGTATATCTAAATATCTCATAAAATTGCGAAAATGACTGAAGTGACTTATATGATAATTCATGATCATGGACCATGTATAGCAAAAGGCAAAAGCATATAAGATGTGCAAATTATATAAGATGGGCAAAAGATGAAAGCTGTTTATAAAAGTGAAGTATCAACTTATCATGCTAAACTCAATTTGAGTGGCACACAAGAAGAACATAAAAGTATAAATTGAAAGAAAATAATATATTAAAAATATAATTAAACATTGAGCTATTTTTGCGAAAATAAATAAAAACAAAAATAGCACACATGCTGAGGCTAAGAAATATCAACTTTAACTCACACTTATTTAAGTTGTAGTCTTTCGTAATAGCAAGAATTATAACAAAATAAGTATATATACTATATACTATGTAGTATATATACAACAATATAATATATAGTTCATGAGTCTAAGCAATGACTATTATTTTACATTTATCCATCTGTTACAAAAATGACTTGTCACTCAATTTATATAGATCACCATATGTACAAAATCTCCGTATATATAAATTAAAAGAACAAAAAAAAAATGAAATATCACCATCAATAAAGATGTATTTCAGTACTAATTTAGTTGTCTTTTTGTACTTTGGCTTTTTCAAGTGATTCCATTGCTTCCTCAAATGATTTCTACAATCACCAAAAGGAAAATAAAAATTAATTTCCTAAAAAAAAAAATAATATTTAATGTTCAATTTTATTAAATGTTTCCAATGTTAGTCCTGTACAAAATGGAGGAGCCTGAAAGTGATAATACAATATCTAGTTAATAAATTTGTACCAGTTTAATAGTGCTTTAATTATTTAGTACCTCTAATTCACTAGTTGGTTTAAAGACTGGTATCATAATGCTTCAATGATTTAGTACATCTAATTCACTAGTCGGTTTAAAGACTGGTACCAATTTTATACAGTAAAAAATATATTAGTCAATTTGAAATGAAATGATATGTCTGGAAATTTACATTCATGAGAATATATATATGTTTTGCATAATAAATGTGCAAATAGCTTTTGGTACCAGTACCACCAATGTACCAGCTGAAATTATAATCCTTAAATGTTGCGTAATTAAAATAAATTTGTGTAATTAAAATATCTGGGAAAATGACGAAACTACCCCTGAGTTGTTTCTTCTCCAAGCGTCTTGAATTACATCCTCAATTATAAATGCTGATCCAACCAATATACTAAAAACATAAAATAAATATATATAATTAGAAAATATGTACTGGATGTTTAGGGTTTAATTGAGATTCTAAATTTCTAATTGCAAGATGATATAACACAAATAGGGTAGGTATACAGCACAGTTAGGGTTTAAAACACAATTAGGGTTTAGTTTCAACGGTACTGACCTTGCGAAACCAACGGCAGTGAGAAAATGACGGGTCGTCATGACCCGCCACACGAACTGCCACTCAATCCCAGATCTGCCACGTGTCCCACCCCCCCAATTCGCACTCCCTCCGTTTCCATACTGCCTTTGATAATAATAATTCGCCGAATAATTCGAAGAAGAATAATGGCTGCCTCCGGTTCCTCTCCATCTGAAATCATACTCAGCCCGTTTCCTCTCGTCGATCAGAGTATCGTACGCCTCGGACACTCGCTTGAACTGGGCGGAGGCGGCGGCGAGGGTCGCTCCGGAGGACTGGCCGTGCCGATCGGGGTGGAATTTCAGGGCGGACTTGCGGAACGCGTCCTTGATCTCCTCCTTGGTCGCGGTCTTGCGTAGGCCGAGCGTCTTGTAATGGTCTTGGCTTTGATCCATTGATGCATGAGAATGAGAAGGAAGGTTTCTCTCCGATCTTGAGATTTGGTTATCGGTTTGTCATTCTTTGATCGATGATGACGTGGCCTTCTTCCTTGCCGCGCAATCCATGGCGGCCCGCCATTAATGTTCTCGTTTGGATTGAATTTAAGCTTTTAGCCCATCCAGGATTTGAAATCTTATCTCAGCCCAGGCCCCAGCCCATCCTATAGATTTTATTAAATCCAGAATTTTGTGAAAACCGAAATTTCATTTCCCAGTTTTGATAAAACTGGTGCTTTACTAAACCGACGAGCACCGGCCAAGAAAAATCAACGAAAAAAAATCATCAAAAATGAAAAACACTTAAAAGAGTAATCAGAAAAAGAAAATACGAATTCAGGCAAGAAAAGAAAAGAAGAAATAATCATCGTCAGCGAAGGAGTGAATCAGCGGACGGATCTCAGGCGGAGAGAAAGGAAATGGAGGGGTTCACGGCGGAGGAGCTGTCGACGATCGGAGGCATCGCGACGGTGTCGGTGCTTCACTCCTTCATCCCGACGCACTGGCTGCCTTTCTCCATCGTCGCTCGCGCTCAGAAATGGACTCTCTCCCGCACTCTCCTCGTCAGTACGTCTCCCTTCCCCCCCTCTCCCTCTTCATTCTTCATTTAGATCTGGATTTGCCTGATCACATTTCATTAATTCAAGATCCGAACTAAATCCTTCGCATTTCCTCTTCCAGCCGCATTTGGTGCAGTGCTGCACGTAATCTCGACATCCCTGCTCGGAATAACAGCGATCACGATCTCCAACACCATCGCCGGCGAGGAAACAGTGCACAAGCTCGCATCCTTACTCCTCATCCTTCTAGGCGGGAGTTACATCGTCCTGTTTCTGCTCGGAAAAGGAGGGCACAACCACTCGCACGGCCACCCCATGGAGAAGATGGCCGTGGCTGGATTGGTGCTCGTGCCGGCTTTGTCTCCGTGCGCGACGACTCTGCCCGTCTTTCTGGCGGTTGGGAATTCTAAGTCCATGATGATTCTTGCTATCATTGTTCTTCTCTTCAGGTACATTTTTCAGAAAAACCCTGTATTTTCTCTTGTTTATAGTCAAATGCCCTAATCTTTAACTTCTCGTTTTTAAAAACACTGATTTGAACCTTTTTTTTTTTAATATAAACAATAGATAAATGATGTTATTTGTAAATTTTATATACACACGATTATGATTATGAAGTAGGGATTCTTTTTTGAACATTCCAAAAGTGTTTGGGGTTTTCTATAAATATGTGAAAATATAGGGGGTTTTAGTGAATTTCCCTTTTAGTAATACCTTTGTCTTAGTATAATAACATTTATTTATTCTTAGGAAAGCAAAAAAAAAAAATAAACATTTATTTATTTTTAATTACCTTAATATAACATTTATTAATCTGATGAATTTTTGTGAAATGCAGTACAATTACAGTGATGACATCATTGGTTGCTCTTTCATATATAGGAGCAAGTCAGATAAAATTTCATTGGGTGGAAAGATACGATAAAATTCTGGTCGGATCCGTTTTGTGTCTCGTTGGAATTTTGACTTTGATTTTTCATCATCATGATCATGATGGAGGCGAGATCCATCATTCACATGATCATTTGCCTAGAAAAATTGTTGGATTATAAATTGATATTGTTAGCTAAAGTGATACGTTCAGTATTTTTTTTTTCTTTTTTCTTTTTTGTGTGTGTTGATTTGAGTAGTTGTTTATGTGATACTAAATGGTGTTTAATTTATGACGGGTGGTTCTTTGAGAAATGTGATGTGATTATAATTAAGACATGCTTATAGATCAGATCAAGTTCTTTTTTTGGCTTATTTTTGTTTTGTTGAATTGATTATGTTAGACATTGTTATGAGTGAATTGTTTTAAAGAACTGAGAAAGTTCTCTTCTCTACTATCAGTTGTGCATCTAATATTTCATACCCGCCATTAAATTGGTCTTCATCATTGATATATCATATGCACTTGATACATCATAACAAACATTGCGCACTTTATATGGATTCGAAGATCCGAAGGATCTCAAGGACTCCTCACAACCCATATCCTTCTTCCTCTCTCAATTGGCCGAATTGATGCCCATCTTCACACCCTCTATTTCCTACGAACTAGGTGAGGGTACCAACATCAATTTTTGGAACGATATTTGGGTCTTCGAAGGTACCCTGCGCTCATTCTTTCCGATGTTATATGCCATCATACGCAATGATAGCTTAACGGTCGCCCAAGTCCTCAATGGAGCCATCAATTTCCAAGAATTGCTTGCCTCCAATGACGGGAGAATCAAAGGAGAGGCACAAGATATTTTCCTTGCAATTGCACTAACAAACCCGACCACTCAAAAAGATAAACCGAGATGGAGATGGAAGATCTCGGGTGAATTTTCTACTAAGTCGGCATACAAGATGTTAAACGTGGCACATACAACCTCCGAGGAAAACCCGAGGTTATGGAAAATAAAGTGCCCGGAAAAAGTGCGATTCTTTGGGTGGCAAATGTTATTAGGTCAGTTTATGACACAAGACAACCTCATTAAAAGAGGTTGGCCCAATCAAGGAGAATGCGTGATGTGTATGCAACCCATCACGGAAACGGCAACCCATCTCTTTTTACATTGCGACTTTGCTTCCCAAGTCTGGCTACACAAGGGGGTGGACACTGACTTGGCCGACAACATTTCCGATTTCTGGAGACAACAAGTCGTAGGCAAAGTGAAGGATAGCCGACGCATATGGGAGACAGAGCCGGCTAAGCACGTCTTTGGACCATCCGGAAAGCGCGTAATCAATGCATCTTCCGACAAAAAAGGCCCCATCGTTTGGCCATTTCGCGCGAAATTACCCAACAGTCCACACACTTTGGAAGACATACTGTTAGGGCTTAGACTGATGTTTTCTCTTCCCTCTTTTAAGTCTGTGTTGTAAATATCTCTTTTTATTTTTATTTTCTTTTATTTGTATGAACTTTTTATTTTTATTTAATATAATCTCGGTGAGGCAATCGCCTCCGGAAGCTTCAAAAAAAAAACTATGTTATTGGTAGGAGAAATTTTATTTACATGGAGTAGTAATCTAACCTATATTACAGAAAAATGTGCAAGTTTGTAGTCAACAACATTAATCAAACAAGAAAATATCAAATGAAATTGGCTTGGAACAGCTTATATTTACAACAAAAACAACCTACAATACAACAAATGCACCACCAACCTATACTAACACCTCTGCTAAGCTGCTTATCATCTAACCGATTGAACTAAACTAAACTAAACAACAAAAAAAGATGAACCCTACATCAAAAATGAAAAGAGATAAATAAGATGCTTAAACTCTCATTCTCTCTCTCTCTTCTACAATTGAACACATACTAATTTTGAATCGGATTTGCTCGGCTCGATGGAATTCTCTTTACACTTGCATTAACACCCTTCATTGGCCTCTTTGCTCTCGCATTAATTTCCTCCATTTCTGTAGAATTCTGACTTGATGAATTTAGTAATCTTCTTGCTCTACTTGGCACCATTACAGATTTCATCTTGACCGTAGATTGTGATTGCACAAAGAGAAGGTATATGAGAAACAGCATTGTACAAAATAGAAACATTACTTTCAAAACAGGTTTCATGGTTTAGTTTGGAAGGGAAAACAAGAAGAGAACTCTTAGAATTGGAGTACTTATATCAGATTAAATCAGCATCTGCAACTCAATACCTCTCCATTGCTTTATATTAATGGACAACTTCTTTAACTAGATGCTGAAATTGTAGTGAGTTAAAAGATGTGATCTGTCCAGCTCTTGATTGAAATGGAGATGGAATTAAGCAGATCAGATTAAAGCCACTAGACGGTCATTAGCAACAAAAAAAATGTAACAGTTGTAAAGGTAACCACATGATATCATGTGTTGTTTTTTATTTTAACCTTGTGTTATTTGTTTTCTGACCTCAAATTAGTTTATATATGAATAAATTACATTAAGAACATATGGGAGACTGCAACAAGTTTGAATGTTTGCCTGCCAAAGGCATGTGGGTTGATCCCAAGAAACTCACAGCAAATCTGAGTTTTTACTCGGGGGAAATGTCACAACTGTTAACTGCACAAAACTAGTGGGTTTTTTAGTGAGATCCAACCTACAATTCTACAATTTATAAATTGGTAAATTTTCCTAGATATGTGCTATATCGGTTGCGGCCGCGGACTCTCCAAAATTTTAAAGTGTCTTATTGTTTGAGTTAGCAAACTTTGGTAAACAACCTAATGTAATTATCCAAATACACTAAGTCTCCACACTAAAACATTGTTTAAACACCTATTATATTATTTCATTTTCAATATATTAATTTTTAATGTTAATATATTATTTAGATCTCTAATATAACATTTCTGTATCACTAATATATCATATATATGTTCTATTTTTTGACACAAATTAATATAAATAATTGAACATGGCAAAATATTGTTTAAATCTCTAATTTTTCATACAGATACACCTTTTATATCTCTAAAATACTATTTTCATTGAGAATATATTATTTTTAAATGTCAATTTATTGTTTGTGTCTCTAATATACCTTCTATTGTTATGAGCCTACTGTTCAAAAAAAAAAATACCTTCTATGTTTTATTTTGTGGCACAAATTAACAAAAAAATCAACTTTGACAAAAGGATGTCCACTTATATAGGACTTTTATATATTAAATTATGACAAAATAACAAAATTATTGTAGTTAACGAGGTGGAAAAAAAATATGCAAATACAATAAAACATGAGTAAGTTCTTATGACAGAGATCACTGAATTGTTAGGAATTTCTGCTCATTCTTTATTATATTTGTAAATTAATTTTAAGGGAATGAGTGAACTAATCTTTTAGATTCATACACTGTTTAAATATCTAATCTACAATTTTTAAATTTTATTTTATGACACAAATTAACAAAATATGGGAAATTATCTATAAAGTGATTTGAATTTTTTTAACCCCATATAGCCAAAATATTGGGAATAAATATAATTTTGAAGAAAAAAATACCATTTAATTTATTAAAGAGGTCCTTCGGGTTAGATCACTGTGCGATCTAGGGTTCTTGCTCCACATGACAGAATCCGTTAGGAGGGCAAGCCCAGCATGGGACGTACCAACTGCTAAATTAACCACGGTGCACGGTGAAATCCATTCAGCACACAGGACCACCTCGGGACGATCAACTTAGATTGAAATGAGTATATAAATAGTTATTGAGAAGTCTTAATTTGGAGGGTGGGACTAAAGATTATTTGTTAGAAACCGGAAAAAAGTTAGCGTTGTTTATATTATACCGCTTAAAATAATAAAATTTCTAAAAATAGCAATTCTCATGCCAAATAAAATATATATAATATATGGGCCAAACTGGATTTTAGTTTATGGTATTTTATTAATAAAATATTAACTTGAAAAACAAAAAAAGTTTTTCAATCAAAAATCTTAAAGTTGATTATTCTTAACCCCATATGGTGTTTAACAATCAAAGAGTGACCAAATACTATTGTTTCAATATTTACTCAATACATCCTCATACGCTTTAATGTTAAAAAAATATATAATATTTAAAATAATAATTGACATATGATAACAAAGTGAACATTATATAATCAACATAATAATAATAATATCATATATTACTTATGATATTTTTTAATATAAAAAATACATAAACATCCGAAATAATAATTATCATATACTTAGTAAAATAAGTAATGAACATTATTGAATAAATATATGTAATAATAAAATATTAAATTATATCAATTATAAAAAATACCCTTTAATTTATTAAAGGGGTCCTTCGGGTTAGATCACTGTGCGATCTAGGGTTCTTGCTCCATAGGACAGAATCCGTTAGGAGGGCAAGCCCAGCAGACGTACCAACTGCTAAATTAACCACGGTGCACGGTGAAATCCATTCAGCACACAGGATCACCTCGGGACGATTAACTTAGAATGAAATGGGTATATAAATAGTTTTTGTGAAGACTAAACTTGGAGGGTGGGATTAAATATTGATTTGTTTGAAACCGGAAAAAAAGTTACAACGTTGTTTATTATACTTCTTAAAATAATAGAATTTCTAACAATAGCAATTGTCAGCCAATTAAGTTAATCGGGTGGCTAAGAATGTAGCACGAACTCAAGAAAAAATTCCAATACAAATTTATGTGTGTTGATAATTTCCCAATGAATTCACTTGAAATGGTCATAGTTTACTGACAAGACCGTGATATGAAATGTACAGTTTGTAAAAGAATGATTAGGGTTAATGTAACAACTATTTTTCATCTTTTCATAAAGACAGAAACGTTGAAGGTCATGTGCCCACAAATTGACTATTCCATTCAAAGTATCTTATGGTCTTAGCAATATAGATTAATCATATCATGTGCATATGCGTGACTCACCTGACAAATATTTTAGATTTAGATTTATTTGCTAGTTCTTTACATGCATTCTGTTTTCTTGCAAGAGACATGATTTCATAAAGCGGGTCATACAATAAAGTCACTAAGCTTACAAATTCTAATATGAAATTAAGTACAATATTATTTATTCAGAATCACCTGTCTAACTATTTGAGCCAAATTTTATTGATATAAGGACATTCAAATTAAAAAAATTCATATATCAGACTAAATTTCTTGTAATATTAAGTAAAATATAGAAGTAAATATAGAAGTAAATGTGAATCTATTTCTTTACCTCCATTACAAATAAGTAATAACAACTCAAAACATAATCAAACTAAAACATTTCTTTTAATATTTATACAAACAACTCTATAATTGATAGAGCCTATATCCAACAAAAGATAACAAAAATCAAAAGCCCTAATTATAAGAATGTATCATTTTAAAGCAAAAAAGGTTTATTACCATCTTTCAAGATGGAAATCTGGCCTTCTTTGAACAACAGATCTTCATCCAACGACTCGACTCTCTTACTCAGAAAATTATTATTATCAACCAAATTTTTATTAATTTTTCTCAAGTTAGAAATTTCTTGAGAGTTCAAATCTCTCTCATCCAAAACCGTTTTGAGCATGAATCTTGTTGCGCTGAGTTCTTTCACAGCTTCCTCTAATTCCTCTCTCAATTGATTAATCCTCTCGTCTTTCTTTACCACCTGTTTACAATCCAATTACCACTCAGTTAAAAGTCAAAATTATTAAGACAAAATTAATGAAATATGTTGTGAAATTAAATACCTGAATTTCTAAATCTTTGGATTTGTAAGTGAGACAAGAAAGCTCGTCTTGCAATCTTTGTATCTCGCTTTGTAACAGATCGTTTTTTCTGATTAAATTCGCTATTTCTTCTTGCAATATTTCATTTTCTTCTTCCTTTGAGAATATTTTCTCTCTCAAAATTTTATTTACCAAAACCTCTGCTTTTAATTGCACTTCCATCTCACCCTAAAATTACAGAAAAAAATCAAAGAACTTAAATATATAAAAAAATTAAAAGATAAATATACTTTTTAAATTTACCTCTGTTGAAATATTCTTATCGATTGAATTATCTGAATTATTAGATTTTTCATCCAATACAGATTTAATGCAATGCAAACCCCTCTTTAAACCCTCAACTCCTTTTCTCACATTCTCACACTTCAAACTATACTCCAACAAATCAAACTCCTCCAAATTTCCACAATCCCCCCTATTATTACCAAAATTCCTAACAAACCCTAAAAGCTCATTATTCAACTCGCTCGATTCATCAATCAAACCAAAACATTTCTTCTCCAAAAACTCAAACCTAGTTGAAATTTCGCCCTCCAATTTAAAACCATTTCCCTTTTTAACCCTCTCCAAAAGGGAAACATTCTCTCTCCTCAAAGATTCCATTTCCACTCTATATCCCTCAATCTCTCTCCTCAATTTACATTCCACTCCTGTAAGCCTCAAAATCTCCTTATCAACAAAATCCCTATTATTACTATTATTTTTATCATTTAATAAACTATTTATACTCTTTTCCTGCTCATTACAGATCCTCTGAAGCCTCACGACCACCTTTCGCAAGCCCCTATTCTCACTCTCTTTCTCCTTATAACAAACTCTGAAATGACCTAATTGCCCCTCAGATTCACTAAACCTCTCTTTAAACCCCGTTAAACTCTCCTCAAGCTCCAAATTCTCATTTCCCAACTTTTCCAATTCCGCCTCGATATCTGTGATTCTCATTCCCGATTTTTCCTCCTTGGATTTCAACACGCAAACCTCTCTCTGTAGAGACACATTTTGCTCAGCCAGCTCTCTCACTCTCTCTCTAAGCCGTTTCTCTTCTGACTGAAGCCTGTTGACTTTGGTCAACCAGTCTTTTTCAAGATCGGACTGGAGAGCGTTCCTCGTTTCCAGTTCCATTCTTGAGATTCTTTGTTTTTCCTTTGATTTTAATCCCTCTGAGAATCTGGATTTTATTTGCGTGCATAATTCTCTCGCTAAGTATTTCCTCTCCTCGTTCAAATCATGAATATATTTAAACAACGACTCAGCCGTCACCTGTAAATCAATTAATTAATTAATCCACGTAGTTAATTAATTTACTCAAATATTAAACAAATAATTAAATATAATAAGGAAATGTAAATTAAATACCCCTTTCGCCCTTAATAAATCAGGATCAAAACTCTCATCTGACAGAACCCTTAATCTCTCCTCAGCCTCCTTAACCTTCATCATCAAAACCTCATCAGAATCGTCAGAAAAGTGATTTGACCAAAACGCCCTTGGACCAGTATCCTCATAAATATCCTCCACGCTAGTAGCCGTCGTCTCCGATTCAAAATCCTTTATAAACGGGTCCGCAGTGGACCTGGTGCGTGGAGGCTTCCGTAGACCGAGGAAGGGTTTGTTGTTTGTGTTGTCAGAGAAATTGGAGCTCTGATTTTCGTGCTGCTCGCCTTCTATGAACACGTCTAAGTATTTATTCTGGCTTGCACGGTTTTTGATGCGGTTTGGACGGGCTGGAGAGGTGTGGGATCCGTTTGAAATGGAGAGATTGTTGGAAGAGTGGGATTGCTCTGATTCTTCTTCCCTTTCTGGCGTCACCAAACGCTGACTGTACAAAAAAAAAAAAAAAAAAAAAAAATCAGATTTTATCTTCAAAAAATTGGCAAATTAAAAATAAATACACAAAAAAAATCAGATTTTATTGGCAAATAATGTGCCATAAAATATAAAAAAATAAAGAAAATGTTAAAATAATTCATTTCAAGGTGAAAACAACATATTGAACTTACTGGATTGGGCAGTTATGAGTAAAATGGTTTGAATTTTGAAAATTGAGTGGCGATTCATGAAAATCTCGATCGTCCAGATCATAATAAGTGGCTGGAGATGAGAAGGAGAGGCTCCTTCTGAGATGCGGACTGGAGATCTCCTGTTCGGCGGTGTACCGCTTTCTCAGCTTAGAATTTGAAACGTCAGGAGTTTTCGACCCGTTATAATGATCAAGTTCCGGAAGGTTCTTGTTTCTGTTAGGTAATGGAGGCGTCCTGTTGGTATCGTCGTTTGAGTTTGAAGATGATTTGAAGAAGAAAAATCTCCTCATTTTTTGGAGTTGTTATCAGTTTTAAGTAAATCTGCGAAGAATTAAAATAGGTTTGGGATTATTGACATGATTTATGCATATGTTGATTTAGACAACTTCAGTCAGGAAAATGATCGAACAGGTTGTGAGCATGGCGTAAAAACTAGAAAGTGGAATGTAACCTACACACGTGTTATTGCAAAATCTATCAAGAATAGGAGAAACAAGACAGAAAAGAAGGAGATTTTACAACAACAAAAGGTAAAATCTTATCTTGAAACTTGAAAGGTAAAACGAAGCAGAACGATGGGTTTAAAATTTCAACAATCAAGAAAAGTAAAGACAAATCATCAAAGAATTGCTGACTTCTAAATAAAACGAGAACAATCTGAAACCAAATCGAAAAAAATCACAATAAAAAGAAATGGAACAGAAACCTGTATAAGCTTTCAGACCAGCTGAAAGAGCAAAGATTGAAGGAGTTTCTTGTCCAAAAACACTGAATCTTATCTTCTCCAAAACCAGTGAATCTAATCTGTGCAAGAACTAATCAAGATCAGAAATGAATAATCGGAGTAATTTTCACAGATGATTTCTAATCATTTCTGATTTCTTTTTATTTTCTTTCTTTATTTGTCAATTCGACTTTGAAATTAAAATTAAACAAATCTGAAAGTGTCAAGTGAATTTACTTATTTGCCCTGGACAGGACTGTACTGGTAAACGAAATCAAGGGCGTCTATTGGGTGGCAATCATGTAATTAAACTACAACTCGGTGGTCTCTTTCTTTTATTGCTGATTTTCGACCGTTCAAGTTTTCGTCCGTTTCAGAACAATTAGTGGGGCCCATTATGACATTAAAAGAGAAATGATTTACCAATTAACTTTTTTGGTCTTTGGTTAATACAACCTTGAATTTAGAAATATTTGATATTTTAACCTTATAAAAAAAAAAGAAATATTTGATATTTTTTTACCTGTAATAGCAAGAGTGTTGAAGAGTTTTTGTAGAAAAATGCTTTGGATTTAGTTTAACTTTATTTAGGAGCGGGCAAATATAGGAGCGTTATTTTTTGAATAATTGCCGCTCAAAAGGCCTTAATGATTTCTTTTTAATCTTTTGTGGGGCTTAAGTGGGCCTAATATGCATTTATTTTAAGTTCACAGAGGGGCCACACAATAATTTGTTATTAATAGTAGTCAACAATTATTTTGTCCTTTTAACAAAGTCCTTATATCATGACATGATATGATTATATCATGAAATTTCTAATCTAGGAATTTATTATATCAAATTCTTATGTGTTCGTTGTATGATTTTTTATCCGAATTCCAATTCATGCGTTCTGTTTAAAAGATTTTTTTTTTTTTGTATCCAAGGTTCTGTCCGTGTGCTTGTTTATATGAGACTTCTTTTCCTAATTCAAATTCCAATTTACGTGTTTGTTGTTTATATGTCAATCAAATATAATCTGATAGGTTAAGTTTCTGCATATCTGAACATATGTAGTATTTAGAAATCAACTAAATAATTAGAAAACAATTAATATTTTAGAACATGAGGGAATCAGATAGAGCTAATACAAATTGTAGCCATCATATCGGCTAATCAAACCAATAGGGAAATATTGATCATCATTTAACCCTCATTTTTCAAAAAAATGATTGCATCAAAAAAGCCAGAAAACAAAATCAATAGGAATAAAAGAAACTTAAAATAGCAAAAAATAGATTGATAAACAGAGAAAGAAAGGAGGGCATCAGATCTCCAAGGTGATTGGAAAGGTAGCATCACTGTTAATCAGACACAAATTGATTCCTCATTTTGCCCTCATAATAAAATCCATTTACAACTAAATCACTGAAACTAAAACTCTGTTTCAAAACTATTTACAGCGCTGCAGCAAAACGACTTTGGCGCCATGAGAGAAGAAAATGCAAGAGAGAGAGAATAGAGGGAAGAACGATTTGTATATAAGCTTAGGGTTAGATAGACGTTAATTATCAGCCGTTTGATTTAGGTTAGATTAAATCTGAACTGTTTATTTTTATATGATCCTTTTGTCACAGTTTTGGGCCAAAAATCTAAGTTACAATCCATTATTTAAGGTCTAAATATTAGCTAATATTGTGTTTCTGGCCTAATTGGGCTTTGAGTCCAGTTAGTTATACAAGAAACAATCGAATTTTATTTCTTTAAGCTTGATTACCACATTTTAACACTTTTAAGCTCATACATTCATTCTTTCAAAACATATAATCTATAAAATTATCTTCTAAAATCATGAGAGTATTGAATTTGTCTAACACAACTATGCTTTATTCTAATTTCAAATAGATTTGACATTTAAATTTCAAATAAATAATTCAAACATTTTCACTTTTGGAAGGAAAATTAGATATCTATAATTTCAAATTATTAAATTTAATATTTCATTATTTAGAAACAATACATTGGACATTTGTAAATTTATAAGTAAATTAAATTATTGGGCTTTTTGATAGAGTTCATCAAATCATGCCAATAAGATTCAGAGGCCGTATAATCTCTAACTAGATAGTACCAACTTGGTACTACCAAGTATTGGTGTTTTGATTATGACAAAAGTGAGACAAAGATTTTAAAGTTTAAAGTAAATAATACTAGGAATGCTCTATAATCTAGTTGATAGAGCCTATTGTATGTAAATAAAATAGAATGAATCAACAAACACAATATTATTTAGCACGTATTTATAGAGTCTCTCAGCATCAAACATGGGTTGATTCTAAAAAAAGTAAACAATACTAACACTAATTCGATTAGAAGTGAGAGTAATTAGGTTTAGGGTTTAGGTCATAATTAAAAAAAAAGCGTCTCTCTTCACACAGAACTCAAAAGCTTGTAGATGAAAACCATGGTGATATAATCATAGAGGGGCCGAATTTGATCTGCGAAAGTGGCACTTTGGTTCTTCCATGGACTCACATTGCTCAGCCACTTCTTCCTTGAAAGTAGTAAAGAAAAAAGGAAGAAAAAAGTAAGACAGAAATAGTAGCCTATGATATAATCATATAGTGTGGTAAGAAAAAATCAGAGTTAAGATTGACAAAAAAAAAATGACGAAGGGGCAAAAAATGCACCTACTTTACAATTAAAGAGCTGAAATAAACAGAAAATTAATTATGGGACAAAAAAATGCACCAGCTCAATTAGACTCTTCACTAGAACTAGCATGGAATTGTTTCTCCTTTTCACTTTTTTGACCCTCCAAATTTGAAACTCAAGAGAAAAAAAATGAAACTCAAGAAAGAAGGTAAGAAAACTAAATTAATCTTCCCCTTAATTCTTTGACCTTAATAAGAACTTTGTCATGGAAGTTTGTCCCACCCAAGATTTTGCGAGAATTTACCTTGTTAATTTTCTAATTTTCACATAGGCTTTAGAAAATAAACAAAAAAGTGGTCCCAAAAACAAAAATACCTTTTGTTGTCTCAGTCTTTTGATCTCCTCTTCCAGTCGTGTGATCTTATTCTCTAGCTCATTTGTATACGCCTTTGGCATTTCCGATGCAATCATTTTTTTTTTAAATTTCAACGGAAGTTACTAAATAACAATTTTAAGAAAAAATGAAGTATTTACTTGTTTTTAATGACAAAAAGAAAAACGAAAAGAGGACTCACGAGTTTTCTAGCGCGAGATCGAGCGGCCGACTCGCGATTTTTTATGAGTCTTTTCTGCTTCCTCTCCACCACCACCTCCTGCTCTGAGTTGGTCTGCCGGCGCCGTCTCTGAGCGGTGACATGAGGAAGAGAAACAGCTCTCGCCATTAATGGAGGCGAGACAATATAACCACTCGGAAAGCCATGGAAGCTTTGTATGGCTAATATCTCTTGATTATGAGGCTCGTTTAGATTCATGAAGTTGATAGAGAGTTGATGTTGGTGGTTTTTGTTTCCATGGTGAGAGTGAGATGAAGATGACATTCCTTAATTAGGGTGATTAATTTTGAATTAAGGCATAGTTTCATTCTTAAGCTTAGCCCAACAAAATATCATTTATACCCCTGCAGAAGTGAAAATATCATGTTCACCCCTATTTTAATGTATATCTATACTACATTATAGCCCTTGTCTCATTGGTGTGTAAAGTATACCAGAGTAATGACTTTTTTACTTAAAAATGACTTTTGGGTTATTTTAATCATCTTTAAAGTACTGAATAATCTTATTCTTGTATTATTATCAGAGTATATGTCACATTTTTTCTATTAGGAAAAATCAAGAATGTTTAATTAACTATTTTGTAGATAATGGAATGGAGTACATGTTTGGGGGTGTAAAACATTCAATTCCGTATTTTGAAAAAAAAAAGAGAGAAATATTTTCAAATACACAAAAATAATTATGATGACAAGTTTAAATCATATATGTTTACTTTTGTTTCAAGAAAATATACTTTCATTTTTATGTAAAATAGGAGAGAGATAATTCGCCTGAAACACTTAATTAATTCCATATCTTGTAGGGCGTTTTAATTAGTATTTTGAGCTTTCCAATGGAAAAATATGAAATTGTCCATTAAAGGCAAAAGGCAATATGCAGCTTAAAAAAGAAGGCAAAAAGCAATATGGCTCATGGAGAGACAATATGCAGCTTAAAAAAGAAGACAAAAGGCAATATGCAGCTTAATATGTTTCACAATATTATTTGTATTTCATCACCCACTATGTAAGTTAATTAATATATAAATCAGAATAGTAAGCATCAATATAATAAAAAGCATATATAGTGTCTCCTCATTTCCCCACAAAAGCATTATATATAGATCACCATAGCATCATAGAGGGTGTAAATACAAAAATATTGACATCATAGGAGGTATAAATATAAAAATCATGACATCATAGAGGATGTAAATACAAAAACATAACATCATAGAATATGTAAATAAAAATAAAAATAAGGAAAATTAGAAATCACGTCAGGATACTATAGCGACCCTATAGCGATGGATCAAAATTATATACTGTTTTCTCACGTTCCTATATACGCTATATACTGTTTTCATTTTTTTAAATATATATTGTTTACCGAATGAATTTTTATATATTGTTTGTTTTCAATTTATATATTTGTATATACTGTTTTATAGAATGAATTTTTATATATTGTTTGTTTTTAGTTCATATGCTTGTATATACTGTTTTCAATTTTTATATATTGTCACTACAGAATCACTACAGTAACATCATGTAGTATAAGCTCCCTAAATATAATGCTAATGATACAATAATAATAATAATATATATGACATTTAAAAAAAATGAGGGGACAAATTATAGTTTTTCTAATTTAAAATAGTTGGTACGGTGTTGGAATCTAGAGGCAAAGAGTGTCTCCTTGAAAATACACAGCCCACAACACGGAAACAACCAAAAATGGAAAAGAAGTGGTTAAAGCTTAAAAGATGTATAATTTCATTTATACCCCTCAAAGTCTATAAATATTAGAAAATAATATGGACAGAAAAAATTATTACTTGCTACAGAAAAAATCAATCTAAAATGACTTTTTTATCCATATTAAATAGATGTATGTTTTATGGGAAGCAGAATCCAAATTACCTCCAAATCAATTAGTATAATTTTGTTTTTAATTTTCAACAGTGAAAATAAATTAGCATTGGATTTATTTTCCCTCTCTAGCCCTTCGGCTATCTTCAACAAGAAGATCATCCATGCTCTTGTCTTGCCTTCCAGCTAAATAATTGACTTTTTAGTCAAACAAATTCTTTTTCCTTCAAGGAACACTATTGTCACGACCCTTTTATTCAATAATTGCAAAACATTGGACTTCTCCTTATAGCATATTTTTTTTGCAATTGATTGTGTTCAAATGTAACTCTTTTTTATAATAGAATCAGATTGAATACAATAATTAATTTTTAAATGGTTAGTCTTTTTTTAAATAATTATATATAATAATTAGACAATTCACGAATTCGAGTGTACAAATTTGCAATTGAGCACATGCTAGTCATATATGAATGTTGGAGCACATGCTAGTCATATAGGAATGTTGGTACCAATTCTTGTATTGGGAAATAGTTCAGTGAAGTCATTGGTTTGAGTAAATATTTTGGATCGAATCAAGAGACAGTGAAAGCTAACTGAGCTATTGATAATATTGTGCCTAATAATTCTATTGAATCTAGTTATGTAATGTGCTTAATCCACAGTATTGTGTCTAATTCACATGATAATTTAGTGAAAGATGAGTCTTAATATTTTTAAATAAATCTCATAAGTCATACTCAACTTATATTTTAATCAAGTTTTTAAAATAATAAAAATAAGATGAAAATACTAAGATTAATAACATTCTTGATTCAAAAAAATTATAATACTCTTTTTCAAGACAGGGGGGGAAGAAGAATTCAAAATTTATTTAAAATATGCAATTAGCTAAATTAAATAGATCAGGAAGAACAACCAAGTTGGATACAAATTTCTCTCCAATTTAATTTGTTTGATTAAACATTGATATGACTAAAATATCTCTCCAATTTTGTATTGTTAGAGGATACAAATCTTTCTAATTTATTGTAAAAGATATATTCAAGATTATTTTCATAAAATATGTATCTATTTAATACGGATAGAAAAGTCATTTTAAATTGATTTTTTCCGTAGCAAGTAATATTTTTTTTCTGTTAATATCACTAGTCATAAATATTAGGAGCACCCTTAGAAAATATCATATATGCCCCTAACGAATTAAACGAACTTCGTGACAGTAAAACTTAAATTCTCCATAAATTGATCTTGCAGTGTAGGGCGAAAAAATAAAAAATGTAAGTGACGTAAGAATATTTTGGATTTGGAGCTAAAATCATAAATGATTAATACTTCCTAAAAGCTAAACTCATAGATGTATGCATGATCTAATTAGCTAAATTCTAGACATGCAACTAGGAACTTATTTAAAGAGCAAGAACGTCATTATGATTCCTTCCAAAAAATATGATGCATCTATGCAAAAAGTATGATGCAGCTAGGTTAATAATATTATTTGTTCATTAAACTTCGCAGGGGAAGGTACTATTTAGTTGCAGGGGAAGGTGCTATTTGATTTGGGACGTGATCGATTTCTGATCTGGTTTTATAATTATGGGTTATCATTTAATAAAATCTTTTGATATGTTATGGGATTTATATTCTAATTAGTTATACTACATCTAAATGAAAGTAGTGGAATCTGCTTATATTTTTCGAAAAAAGGAAAAAAAGAAAACTTTGCAAGGTAATGGAATATGCTTCAATCTTTTTGTAATGAGTTATTTTCAAATTAAAATTAGCTTAAATTCAATCTGATCTATAAGAAATGCCGAGATATGCATATGTTTGTTCCATAGGATATGCCAAAAATGACCATTCAAGTTAAACATAATTAATTAGAAAATGGTCCCAAATGACAAATAAACTGTCGACATGGAGTGAGGAAAGCACTAGTACAAGTAAATAGTTTATGTACCACACTAAGTACAGCCCACTTGATATTGAAGAATCATATAATATTAATGTAAAATTAATTAAGCTACACATGGATATTCTGATTCATTTATAATAATCTGACTTCAGTTCTGAGGCCCCCTAAGGTCCAAAATAAAAGAACCAAATATGGTAAATGCAAGTTTTATGAAAGAAGTTATTAATACAAAAATCATCTTCCTAACTATGTTACCCAAAAAACATGGTTTACTGTTAATATATTGTTTTTCTTCGTTTATATTCATTACAACTCATAATACTCTTTTTTGTGTTAATTTATTTTTACATAACACAGAAGATTTGCCATTATCCAGAAAGTACCCAATACCAAAACACTCAAATAAATAAAAGTTATTTTTTATTTATATATGGAAATTGTTAAAATATTAACATACAAGTAAAATTAACAAGATATTAAGTTTTTAATTTTTCTCGTGCTGTTTCTGGGAAACTGAGACATTTTGAAATTAAAAAACAAAAAGAGTTACAATTTGGAGCACAAGTGAATCAGCTTTTTGCATTTCGATGGAGCTGCTTAATGATGCTTTTACTTACTCTAAACAGATATTAATATTTTTCTTTAGCTTTCTGTAGTCCAAGATTCTACCCTAAATTGGCTCCCAGCCACCATTAGTGGTCTCCTTATTTTTCTTGGGTGTAGTTTCAGTTCAATCATTCACTTCAGATAAGAATTTTTTTAACCCTACCATCTAAGATTGATAATTGGTCTTTGTAATACGGTGTGTCTTCCAAAATATTAAAATAAAAAATATATATATAATTTGTCCAAATAACGTAGTATTAATAAAGCTCAATAATCTTTTCAGAATTTTGTTTAGGCCCATATGCATTTTATTAGACCTGAAATTGCTATTTTTAAAACTTTTATTATTTTAAGAAGTATAATATAAACAACGTTGTAACTTTTTTTCTGGTTTTAAACAAATCATTCTTTAATCCCACCCTCCAAATTTAGACTTTCCAACAATAATTTATATACCCATTCTTTTCTAAGTTAATCGTTCTGAGGTGGTCCTGTGTGCTGAATGGGTTTCACCGTACCCCGTTGAAATTTGACAGTTGGTACGTCACATGTGGAGCTTGCCCTCATAGCGGATTCTGTCATGTGGAGCAAGAACTCTAGATCGCACAGTGATCTAACCCGAAGGGCTCCTTTGATTGACTAAAGGATTTTTTTTTTCTTCAAAGAAAATTTTGTGCCAAAAAAATTGAACACAAAAATAGATATTAAAGATATAAACAATATATTGACATTGAAAATAGCATATAAGAGTATTGATATGGAAATTTAGAGATCTAAATGATATCTTATTCATATTGAATGAATTTTGTTAATATGTGCTGAAAAAATAAAAAAAAATTATATTACAGATTTTAAGCAATATATTGACATAACAATAATATGTTGATAATAAAATTAATATATCAAACATTTAAAAGGTTTTATTATACAGAAAAATAAAGATTCAAACAATATTTCCTTCACATTGAATTTTTTTTTTTTTGTTAATTTATGCCAAAGTGAAATATTTGAGATTGAAACAAAATATTGATAATGAAAATAATATATTAGAGATTTATGACGTATTAATATGAAAAATTAGCGAATTTAGTCCTCCAAAATTATTTTACAAATACAATAAAGCAGCAGTAAAAATTTCCTGAATAAGAAGTGTATTAATATGATCTTTTGTGTTGTATTGAATTATATTTCTACTGAAAATATGTCTACTTACATTTTTCTCTATGTTTGTCTGAACTTTGTAAAAGTACTTGGTTAACGAAATTAAGATTGGCATTTCCCTGACAATGCCTAAAAAAATGATATGTATACGCTACGTGCCTTGAATTCAAACAAAATAAAAATAAAAATAGAGGAATATGATTTTATAGTAATTTCAAGAATTGCCAAAAGTTACAGTAATTATTAAGTATTGTTCTACTGCCAATATATTTTTTTTCTTTGACTAATCTTTACAATCTATAATACACTTTTCCGTTTTAATTTTTATCTTTGCATAACAAAGGACTTGTCAACAAGAATTGTGTCTCAACATATTTCTCTTCTCTATGTTGTCTTATGCAATTGTCACCTTTATAAGTCACAACTAAGAGGAGATGAACACAATAATTTTATTTTTTGAAGGAGAATCAACTAAATATTCAATTGATTATGTTAGAAATCATATTCGAAATCAATTTTTTTAAGGATGCTTGTTTTTCTGTTAATGAAAAAATATTTAAAAGTATTTCCTTCACATCGTTTTTTTAGGGAGAAGAAGATGAAGGTTTTATTATATGAAAAAATAAAGATTGAAAAAATATTTCCTTCACATTGAATTTTTTTGTTAATTTGTGCCAAAATGAAATATTTGAGATTGAAACAAAATATTGATAACGAAAATAATATATTAGAGATTTATGATGTATTAATATGAAAAAATAGCATATTTAGTCCTCCAAAATTATTTTACAAATACAATAAAGCAGTTGTAAAATTCCCTGAATAAGAAGTGTATTAATATGATCTTTTGTATTGTAATGAATGTTTTTTTTAACTGAATAATATGTCTACTTGCATTTTTCTTTATGTTTGTCTGTACTTTGTAATATCGTTTGGTTAATGAAATTAAGATTGACATTTCCCCGACCGACCGTGCCTAAAAAAATGATATGAATACGCTACGTGCTTTGGATGCAAAAAAAAACAAAAATAAAAATAGGAATACGGTTTTACAGTAATTTCAAAAATTGCCAAAAGTTACAGTACAGTAATTTCAAAAATTGCCAAAAGTTACAGTAATTATCAAGTACGGTTCTACTTCTAATATATTTTTTTCTTTGATTAATCTTTATAAGCCATAATACACTTTTCAATATTAATTTTTATCTTTGCGTAACAAAGGATTTGTCCACAAGAATTGTGACTCAATATATTTCTCTTCTCTTTGTTCTTTTATGCTATTGTCTTCTTTATGAGTCACAACTAGAGAAAAGCAACATAGTAATTTTATATTTTGTTGTAGAATTAACTAAATATACAATTTATTATTTTAGAAATCATATTCAAAATCAACCTTGAAATTTAAATAAGAGATGTATTTTTTCTGTATTTTCATTTTCTTTTTTACTTCTATGCTAGGAGTTATTATGTTACCGGCATCTGAGTTTCCGAAAATTTAAAAGTAATTTATTTTTAAATTCTCAATTTTAGTTTGATCCAACATGGACGTAATTACCAAGTTATTGCATTTATTTTTTCTAGGGTTGGTTCTTGAACAGAGAGGTAAAAGAGATGCAATTTCAAGCACAAGTAAATCAGCCTTTTTTTCGACAGATAAGTAGATTAGCTTTTTTTTCTTTCATCTTATGTAACCTAGATTATAGATTACTCTTAGTACAAGTAAATCGGCTCTCAGCCACCATCGTTGGCCTCTCTAGTCTCTTATGATGTGCCAGTATAGAGAAATTGTTTAATGTTCAATTAAAACTTTGATTTTAATTTGTTCAATCTACTGCCATTTCTTAATTGAGGCTTAATTGTGTCAGTCAATCAGTACCGGTGTTGAGTTATGTTCAGGTGAATTTAGGTGTTTTATGCTCAAATTAAAGTGAATTTAGGTGTTTTATGCTCAAATTAAACTAAATTGAGTTAATGTTACGACTCAATTATATCATAGGGGATTTTCAACTGAACAAATGAACAGAGACCTGATTATTTATTCAATTCCTAATAAATGACTATAGTTGCACAAGACGAAATGAAATTTCTCAGATCCAAACCGAGTTACATTACATACTCAGAAAAATAGGTACATTTTAAAACCAATATTAATCTCTCAACTAACATTTCCAAACACAAACTATTACCCCAACATATTATTAAACACTCAACATTTCTCCAATAAAACTACTCCCCAAATCACCACGCCCTCTCAACACAACCAACCAAACAACCCACTCAAATCACCATAAACCTTCTCCATAAACCCTAATTCAAGTAAAACCCTAACGCCTTTTTGCGTGCCTTTTCCCCTTCTTCCTCACATCCCTTTCAGACTCCGAGTCAGACTCCGATTCCGATTCAGACTCAGACTCGCTCGAACTACTATACTTCTTCTTCTTCCTCCTCTCACTCCTCCTGCTCTTCTGCTTCTTCCTCTTCCTTCTCTTCTCCTCTGAATCCGTCGAACTATCACTCAAACTACTCTCCGACCCCTCACTCTCACTCTCACTCTCACTTTCACTCTCACTCTCTGTATCAAACACTGAAGCCTCACTATCTTCGCCATCTGAGTCTTTTTTTCTCTTGCTCTTACTCTTCTTCTTCTCTACCTTCATCTTCTTCTCCAGCTCGAGTTTCTCCGATTCTAAACTCGTTCCATAAAGAGGAGTTTTCAGCTTAGGGTTTTTCAGCTGCTGAGATCTCGACGGCCTGGAAGTATAAACCCTCTCATTCTTACACTCGTAAGTCCAGTGGCCGGACTGGAGACACTTCTGACACTGCGCTGCCGTGGCCACGGCGGCGGAGGCGGCGGAGGCGCCGCCTTTAAGGTCTTTCCTGACGCCGAGCCGGACGGCCTTTTCCGTGCTCATCAAATACATCTGACGCTTGGCTTCCTTTCGTTCTTGCCATCGGCTCGGGCCTTCTTCCTTCTGGCCGTACGCGTTCACGTTCCGAGCCGCCGCCGTGGCGGCTCGCTCCGCCTGAGCGCGGCTCAGACCCTTGGCGGCTGTTAAGGCTGCAGCCTTTATCCGATCCGCCGCCGCCGCGGCTTTCTGCTCGTCTTTGTTCGACATTGTTGGTCTCAGCTGAGCTGAGCTGATTAAAATCTGTTGATACAGATCGTAATGATTGAATAATCGAAATTGAGAGAAAACTATCGAATTGAGGATCAGGATTTAGCAAATGAATCGAAAGAAGGAGCGAGAGATGAAGATTTACCTCGAGAAAAAATCGTCGCTCGAAAAATCGAAACTGTATCCAGATTTTGCGAACCCTAGATTTCTATTATTGGCTAAAATCGATTTGTGGCCTTGGTCAGTCGAGATTCAGAAAGAAGAAAACAAATTCATAGTCTGTCTGATAAACCGGGAATTAAGTTCCCCGTTTGATAAAACCAGGAACTGAATTCCCACTTATTAAATGGGCCTTGTGTTAATTTTAAATGAAAGGCCATATAAAGGCCCATTTTGTAAGGACTGAAGCTTTCTTTCTTTCCCTCCCCCAAAAGAGAAGCAAATAATAAACCATAGTGGACTGAACTCAAGCCATTTCAATGGCGAAAAAGAGGAAACCCGAATCCGAATCCGAATCCGAATCCGACTCCTCGTCTTCTTCCGGCTCCTCCGGTGAATACGAGTTAATCGAAGAAGAAGTCGAACTAACCGACTCGGACTCGGATTCGTCCTCCTCATCCGAATCCGAATCAGAGCCGGAATCCGAAAAGAAGAACGAGAAATCATCCGACGGAGCCGACGACGATGAATCGACAGACCCGACTGGCCGTGAGGCGATCAGGCGGCTGGTGGAGCCGTTCAGCAAGGAGCAGCTCATGGAGCTGCTCGCCGAAGCCGCCATGCGAAACCCTGAGGTTCTGTCGAGCATTGCGTCGTCGGCTCAGTCGGATCCGGAGCATCGCAAGATATTCGTGCACGGGTTGAGCTACGACGCCAAAACGGAGGATCTGGAAACGGCTTTCTCTCAATTCGGGCCCATTCAAGAGGCCTGTTCAACCTTTTTACTCCACAAATTACTCAAAAATGTGGATTTGTGAATTTTAAGTGAATTTTGTTCAATTTTGATCAGGTCAAAGCTGTGTGTGACAAAAACACAGGACGGTGCAAGGGATACGGATTCGTCCTCTTCCAAAACCGAATCGACGCGCAAAAGGCACTCAAAGATCCGCAAAAGCGCATCGGCGACCGCGCGGTGTCGTGCCAGCTGGCGTCACGAGGGCCCCAGCAGAAACCTAGACAGCAAGCTAATGTTGGAACTGATGTTCAGCCTGCCGGTAATCTTGGATTTCTTGGTGCGTTTAATCATTTGGCTGGACTCGGTCTACTGAACCAAACTGGTACGCCTCATGCTGGTGCCGTACCGAGTAATCTTTTGGGTGGACTTGGTCTGCTGAACCAAATTGGTACTGGACAGAGTAATTCATTGGCTGGACTTGGTCTATTGAACCGGAATGGTCTGCCTGGATCGAGTAATCCTTTGGCCGGACTTGATTTACTGAACCAGACTGGTGCTGGAAAGAGGAATTTTCAATTTCAGCGCTAGGTTTGTTTTTTTTTTTTTTTTCTAATTTACTTTTTGTTTGTATATTGCTTGATATTTGTTAGTTTAAATAGGATTTGATTAAATGTCATTTTAAATTAGTTTTTGACAAATATGAGAAATGATCAAATGCTGATAATAGGATATTTTTTTATTTCTTTTTCAGTTTGAGTGTCGTTGCGGGAGGGCGAAATAGTAACTTTGCAAAAGAATATTATCTTGCTGGCCCGACTTGATTAGTGTAAGTCTTTAAGAAAGTAAAAGTAATTTGGGCTTTTGTGCTGAAATTTGGATTAAAAGAGTTGTATATTCTTTTGGATTTTTGTTTATGGGACGAATTAGACTTTTACCCCCTTTTATGTGATGATATTTATGTTTTGTATATATTCTCCTTTGTTTTTGAATTTTTTGTTTTATTTAACTTCACTACTCTTAGTTCCTTTCCTTTTATGCTTTAATTATCTTTATACTTCAATTATAAAAAATCTTTATACTGGAATTCAAATTTGAAGTATAAGAAGATAGTAATGGTTATACTTAGCATATAATTATTAATTATAGTTCAGGAACTTGGTAACAAGTAATTATGCCAGTCATGCATCGATGTGTCAAATTTAAAAGTTCCAACAACCTGTCATGCTTGTATGTCTAAATTTAAAATGAATTTAAAAGTTCCAACAACCTGTCATCTTTGTATGTCTAAATTTAAAATTATAAAACTACGTAATTTGATTTGTAATGACTAGTTTTCATAAATTATTAAGCATCATCAAGTCACTTATCCCAATGCATACATAATTGCAATTTATTATTAATTTGGGGAGGTTATATCTTAATTCTGAAGCAAACAACGATACTTTTTCTAATTTTCAAACTGCAATTAAACATTTTCTTAGTGCTTGACTAAATTATAGGGCCTCATATCTTGCCTGGTAAAACGGAAGCACTTCTCTCTGTGCATATAAATGCATAAGTATTACTTACTAAGTCTTAACTAGTGAGAAAAATAATTCCAAAGAATAATACATGAATGCATGAGTTAGATAATCATTTTGGGGTACTATATTAGTTTGATAATCCCATCAATTAGGGTTCATAATGACAAGTATGTTAAGAAAAACACTTCATTATTTATTTATGAATTTTTTTTATCAATTTAGTATCAGATTAAGGTAGGCCACTAGCTCTAAGCTAAGCACAACCACTTCATAACACAACCTTTGTAAATATCTTAATAATGATCTCATAATAAATAAGGTTCTGCCAGATTCTTCAAGCAATTAACAAGATTCCACTGCTGGCATAACCAAGGAAAGAGTGATAATCTCTGAAAGTGGGGCCAACAATGAAATGGACACGCTGTCATATATTATTACAACCAGGTCAAACCTGTTAACCAATGAAAGAAGGGTATGTGGGAGAACTGGTATCGTTGTTTAACGAGTCATGGAATCGGATTCTTGAAGTTTTAATTGTTAATAATTAATCTGTCAGAAATGATAAATAATCAAAACTAAGTTAACTAACAAGGTTTATAAGTTTTGTGATCCTTGTAAGTACTCAGCTAATTACTATTGAACTTGAGTCAATTAGATAACCTAACCCAACAAAGAAAAATAAAGGGCACGAAGATTGTCACCATGCCAACTGCTCCTTTTTCATATTAGAAATGAAACCAACAACCAAACATGAGTATTGATGAGAGAATTATGAGATGACATGTCCAAAAAGAACATGCCACATCGGCAAACTTGGTGACATGGCATGATCTCTTTGGCTGAATCCACAAGGGACCAAAACTAATGGCATGTTTCCATTTCCACATATTTCTCTCATTAACATAGTTTAAAGTTCCAAATCCTGCCTCAGATAGAAAATTCATGATTTCAAATTTCGTCTCAGATTTTATATATAGACTACTCATTGTATTTAACATGTTAATCATGAAGCGGGATTTAAAAGCGTGTTTTTTATTGGAGTGTGATTTGAAACTTCGAGCCGGATTAGTCAGAAAAAAGTCGAAAATAAGATTAACTTTTTCTAATTATTTTGGAAATTATAGGAGGTTTGATATGGAGACTTGCCACCTACTAATATCTCTCGTTTTAATAGTACACCTCCAAACTAACAAAGAATTTATGAGACACATCACCAACATTAATAAAAAAATCCAAAATTGATTCATCAAATGAAATCACATTAATTAGTAGGATTTTTCCATGATTTGCTTCATAAGTCACTACAATTTCAAACACTTCAATGATGCATGGCCATGGATCTCGATAGTCTCGTTTCCTTTTTTAAATCACAAGAATTTCAAAGTCTTAGGTCAGCTAAAATGTAGATATCTCTCAGTTTCAAATTCAAATATCAAAATGTCTATTTCAGTTGATGGATATAGCATGTACAATTGGCAAAAAGGTGACTGAATCCGAAAGCAACTTTCTCAATCAAATTAAAAGAATGAAATTTTATTTATGCCACAAAAACTAATTAATAGAAAGCATCTTTTGCTTCAATGTATTTTTCTGTAAGGTAAAAAGATGCCATTAGATTTATGTCACCATCTACAGGTTCCAAAGATAAGTAATGTTAACTTTTCCTAATTTATTTATTCTCTCTTTTACATGAATAATTAAAGCATCTCAATTTCGTTTTCCTTCCATAGTAAAAGTTGCCATTAAAAAGAGATGGATATCTCTGCAAGGAAAAGAGATGGATAGAAAATCTCATCAGTGTAATTGTAAGAGAAGTTTTAAAAAGAGCAATAATAAAATAGTATATTGATGTGGTTGGTTGAGAAAAAAAAGGAATTTTTTGAAAGAAGCCCGACTTTTCCAAATATTAAGAAAAACCTATATTTATGAATTCTTCTTTTAATTTTTTTAGAATGAATTGATATTTTTTTACTTATAAAGGGGTTAACTTTAACTTCTGTCAAACAAACACTTTGTTTATCAAAACACTGTTAATGTATAGAATTCCATTTTTTTTTTTTTGAGTCAAAATGGGCATAGAATTCCAATTTGTAGCGGCTAAGAGAAATTAACTCATTTTACAAGAACCAAAATAGATAATCTAAAGATTCAAGGGTTCTTTAAAATACTTATGACATTAGGGGGTCTTTGAAAAGGACAGTATAAATGTAGGTGACTTTACATGCATATAAGGTCTTTATTAATGCCTTCTTATATACCATACATGACAGTTGATGTGGCCCTATATCAATATATCAATATCATGACTAAACCTTTGTTCATTATACCATTTATAATTTCCACTTACTGGCCTTTCTTCTTTCTTTCTAATGTTCAATTTCAAGTACAAAGCGCAAATACACCATGTGATTCTTCGAAACACTCTTTCATGATCCGCTAAAAGATCATCAATATCATGGCTAGCTCTTCTTTTCCATGTATTCAAATTCTTTTCTTGATCATAAATTCATCCATCTTTGTTCATTCATGGTGTTTTCAATCCAATCAAAACGGGAAATTCAAGCAAAAAACCAATAAATTCTGGGAATTCGAACAACATACTCAAACATGGGTTGAAATCAATCTTCCCTACGATCTAAAATCATGCATAAACGACACGTGCACAAAGGTCGGATCAATCGAGAATCAAACAACAAACGAAGAAACAAACAATCAAATCGACATAAAACAGAAACAATATGAAGAAGAACAGACCATCCATGGCCAAGCCGAGCTTCCGATTAGAAGAAGGGTTTCTTTGAATAGGATGTCAGAATCCTCTGTTTGGGTAACGGGTCAAAGCGGGTCGATTTTTGAGAGGTTTTGGAATGGTGTTCAGTGGGTTATTGCACCGCACGAATTGCCTTCTTTCGCTGGTTTTGCGATTTCTACTTTTATTGTCAATCAAACTATACTCTCTCTTTCAGAAAATGGAATCTTATATCAGGTATGTAAACAAATACTCTTTTTCTTTTTATGTAACTTGATTTTTATTTCCATTTTTTTAACTTAAAACTACAAATTCATTTTGTGAATTTTTTTAGTTGCAATTAAATGAAAATTCACAGCCTTTTTGGAGCGAAACCTTGTTTGTAAGTGGAGAATCAAATACAAATAATGAAGAAATGGATCAAATTCAAATAAAATCTGGTGCAGTGTCTCATGATGGAAAGTAAGTATCAATTAATTACCATGTTTTAATTGTTATTTTATTGTAATTGTTTAATTAGTTTATTCATTTTATATTTATAAATTATTTTCTTTCTCTATTCAGGAGATTATTTTTATCATCAAGGAACGGTTCATTAATTGAAATTTCAGAATTTCAGCCATTCAGGTATACAAATCTCATATTTTCCTCTTAATATTATGTCTATATTCATTTATAATAATTTAAAAAATAATCAATGTATAATTAAAAGGTGGGAAAATCATGGAAGGCCTTTAGGAGGAGATGTTGCTTCAATTTCTGATACTGGAAGTATTAAATCTGGAGTTTTATTCACCATAAGGTATAGAAAAATAATCTCCAAATATAAATCGATCGAATTGAAAACAAAAAAAAATCTTACAAAAATTAAAACTAAGAGTTAATATTCGTGCAGTGCAGTTCTAATGGCGATCTTTACGAATTTGACAAGCAATCAAAACCCTCTTGGAAAAAACATATTTCCACCGAAAATATTTCATTAAAACCTTTCACTGGTTCTGTTATTCATGGATTATTTGGCTCTCAATCAATTTCCATTTTCCTCATAAACAAGGTATTTATGTGACAAAATTCATCAAAACATGTTATAATTTTTCCGTACTTCCATAAATATATGAAAATATTTTATTTCTATAAGTAAGATAAAATGTCTATTATGTGCTGAAAGTAAGTTAAAGATCAACAGGACGGTTTTTTAGTAGAGAGGCGACTGCACAGGAGAAAGTGGAAATGGTCGGTCCACGGTGCACCTAATAATCGGGAATTGAGTTCTATCACTCCTATTTATCAAAATCCGGAAATGGATTCCAGGATTTCTTCTCTCCTCTTCACGACCACAAGTACTGGATTTGTATTTGAATACCAGCTCCCAATCCGCCCTTCAGGTAATTCCCAAATTTCACAAAATTGATGGCTGATTGAGCTCAATTGGATCAAATTAGGATTTATTTAAGCTTGATTGAATCCCCAATTCATAAATTTCACAAAATTGAAGGCTCAAATTGGTGCTTGATTAATGTATGATTTTCTCTTTGAGAAGGCGGAATTCATGGAGATGAAAAGGAAGGAATATGGATCAATCACAATCATCCAAAAGACGCAAAGATCGCACAGAGAATCAGCGGCGTTCAACTCCAGATCGGCCGGACGATGTTCCCTCTCGACGACGGCCGCCTGGCCGAGCTCCATTTACCCGGTCTCGGCGGCGATGAATCCGGCCCGAATCCAACCATTTCCACTCGAAGGAAACAAATCTCAAACAACAAATACGAGTGGTCAGTTATTGACACTCCAGAATCAGAGGGCTGGAATGGCGAGTACTGTACAGAAGATCACGGCCCGATGAATTGCATCCTCGGTTCAAAAACCGATTTACACAATCAACTATCACCTTCAAGAAGAAGAACAGAGGAAGAGAAACAATCAAATTACATCTCAACAATCAAAACCAGAAATTATCAGAATCAAGATCATCAGCCAAACAATCTTCTCTCCAAAAGCATCGAATCAAACTTCAAAATGCGAGTGATGCATTCCGACCGCTCACTATTCCTCATAACGGAAAACGGAATGACCTTCGAATACTTACTAACTAACGGCGTTTGGCTCTGGTTAAGGCACGAGCATGCGACTTCAATGAGAGGAGCGCTGGGAAGCTATAACGGAAGCTTGTACGTGGTTGATTTGGACGGAAATCTGTTTATTAGGGAGAGAGTTGGAGAAGAGCTCTCGTGGATTAATTGTACGGGATTGAAGAAGGGCCGCCACGTGGCCAGTGGAGCCCCCTGGGATGATAATATTAGATTACGTGGAGCCACGTCAGATGATGCGTTGTTCTTTGTTAATAAAAAAGGAAGATTACTACAATTCACAGTACGGCTTGAAGAAAAAAAATATTTGCTGGGTTTTTTTTAAATAAGAAAAAATATTATAAAATTAAATTTGATCCTGTTTGATATAAAAAAACCTTATTTTTATATGCTCAATTAAGATAATAATAATAATAATAATTTTCTTTCTTTTTTCCAAAAAATATTTTTATGAATCTAATCATAATTATTTTTATTACTGTTATTATTATTTTTTTTTCTCTGTCAACAAAAAAGGAAAATTACAACAATTCAGGGTACATTTTCAACTATACCCTTATTAAAACTACAATTTGAAATATTTTTTGTTAAATTTATAATATAACCTTTTTGTAGGTTGCTTTGAGGGCATTTAAATGGAAAGACTGTCAAAACCCGCACGAGACAAGAATCGCATTTATAATCGATCAAGAAATATTAAGACGAAATATAGTTTTTGTTATAGGCAGGAACAACCGTTTATATCAGTACAACAAAATAACAGAATTATGGCACGAACACTCTCAATCCCCGCATTTAATGCTCTCTCTAAACCCCGGCACGGCCATGCGACCGTATCATCAGTCTTTAGCTGGGTCTTTGTTCATGGTCTCGGTCCACGGTGGACTGGTAGAGTACAGGTGGACCAACCAGGAGGGCTGGGAGTGGGTGGAGCACGGTGGACCGAAGAGAGAGGTTGAGTTGGTCATGGTGGGGCCGGGCTTTGTGGGGAAGGATTTGTTTGTGGTTGGTAATGATGGATTTGTTTATAGAAGGAGTTTGGATAATTTGGGGGTTTGGAGATGGGTTGATCATGGCTATCCAAATGTAAATGGTGAGGGGCCTGGTTGTAATTTCGAAGGAAATGTAGGGGTTGGAGGGAAGTTTAGTGGAGAATGCAATGAGAAGGTAGAGAGTTTGATTATGTTTGTCGTTGATAAGATGTTTTATGTGATTTTTGTTTGAAATGTTTAGGATTTAATTTGGGACTTTATTGTGACAGGTGGCAGCTGTACGACCAATACCGTTTTCTGATCACTCTGTGATTTTCGAGTTACAAGATGGAAGGGTAATTAATTAATTAGTTTATCAAATTCATGTAGAATAGCTCTAATCAAGTTATTTGAAGCTTTATTTATAGTTGTGTGTTGTTTTATTTATAGTTGGGTGAATTGAGAAGACAAGATGAAAGCGGTGAATTTGAATGGAGCCGCATGATTGGGACTCCGACGAGCGAATGCATGACAAGTTATTGGACTGCTGTTGCTACTTGAGCAACTTGACATGGTGAAACATGTTTTTGTGAAAACAAATTGGATGTAATATAAAAGAAACACATATATATAGTCAGAATAATTTTGTATATATATATTGTTCAAGATAATAGTTATGATATTTAATTAAGTATTTGAGATCTTAGACTTATAAGTTATAATTCACCATTTATTTAATGTGTCTTACCATCCTAGTTTTGTGATAAATAAATCATCATTATTTTATTGTATATTATATATAGCAAATACTAATAGCATGATGCATTAATATATGAAAGAGTAAATGTTGCATGAAAATGGGAAAAAAATTCAAAACCATCGTAACGGCTGGAGGCCACATTTATTTCATTTGTATTATTCATTAAATTTGATAATTTGAATTCTATCATCTTATCGTTATGAACTTGGACCCAGCCACTCCAATACGCATGAAGTAATGCATGCCCATTTTGGGAAACATAGGATTCGAATCCTGACTTGTACTTTTGCCTCTACGTAATGTGTGATCTGTACAAGTTCTTACATGCGTAAAATATCTGTACATGATTTCATGTACGTAGAAAAAAATATCAGCGTATTTATATTTTATATTAAATATTTATATTTTATATGCAAATGTAGGATAATTAGAAGAACTGCCTAAGAAGAAACTGTTATTGCTGGTTACGGACAATATATGAAAACTTTGAAAAATAAGTGAACAAACAATTATATACGGAATGGAAATTAAATAATCCAACTAAAATAAAAAAAAACGTCACAAATTAATTATTGGAATAAAGAAAGGACAGATGAGATCAGACGGTCAGTTCTACCTGCGTAATCAAATACGAACCGTCCGATCTGGCGTTATCTTTATTTCTACGAGTATTTGTCTGCCCCTGATCTATATTCATTATTCAAGACTTGTTTAACTCTCCACTTCTAAAACATTCGGTGTACATTTAATGTGATGGACAAAGTGTTGAGAGAAGAAACTATGTTGATCGTAGTGGATAACTGCACAGTTTGTACTGTAAGTGATGTTGTGTTTATACTCGAAGTTCCATATTTGGATGCTCTTGGCGTACACGGCACATCAATGAAAAAACTCACACTTCAAGTGCTCACAAATTATGAAATAAATTAGTACAGTTTTTATACAAGTACAATCTTTAACACATCCATCGTTAACAATTATTTTATATACAATATATGTACAAAAATCACAAGTATAATTCCTATTTGTTGAGGTAAATATTTTAAAGATTGGTTTGTATAAACCAAGTGCATGAGTATTACTATTTCATTAAACATCTTTGGAAGTTGAAATAAAATGGCTGACACATGACCATGTACCAAAGGCTTTTGATGCGACTTACCAGACCCAACAAATGAAGAAAATACCGCATAAACACCCACTATCAGATTATCTGATCTCAGCCGTCCAAATGTCATTCTGATGAACTTCAACGGTGGATGTAGCATTGCTGTAATCCCAATTGTGTTGGACAAAACCGAGGTAGTGTGTAGTATCCTTCCTCATTTCGAGACTTTCAAACTTCTCTGTTTAGAATGGAACTGGAGGCAATGGGCTTGGTTGGAGTTTTTGGATTTTGATAATTTAGAATAGCATCTGATTAATGTATATTGAGCTGTGCTTATTTAGGTATTGGTAATTAATTTCTTACATTTATTTAATCCTTTTACAATATTTGAAAACTAATGATTAACATTTTTTAATTATCCTGTATTTTTTTTTGTATATTAAATAACAAGAAATTTAAAATAATAATTAATACACAATTAACTAAATACATAATATTTAATTAAAATAAATAATTGGTACATTGTTAATATATATATTTAACATAAATATAACAAATGATTAATATAATTATATAACTAATACAAGTTAATATTTTATTAATAAAATACCATAAACTAAAATCCAGTTTGGCCCATATATTATATATATTTTATTAGGCATGAGAATTGCTATTTTTAGAAATTTTATTATTTTAAGCGGTATAATATAAACAACGCTAAATTTTTTCCGGTTTCAAACAAATCAATCTTTAATCCCACCCTCCAAGTTTAGTCCTCACAAAAACTATTTATATACCCATTTCAATCTAAGTTAATCGTCCCGAGGTGGTCCTGTGTGCTGAATGGATTTCACCGTGCACCGTGGTTAATTTAGCAGTTGGTACGTCCCATGCTGGGCTTGCCCTCCTAACGGATTCTGTCCTGTGGAGCAAGAACCCTAGATCGCACAGTGATCTAACTCGAAGGACCCCTTTAATAAATTAAAGGGTATTTTTTATAATTGATATAATTTAATATTTTATTATTACATATATTTATTCAATAATGTTCATTACTTATTTTACTAAGTATATGATAATTATTATTTCGGATGTTTATGTATTTTTTATATTAAAAAATATCATAAGTAATATATGATATTATTATTATTATTATTATTATTATTATTATTATTATTATTATTATTATTATTATTATTATGTTGATTATATAATGTTCACTTTGTTATCACATGTCAATTATTATTTTAAATATTATATATTTTTTTAACATTAAAGCGTATGAGGATGTATTGAGTAAATATTGAAACAATAGTATTTGGTCACTCTTTGATTGTTAAACACCATATGGGGTTAAGAATAATCGACTTTAAGATTTTTTCTTGAAATTTTTTTTTGTTTTTTTGTTTTTCAAGTTATTTATAAAATGTATGTTTTTACTCTTCATGAAAGTGATACGATCGAATTGATGAACTAACATAAAAAAATACTAAGAGAATTTGAATATGTGACGACAAGAAAAACTGTGTGACACGTGTTAGTTATTTGCTTGTTTATGGATTAAACGTATCACACAAGTCTTAAAAAAAAAAATCCGTTAATGTAACGCATAGATCTAAGAGCTGTGACTTTATAGAATAGAGTACTTACAGATATCTGTCATTCCTCTTATTTTGTAACTTACAAAAATTTATAAATTTATAGTATTCTCTATGACTTTCTTGTATTATCCATTTTTCTTTTCTTCAAAATTTCTTAATCACGCTAATGCCGTAAAAACATATATTCTCTTATTTATTATATTTAATGAAAAATTATAGTACTTCACATGCTATTCAAAAAATGTCGCCAACATCATAAATATATTAATTTATATGTAAATTAATAATAGAAATTATATACTTTATCAACTACTATAATTTATATTATGATAACATACTATTTTAATTATTTTTATATATGTCAACATATAATATACTGCTAGATTTGTTACTACAATTAACTATAGCAACAAATAAATTCTCCATACATTCCAAATTCTTCTTTCCTACTTTCATACTTTGCATAACTGAATCAAATTTAAAGAATGAAATTAGAAACTCTTTATATAAATTGCAACAATTCAATCAAAAAATTATATAACTTCAGTCTCCATTCATCCATTAAAAAGAGGCAACAAATATTTATTCCACAGTAATAAAGATACAGCAGACAGTAACATTTGACCACATTAAATTACCGCACTCCATCATCATCATCTCAACGCGTCCTCGCCTCGATCCAACGGCCCCAAATCCTTGTCGTATAATAAAACTATGCATATAATCTCACGAAATTATACAGGGGATTAATTCCCAGTACAAAGAGGCGCTTTTGGTATTTCATTTGCTCATAGTTAAAATCGCCGTTTCTGTTTTCCAGAAGATTATTTATTAAGGTAATAAATCGCTCCGCATTCCTTTATTAAAATTCGAAGGTATTGTATGCACTGTAGATTTTGTGCTTGTTTTGGTACTGCTTTGTGTTTGTTTTTTAAGGGTTAATCGGAGGGTTAAGGCGATTTTAGGAGAATAGCGAGTAAGTTTATCTGTGTTTTTACTTATATGTTTTGATTGTTGGTAGTTTTTCGTCGGGTTTTATTTTTGAAGGTGTTTTTGTGTAGAGAAGATTTTTAGTTAGCTGTTCTTGTAGATCGGAAGGGTTTTGTGAATTTGTAGTAAAATATTGTTTGTTCCTACGATAATACCAAAATGCAGGTCGTGTTTCTTGAAGATTTTTAACTATTGAGTTTTTTTCGTGATTTTTTTGTTCTAGGGTTTAGGGTTTGAAGTCGTCGAGTTGATTTCTGCTTCCTTTCTTGTTTTTATTTCTTGAGTATTTACTTTGTTTCCTCAGACTCAATTTTTTTTTTTGTTTACTATCCATCCTTAATTTTTGTTTTTCTTTTCTATTTTGTTCAATTTTTGTTAATCTTTAAACCAGATCTGTGAGAATTTCTCTGTTTTCTCTACTACATCTCTTTGATTAAACAAACTTCTTTCCTACTTACATACAAGAAGTACTTTCAAAACAAAAATCACAAAGCTATTTTCTCCTTTCTCCTATTTTCTCATAGATTTCCACCTTATTTCCCCGTTTTTTTATAATCTTAAAAAAATCTTTAATAAACTGACCAAATTTCTCATAAATCCAACAGGTAAGTTATTAACTCAACCAACCATGGATCCGAACGAAGATCTCCCACCGCCGCCCCCTCCCCCAACCGACGAATCCGGCAGCCCAAAAGGCTCCTCTCCAAAAGGATCTCCAAAAGAGAAGAAACCCTTAACGGATCCGAACAAGCCGAAACGGGTCCCGATGACCCGCCCCGCGACTGCCAAGAAAGGCCAGCCGATCAACCTGTTTTCAAACCACTTCAAAGTCAATGTGAAGTCAACCAATGACGACTTCTATCACTACAATGTAATAATTACATAAATACCCTTTGTTAAATTTAGTAATTCAAAGGGTGTAATGAAATTTTCAAAAAAACACTTAAGTTTTCTGAATATTTTCAAAACCAATTACGTAGTTTCTTTTACAGTGAGGTTTTTTTGATGATATTCAGAGAAGTTAGGGTTTGTTTGAAAATATTCCCTAATAATAATAACACTGACTTAATTTTAAAACTCATCCTTAACTGAGATAATAACATTTAATATTAATAATAAAAGTAATAATTATAATAATAGTAATAATCAGTAATTATATATATATATATATATATATATAGTTTTTTATTTTTTTAATTAATTTTTTGTTTATACAGGTTCAATTGAAATATGAGGATGACAGGCCGGTCGACGGAAAGGGAGTGGGAAGGAAAGTGATCGACAAGCTGAAGCAAACTTACGATTCTATGCTGGCAAATAAGGATTTCGCTTATGACGGCGAGCACAGTCTTTTTACGCTCGGGCCCCTCCCTAATACGCAAAACGTATTTGAGGTCGTCATTTCCGACATCTCATCTGGCCGGTAAGAAAAATGTTAGTTATAATGCCAAAATTGCGAAAAAGTGCCTGTGTTTTATGATGGTAGTTTTGCAATTTTGAAAACCATAGTTAATTCGGAGGATTCTTTTAGTTAATTGAATTAAACAGCAACAGCAACAGCAACAGCAACAATCAATATGTATAATTTATAATTGACTTAAATTGAAAATAATAATAATTATAAATTTTGAATAACAGGGTGGAGAAAGGAGGAGGGAGTCCGGGGCAGGAGAGTCCGGAAGGCGGCAGCACAAAGAGAATGCGAAAACCGTACAACACCAAAACATTCAAAGTGGAGCTGAAACTGGCCGGCCAGATTCCCATGAAGGCCATTCTGCTCGCCATCAAAGGCAACGAGAACGAGCAGTCCTTCGAGGCCTTCAGGGTTTTGGACATTATATTGAGACAGCAAGCCGCCACTCAGTATGATTCCCCCTCAAACATCAAATTTCTCTATCTTTTGAAACAAATTCTAATATATATATATATATATATATATATAGAGAGAGAGAGAGAGAGAGAGAGAGAGAGAGAGAGAGGATGACTGAACAAAATTCAAAAATTCAAAAATTCAAATTTCAACCGTACGGATGGAATATATATATTTGATGATGTTTTGAATGTTTTGTGGGGGTGGAAGTGAAATTTTGATGTTTTACAGGGGTGTGTTTGATGTTTCATTTATTTGTTTATTTTTTGTGAATGTTATAATGATATTTTCTTTTTTGTTTTGTAGGGGTTGTTTACTGGTGAGACAGTCGTTTTTTCACAATAACCCTCAGAATTTCATAGATTTGGGAGGAGGGGTTATGGGATGCAGAGGGTTTCATACCAGTTTCAGAACCACTCAGAGCGGACTCTCTCTCAACATAGGTAATGTGTTCAAAATATAATTAATTATCAAATTAAATTTTGGATTCATCATTCAATTTGGTTGATTTTTTTATTTTATTTTGTAGATGTTTCGACCACTATGATTGTGAAACCGGGTCCGGTAATTGACTTCCTGTTGGCAAATCAGAATCTGAACCACCCCAATCAAATCGACTGGAACAAGGTTTCTATTTCAGTTTCTATTTAAAATTGATGGTTGTTGTATAGTTTTAATTATGAATTTATTTGATTACTTAGGCTAAAAGGACGCTGAAAAGTTTGAGGATCAAAGTCCAGCCAACAAACCAGGAGTACAAAATTGTTGGTCTCAGTGACGAGCCTTGTAACCGACAGACGTAAATCTATTAATCGTTTTTAAATTATTATTACTGTTATATTAATCTGTTTAATACATTCTGATTTATTAATTATTTATGTAGATTTATGATGAAGAATCGGAGAGACGGAGGAGAGGGTGAGCAAGTTGAGATGACGGTTTACGATTACTTTACGAAGGAGAAAAGAATGGATCTTCGTTTTTCTGCTGATTTTCCTTGTGTGAATGTGGGCAAACTGAAAAGGCCCACCTATTTCCCAATTGAGGTAGAAAATTAATAAAATAATTAAAAAATGAAATAATTCTTCTACAGTTCATTACATTATTTTGATTGACCCATTATTTTTGTTTTATTTTTTTCAGTTATGTCAGCTTGTTAGTTTACAAAGATACACAAAGGCTTTGAATTCCCTGCAAAGAGCTTCTTTGGTTGAGAAATCTCGTCAGAAGCCTCAAGAGAGAATGAGAACTCTCACTGAGGTAACTCTCTCTCTCTCTCTCGCTTTCTCTCTCTAAACAACATAAACCCTAAAGAAACCCTAATTTCATTTTTGTTGCGTCAGGCTCACAAGAAGGGGAATTATGACCAAGAGCCTATGCTTAAAGCTGCTGGAGTTCAAATCTCTACGAGTTTCACTGCTGTTGATGGACGTGTTCTTCAAGCCCCTAAAGTCAGAATTTAATAATTATTTAATTTTTAATCATATTAATATTAATATTATAATAATTAATTCTATTTTGATTCATGAACTAAAATTAATACTTTTTTTGTTTGTAACAGCTTAAATCAGGAGGAGACGATCTGTACCCTCGCAACGGTCGCTGGAACTTTAACAACAAGGTAACCAATAATTTAGTAACTAATACATGTTATACCGTCCATTTATATGCTGAAATTAATTAATGAGTAAATTAAATTTTTTATATTCATTTTTTGCAGAAATTAATTGAGCCGTGCACAGTTGACCGGTGGGCTGTGGTCAACTTCTCAGCAAGGTGTGACGCGAGAAACCTCGTTCGTGACCTCATCCGTTGTGCCGGCATGAAAGGAGTCGTAAGTCAGAAGCTCATCTTTTTTAAAAGTTATAAATTAACATTTTCATTTAGTATTTTAATTTTTATAATAATTATTTTTTTATATTTTTTTGGCAGAAAATGGAGCAGCCATTTGACGTGTTTGAAGAGTCGAGGAGCACGAGGGGAGCCGCGCCTAACGTGAGAGTCGACGAGATGTTTGAGATGGTAATTTAAATTTTTGTTGAATAATTTCATTTTATTTCTTGAATAATTTCATTTGAATAATTTTATTTTTCACTTTCTCTTCCTTTAGGTAAAGACGAAGTTGCCAGGCGCTCCCAAATTTCTTCTTTGCCTTCTTCCTGAGAGGAAGAATTCTGACGTTTACGGTATGTTAAAACTACAGAATTATATATATTATTATATTATTGTTGTGTTTAATATTAATGGTTTGAAATTTTGCGATTAGGTCCCTGGAAGAGGAAGTGCTTGGCGGATTTTGGAATCGTGACTCAGTGTCTCGCACCACAAAGAGTTAACGATCAGTACTTGACCAACCTGCTTCTCAAGATCAACGCTAAGGTAAATAAATAAACAATATTATTTAATTTTGTGAATTTGGTTTTATTATTTTCTTTTTTTTTGGGTGATTTATTTATTTATTTTTTATTTGAAACAGCTTGGCGGGATGAATTCGCTGCTGCAGATCGAGCAGATGCCTAACATTCCTATGGTTTCCAAACTTCCCACGATTATTTTAGGAATGGATGTTTCACACGGATCGCCCGGCCAATCAGATCGTCCCTCAATTGCAGCTGTAATTAAATATCATTAAAAATAGTGTTTGTTTATTTTGATTTAATGTTTTGTTGTCATTTTGTGATTTATTTTGTTGGGTTTTTGTAGGTGGTGAGTTCAAGGCAGTGGCCTTTGATTTCCAAGTACAGAGCTTCTGTTCACACACAGTCTCCCAAAATGGAGATGATTGATTCTCTGTTCAAGCCTAAGGGGACAGATGATAATGGCATTGTCAGGTATTTTTATTTTATTTATTTATTGAGAATGTGTCTTTTTTGAATTTTGTGGTGATTTAATGATTTTGTGTTTTTTTATTTTAGGGAGCTGTTGATTGATTTCTATACCAGTTCTGGGAAGAGGAAGCCTGATCAGATCATCATCTTTAGGTAATGATTTTGATTATTATTCATGGATGTGAATTTGATTTTTAATAATTGTTTATTAATATCTTGTATTTTTTAATTATTATTATAGGGATGGTGTGAGTGAGTCCCAGTTTAACCAAGTTCTCAACATTGAGCTGGATCAAATCATGCAGGTAGGTATCTTGTATTTTCTTTTATCAAATTTATCATTATATTTAATATGTTTTTTGTTGTGAACAAGTATACTCATTAAAATAATTTAAAATATTTCAGGCGTGCAAATTCCTTGATGAAAGTTGGAACCCTAGGTTCACGGTCATCGTTGCTCAGAAGAACCACCACACTAAGTTCTTCATTCCTAATTCTCCTGACAATGTCCCACCTGGTAATTACATTACACTTTATTTTATCATTTTTAAATATTTTATTCTTTAGTTATGTTGTGTGTTTAATAATTTCTTTTATTTTTTTTGTTCTCTTTTAGGTACGGTTGTTGATAACAAGGTCTGCCACCCCAAGAACTACGACTTTTACATGTGCTCTCATGCTGGAATGATTGTAAGTTTATTTATTCATCATATATTCTATAATCTTTTCTATCATTTCTTCTTTTTTGTATTATTTTAATATTAATTTTATTTCATGTTCTAAACAGGGGACAACTAGGCCGACTCATTATCACGTGTTGCTTGATCAGATCGGCTTCACACCTGACGATCTTCAGGAGCTCGTTCATTCTCTCTCCTATGTGTAAGTACAAAAAAACATCATAAAATTTCATTTATTGTATAATTTTAAACTAACAACACTCGAATGTTGTGAAATTTCAGCTACCAAAGAAGCACCACTGCCATTTCTGTCGGTAAGTATTCCACATAAATCTAACTTATTTGTTTTTTAACCTGTATTTATAATCATGTATTTGTATAACGTGATTTATTTATTTTGAATTTGTGTAGTGGCCCCTATTTGTTATGCCCACCTGGCAGCAACACAAGTGGGTCAGTTCACCAAATTCGACGACTCTCTGTCTGACACATCATCGAGTCAGGGCGGGCACTCGTCAGGCGGAGGCGGTGCGCCGGTGCCGGAGCTGCCTCGCCTGCACGAGAAGGTGAGGAGCTCCATGTTCTTCTGTTAGGCTGATGGTGTATGGCGCACCCGGCTCATTTGACTTGTATATACAATGAGCTTGGAGGGGTTGGTTTGTTGTTGTGTTTTAGGAGTTTAGAGGGTTTAGGGTCGCAAGTGTGTTTGTTGATTAATTCTCTTTGATGTGGCTGTGTTTATTTTGTGGACTTGTTTTGTTTTGAGGTCCTTGTGAGGAAAAACCTGGAGTGCTATGTGGAGTTGACTTGTGCACGGATTGATCTGCCGATGGATTTGTTTTGTGTAGTAGTAATTTATGAACCATCTTTTCTAGCAGTTTATGTTTTATCAGGTGCTTTTTTCGGTTTTACTCTTTTTCCATCTAGTGGTTTTGTTATTTTATTGGCTCTTTGTTTCTGGTACGGTTTACTGCAATAATGAACTTGGTACTATAGGACGAGAGATGATTTGTTTGGGATGGTTGGTTTATCCGATGTTAAAAGTTAACTAATCATTTGGGCTAATACGATATTTTTGATATTTTAGGAGGGTAAATATGATATTTAAAGTTTTGGAAGGGTAAATATGAAATTTTGAGTTTTTAGAGGGGTAAATTTGCAATCCCCCCTTAAATATGATAATAAATTAATGCTACTTTTATCAGAGAGTTTAAGATGATTGTAATTTGTTGTGGGAAAGCAAGGAGGTGTCTGTTGAAAATAGGTAAACTTAATATTAGTTTGTGATTATGTAGAATATGAAGAGTTACAGGATGTCAAACGACGTGCAGGTGTTATTAATGAAAAATTAGTGGAGTATCATGAAAGAGATGTCCAAACTCTAAATTTAATGTAGAAGCATATGAATAGACACGTGCGACCTATATAAAGAATAGAGAACAAGATATCCACATTATAGAGGAAGTAAGCTAACTATTTTTCTTCTATCAGTGTCTCTCTTTATCTTCTTTTCTTGTTTATTTTTGTTAGTTTTCCTTCTTTTTAGTCTTGCGTTTTCTTTTTATAGTCTTCTTAGTGTGGAAATGCTTCTCACTCGCCTGATTTTATAGATCAGGTGTTTTTTTGTTGTTATTTAATTAAATATTGTTCATTCCTTCGATGGTGTCAAAATGCTGGTGTTTATTCATGAAGATTTCAATATCTTCAGGTTTTTTCCTTGAATTTTCGTTCTAGGGTTCTGGGTTTTGGGCCCTTGCGTTGATTTTTCTCCTGGAAAGTTTGAGAATTTAACTTTTCATGGAAATCTGAGAAATTATTTTTTTGAAAGAGTAAGCAAATCTACTTACTATTTGACTTATTAAGTAGTATCCCTACGTTTTTTTGATTCGCATAGTCTCTAATTTCTGTTTCTATTTTCTATTTTCACATGATCTTTGAACATTTCTCTGTATTTTCTGTTATATCTCGTATATTTTTTTTTGTGAAGGAATTAAGGGAGTCAAAAAGGACCCCTGCATTCATAAATTGAAGCGTTAATTACATGATTGGGACTGCATTTGGAATGCCTCCCACTACATTAGCGTACAGACAATCAACCGAGATGCAACAAAATTAGGAAAAAGAAATTACAATGAATTAAACTTAGTCCTAATCCACAAGTTGACACTAGATTTAATATTCCAAAAGCAATCCGCTTCTTCAGCAATATCACCTTGAAATACATTTACTTGAGTTTGTTTTTCTTAATGTTGTTTTGTTTTGCAGGTGTAATTAAGTATGAAGATGACACTCCGGTTCACGGAAAGGAAATGGGAAGGAAAATGATTGATGAGCTTAAGCAAGCTTATGATTCTTTGCTGGCTAATAAAGCTTTCGCATATGATGGTGAAAAAGATCTTTATACTGTGGGACCCCTCCCTAATACCGTTGGCGTTTTTTAAGATGTCATTACCGACATGTCTTCTGGTCGGTAATAATAATAATAATAACTTTCGAAAAGTACACTTAATTGAAATAATCATAATAAAAACAATAATTATAGTAAAATTACCGACAATAATTGTTTATATGATTGTGTTTTTTCGATAGGGCGGCAAGAGGAGGAAGTCTGGGGCATGAGAATCCAGGACACGAGAGTCCAGAAGGAAGCAAGAGCAAAAGATTGAGGAAGCCTTATAATGCTAAAACATTTAAGGTTGTGCTTACTGCTTTTTTCTGCAGGGCGGATTCCAATGAAGTCTATTTTGCTGGCAATGAGAGGAAAAGTAGATGGGAAATCTTTTGAGGCTTTTAGGGTTTTAGATATTATTCTTAGCCAGCACGCTGCTAATCAGTACTGTTTTTTCTTTCTTTAATTTTTTTTTATTTTGGTGCATATTTATGTATTTATTTGCATGTGTATATTTTTATTTTTAGGGGGTGTTTATTGGTGAGACTGTCATATTTTCACAATGACCATCAAAATTTCGAATTGGGAGGAGGTGTTACGGGCTGCAGTGGTTTTCATTCAAGTTTTAGAACTACTCAGAGTAGTCTCTCTCTTAACATAGGTTGTTTATTTAAGTAAAAACATTAATTTAATAAATTTCAACTTATTTATTTTATTACTCAATTAATGTTTAATTGATTTTATCTTTTTATCTTGTAGATGTTTCGACTGCAACCGGATTCAGTCATTGACTTTCTGTTGCTGAATCAGAATCTTAAACATCGTAATCAAATCGACTGGAACAAGGTTTGTTAGATTGCACTTTAAATTTTTGTATAATTAAAATAGATTGATTAACAAATGTTGGTTGTTAAAAAGTTTTAATTATGAATGTGTTATTTACTAGGCGAAAAGAATGTTGAAAGGTTTGAGAATCAAATGCCAGCCTTCAAATCAGGAGTATAAGATTGTTGGTCTCAGTGACGAACCTGGTTGTGCTGGATGCATATGGTTGTTTTGTTGTTAGTTTTAAGGCTTTTGGTTACGAGTCTTTTAGAGCCTATTTTGAAGTGTTAATTATCTATGCTATGGTTTGTCATGTTTTGTGGTCCTTGTGAGGAATCTGTTGTCTTAAGTGTAGTTGACTTGTATGGATCGATGGATGGATTGCCTTTTGTGTGGTACTAGTAATCTATGAACTATCTTTCTAGTAGTTTTATGTTTTGGTATCACCGTATCAGCTTGTTTTCATTTATCGGTTTTTAATGGATTCTTTCTGTTGTTTTCTGTTTTGTTTATTAAGCAGTAACACAGTTTTCATGCTGCTCCAGCCTCCGAATTATTTTTTGAGAAATTTTTGGAGGGCTTAGCTCCCCCGTCCAAATGAATTTTCTATATGTTTAAATAAGTATATACATCCCTATATATTTTCAATTTACAAAGAAAATAAAAAGAAAAATTGAGCTCAACTCAACTCCTTTCTGAATCCTCAAACAGATCAAAATATTAGGCCCTACTTTGCAAGCCTAAAAAAGACTAATAAGGAAATGTTAAAGCCCACAGATCTTAACCCACTAATAAAGATATGATTTTAAACACAATTTTCTTGTATTTTCATGCTGCTCCAGCCTCCAACTTGATACGGTTTTCAAACACTATTTTCTTGTTGTTGTTCGGACATTTTGACCCCTAAAATTTAGACATTTGTTTGATTTTGACACTAATTATTTTCATAGAAAGGCTGCTGCACTTCTGCAAATTCGGCAGTTAAAAATTAACTACTAATAACAAAAAAAATACGACAGTTAACAGATCGAACTGAAACTGACTTCTATCAGATAAAACCAGCTATTAGTAGATAAAAGTTGGTAAGAATTGAAGGACGGCAGTAGATCTTGTTACCAAGACAGACAGACAGACAGAGCAATCTTAATTCCTACGTATGTTTAGACTCAAAAAATGCTAAAAGAACAAACAGGACCTCTCCATTTTATTATAACTGGAGAGGATTTACTCTCCCGACCAAAGTGGGACCCACATTATCAAAGCCTGAAGAGTACTTGCCACGTCGGACCGGACTTTGATTGATTTCTGTATGCTCCGAAGAGTACCGGTTTAACACAGCCGCCCACAGAAAATTAACACTACAAATACATGAACCGGGAGCATTCGGAAAATTACTCCCACACAAACCCACCACCTGCGACGCACTTCCCGAACAAACCATCTAAACCTGGTCCAAACCAAATAGTTAATCTCTAAAAAAAATTCTCCTCGTAAAATGCACAGACCAGGTTCATATAAAAATATTGTTATACCAGAGTGTGACACGCCCATTCCACGCCGGACTCAGAAAAGTGTATATCATTTCATTGCATTTTGGTTACAGTTCATTTTCTCTCTCTCCTTGCAAAAACCCTAATCGCGCGCGTTCCTTTTGATAACCCTCAAAAAAACCCTAAAATCACAACTAACTCCCTCAGCCGCAAAAATAAGGCAATGCTATTTATGGAATAACCCTTCCCGCTAGATTCTCTCTTTTCCTTTCCATTTCTCTTCCCCTTTTCGAACAAACACACGAATTTCCTAATTAGAAATTTATAGCCCGAAAGAGGAAAAGATATAATAAACCAGCTTTCTGTCTGAAATTTCCTTTTTGAGAGAAAGAAAGAAGTGATTGATTGATTGGTAGTGGATGGAAACGGTGGCGGCGGATCAGGGGAGGCAGTCGCCGTGGAGGCAGGTGGCGGCAGCGGAGCCGGCGGAGGGGGCGGTGATGGGCGGAGGGACGGACACGTGGCCGGCGCTGGCGGCGGAGTCGAAGGGGAAAGGCCCGGCGGAAGGAGGAGGGATTAAGATTGAAGATGGGAATGTGAGTTCTGATTCGAAGAATGGATCTGTGCCTTCTTCTCCTTCAATGCAGGTGAATATTGGGATTTTTTTGTGTTGGGTTTTGGTAATTGTTATTGATCTGGGATTGTTGTTTGTTTACCGATTGATGATTGATTTTTCTATTGTTAGATTATACCCCTATTTTGTTGGGTATAAATGGGAAATAGTTAATTTTATTGCAATTATGAAGTTTTCATCTTTGCGTAAGTTGATAATTTCACAAAGTAAAATCGTTTATTCCTTTATCATTTCCTTGGACGGAAGCTTCTTCTTTTGGTTGTCTGAATAATTCATTCTTCTTTTTGGATTTTCTGATTTTTTATGAAGCGTTGACCGAGCTTTAATTCTAATTGGCTATATAAAGATTTACTCAAATTCAATCATCATTAGATTTAGTAACGCACAAAAACGCACAAATTTCCCATCTTTAGCTTTATCCTATTAATTACCAACACAAATCTTCACGAAACCGTCACAGCATATCTAAACTAGATCCTCATTCCGTTTCCTTCTAATTATCTCATCAAAAAAATATTTTATTAATTAATTAATTAATTAATTATTTATTTCAGGCACACAGTGGGCCCCGCAAGTCTGATGGTTTCGCAAGGCAGAATCACCACAACAACCACAACCATCATCACAACAACAAGCATAGCACCAACAACTCCACCGCCAAGCGAAACCCTAATTCCACCCCAAACCCTAATTCCCCAAACCCTAATCTCACGGGCCCCCCATTCCCCTTCCCGGGTCAAACGGGTCAGCAGCCCCCGATCCTCTACCCGATGATGCACCCGCCCCCGATGATGGACTACCCGTTCCAGCCCTATCCAATCCCCTTCGAGCCGCACTTCATGAGGGGAGACGGACCGGGTGCGTGGCGGACCGGGTACGGTAGACCGGGTCCGCGGAATCAGAGGCCGTTCGGGCAGGGTGCGCCACCTGGCGTGGGGCCGAGGAGTATGATGAGACCTGTCCCGCATTTTTACGGCCACGCCCCGCCTGCTTTTCCTAATGGCCCTGTTTTTCTCGGTAATATTTTTTATTTTTGTTAAATTTAATTGGGGTATTTTTTTTTTAAAAAAACCCCCTGCGTTTTGGATTATTATAAAAAAACTGTATTTTGAGAGCTATAAAAGTTATTTTCTTAAAAAAATGGAAAGTTAAGAGTAGGGTTTTCTTGGTAATTTTGTTAAATTTAATTGGGGAATTTTTCTAAAAGCCCCCTGCTTTTTGGAGTATTAAACAACCCTATTTTTTGAGAACGTTAAAAATTAGTTTTTATATGAAGTTAAAATTAGGTTTTTTTAATATTCCAAAAGTTAGGGGCTTTTGTATAAATTTGAGAAAATATAGTGTATTTTTTTTAATTTTCTGAATTTAATTTAATGCATCGTGATAAATTAACTTGATTTGGAGTATAATATTTATTAATATTTTTTTTTAATAGGGCCGGCGCCGATGTATTATGTGCCGCCTGGGCCTCAGGAAATGATGCGGGGCCCACATAGGCCCATGACCAATCCTGTGGCGCCAGCTGGCGGTCCGAATAATAATCCCTCTCAAGATGAAGCTGAACTCAGAGAGAAGATTAAGAAACAGATTGAGTTTTACTTCAGGTTTTGATACTTACTTCCTTATTTTCCAAAAAAAAAAAAAAATCAAAATTTAGAAAGCGTACTTAATTAATTAATTAATTTGTTTTTTTTTTTTGGGCAGTGATATGAATCTGCCAGGCGATACGTATTTGAGGTCCTTAATGGATGAGCACGGATTCGTGTCGGTGTACAAAATAGCTGATTTTCCAAGGGTATTTTCGTAATTTCCCCTTATTATAACGATTTTTATTTTGAAGATATTGATTATTATAATCAAGCTCAGTTAGTTAATTTTTATATTTTTTGTTTTTATTTTCAGCTGAAGAAAATGACTTCAGATATTCCCTTGATTCTCGACGCTTTGCGCGCCTCAAGTACCGTCGAAACTCAGGTCAATTAATCACTCATATTAATATCATATAATTTTAATTTATCTTACAAAATAATATATTTATATTTTTTATTTAACAGGGTGAGAAAATAAGGAGGAGAAACGACTGGTCAAAGTGGGTCCCAGTTCAGTCAACTACTGTTTCCAAATCAACTGGAGACTCCAGTGAGAATAAAACTGGAGAGAAAAATGAGAAAATTAATAAAGAGAATAAAAAGGAGAGTAATAATAAGAATAAAAGTATAGAGATAATAAACGGACCTGGTTCGTCCAGCAATGTGGAAAATACGTTCATGCTGGATGAGGAATTAGAGAGTAATAATAACGATTATTCGTTTGTAAATAAAAGGTGGTTAATTAAATTGAATTATATTGTCCTTTTTATTGTTGATATTTTATTATTTTATGGTAATCTTTTTTATTTTTTTGAAGTAGAGATGAGGAGGAAGAAGAGATGGATATCAACGATCAGGACGTTTCTAGACTAGTCATTGTCACTCAAGTAATATTTCATTTTATTTAATTTTATATGATTTAAATTCTCATTTCTTTTTCTTTTTTGTTAATGCTGAGTTTTTTTTTTTTTTGAAATAAATCAGGATATAAGAATAGAAGGAGAGAAAACGAGCGAATCAGGACCGTCGATTTCCACTGAGCAAGCCTCAGCCATTAATGACGCTCTTTATTCTTACGAACAGGTCACCATTATTAACCATCAAATATCAAATATTAAATTTTACTATTAATAATAATAATAATAATAATAATAATAATAATAATAATAATAATAATAATAATAATAATAATAATAACTAACATATTTAAATCATTCAAAATTCTGACAGGAGATACAAGCGAAACGGTCAAACAACAAGAAACGATCCAATCACAACAAACCTCATCATAATAATAATATCAATAATAATAATAATAACATGATGATGCCAGCGAGTCCAGATGAGCCCGGTCCAGGCAATTTCCACAGAAGAAGACAAAACAAGGGCGGTCCTGGTCCCACTTCAAAATCTAATAACAACAATAATTTACATAAACAGCGTCTTTTTCCGAGCAATTTCCGTCCCAAAAATATAAATAATAATAATAATAATAATAATATGAGATATGAAGTTGTATCGGGCAGCCCGCCTTCCAAATCGGTCGGGTTCTTTTTCGGTTCCACCCCTCCTGATAATCACGGGTCAGTTATTTTATTATTTCACTTTTTACACGGACCAAATCACAAAATATACTTTGTAGGGAAATTTAAAAAAAAAAAAAAAAACTTACCCCTATTATTTCCATGTTTAATTTTAGTAAGTATTCTTTATATTTTCAATCCTAAATAATTGAACAATAATTATTCCTTAATTTTCAATTTTTACAAGGGTCTATTTGCAAACTGTACTGTTTATTATTTTTATTTTCACTTTTTACTAGGACTTATATGCAAAGTGTACGTTTGAAGTAATATACTAATATGTTTGTTTTTTGTTTGGTTTGGCAGGGTGTTAAGTTCGAAATTGAGCGGGAGCGGGTCCCACTCGATTCTGTCTGGAAATGGATCGCCAGCTGGCGGTGGGTCCCACCCGATCGGGTCGCCAGCTGGCGGGTCGTCCATGCCTAAGAATTTCTCGCCGATTCAGCACCCAAGCCATCAGCTGTTGGAAGCAACTGAATTCAAACAACAAAAGTATTTATTTATTTAATTATTATTTTATTAATATTATTATTTCGTAATATTATATTTCTTATATTTTTGTTTTTTTATTGGTATTGTAAGGTATTTGAAGTATCACAAGAGGTGTCTGAGCGACCGGAAGAAATCCGGAATTGGATGTAGTGAGGTATATTTTACAATATTAATTTTTAAATATACTAATTTTTGAAATATATTAATTTTGGAAATATGTTAATTTATTATGATTTTATTTATGGCAGGAAATGAACACACTGTATAGGTTCTGGTCGTTTTTCTTGAGAGACCATTTCAACAAAACGATGTACGATGAATTTCTCAAACTTGCGCTTGAAGATTCGGCTGCTAAATATAATTACGGCCTTGAATGTCTCTTCAGATTTTACAGGCAATTTAATTAATTATTTAATTAATTTTATTTATTTTGGTTTTTTGTTTTTAATGTTTGGAATGATTGTTGTGCAGTTATGGATTGGAGAAGAATTTTAGGAAGGATTTGTACAGAGATTTTGAGCAGCTCACTCTTGATTCTTACAACAAAGGCAATCTATATGGCCTTGAAAAATACTGGTATGTTACTTAATTAGCAATAATAAATAATTGAAAAATTATATGTATAATATTATAATGTATCAATAATGTATTGTTTTCTGAATAGGGCGTTTCATCACTATAGAGAGAAGCGAGGGAATGTGAAGCCGGTGGAAAAACATCCAGAATTAGAAAGGCTTTTAAAAGAAGAATATAAAACGATTAATGATTTTAATAATAAAGAAAAATGTAACAAATCTCTTTCGTCTTTTTCTGAAGAGGCCGGCACGAGCAAAACCAACGAAAAAGACCAACAAGAGGCTTCTTAAAAAAGATAAAAAAGTTTTAAGTAAAAAAAAAAAAAAGAGGAGAGAGAAAGAGGAGAGAGAGGTTTTGGGGTTTTGGAGAGCCGGAGGGTTTTAGAGTGAGCTGTGATATATTTATATGGTTTATATGATGGTTTGCTCCCGAAATGTTTTGTTTCTCCCTCCGTTTTTTCTTGATTTGTATATAAAGTTGAAATGTTTGTTGTTCATTATTATTGATATTAATAAGTATTGTATCTTGAATCGGAATTTTTTTATGTTAATTAATAATATATTTCGGATATTTGTGGTTGGTTTTTGTTAGTTTTAGGTAGGTTTGGAGTTTTGGGTGATTTGTGTTTTTTTCTTGATTTTTTTGTTTCTTGGAGTTTTTCAAGTGGTGTGGATAAAGGGATTTATACAAATCATATCCGAACAAAAATGTTTTATTGTCACTTGGATTTAAGAAAAAAAGATTTTTCTTTCTGAACAAAATAATTTTGTTCAACTTTGGATACCTATGATGTACATTTTCATGTACATGGCATGATTAGCATAATAGGTTATCTAAACATTAACAGTTTATTTCTGTACTGCTTGATTAGTGCTAGTTTTATATCAGATTAATACGCATGATCTACATTATAATTTACAAAATCATGCATGTATTCCTGCAAGAATACAAGTCAAGCTAAGATTCGAAATTAACACTCACTGATTCCGACGTGTTAACGAAGACACTGTTGACCGTTTGCTTAATTAAATCACTAATTCCCAGATAAATCATTTTTATAAATGAGCATCAAACGTGAACAATTAAAAATATATGGATAGTAGAAAACCTCATATTTTTTACTACCGTTTTTTTTAAAGTCCGAAATTCTGGAAGCTTTTTAACTACAAGTCAACTCCACTTCCTTTGCAAAACTTTCATTAGAATCTTGTGATTGTGAATCAATGCTTATTTAAATATTGAAGCACTACTTACCACACCAATTAATGTTCCACAGGACCAAATTAATTAAGCATTGGGGTTGACTTTTAATTAAGCGTGAACCTTGCTCGTTCTATTCTTGCGATTTTAATTTGGGTGTGTGAAACACGCTTTTATTTGTTATATGTTTTCTTGAACGAAATTTGATTTTGTGCCAACGGAAATTTGATTTTATTGTATATTTGATTTGTAATTATTGAAGAAAGGAATTTGGTAGCACAATTAATCTTCTTTTCTATTATCACATGTATAATTTTAAATGCAATATCAATTTACAATAATTATGTCTCTCTACATACAGTACAAAATGATAAATGGACATAGAAAATATTTAAAAATAATGACCTAATAGAGTAAAAAATATTAGCATCATCCGTTTAAACAGTTCCTAAACAACGTCTACCATATATTTATGCATTTTTAGCTGTACATTATAAATTTGTACGGAACTAATTGAAAAATAATATCGTTTGTATATTAATATACTTTATATATTTTTAATCCTTACAAACCCGAATATACCAACTCATTTATCAGCCGGAGTCCTAAACCCCCATTACCAACCTTTTGAGTTGTAATTACCATCACTATCACTTCCTCTTCTCATCGATATATTCAAAACCTCCTCTCTTCTTCCCTCCTCAAAGCGAGAGAGAGAGAGAGGAGAAACAACTGAGAGAGAGAGAGAGAGAGAGAGAGAGAGAGAGAGAAATGGCTTTAGAAGACATAAGCGAAAAACTTCTCAAACAATCATCAGAACATGAAGAGAAACTCGGACGGCGCGTATGGACCGAGTCCAAAAAGTTGTGGATTGTCGCCGGACCGGCCATCTTCTCCCGGTTTGCAACCATGGGCGTTTTGGTAATTACACAGGCCTTCATGGGCCACGTGGGGGCCACTGAGCTTGCTGCCTATGCTCTCTCCTTCACCGTCATGGACCGCCTTGCCGTCAGCCTTTTGGTAATTATTATTTAGTTAATTCACCAAGTTTATTAATAAAATGTGATGCGAATAAAATGTGAAAATATATGTCATGATATAAACATTCTAAGTTTCTAGGTTTTTGGCACACAAAATTATACTAGGTACTCTTTAAGAGTGGTTTAATAGCTACCCAAAAAAGAATGCTTTAATAGTTTTTTACGTAAAGAATCTAAAATGAATCTAGTTTTAGGTAAGATAAATATTTTTTTGGATGCACAATTAAAATGGGATAGCTAAAAAATCTTTTTAAAAAAAAAAAAATTTTCAATTCAAAGTACTTAAGAAAATGTTTACGACAAAATGGGCCTGAAGAAACACTCCAAAACTGGAAAAATGTGTACTACAAATTCAGTAATTTACTTGTACGAGTCTCAGGTACGTGTTTTATTCAATTCCAATATTTTCCCCATTTAATTGTAACACTTTTAAACGGTCGAGAAAGCCCCTGGACTGACATCTTCACAGAAATGTAACATTGGCTATAAATTACATCACATGCTATGGTAGGAATCTTCTTAAACGATTTTTTTGTTTTGTTTCTCATAGACTCTAAATAGCAGTAATAATAAAATAAATTAAGAAAAGAGACCCTAACAAAAAATATTTGCAAAAACTCTCCAATGCTGATGTTCAAAGGATAAATCCATCATCCATGATTATAATATTTATTTTACGCTACTTGTCTTACAGATGCCTATTTTCTCCTATTCTTTTACAGTTGGGTATGGCAAGCGCATTAGAAACGTTATGCGGCCAAGCGTATGGCGCGAAACAATACCACATGTTAGGAATTTACCTCCAAAGATCTTGGATTATTCTACTCGCAACCTCAATAGTAATTCTCCCTATCTTCATCTTCACCGAGCCGTTTCTCATTCTGCTTGGCCAGGTGATAAATTCTACTCTCTGATTCCGTTCTATACAATTCTATCATACTCTTCCATTCGATAAAATATATAACTCTATTAATCTTATTACCAGGACAAGTTAATCTCTCATGTGGCGGGTTTAATCTCCATTTGGTTCATACCGGTCGTATTTTCCAACGTGTTCAACTTCACGTTTCAGATGTATCTCCAGTCTCAGAGCAAAAATGTAATCATATCATATTTCGCCTTGATGAGTTTCACGCTTCATGTTTTTCTTTCCTGGCTTTTCGTCATTAAGTATGAGTGGGGAATTACCGGCGCGATGAGCTCCATGGTTTTGGCCATGTGGATCCCTGTGATTTGTCAGTTTGGTTATGTTTTGGGTGGCGGTTGTCCTGACACATGGAAGGGTTTTACGTGGAGCGCTTTTACGGATTTGTGGCTTGTTGTTAAGCTTTCTATATCGTCTGGTGCGATGATCTGGTAAGTTAGTAGTTAGTAGTTGGTTTTTACTTTCTTGGTACTTTTATACGTCTTTTTCGTATTTTTGAATTAGTTTTGAGTTTATTTTGTGAATTTTTGTAGTTTGGAGCTTTGGTATCAGTCTATACTTGTGCTGCTGACTGGATACATGGTTAATGCTGAGGTGGCCCTTGATGCTCTATCTATATGGTAACTTTATGAAGGAAAAAATCATTTACTTTTTTATACTTACTATTCATGTAATTTGCGTATCAAATAAAGTTGCTATTTATATTTTTCTTTCATTTCAGTCTAAACATTTCTGCGTGGGAAATCATGATCGCCGTTGGTTTCTTAGCTGCAGCAGGGTAACTATACAATTTCTAAATCATTCAATTACACAATAAATTAGCAAACATAATTTTTAATTGTAATAAATTCTCAAAATTAGGGTTCGAGTGGCAAATGAATTGGGAGCGGGAAACTCGAAAGCCGCAAAATTCGCTATTTACGTCGTTTCTGGCACCTCAACACTTATTGGACTCGTAATTTTCGTAATATTTTTAATATTTCGCCGCGAATTAGCGTATATTTTTACGTCAAGTGAAGCAGTGGCAGGTGCTGTGATTGATCTGTCTCCTCTACTTGCCGTTACATTATTGTTGAATAGTGTTCAACCCGTTCTTTCAGGTACGAATATTTTACATATGTAAGGTTCAAAAGTTATGAATTGAAGTCATGGGATTTTGATTCCTGATTTTCTTGTGGATAATCAGGAGCTGCGGTTGGGGCAGGATGGCAAGGTATAGTGGCATATGTAAATATTGGATGTTATTACTTGATTGGAGTTCCCCTTGGAGTTATACTTGGTTATATGATTGGTTATGAAGTTAAGGTAAACAAACATAAAATTTTATTTCATGAAAAAAATATGGTAATTATTACATATTAGCATGACATTTTTTTTAGACAACTCATTTGGTAATTAGACTTGCTAAATATTAAGTAATTGTGTTCGCTGTGATTTGAACTTGAGTCTCAACCAAAGTTGGTGAGGTGGCTTACCGCCTGAGCTAGCAAACTTTGACATATTAGCATGAAATTTTGTTAATTTATGTTTTGAAATTATTTAATTTTCTTGATTTTCTTGATTTTACAGGGGATTTGGATGGGAATGATTTTTGGAACCCTGATTCAGACTATTGTTCTTTTTTTTATTACTTGGAGAATCGACTGGGATAAAGAGGTAATTTGTTTTCATAACAAGCAAAAAAATTCAGTTTATCTCATGTTTATTCTGAATTTTTTCATACTTTAGTTTTCTATAATTTTCTATGATCCTTTTTTTTTTGTGAATTATTAAAGGTTGTGGTTGCTAAAGCGCGAGTTAGTAAGTGGCTGTTGCCAGAAGAAGAGAGAAATCTTTTACCTGAATCCACTGAATAATTTTTATTCTTTACTATTCACAGTTGTGATCAAAATCGATTTGTTAGTGAAAAGGGTGTAATTTTGTTGTAATTGGGAAAAGGGGAAATTTTAATTCAGAAATCAGAAAATCGATTTGATGATAATATTTCATATAAGAAAATTATTGTTTGGTGTGCAAATTTGAGATTGTCGGTTTCTAAGTGTTTAATAAAAAAAAGTGAAATAAATATTTATTTGACTATAATTCTCTAATAATATTATGTTGTCTAATTTCTAATTAGACATTGTTTGGTAGCAAATTTTGTTATAACTATTATTTTCAAGATATTTTCCATTAGATTGTAATATGAAATAATAAATCATTAAATAATTTTTTAATGAAAATTTAAATGATTATTTTTAATTATATCCCAATATTTAATAATAAAAATAACAATATTTTAACTAAAAAATATATAGGGGCTTGCAAATTTCTCTTAATATTATAATTTCAGTAAAGACTTAGGGGCCCATATATAATCAAGCCCAGTTTAGTTGCGCCGAAACCTGTCCTTATTAGCTTAGGGTTGCGGTTTTGGGCCTAAGAATTTAGGATTTGGAGTTTAAGGCAATTGTATCATGTTCCACATTTTTATTCGCCTTGTGATTCTTCTCCATAAAAAATTTAGTATATACGTTTTCTATCACAACAGTGCTGTAGACTTGAGTATGTTACATTATATGTTATTACTATACCAATTCTAACATTTGTTTTGATTAATTTGAGAAGGTTTCTTAAGCCCACACCCAACATTTTTATTCGCATTACGGTCTAAAAAGAATAGTTTTTTTTTATGTAACATTGTATGTTTTTAGATCCAGTACTTTGTTTTATGCAAAATTATTCGAAAAATGCTCATCAAATCCGTACTGTTGTTTCAAGCCTGCTCCACAGGACCACATCAAATGACTTGACTGAACTACTCAATATTGATTCAACTCAATCGAGTAAATTCGAAACTAAATAATGAAGATAAAATCAAATTAACTAAGAAAAACATGTACTTTATCTCAGCCAACAATCTCCTAAACAATAAAAATGAATAGTGATCATGGTTTCACATAATCATATGATGAACAAGTGTTACATTATTTCAGTACAGAATTCGGCCTGCCAATATAACAAAATTTCCATTCCACTAAAAGGTCAAACAAACATAAAACAAACAAAGATTGAAATAAAGATCCAAACAAACAGAGATTAAAAGAACAAAAACAAACTAATAGGATTTGCCACAGTGTATCAAGCTTCCAGCTCCCAAAAAGAGACCAAAAACCGCTGCACTTCCAAGAGTTGTTTGTCCAATGTATGTTATCTTTAACAATCCAGGTACCTGAATGAAAATCAAATCAATTGAAACATTTAAGAGTGATGATAGCCTTCCCTCTATTCTTCCCCCTAACTTCTTGATGACGTGGTAATTTACTTTTAATAGACTGCTAATAAATATAAAAATAAATTTATGATCCCCATATAGAAAAATAAAATCTAAGTTTATCACATGTTATGTTAGATTTATCATCTTATGTCAATTCATAATAAATTTGTAGTCTCTACATAGAAAAATTGAATTTAAGTTTATCACATGTTGTATTAGATTCATCGTTTCATGCCAACTCTTAATAAATTTGTGATCATATATAAGAAAAATGGGCTTTAAATTTGTCACATGTTGTATTAGATTCACCATCATAATAAATTTGCTTTGATTTATTACACATTGTATTAGATTTATCATCTCATGCCACGTCATCAAGGGATTGGGGGGAAGAATAGGGGGAATACTATAATTTTCCAACATTTAATATAAACTGAAAAAGAAAAGACCTGCTTGTTATGAATATTGGGAGAAAAAAAAACGATCAGCTCAACTTACAAAACATCATATACCAGATGTCGACAAATAATTCTGCCATATGTTTTAGCCACATTCTCCCCCACTTTTCATATCAAATATCAAAATGCACATAAGAAATATGGTACACGCCATCTCATAAACTAGTGTGACTTCCATCACGCCATCTCAGAACTAGTCTTTCCTTGTTTTCTGACTCGACATTTCATTTACTCCCTCTCTCTAGAGTGAGAAAGTAAGAGAGAAAGAGATGAAAAACAGAGAAGAAGAAGAGTTCAACTCCACTCTTGTTCATTATCTTCTTCCTAAAGAGGAGAATGAGATAAGTTTAAGGAGGCAGATATGGGAGGAATCGAAGAAAATGTGGGTGGTTGCCGCTCCGGCGATCTTAAACCGTCTGGCTGTGATAGGAGTGCTTGTCACCACATAAGCCTTCATGGGCCATGTTGGATCCGTCGAGCTAGCTGGCTATGCTCTCTCCTTCACGGTCGTCGATCGATTTGTCGTTAGTATACTTGTACGTAAATATGTTTTTCTTTCTTTTCTTTTTTTTTTTGAAAAATGCTTGTCGAGAAACCGGAAAATGCTGATGAGCTACAGTAACAGAGTTATATAGAGACCGGAGGGGATCATGTTCCCTCAAGATTTCTAATAAATTAGTATATATTAATGAAACTCTAGTATATTTTACGAAATCAATTTCAAGCTTCGCCACTAGATCATGAGCAATTTGAGATTTGGGTCGACTCGACACAATAGTTTGTTATTCATGCACAAATAATTTTACCTAACGAGTATTTTGTTATAATTATAGAATTTTTTATAATTTATAATATTGTTTTATGATATTCTTCTGTTTATAATATTTATAGTTTTTATGTACTATTATACTAGTTTTATTTATTAGTTTATAATTTTTATATTCAATTTTATTTACATATTAATCTAAAAAAAATTATTTACGTATTGTTTATAATATTTATGAACTATTATCAAAAGTCAACGGCAATCTAATATAGCCAAGTTGCATTTATTTCCTACTTCTCATTTAATGAGCGCATTATCTCAGGAAGTTCATTCCTTGGCGAAAATAAAGAATGAAAAATCACGTGATATTGTATAATTTTGTACCACCTAAAATTATTCAACATGTGGAAGGCCCTTAATCAAGCACAATATATATTTAAAAAGAATTAAATTGAAAAAATGATTTATAACATAGTTGGTTTAAAATATTTACATATGTAGTAAGAGATTATGAGTTCAATTCCCGGCAAACATAATATAGTAAATATTTGACAAAATTTCTCAACCTAATGGGTTAAACATAAAAAAAAAAGAAAAAAAGAATCAAATCGAGAACATGAGTATTGCATATCACACAACAAAACATATTCTACCTCAAAATAATAATAATAATAATAATAATAATAATAATGAAAATTGTTATTTTAGCCAATAATTTTGTTGTTAAATTTACACACCATTTAATCTCATATACAATAAACAAAACATTACAGTTAGGAATGGCGAGCGCGCTTGAAACTCTATGCGGGCAAGCTTACGGCGCGAAACAGAACCACATGCTCGGAATTTATCTTCAAAGATCATGGATTATCCTCTGTTCTTGCCTCGTTCCTATGTTGCCTCTCTTTTTCTTCGCGATGCCTATTTTACAACTCTTCGGCCAAGATGAAGCCATCTCAAAAGGTTCTGGCATTATTTGCCTATGGTAATGTTTTGTTATTGAAATTTATCTATTGTTTCCGAATATTGAGAACAATTTGATTTTTGAACTTATTTATTTGACTAATCTGATTCAGAGTTTCAAATCCAGCCTCAGGTAGATTTCAATTCCCTACTCAGATATAAAACATAATTTCAAATCCCACCCACTTCATAGTTCAAAAGTTCAAAACACGAAACCATTGGCATAAACCTAACACCGAATTTGAAATCTCATTTTGTATCTTAGACGGGATTCGAAATGCCAAACTTTTATAGTTTTATGCATAATTAAGAAATGTGCAATTACAAGTGTTTCATTACAGGTTCATACCTGTCTCTTTATCAACAATATTCAACTTCACGCTCCAAATGTATCTCCAATCTCAAAGCAAGAACATAGTCATCTCTTACTTCTCCGTCTTTTCCTTCGCCTTACACATCTTCCTTTCATGGTTAATGGTGATCAAGTTCTCTTTTGGAATTCCCGGTGCAATGGGTGCCATGATTACGTCCTTGTTGCTCTCTGTGATTGGTCAGTTTTTATATGTGATTTGTGGCGGTTGTCCTGACACGTGGAAGGGTTTTACTTGGAAAGCTTTTACGGATCTTTGGCTTCTTGTTAAGTTGTCTGTTTCTTCTGGTACGATGATTTGGTAATTAGTTGGATTATTTCTTTATTCTTATGTTTTTTGAGCAGGTTCTTTATTCTTATGTTATATCAACTTATTGTTAAGATTTGAAATTTAATGTTATAATGTTTAGCTTGGAGTTCTGGTATACTTCTGTACTTATATTGCTGACTGGGTCGATGAAGAATGCGGAGGTTGAGCTTGATGCACTATCTATCTGGTAAACATTTATAAAAGAAAAGTAAATTAATTCACAAAAAAAAATAATGATTTTGAGGTGGATTTGAATTTAGTTATTATAATTATTATATATTTTTTTTCTTGAGCAGTCTTATCATTGCTGGATGGGAAATGATGATCGCTATCGGTTTCTTAGCTGCAGCAGGGTATATAATCTTACATAATTATTCTACTTACATCCACCAAAAATGCCATAAAATCAGAAAAATGATTTACAATTTTCAATTATTTTTGTATACTTTAGAGTGCGAGTAGCGAACGAGCTTGGAGCGGGAAATGCAAAGGCCACAAAATTTGCAATTATTTATGTCGTATCAACCTCCACTTTTATTGGAATCGTACTTTTTATACTATTTTTTATTTCCGCCGAAGTTTAGCGTACTTATTTACAAGTAACGAAGCAGTAGTAGATGCAGTGGCAGATTTATCCGACTTTTTTTTTGAAATGGCCAAAAAAAAAAAAAATAATTAAGGGAATGGCCAAGTTTTAAAAATATTTGCAAAAGTAGCCATTTCGCTCAGCCACCGGACAATCACGTTACGAGCGAATTTACTTAATAAAACTTGTTTCGCCCAGCAGTTGGGCGAAACAAAGCTTTTTAGTATCGGTTTTTATAAATAACCGTTACAGAATAAACAATTTAGTATCGGTTTTTTAAAATAACCGTTACAGAATAAAACACTTTTAGTATCGGATTTTGGAAATAACCGTTACAGAATGAAGAATTTTAGTATCGATTTTTATAAATAACCGTTACAGAAAGAATACTTTAGTATCGGTTTTTATAAATAACCGTTACAGAATCAACACTTTTAGTATCGGTTTTTATAAATAACCGTTACAGAATGAACACTTTTAGTATCGGTTTTTATAAATAACCGTTACGGATCGGTCTTTCACCGGTTCACTGGGCGAAACAGCTACGTATAATAGCAAAAAAAATGTATGCTATGAAAATCCTTCGAAATTTTTTTTTTGTTAATATTGTTAGAAAAAGAAGAAGAAGAAGAAAATATAATTATTACAAGCAAATTTGTAATATTTTCTCTAGTTTAGGTACATATTTATTTTTGAAATTATTTATTTTTGAAATTAATTTTTGTAGTTTAGGTAATGTATATATTTATTTTATAAATTATTTTTCTTGTTTAGGATTATTTATTTATATTTTTTTTGTTATAGATATATTTTTTAGTATATTATTTATAGTTTTATTTTTTAAAAGTTTAAAAAATCAAATGTATGCTATGCATTTATTTATTAAGTGATTTGTTTTTAAAAATTTACAAAGATGTTTCGCCCAAAGAACCGGCGAAAGACCGATCAGTAACGGTTATTTATAAAAACCGATACTAAAAGTGTTCATTCTCAGAACGGTTATTTATAAAAACCGATACTAAAAGTGTTTATTCTCAGAACGGTTATTTATAAAAACCGATACTAAAAGTATTCATTCTCGTAACGGTTATTTATAAAAACCGATACTAAAATTCTTCATTCTCGTAACGGTTATTTCCAAAATCCGATACTAAAAGTGTTTTATTCTCGTAACGGTTATTTTAAAAAACCGATACTAAATTGTTTATTCTCAGAAACGGTTATTTATAAAAACCGATACTAAAAAGCTTTGTTTCGCTCGTAACGTGATTCGCACTCGTGTTTCGCCCGGTGGCTGGGCGAAATGGCTACTTTTGCAAATATTTTTAAAACTTGGCCATTCCCTTAATTAATTTTTTTTTTTTGGCCATTTCAAAAAAAAAGTCGATTTATCCCCTCTATTAGCCTTCACCATTTTATTGCAAAGTGTTCAACCCGTTCTTTCAGGTCAATTAAAAATATATAAATGCACAAAGCATAAAATATTCTCAAATTAGTTCGAAAAATTTCTATCTTTAATGGTTAAAAAGTGTGTGTGTGTGTGTTTTGAAAATGTGAATAGGAGTGGCGGTTGGAGCGGGTTGGCAAAAAATGGTAGCGTATGTGAATATCACGTGTTATTACTTAGTCGGAATTCCGCTTGGAGTAATTCTTGGATATTTGATTGGCTATCAAGTGAAGGGGATTTGGATAGGGATGCTTGTTGGTACATTAATTCAGACTTTGGCCCTTTGTTATATTACTTGGAAAATGGATTGGAATAAGCAGGTATATTTTTGTTTTCTTTTTCAATATTTTTGAAAATTGAAAGGGAATTATCTGGTTTGTTGTATATGAATTGAATTTTTATTTTACAGGTTGATGGCTCGTGCGCGTGTTGATGAGTGGTTCTTGCCAGAAACACCTGAATGAAGAACATAATAGAATTTTACTAGGCTCAGAATAGAAAAGAAAATTTCTTTTATATCAATTTTTAGAATAATTTTTTTTTTGGATGAACATATTAGAATAGATTCCTCAAAAAAAGAGAACATATTAGAATATAACATACTGCCCGGCCTTATTGGTGCTTACTTAGTGTGTTCATCTAATTGTTTGTTTTCCTTCATTATCACAGGCAATTAATAATGAACAGAAGCAGAAAAAGACACTTCAATTCCCAGCACTTCCAGAATAAATTCGAAAGTAGGAAAACTGTTTTGTATTGCTTTCGTCAACAAAATACAAAATCATTTGTGTTTCTATCCAATAAAAAAAAGTACTTCTGTGCGGCTTATCAAATTGTATAGATGAGTTTCACATTGTTAAATCAAATAAACTCCAGCTATAAAATAAGACTCACATTTTTACCAAATAATTTGTTGATTATCCAAAAAGCTGGTCCGCATGTGTAAACATCATGAAGGCAAACATGAAACACAAGGAATCGAATTTGATTACAATCTTCTAAACACGACTGACAAAATGATGACTTGAAAAGATTGAAACGAAGTAAAGCGAGCAACAAATCACACACACATATTTGTTTTTTGCAGTTAACATATTCGTTTTACTATCTTCCACGTCTCTTGAAATATTCTATTGGTTAGTATGTTGAGAGAGTCCTATAGCTGAATCTGTCAAGCTGTAGCTAAATTGATAGCTATTTTTAACTTGAATTTTGCAAGGGTGTCTTTGTCATTTCCCAAAGCTAGTTATTAATACCGCCAACCATAACAATAGTCGTCAGAGCGAAGAAGAAAGATTGATTAAAGAACAACCAAAAAAGAAAGAAGAATCCCATACCATTTTGCCATTGTACATGGAAAACAACGAGAGGGACGATCTTCTTCTCTCTCTTCTTCATCAAAACAAGAAGGAAGAAGAGGAGAGAGAAAGACTAGGCCGGCGAATATGGACCGAGTCCAAGAAGATGTGGGTCGTTGCAGGCCCTGCAATCTTCACTCGGTTTTCGACTTTCGGCGTGTCGGTTATAACTCAGGCTTTCATAGGCCACGTGGGCCCCACTGAACTCGCCGCGTACTCTCTCGTCTTTACAGTGCTTGTTCGTTTTGCAAATGGAGTGTTGGTATGTTAAACAATAATGAAATATTATAGATATATATTGGTATATATTTTGTTCGAATAACTTGATCGATGATTTGAAGTATGTGATTATGGAAGCATTTGATACTCTAATTTTAATGCATGCATTGCAGAAATGAAGTCATGATGTTTTGTAAGCTGCATGTGTTTTTGCAGTGATTTTATTTTTCACTCCATCGTAGTGGACCTAGTGGTAGGTTTGATTACTTATGTAGATCACAGAAATGTGGTTATGTTCATGTAATTATTGCAATATGTCAAAATTTATTGCGATCTGATGCATTGTCTAGCATTAAATCAAATCTCTTAAATTTGCTTCCAGATAGATAGAAATTTGAAAAATTACTCCCATTATTTTTCTTTCTCAATCTCGAGCTAAACCAATTGTATTTCTCTTGACAACACTTCCAAAAAACACAATTGTATAATAACAACTCCAAATACCTATTAATACAATACATGTCATACCAGCTTATTATACACAAACTCCACATTATTAATGCATTAATCATGTTCTTTACAGTTAGGCATGGCGAGCGCACTAGAAACGCTATGCGGCCAAGCATATGGCGCGAAGCAACACCACATGTTAGGAATCTACCTCCAAAGATCATGGATCGTTCTTTTCGCATGCACAATCCTAATGCTTCCTCTCTTCATCTTCACAACCCCTATCCTCCTTCTACTCGGCCAGGAGAAATCCATCGCTGTGACAGCTGGCACGATCGCTCTATGGTTCATCCCAATTAATTTCTCGTATCTTTTCTCCTTCACATTTCAGATGTATCTCCAGTCTCAGAGCAAAAACGTTGTGATTACGTATTTGGCGGCTTTGTCACTAGGAATTCATGTTTTGTTTTCATGGATTTCGGTTGTGAAGTGGGAAATGGGAGTGAGTGGAGCGATGGGGTCGATGATTCTCGCCATGTGGATTCCTATCATTGGTCAATTTGGGTTCGTGTTGTGTGGCGGTTGTGAAGAAACTTGGAGCGGTTTTTCGCTCGATGCGTTTAGAGATTTGTGGGTTGTGATTAAGCTGTCATTGTCTAGTGGCGCGATGATTTGGTAAGATAAATAAATTAATAATATTTCATTGTGAATTGATGTTAATTTCTTTGTTTTGGTTATGTAGTTTGGAATTGTGGTACAACACTATATTGGTGTTACTAACAGGATATATGAAGAATGCAGAGGTGGCCATTGATGCGCTCTCAATATGGTATTTATTTTCATAATTTAATTTTCGTTTATTTTATAATAATAATAATCAAGATTGTAAATTTTTTTGATTTAAACAGCCTTAACATTTGCGGATGGGAAATGATGATTGCAGTAGGCTTCTTAGCTGCAGCAGGGTATTTTATAATTACACCTTACCTTGTAAACACTTTATTTATTTTATTAATTCGTAACATAATTGAAATGTTGGAATAAATTAATAAATGTAGAGTGAGAGTCGCGAATGAACTTGGAGCAGGAAGCGCAAAAAATGCAAAATTTTCAATTTATGTTGTAGTAAGCACCTCATTATTACTTGGGATAGTGTTTTTCGCGGTATTTTTAGGGTTTAAAGGGGCTCTCGCGTATTTATTCACGGATAATAAAGAAGTAGCAGATGCAGTAGCAGATTTATCGTATCTTTTGGCCTTCACTATTTTACTTAACAGCGTTCAACCCGTCCTTTCAGGTAATTTTTTTTTATTTGTAAAAATAATAATATTAATAATAATGTAATTACCATTTTATTTATATTTTATCAGGTGTGGCGGTAGGAGCGGGTTGGCAAGGTTTAGTGGCGTATGTAAATCTTGGATCGTATTATTTAGTCGGAATTCCCCTTGGAATTTTACTTGGAAATATCATTGGCTATCAAGTTAAGGTAAAAATAAATTATATATCCTTAAATAGTAATAAGTGGGAAATTCAGTGTTTTAATGGTGATAATTAAAATATTTGAAACTAAAATGTAGGGAATCTGGATAGGAATGATTCTAGGGACGGCGATTCAAACGATTCTTCTCTCTTATATTACTTGGAAAACCGATTGGGACAATCAGGTCATTAATTAATTAATTCGTTAATTCAATTTTTATACATCATCTTACTTGAATAAATATCGAAAATATATTAATTATATTTTTACATACAGGTCGCACTGGCAAAAGCTCGAGTTAACAAGTGGGTTTTACCGCCAAAGGACTCGGAGCAGTTATAAATAGAGAAATTATGACTTCAAATATTTTTAATTTTTTTAGTTTCCAAATTTAACTTGAGGATTCAGAAAGATATAAATCCCCCTTTTCATTTCTCTCAACAGTTATTCTAAATACTGTCTAACAACAACATCAACACACTACATGCAAAAAAAACTTACCTCTAAACAAACAAGCAAACATAAAATATTAAAAAAATAACAATAATTAAATAAATAAACGCACCACATGACCGTCACGGCCAAATAACAGGGCTAATCCAAACCGGGTCGGATTTGACCGAATACTGACCCGAAACTGGCACGGACTCCAAGCACTCATCCTCCATGGAAAAAACTCCAACCACTCCAACATTCAACTCAACCTTCTTATTCGCGAAATAAATCGAATTCTCTCTCAAACCCGACCCGATAAACCTCTGAACCCGAACCGCTTCGGATCGGATCACGCCTAAAAACAGAGCTTGATCCCCGATCCGATCCACTTGCTCCCATTTACAGTTGTTGTCGAGTTTGAAAACGATGAATTTGAGGTGGGTTTTGTTGACCAATAGGATCTCGCCAGCTGTCGACTCGACGAGGAAGCCGGACGGAGATTGGGGAACGGCCTGGCCAAGGCCGGGCCGCCATTGCTCAGGCGGCGATAGAGTGAAGATGCTTGTTTTGCCAGAAATCAGATTGAAGTTGCAGAATAAGACATTGCCGTTGATTTCTAACGCGCAGAGCTGGTTTCGCCAGAATGTTAGGTCTTGGAAGATTCGTAACCCTAGATCGATCACTCGCCACCTCTTTCCGGCGGGTTCTGACAACGCAATCGTGCTTGATCTCCCCATGATCGCCACCGTACAGTTCGCAAACCCTGGCGGGGAAGAAAGAACCGCCTTTTTAGCCGGGAACTCCAGCAGCGGTAAAGGGATCTCAACAAGTGAAGTCGGATTCAGCAGACAAATACGAAACGGATTCTGATCGGAGATTAAAACGAACCAGCCCGATAAATACCCGACGCAGCGCGACCGGCGATGCGACACAGGGAGAGAGCATGTCAACAACTTACACTCAAACAGGTTGAAGAACGAGACGGTGAAGTCGGGACGAAGTAGCAGGAGACGAGGCGGGTCGAAAGGGAGAGGGCGCGGAGGGGAAGATTGCTTGGCGACGGCGCGCCAGGCGGAGCAGATCAGGCGGACGCGGTGCTGGTCGGACGGCGAGAGGAGTGAGCAGATTTGGTCGAGGAGTTCCGACGGCAGTTGTGACCAGCCGGAAGGCGAGGAGCGGGTCGGGAAGACGGAGCCGCCGCCGCCGCCGCCGCCGGCGTTGGTTTTGCGGGACTTGTTCATGGTGATTTCCCTGCGATTTGAGCAGGGTTTTGGTTCAGTGATTTTCTTAAGCAAAGTTTTCGGTTTTGTGTGTCGAGTGGGAAAGAAAAGGAACCGGGTTATTAAGTAGGGTGGTGATTTTGCAGAGAGGTCCTTGTGGGATGGATGGTATTTGTTTTAGTCCCGCGTACTAACACGGTTTCTATTAATAAAGAAGGGTTGGCATAAAAGGTTTATAGAATATTAGCTTAATCAAATCAAATTGGGTGCGGCTATTCTGAATGACTCTTTTTTTAAATTGAACGGAGAGAATTTTGTTTTCAACTTACATCCATTTTGCTCTTTATATTGTATTGCTTAAATTAAGTCTTAAATGATCTTTTTATTTCTTGCTATAAATAAGCAAATTATGAAAAGAAGAATTGATACACACAAATACCTACATGGCAAAAAAAGAAAGAAATTAATGTAAAATTTATAAGTAAATGCCTTGATAAATGATAAAACCAAGCATGATTTGATGGACGGTCGAATCTTCTTCATTTCTCAAAACATAACAGTGGTCATGGACTCGTCTAATGAGTATTTTTTGTTGAATTTAATTGTTAATATATTTTTCTTACTAGACAATATATTTTCAATTATTATTATTATTATTATTATTATTATTATTATTATTATTATTATTATTATTATTATTATTATTATTATTATTTCTCTTGCTTGCATAATTTATATTATTATTTTTCATATCTTTCTCAAGCTACATTCATATGACGAAAGTGTATATGATAAATCTATATGAAAAATGACATCCTACACTCACTGACCCAATTTTGCCTTTTAAGTTACTAAATTAACAATATCTAATGCCAATTAACAATATGATAAATTCATATGAAAAATGTACATATAAAGATACTTAATTAACAATATCTACTGCTAATTTCTTTCTTCATTTGACATTTATACATCTCGTGTGTACACTTATTGTATTCAAAAGAGTTTACTCATTTATAGTAGGAAATAAAAAATCTTATTTAGCGTATATTCAAATTAAAAATTCTCCCTCCCTCAATTTAAGAAAAGAGTCGCTCAGAATAGCCGCGCCCAATCAAATTAGGAAGTGAAGTGTCTTTCACTTGAAATGGAACTTGTAGAGAAGGATGAAGAAAGATTCATAAATCCTTGACCCGCAAATTAGCTAATATAGTAATTATTCTGAGATTATTGTTCTTTTGAGACTTTCTTAATGTGAATTATTTTTATACAAATTTTAATTTTGACTTTTGATGGTTTATATTATAAATTTAAATATGGTATATTATAAATTTTTAAGGAATAAATTGGATGAATAGAGATAATATATTTTTCTACAATGATAATATTTATGCTAGATAATATAGCTGAATATCAAGACTAATTAAATTAAATTTATGCTTATGGTTTCAACTTACTACATTAAATTAAATTTATATAAAAAAATTATTTTTTTCTTTTTAAATTGGTTGGGTAATGTTAAAATATAAAACCGTTACTCCTTTAATAATTATGCAGTGTGTAAATTATATATTCATTTATTTTTTTAATACAAACATGTGAGTAGTGTTAAAAAGTTCAAAGTTAGTGAAATCATATAAGATATTTTTATCAGTTAATTGTCGAAAACATGAGCTATACAAAATCTATGTCAAAGGGAGATATGAGAAAAAAATGAAATTCCAGTTCAGATAAAATTTTAAAGTTGCTTCAGAGAATTCAAAGCTCAATTCGACAAAGAGAAAAATACCAAACAAAAATGAATTTTGGTTTGAAAGTTCAAAAAATCCAAACAAACATTACTTTTGAATTTTACTCGACCTAAATAAATGTTTACAACCTTTCAGTGAAGTGAAATGACTGAGATCTTTATTTTTATTTCATTAAATAATGAAAACAAGAATAAATACTAATAAAACAAAAAATAAGGAAACAAAAAGGATTATATAACAAATATAGTTTGTTGAGGGTTACGTAAGCAGATTATATAAAGCAGAGGCTTTTTCAGAAACTTTCCTCCACCCGCCAGTAAGACTGAAAATTTTTCATCATCTCCAATAAATTATCAATTTATTCTCCATTAGCCAAAACAAAAACATCATATGCCTTAATTTGATATAATACTGGAGAAAATCTGGATATTTCCAAATGAAGATATTATAGTGCTTAATAAATAGCATTAATAGTAAGAGCCGCCCGGAGTTAATGTAACGATCCTGAAGAATCCACTTCCGGATTCTTCTATAAACCGGGAATCCAATTCCCAAATGTTCAGGGAAAAAGCTGGAATTAAGTTTCCCGGTATAAAAACCGGGAATTGAAGTTCTGCGGATGCTATTAAAAGTCGGGACTCATCGCTCAGATCTCATTCTTTCTCTCTCTCTCCGAAAACATACTGCTTTTTTCGATCTGGTATGCAAATGCTTTCTTCTTCTAGATTCAGATTCATACTTGTTTAGATCTTAGATTTCGGTTTTATTCGTTCTTTGCTAGGAGTAATTACCTATTCAGATCTGTTTTGGTTTGCCCTAATTTGATCCCTGCGCACTGAAATTGTGCATTTGTTTCAATTAGTTTTGTCAAAGTTCTATTTTATCACCGTAATTTCATCTTGGATAGATATAATTAGGCAGATCTGTTCAATACTGTGTCTAATTTATGTTCAATCATGAGTTTTTGATAAATTTCCATTGTAGATCTAGTGAATTGAGTAATTATTTTCACGATTTCCTTCTTATCTTCAATGAGATCTCGACTTTCCTGCACTTGTTATGCACAAACATTCAATCATTTCCTGCTTTTCTGGATCTGATCTGAGTAATTTTAACTTCAAACAGGTGAGAGAAAGAAAATGGGGCTCACATTCACGAAGCTGTTCAGCCAGCTCTTCTCCAAGAAGGAGATGAGGATCCTCATGGTGGGTCTCGATGCGGCTGGTAAGACCACCATTCTTTACAAGCTCAAGCTCGGAGAAATCGTCACCACCATTCCCACCATCGGTCAGATCTCCTTCTCCTTCTCAAGATCTATTTACATCTATTAATTATCATGCTGATGTTTTTTGCAAATTGTAAGTTTGAATCTGTATTAACAAAGAGGAAAAAAATGCGATGTATTTGCAGGATTCAATGTGGAGACTGTAGAATACAAGAACATCAGTTTCACTGTTTGGGATGTCGGGGGTCAAGACAAGGTAAAACAATACTAAAATCAACGAACATTCAATTTCACTCCACAAACTAGTCATAACCAAAAGATCAAACTCAATTTATTTCACTTATATTTCCTTTTTTTGTGGTAAAAAACAGATCAGACCATTGTGGAGGCACTATTTCCAAAACACTCAGGGCCTCATCTTTGTTGTGGACAGCAACGACAGGGACCGTGTTGTGGAAGCCCGTGACGAGCTTCACCGCATGCTTAACGAGGTCTTAATTAATTAATTAATTTAATTTCACGACATTTTCATTTTCACCCTTGCAAAATGTTAAAATATTATAATACAGGATGAATTGAGGGATGCAGTGTTGCTTGTGTTTGCTAACAAGCAAGATCTGCCAAATGCGATGAATGCGGCGGAGATTACTGACAAGCTCGGTCTCCACTCGCTCCGTCAGCGCCACTGGTATTTATTTATTATTTTTTTAATTTTCAAAATATTAGTTATCATTAATTTGATTGAGGAATTAAGATGTTTTGTTGTTATGTATCAGGTATATTCAGAGCACTTGTGCTACCTCTGGTGAGGGATTGTATGAGGGTCTTGATTGGCTCTCTAACAATATCGCCAACAAGGTAAATTTAATTTTTAAAAATTTTGAGTTTATTTAGGAATTTAAGGTTTGATTTATGTTTTAAGTGTGGTTATTTATTTATTTATTTATTATTATTTTTTTTGCAGAGTTAAGTTTATGATGCGTCAAAGTGCCTGTGAGAGCGGGGATGGATTTACTTATTTGAAGTTAGGACTTCAATTTATGTTTACTGTTTTATTCGTGCGGATTTATTATTGTTAAGTGTTTTTGCTTTTGTGAAACTATGATACTTTGAATTCTTTTTTCTTCTGATTGTCGGTCGTTTACTGTTTTTCATAAATGAATTTAATCTGTTTTGCCTAATGTTAGTTATCATACTGTTCTATTAATACTGCTGCTGTGAACTGTGATATATTATTCTTTTAAGCCTGTTAAATTATTATTCCTATGTTAGTATGTTGTAGTGAGCTACATCAAATTTTCATATTTTCTTCTTGAAAAAAAAACAAGTCGACGTATATTACCAAGTTTTGTCCGTACATGAAGTTTCTATCCGAATGACACGTGTTAGTCTGAGGACACGTGGCGATTAGTATCTCCCTGTTTACCTGCTTTTTAACACGTATCACTTCTCGTCACTTCTATATGCAAAACCCGCAAAAAAGCTTACAGAAACAAAACAGAGCAAAACATCTTTCAAAGAGTAGAAAATAAGAGCACAGCTGAATTGCAACAATGGCGTCTTTACAAGAAGCACGTAGAGAGAGGAACGAAGCCATAGAAAGAATGGCAGAAGAAGACGAATCGGCCTGGACTCACAAAGGAGAATCTCAATCTGAAGGCTCTGTTTTGGATTCCGCAATAGAGAAGGGGCGAGAAATGAAAGATAAGGCGAGAGAGACGAAAGATGAAGTGAAGGAGAAGACGAGAGGTTTAATGGAGAGAGAAGGGAAGAAAGAGAAGGAAAGTGGTAATAGAGAGAAGTTGGAGGAGTATAAAGAGTCGGCGGCCGAGGCGGGAAGAAAGGCGAGAGAGTATTTGAATGAAGCGAGAGAGGAGATGAGAGTTAAACTTGCTAGAGAGACAAAAGTAATTTTACTCATTTTATTAATATAGTTTGATGAAATGTATCTCTTGTAATTTGTTTATCTTGTTTTGTGATTAAAGTTTCTTTTATTTTTTTAATTTTGAAGGAGAGGTTGGGAGAGACGGAGGAATCGGCGAGGAAAAATTTGGAAGATGTGAAACAAAGAGCCGAAGAAAAGGCAGACGAGGCTCAACATAAGAAACTTGTCGAACCTAATGAAAAACAAAAGTATATAAATATAATTAACATATTCAAATTCATATATATTGATATTTAAATTGTATTATCTTGACTTAATGCACCATTTTTTTGTTATAAATTTAGGGGAAGATCAGCGAGTGAGAACATATACGGCTCGTTCCCAAACATGACCGAAAAATTCAAGGAGAAAATGACGATGCCGAACGAAATAGTGGAGCACAAGAGAGGCGACATTAAATCGCACGAAATCGGAGGAGAGAGAAAGGTAGAGAGAGAGTATGAGAGAGAGGATCCGATGATGAGGGCGAAGGAGGCGGATCAGATGACCGGAACTGGGTTCAATGACGCGGGCAAGATGGGTGGAGAGGGGACTGGCTTTGTTGGAAGGAATAAAAGGGATTAATTTAGTTGGTTTTGGTTGTTACGTTGTGGACTTAGTTTTTTTTTGTTGATTTTTTTCTTCTTTTTGTAATTTTGTTTTATGGGGTGTGTGTGTGTGTATACGGTTCAATGAAATAAATTAAGGTGATAATTAAGCCTTTGTCATGCTGCTTTGTGTTGTGATTTGTGAAAATTTTGCTTCCTCCAGCTAAAAAGAACTACATTTTTAAAAAAATTCAAATGATTGACCTCCCAAAATTGGATATCATCAGTCATTATCAGGAAAAATAAAGCACAATTAATCAAATTTGAACATCAGACGAGTGTGTTTTCGGCTTTGCAAATGGAATGAAACATGAACACAGAAATGAATTATGGGGGCCAAAGAATGGACGTCTCCAGTGTTTATAACAATTGAGAGGATTTCATTGAAAATCCGAAATCATTGCACGACCCGATAACTCCTTTTCTCTTTTGACCCCTGAAAAAGTCCATTATTACATACTGCACTTTATTTCGAAAAGAAAGAGAGAGGAAGTCATACTGCAGTATTCTATGGGATCGGCAGTGAGTCACGCCTCCGCTCCGCCACCGCCGTCTCCGGCGATGGCCTTCGCGCCGCCGATCGCACCCGGTTTGGTGGTCGCCTTGCCGACTGAGGCGGCGGCGGTGGGGGAGAAGAGGGAGAAGAAGAAGGTTGACTATATGAATCTCCCTTGCCCTATTGCTTACGAAGAGATCCAACGCGAAGCTCTGAGTGAGGATTTTGTTTCTCTTTCTTTCTCGTTTTAGTATGACATTCTTGTTTTCTGATCAAATTGAGTGGTTAATTCTGCTGTATTTGATTGTATTTGCGTTAAAATGTTGATTCTTGCACAAATAAATCGTTTTTTTAATCAATTGGGGCGAATTTATACTCTTTTTTATTTGAATGACAGTGGCATTAAAACCTGATTTGTTTGAGGGACTTAGATTCGACTTCACAAGAGGACTCAATGAGAAATTCTCACTTAGTCACAGGTAAGTAACATCTCTTACTTTTTTCTTGCATTTTTGCTCGTTAATTTGCATTTTTATTCATTTATTCTATGTTAAAATGTAATATTGTACAGTATTTTCATGGGATCAACAGAACTTCCTCAATCAGCTGATATTATTAAAATCCCGATTTCAAGTTATGATTTTGGTGCTAATTTTCTCGATCCAAAGGTACTTAAAATATTATTTTAGTTTTTGAATTATATAATATATTTGCATATAAATGTTTTATATACTTTGTATGCATTTATTTATACAGTTGATGCTTATTGGAAGAGTTTCTATGGATGGAAAAGTTAACGCAAGAGTCAAATGTGATTTAACTGAAAATCTTATTTTAAAAATAAATGGGCAGGTAGAAAATTGGAATATTTGATGATTTAATTAATTTCCTTTTCACTTTTTATTATACTTTTTACTAGTTTAATTATTTTGGCTTGTTTGGTGTAATATTTTTCAGTTAACGAATGAGCCGCATTTCTCCCAAGGCATGTTTAATTTTGATTATAAAGTGAGTATTTTATAATTCAAATAAATTAGAGTATTTTCTTTTTATATGTATTTACTTAATTAAATAAATAAATAAATAATTAATTAAATTAATTTATGTTTTAACAGGGCAGAGATTTTAGATCTCAATTTCAGTTTGGAAACGGCGCTTATTATGGTGGTAATTACATTCAGGTTCATATTTAAATACTATTTTTTTAACATAATTATTTTTAAATTTACTTTTTTTGCACATTTTGTAAATAATTATTGTTTCTCATGAAATAATTACAGAGCGTGACACCAAATTTATCAGCGGGAACTGAAATATTTTGGCTAGGTCAACAAAGGAAATCTGGACTTGGTTTTTCTGCACGATATAATACTGATAAAATGGTATTTTCATCTTTTTTATTTTTAATATTATTTATTATTTTTATATATAAATGAGTAATATATTACAGGTAGCAACAGGACAAGTTTCTAGCATGGGTTTGGTTGCATTGAGTTATGTCCAAAAAATATCTGACCAGGTAATATGTTTTAAATATTATAATTTAAATTTATATTAAGTTACTTATCTATAATATTAAATTTATGTTTTTTGTTAGGTGTCACTTGCTGCTGATTTTATGTATAATAACTTTTCAAAAGAAGTTACTTCTAGCGTTGGTTATGATTATATTCTTAGACAGGTATTTTTATTATTTAATCTTTTTCATAATTTTATATTTTTTAATTTAGAAAATAAAAATTGGAATAATTTTGATAAAATATAGAGTCGATTGAGGGGAAAATTGGATTCAAATGGAGTTATTGCTGCTTTTGTAGAAGAGAGATTAGCAATGGGAATTAATTTCATTCTTTCTGCTGAGGTTTGTATATTTATTAAGTTACTCAACTTTATAATTTATATTAACGTATTATTAATTTGAAGTAATTTAATTTATTTTATTTTTGTGCAGATTGACCATGTGAAGAAAAATTACAAGTTTGGATTTGGCTTGGCAGTTGGAGAGTAAAAATCAGTATTAGATAGAGAATTTTTTTGACAGATAGAAAGTTTTGAATTTTTTTTTTGTTTGAACTGATTTTGAGCCTTTGATTCGTAATTTGGATTCCTTTTTGCAGTGTCAATGGAAAATATGTTGAACAAATTAGCTACATAAAAAAACTAGTATTTCTCTTAATAAAATTGCACTAGTTTGTGATAAAAAAATTCTTTTAGTTAATTTATATACTAATACTAATTTTTCTTCATGTGATATGCCAATTATAAAGCTTTCTTTTGCTAAAAAAAAATCTCTTTTGGTACAAAGTCCAAACAATTAAAAAGCAAAATGCATTATTTCCATTCTCACAACTGTTGAAACAATTCAATTTACCATCAAAAAAATAAAAAATAATCCATCCTTCTTATTTCCTTCCAACTCCCCCCCAAAACACCAAATCAAACACAAAATCCAAAAAAAAATAAAATAAATAAAATAAAATAAATCATCTGGTTAAAATAGTAGCCTGCATGGCCTCAATCTCAGAAGCCGAAATATCGCCACCACTACCAGACGAAAAAGAAGGTTCCGGAATCGGCTCCTCCATCATCTTCCCCAATTTAATCAAACTCCGGCTCGCCAGAATCGCCTTCACTTCAAATTCCTTCATCACTCTCGCGTAAACGCACTTCACCGCCTTCAAACTCACTTCCTTCAATTCCTCTGACAATGTGGGGCCCAATAAACAGTGACCAAGAATCCGCAAGATCGGCTGGTAAAGCTCCCACGTTAATGGCACTCTGTCTATGAACTTGTTCAGTTCTTGATCTTCTTGTTCTTTGTTGGATTCGTCTTGATTGATTAAGAGGCCGGCTTGGCCGGACCAGGCAATGGAGATTTTGCAAAATTCGAGCTTGGAGAAGATTGGCATGAGAGAGATTTTGGAGTAGTAGAGGTCTAGTGCTATGCTGACGATCCAGGCCCGCCTTGTGGATCTGATTGTGCTGCATGGCTCGAGAATTGGGGAGAGAATCGCTTCTGTTAGATCTGGTTCTGTCGCGATTCCTTTTCCTTTTCCACCAGATCCCTTTCGATTGATCAATCGATATGAAATCAAAGCTTAGTTGAGAAATTATGATAAGATTTGTTGTTTAAATGTTTGAATTTTGGTATTACCTTGCTTGATTCGACTGAGCTAGAGATTTGAATGTTGGGCAATCTGACAGTAACCGGTTCCGCACCACGATTCACCATTTCATGCGAATACAACGAAAGCAAAACCGCCTCAAACCCAGCCAGGGTTTCCTTCGAAGAAACCGATCTTGAGAGATAAACACCAGCGATGGTAGGCACAAAACTCAGAATCACGAGCTGGAGATTCGAGATGTTAGACTGAAACGTATCATAGATCCAGCGGCAGAGTTCATCCGCCCCGGAGCCGGAGCTGGCAAGGCGGATCCGGCGGGTGATTTGTTCGAAGGTGGATTCGTCGTTCAGGAGCGAGGACGGCAGGTCATCGGAGAGGAGGATTGAGGGGGGGAAGGATTCGAGGATTGTGGAGAGTGATTGCATTATCGCCTGGCTGCACGGCACTGGTGGATACGACGATGATGATTCTGCCATGGAATGATTCATTGCCATTGATCAAAGAAAGAAAACAATAAAAGAAAGAAAGAAAGAAAGAAAGAAAGGAAGAGAAGAGGAGGGAAAGAGGAAGGAGTGTGAATTGTTGGGTGGAAGTGGTGTGTTATGTGGGGGAAGGTTTGATGATGTGGCGATGTGTGATTGGTGGGATTTTGTGGACCGGGTTTATATGGGAATTTGATGGGGTGCGGTTTGTTGTGAGGAGAGAAGAGGCCGTTACGAAAGTGGGAGGATTGTTTGTAACTGTTGTTATGTGGAAATTGGCGTGGGTAGTAATATTGGAAGGCTAAAAATAGTCTCTAGTTAATTGTTCTCAAAGTTCGTGTTTTGAAGAATGTAAAAATGGGATATTTTTTAGTATTTGTTTTAGAATGTCTAGTCGTGGATTTTGGAAGAATTTGAAGGGGTTATTTAGGGTTGGTGGGCTTTTGGGCTTGAAATTGTTAACTCTGGGCTGTGATAAGAAGGTTAGTAGTTTTCTTTTTGTTGTTGACTTCTAATCTTGAGTACTGATTACTCTTTTTGTACTATTTTTTTTTTAATTTTATTAAGCATTCTTATGAAGTAATAAACAGTTATTTTGTAGAAAGAGAGAGAAGAGAACGGTTATCTTGGGAGAAGCAAAAAAAAAAATCTAGGAGATATCATAAAAATTTAGGGTTTACTTTGTTTAGAGTTAATCAAGGATTAATCTCAATTGATTATTGGGCTTAGTCATATAATTACTATCCCCAAAATGGAGTGCACATGGGCTGTCTCACACCCTTTCCATTCAAAGGAGAAATTCCTATAGGCCCTTTCGGCGATACACGGAATAGAAAAATAGTATAATTGAGAATAGACAACTAATTCATTTTATTTCATGTACGTTCGACAAGTTAGTTAAATGAATAATTTAAATTAAATATATAGAAAAGAGATTATGATTATAATAACTTTGTTTCATAATTTGAATTTATACGAATCATATTAAATAAAAAATTTACTCAAATTGTAAGAAGATAAAAATGAAATAAATATTTAATAAAAGTACAATAGTAGATGATAAATTGAAGCACAACTCAAATAAGTATTTATTTAAATAATTCTTAAACACTCTTCAATTATTGTTATGACATTGTATATATTTCCAACACATTTTTAATAGTCGTTTGAAGCAAAAAAGAAGAAGAAGCAAACAACATATTATAGCCAGAGAAATAAATAACGAAAAATATAGTAGATACATATCTTGTTAAAGAGAGAAAAAATAATTTATTTGTGTATAGTTGTTCAATGAATTATTTCTGGAGAACTATCGAAAAAATGACGGAGAAACTAGCACGGAGACGATTATGACGTTTTGTGCTCATGCGTAAAAGATTTAGTAGTTTTTTTTAAATAAATGAAAGAGGGAATAGTTATGCTACGTAGGACATAGTTGGAATATAGAAGATCATTTTTGTCTTAAATTTAGACTTAATCCATAGAATAACCAATTTCATCTCAATCATGGAATAAAAAATTTCACTATTCTATATAGCTCTAATTCAACTTATTTTTATACTGTTTGGCTGGAATAATTCGGAATAGAATAGTTATTTTATTATTCTTTCTTATTCTAGTGGTGCCGAACGGGCACATAATTATTTAGAAACCCTATGTTAGAATTTCTTTCTCTAATTGTATTTGACACTCCACACATGCTCAATTACTTAGTTAATGACATTTCTAATGTTCGAACTTTCTTGCAACCTAATTAGTGTTATTAAGTTTAAGATATAACTTCATAAGGGGAAAAGTTATTAAGTTATGAATTATAGTTGTCTTGGAAAAAATCAACCACAAAAATAGGGTCAAAAAGGGTTTGTCTCCTAATTAGTTACCTTGATAGTGAGGCATGGCTCTTGATAAAATTTCAAATATATACAATGAGTTTTGGAAAATCCAACCAAAGCAATCTCATATTTATCAATATGTCTAACCAAATCCACGTGGAATTGTCCACTACTCCATGTGTTAGATTAGATGTCAAACTAGTGAGCAATAGAAACTTCAATATTACCTTCAGCAGAAGAAACTTGAAAATACCAAACCATATATTCAATTTATCAAATGAGGAATGCTTTTCATGTGAAGAAAATCTAAAAGAGAAATTAAGCAACAATTATCAGGAAGAAACATACAAACTGAAAGTGAATAATTCATTATTTAGGGTCTGCTTTCACTAATGATGTATGCATTTATGTGCAGCAAAAAAATTATAAGTGGAAAGGTGATATTTATAAATATAGTATAGTCATGACATGATATGTTTGGCCTTATTAGGCTATTGTGCCGACATTAAAATATGATATAATTTTTTGCAAAATGGGAACCTCCAATAAATTGTAAATCTCACTTCAAAGGGGCAATTTGCGAATTATTTTGAATAGTAGCACTATTTTGAAGAATAATTAATAAGATAGCATGATTTTCAAAATATTTGGGTAGGTAGCACTTCCGCCAGACCTTCTGGCGGAACTAAGTAGTTCCGCCAGAGGGTCTGACGGAACTAGGGAATTTTTTTTTTTGCTAATCTCGGCCATTTGGCACCCTTAAACAGCCTTAATTAATGAAAAATGCTAGTTCCGCCACCACATCTGGCGGAACTAGGTAAAATTTAGTTTTGGCCCAATTTAGACGGTGAAATTGGCCCAAAAATGACGAAAATATAGGTTCCGCCAGACCCGTGGCGGAACTAATTAGTTCCGCCAGTGGGTCTGGCGAAACTAGACAATTTTCCCAACTTACAATCTGACCCAAAAAGTCCAAAAAAATGGTCTAGTTCCGCCAGACCTACTGGCGGAACTAGCTATTTTCTAGCTAGTTCCGCCAGATTGTCTGGCGGAACTAGACCATTATTTTGGACTTGCAATCTGACCTTACTGACGGAACTAGCTATTTTCTAGCTAGTTCCGCCAGATTGTCTGGCGGAACTAGACCATTATTTTGGACTTGCAATCTGACCCAAAAAGTCCAAAAAATGGTCTAGTTCCGCCAGACACACTGGCGGAACTAACTCGTTCCGCCAGTAGGTCTGGCGGAACTAGACCATTTTCCCAACCACCAACGGATCAGAATTCTGCCAATACCAGCTCATGTAACCATCATAATCCAGAGGGGTATACGGCTCCAGGGGTTCCATTTGCGAATACCAATACCATTTATCGTTCCAACGTGTAATCCAATTCTTGTGAATCGTACCCCAATCGTTTCCCTTAAAATTCGTCAGGTCGCGTAATTCTTTGTCGGCTTCAGGTATTTCCGGGGGTATTTTTTGCCGATACCCGAACTGTCGCATCACCCTCTCAGGACGATAAAGCTCGACGATCCAGAAATAAATCAACGGCACACTAAGTAGTGCTGTAGTTCTTTCTTCCTGACAAATGGGCGGTAGCCGATCGCGGTATGGTTCGTAAGGTGCCCAAAAGATATCACTTTGAGGGATCTTTGTCTAACATGTCGCGGTTCGCCCACAAATGAGTAGTCGACGGTTCCTCTTTAACTCTTGCATCTCTCCAGAGCATGCCAACCGTATCATTGTAATCCGGATCGTCGTAGATATTCAATCTTGCCGGGTTCAATGAAACTCTTGGTCTTCCGGTCGCAAAATGTTGCCAAGCCCATAATTGTAATAATAAGATGCAACCTCCCATATTTTTCCGATCGGGACCTGTACTTTTGCACAACTCTCTGTACAGGTATGCAAGTACCCCACTCCCAAATGCCCACTCATGCAAATTATTCATTTCTTGTAAAAGTACCAGGGGCATGAGCGAATAACTGTCCCCATTCGGATCCGTAAATAAAATGTCGGAAAAAAATCCGATCATGTAAGCTCTACAATATTGCTCGACTCGTAATATGGGGGCATCACACTCCAAATCGGCAAAATTCTCCATGAACCATTTTTTTTTACCAACACGTTGCTTTTCTTATTTCCTAATCCTCTGAACATCTCTTGGGGGGGTGTTTTTCCGAGTAGTTCCCCGGCTTTATTTGCCCAATTAATACCGTTGTTCTTCACACAAAGTGGCTTGCCATCCACCCACAACCCCAACAAGCATGAAACATGCTCTAACGATATGGTCATTTCTCCGTGCGGCATGTGGAACGTATGTGTCTCTTTTCTCCACCGTTCCCTGCAGAGCGGTTATCAGTATGCCATCGATTGGTATATAACCGATTCTCTGCGTTTGTAACAAACACGCACTCGCAAAATATGGCTCGAACTGAACATTCCATGGCACCTACGGAAACGAAACATATAAGTACATTATTTTTTCATAATTAAATATATAGATATATAGAAATAATTTTATATACAATACATTAATATGATGTTGCCTGTATCAAGAAACCCCCTTTTGCTTTAGCCTTGGTGTTGTCCGGTTGGCTGAAACATACGGTTCTGTGATCATCCTGGAATTCGTTCAGCGGACGATATACCGGACCTTCTGGCTCAACTATAGGAGCCTTCCCCCGATCCGCACGACTAGATCCGCCCCGACTAGATCCGCCTCTAGATGACATCCCTATATAAATTTTTTTTTAAAATATAAATAATAATTAAACAATATATTTTTACATTAGTAAGTAAACATACTATTTAAAACAAAAATAAACAAATTGCTTCATTCTATTTTTTTTAATACAAAAAATTGTATATTTAAAAAAAAACCATACACAATTACTATAAATAAATATATTACTAAATAAATTTATATTATATTTTTCTTTAAAATAACTAAGTAATAAAAAATAATTACAATTTTTTTTCATACCGAATAAATTTGACGAAATATGTACTCCTTCTTCTTCTTCTTCTTCTTCTTATTTTTCTCTAAAGAAATCAACAAAAATTCAAACAAATTTCAATACTATCAACCTATTTAAACCAATTTCAAACTAATCTCACTAAATCCATACCTATTTCGCACTAATTTCACTCAATCAAAACTTATTTCAATTCAACCAAATCAACAAAAATAACTAATCAAAACTCAAAATCAAACAAAATAACTTACATATTTCTTCTTCTTTTTAACTTCTCCTTCTCTTCCTTTAATTTCTCCCCTCTTTCTCCTTTAATTTCCTCTCAAATCGCATGAAATTTCGCCCCCAAATTTTTCTCTTCTTTTTTCGAACGGACGGGTAGGGTTTAAATTCGGGTTTAAAAAAACGCAGTGGGTAGATCCGCCAGACCCACTGGCGGAACTAGCTATTAGTTACGTTTTTTATGGAAGAACCGTTACTAAATGCATTTAGTAATGGTTTTTTGGAAAAAACCGTTACTAAGAGTCAGATTTAGTAACGGTTGTTTGATAAAAACCGATACAGATATAATATTTAGTATCGGTTTTTTTTTAAAAACCGTTACTAAACGCTAAATTTTGAAATTTTTTTGGGTCAGATCGTAAGCTGGGAAAATGGTCTAGTTCCGCCAGAGGATCTGGCGGAACTAGCTAGAAAATAGATAGTTCCGCCAGAGTATCTGGCGGAATTAGACCATTTTTTTGGACTTTTTGGTTCAGATTGTAAGTTGGGAAAATGGTCTAGTTAGTTCCGCCAGTGTGTCTGGCGGAACTAGACCATTTTTTGGACTTTTTGGGGCAGATTGCAAGTCCAAAATAATGGTCTAGTTCCGCCAGACAATCTGGCGGAACTAGCTAGAAAATAGCTAGTTCCGCAGTAGGTCCGGCGGAACTAGCTAGAAAATAGCTAGTTCCGCCCAGTAGGTCTGGCGGAACTAGCTAGAAAATAGCTAGTTCCGCCAGTAGGTCTGGCGGAACTAGACCATTTTTTTGGACTTGTTGGGTCAGATTGTAAGTTGGGAAAATTGTCTAGTTCCGCCTGCACCCACCGGCGGAACCACTAGTTCCGCCACGAGTGCAGGCGGAACCTATATTTTCGTCATTTTTGGGCCAATTTCACCGTCTAAATTGGGTCAAAACTAAATTTTACCTAGTTCCGCCAGATGTGGTGGCGGAACTAGCATTTTTCATTAATTAAAGTTTGTTTTAAGGGTGCCAAATGGCCGAGATTAGCAAAAAAAAGAAATTTCCTAGTTCCGCCTGGGCCTCCAGGCGGAACTACTTAGTTCCGCCAGAAGGTCTGGCGGAAGTGCTACCTACCCAAATATTTTGAAAATTATGCTATCTGATTAATTATTCGTCAAAATAGTGCTACTATTCAAAATAATTCGCAATTTGCAAGTCACTATCAATGCCAAAAGTTTGCCTAAATTGGATGCTGATTGAAGAATTATTCTGTCCACAAAATGACAAAATATGCACTAAACACCAAAAAAGAAAAAGAAATAACAAGGAAAATGAACGAGTATTTCTTGTATCCAACTATCGTGGTTGGGGTCCATCATGACTCTAAATTATCCATTTTGTTATGTTGTATACTTTTTACGTACTTGCTCATCGTATGTATACTATATATTATTCTATTTCATCACTATACATAAGCATTTTAAAGGTGACAAATATCATAATTAATATACCAATATACCAAGTGGGTCATCATAATTAATATACCAATATACCAAGTGTGTCATTGAATTTGGGGTTATGTGAGGAACAATTAGTTGCAAGTTGGCTTTGCTTGACATTTGTAATGTGTTCTCTAGCCAAAACCTACTATAGATTCGGATATAATTTTGTTCCGACCACACAAACACTCATGCAAGTTGATCTATTTTCATTTAATTTGGATTAAATCGAATATCCAAAGGTTAAATCATGAATTTATACTAAGGTTTATGACTGCCTTTACTAACAAGGGCCTGTTATAGATTATATGAAAACAGTATAATTTAAATTGAAGTATATAGTAGGCAATTCTTAAGTTCATTTTTTGTTTTGAAAATGAGTATTCAAAGTATTTGATCAATTTTATTAAGTACAATACATAAGCACTTACTTTCTGTAACATTCTTCTACATTTACGACCTTTTGTTTTCAAAGAAGTATTTTTTTGAAAAATAATTTAACAGATGATACTGTTCTGAAAATTATTCAGCATCTTGCACTTTCGTTAGAGGCTCTAGCGGAACTCTCAATTTTTTCATTTTTGTTGATTCCGGCCATTGGGCAGTATTAAACATGCTTAATTAGGCAAAAAATGCAGTTCCGCCAGGACCTCTAGCGGAACGGCCTATTTTATATTTTTTTTGGCCTCTAAAAAGGCATGAAAAGAAAAGAAAAAACAGTTATTTATTTATTATTATTATTATTATTTTGTTAAATTTTCATGGTTGTTTAGAGGCAAAATAATATGAAATAGGCGGTTCCGCCAGAGGTTCTGGCGGAACTGCCTTTTTTCCTAAGTAAGCGTGTTTAAGACTGTCAAATGGCCGGGATTAACAAAAATGAAAAAATTGACAGTTCCGCTAGAGTCTCTGGCGGAAGTGCTAGATGCTAAATTATTTTCAGAATTGTGTCATATGTTGAATTATTTTCCAAAAAAAATGCTATTTTGAAAAAAAAAAGTCTACATTTACATGAAATTGAAAAAAAATTGAGATAAAAACTGGTGTTTTTTATAAAAAAAAATTGTGTATTGTTGGATGCTTCTATTATTCCTCTTTCATTTGTCAATTACAAGAGTTTTATTTAGTCCATATTATATATGCAACATGTATGTTGGTCTAACCATTTTTATGCTCGTGCCACTAGAAAACAGTTATGTTTTGATATTTTTATTTCCATTAAACTGTATAAATTCGTTGTGACCAAATGAATTAGGGTCAAATGATAACATAATCTTCAAGCCTCATTTTTAAAATGAAATTGCTGATTTTGTGCGATCTGCTAGCCGATCTCACTTTTACAAAACTCTTTTAATTTATGTAAACTACTCTGAACACAAAAATCATTATTTAAGTAGGACCCAATTAATTTTAGCAAATAGTAATACTTTTCTGATCGTCCATTTATAAAATAGATTATTTTGTTAGTACAAAAAATTGTTTTAGTATACACTATTTAAAAGTATTGCTCACTTAGCGTAACGATATTGTTTTATATTTGGAAGAAAACTTTTGTATTAAAATAAATTCAAAATTACTGATATTTTAATGGTTTGACATTAGTGATATGTACTGAAACAAAATCATATTAACAGCTCAAATTGCATCATTGATTCATTATGCTTATCTAGTATCACCATTTTTTCATCTCAGCAATTAAAAATATATTATACATACAAAAAAAAGTCTTTGCAGTAATCAATAATTAAATAAACAAAAAATTGAGCGTGGTCATCATATTTCTCTATTTTATAATTGATTCATCATCTTATATTTTACTTCAAATTTAACATAATTTTTCTTAGCCAACAAAATATAGTTTCTACAAAATCTTTACTATTTACACTGGTTGATATTTTGGATTAAACGACAGAAAATAGCTGCTGGAATCATAAAATATCAATTATACACTATAACAGATAAGATCAAACCTCTTTCTCAGTCTCATCTCCATATACTTTATTACATTTTTTTTCCTTATCTCATTCTCAAATCTCAAGCGCGTAATATTTGTGTCAAATCCCTATCTCCAGCTGGGTTTATTGACATCGACACAAAAAGATCTTCACATTTTCGCATTTTTATGTGGGCATCCAAATAAAGTAATAACCTAAAAACAGACGGCTTATAGGGGTTGTACGATGTACGGCTCAGATCTACTGTCTGATCTATTTCGACGTCTCTGATACGATTGATTAATATGTCTCTGTCCGTACAGTCAAGTGCCTGACAGACAGCCATACCAAAAAAAGTACGGACTTTCTGAGCAATCCACACTAAAAATAGTACTGTATAATACTGTCATGCAGTCAGGAAATTTGACTGAATTTATTGAAAAGCCGAAAAACCTTTCTTTCCGTAATTAATACTGTAAAACAATTTAAGAAAATCAAATATATAAAAATATATATATTTTAATTTTTTTCTACTCACTATTAATATTATATAATACTCCCTCAAATGACCCTACCGTTTCTGGACTATGACCCTACCGTTTCTGTTAAGCTCCGTCTCTACTGTTATATATAATAATCTACTTGTACATAGTATTTTACTTTTGACGGTTCAATTATTGGCCACAGAAATTTAATTTTTACAGCATTTAATGGGTAAAATATATTTTCTTATTTTTTATCAATTATTAATGGAATAGAATAGTGGATGAAATAATTATTTGTAAGAAAACAGAATATCCAAGGGTAATATCGTATATTCAGGGCGTGGCAGGCGCGCTTCCCCTGGCGGCACGTTAGGACGCGTATCTTCCGCTTCTCCATACAAAACTCCAAATGCACTCGGTCCACAGTATTTACTACATTTCAACAATCCCAAGCCGCATTCGTCTTCTTCCTCTTTACTGTTGTATGATAAAACGGAATACACCTAATCCATCCAAATTATTCCGTCACATCTTGATAGCGCCCCCGATCCGAATTGTCTGGAGAGAATATTCCCTAAATAACTCTATAGCGAGTCATTTATAATTCAAAATGACTCGTTACAGGAAAGAAAATAATTTATGGGAATCAATCGGAGTATATCGAGATTACCGCGGTGAAATTAAATCGAAAAAAATTTAAAACAATACACGGGCAGCTTTTCAACTGCAGTTTCCTTTTTAATTGCTTTCTCATTTGTTCTCTTTCTTTCTATGTCTTTGTGTGGCTCTCAGCTCTCTATATATTTAGACTTTGTGTGTCTCTCTATAAATTAAGTTAAATTAAATGAATATATTATTTTGTTTTGTGATAATCATAAAGTATTGTAATATTGACTGGCGCCAACTCTAAGCAATCTCTGTCACGTGCGAAGCACTAGAGCCCGCAAAAATAAAAATCTCAGAGAGAGAGAGAGAGAGAGAAATAAATCAATTGCTAGTGGATATAGATTGGTGGTAGAGAGGAATTTGAGAGAGAGAGAGAGAGAGGGAAGGAGAAGAACCGCCTCTCTGTTGAGTTTTACATAAAGCTACCTCAAATATTTGTTGGTGCAAGAGGCGAACGAGGGAGCGAGCTGGTTTCTATTGAAGGATTTGAGGAGAAAAAGGTTGGTTTTTTTATTTATAATTGTTTTTTTTTTGGTGTTTTGTTGTTGTGGATTTAGTTTGGTTTTAGCAGAGTAAAGGCTTTGATTTTGGTTTTGGGTTTTTTGAATGAAATATGTTCGACTGTTCTTCAGAAGTCAATACGTTTGGTTCTGAGGTTCAGTAATGGAAATTTTCAATCAGAAAAAAGGACTTTGATTCTTTTTTATTTTCAATCAGAAAAAGACGACTTTGAAATATATTTAACTGTTCTTGGGGTTTAGCTCTGTTTTCTCAAGTCAAGATTAATTTCCAATCTTTTAACTTGACCTTTTGGAAAATGAATCGGAGTTAGAAGACGAGTTTATACTAAATTATTTTACAAATCCTTAGTTCATACGATACTTCTCAGTTGTTGTTTTTTCCGAATATTGTTAGTTTTTATTGAAAAGGAAAAAAAAAAACTGTTTTGCTCCCCCTTTTTGAGAAATTTTTCATGTGTTTTTTCTTTTTTATTTCGTCTTGTAACTATTTTGTCCTGTATATTTTATAAAAAAATTATCTTTTTAGAATTATTCAACAAAATTGTCCATGAAAATATACTTAGATTAATATCATATGCAAATACCTAATGAGCCGTTTACCAACATTACTACTAAGTATTAGGTTTACAAATTAAAATAATCTAATTTTAGGTCTATATATATCGTATATTATTTTCTTTTCTTTTTTGCTCACCCTTTTAGATAATAAGATAAACCTTATAAATCTCTTAATTACCATTCATACATTTACACAAATTTTCTGTAATAAATTTCCTTATTAGATTTACTTTTAACTAGCATTCATGCATCCACACGTAAAAACTAATTAATTCCACCCTTAAATCCACCCCTAATATGAAAACAATTATTCGCATTAAACACCACACTTTTTCACCTAATTCCCCCATTTCATTCAATCCCACACAAGATCCAACACTTAATTCTCAAATTAAATTCAAACTAATCCTTTTTCTTATATATTTCTTCACAGGATTTCACAAAATCTCTCTTTCAATTTTCCTGAATTAAGTCATGATGGGCGCGATATTAATGGACAACACGAGCTTTCTCCCCCCTTCTTCTCAATTCATGCATTTCCCCCCTCAAAAACTCCAAAATTACGATTCAGTCCTCTCAAATCCCCAGACCGATTCTCTTTTCGGCGAAGGCGATCTAGTGGACCCCACGCCTGATGAGTCGTCAGACGAAGAGATCGACATTGAGGAGCTAGAGAGAAGAATGTGGAGAGACAGAATGAGACTCAAACGGCTGAAAGAGAAACAGAGCGGGAATAATAAGACGAAAAACGCTGACGCTGACCTGGCACGTCAGGGTGATGACGTGGCAAAGCAGCAGGAGCAGGCCAGGAGGAAGAAAATGTCGAGGGCTCAAGACGGAATCTTGAAATACATGCTCAAGATGATGGAAGTTTGCAAAGCTCAAGGCTTTGTTTACGGTAATTTTACACTTCAGCCCTCCAAAAATACATATTTACAATTCAGTCCTTGAAAAGTTGATTAAAAAAATTAATATTTTTTTTATTTTCAGGGATAATTCCGGAAAAAGGGAAGCCAGTTGGCGGCGCGTCAGACAACTTGCGCGCGTGGTGGAAAGAGAAGGTAAAATTCGACCGAAACGGTCCGGCCGCAATCCTAAAATACAACTCTGAGAATTCTACGCAATTCCAGAACCCCTGCAATCCGTCCAGCGGACCAATCACTGGCCTGCACTCCTTACTTGAGCTCCAAGACACCACATTAGGTTCGCTCTTATCCGCCTTAATGCAGCACTGCGATCCGCCTCAGAGAAGATTCCCTCTGGAGAAGGGAATCTCGCCTCCTTGGTGGCCAGCTGGCACGGAACCTTGGTGGGACAAATTGGGGGTACAAAACAGCGTGCCGCCGTATAAAAAGCCGCACGATTTGAAGAAGGCGTGGAAAGTGGGGGTGCTTTGCGGGGTGATTAAGCATATAAGTCCGGATTTGGAGAAGATTAGAAGGTTGGTGAGGCAGAGTAAGTGTTTACAAGATAAAATGACGGCTAAAGAGACTGCTACTTGGTTGGCCGTTTTGAGGAAGGAGGAGGAGGAGTGGTTGAGATTGCATCCTGGTGCAATTATTCCTGTCGCTCCGAAATTGTACCAGGAGAATTGCGGGGGAATTGGTGGGGGTGAGAGTGAGTATGATGTGGAATTGAGCGAGAGTAATATTGGTAATGGTGGTAATAATGGTTTTGGGAATAATAATAATAATGGTGGTAATAATGGGGGGATGAGTTTGAAGGAGGAAGGGGAAATGGAGTTTATACAGAAAAGAGGGTTTGAATTGCAGAGTAATGATGATTGTAGGGTTTATGCGTGTGAGAATTTGGGGTGCCCGCGTACTAATGTGAATTTCGGGTTTCTGGATAGGAATGCGAGAAATGCACATCAATTTGGGTGCAAGTTTCAGAATCAGGAATTGAGTTCCGGGTTCTCGCACATCCAGGAAAGCAAACCCCAGTTTTTTAACTCGGAGCCGGTGAGTCAGAATCAGAATGGAGTGGGATTTAATATCCCGGATTTTGGAATCCCGGTTGTTGAAGGACAGAGGTCGATTAGTGAATTGATGGATTTGTACGATTCGAGTATCGCTGCTTCAAACCCTAACCCTAATTCGGAGAGTTTTGGGGGGATTTTTGAAGAGATGAGCAACTTGATTCAACAACCGTCACAACAGTTTGTTGACCTGGTTCAGCTTAACAGGTCGGGTTTTAATAGTGGTATGAATTATTCGGACCCGTTTCAAAGGGGTTTAGGAGGGTTTAAAGAACCGGTGCAGCAAAGTGGGTCTAGTTGGTTTAATTAGTGTGAAACGGATTGTGGTGTGGTGTGCAGTGGAGTTTGATGGTCTGTTAAGTTTATTTGGCTAGAAAGGTCTCCTCCCTGCATTTTGTTATAAGTTTATTTTTCGTGTTTTTTATTTTGTTTATTAGGTCATATATATAAATATATGGTTTGTGTTTCGAGGCGTTATTATATTGATGTTGCCTTAGATATAAGTTGATCGGACTTGATTAAGAGTATAGGGATGTAGATTATATGTATGTTAGATATAACTGAATCGTGTAATCTGATATATTTATAATCTTGATGGTAGTGTAAGTTAATATTTTCTTAAGCTAACATCATAGCTTCTGCTGAAATTCTTATGTGGGTTATTTAAAGTAGATTATTGTTTCTAAAGTAAAATATTTCTCTATCTTGATTTGCACGTTTTGAGGGTTCCCACTTCACATAATGAATGTCTTGAAGATAAAAAGGCTAACTTTTAGGTGGACTTCACAGAGGATTAGCTTTTCATAACCACTAAAAGTCATATCATTTAATTAAAAGAATAAATAAATACAATATACAAAAATGGGAGGCTCAAGTGCTTTTGACTTAGCCAAGCTTCTTTTCTAGGTAGGTTCCTTCTAATAATTGATAAGCTCCGTACTCTAATGTATTCACTTCATGTGTTTATTTTTAATAATAATAGTAAGGTCAAGATTTTCATTTTCATGCAAAAGGGAAAGATATGGACATCTCTATTTTCCCGAGTGTTTCTTAATGTTTTTTCTCTGTTTTTTAACAAGGTCAGAGCTTAGATAATTCATGTGAGAAAATGCATGATTTTATTTTTACTCATCCTTATCTTATTTTCTATTATTTAAAATATCTGAATTTAGATATTTTAAATTATGTGGTTCTGTAGTGAGAATTAAAAACATCTTATTTCCAATACAGCCCATCATTCAGTCCATACAAATTTACAGCCCATATGCAAAAAACATGGCCTAAAAGCCTAAAATATTGAGCATGGGCTTGTAATAATACAAGATTTGAAACCATACAACCGAGACTTCAAATCCCGATTATCACCAAAACCATAATTCCAAATCCCACATCATACAATTACCATTCAACAGAACTCCAGGATCTTACCTCTCCTCTCTCCTCTGTCAACAATGGCGACGACGGAGGAAGAATCCATGGCCAAATCCAGCATAATCGACTCACTAGGCATTGAAATCACCTCCGTAATGACTCCCGTCTCAATAACCATGCTGCTCGTCGTCTTCCTCCTCTCCTCCCTCTTCTCCTCCCCTTCCGACTCCTCTCCGCCCGTCTCCGCCGCGACGCTCATCTACGTCGAGTCCCCCTCCGACTCCACCTCTCAAAAACTCATCGGCTCCGTCCTTGATGCCATCGCCTTTGTTATACTAATCGCCGTAGCCACCTTCGTGTTGGTGTTGTTGTACTACTACAACTTCACCGGGTTCTTGAAGAACTACCTGAGATTCTCGGTCTTCTTTGTTTTAACCTCAATGGGCGGCTCGATTTTCGGCTCTCTTCTTCAACACTTCTCAATCCGGCTCGATGCGCCCACTTCGGTAATTCTGCTTCTAAATTTCTCGATTTTGGGTGTTTTGTCGGTATTCTCGCAAGGATTTCCGATCCTGTTCCGGCAAGCTTACATGGTCGCCGTTGCAGTGTTAGTAGCCGTTTGGTTCGCAAGATTGCCGGAGTGGACGACATGGACGCTGCTCATAGCTCTTGCGATTTACGACCTTGTTGCGGTTCTCTCGCCGCGTGGACCTCTTAGAATCTTAGTTGAGTTGGCTTCTTCTAGAGATGATGAGCTTCCAGCTCTCATTTATGAAGCTCGACCAACTGTTCCTTCTTCTCTCTCTGTTTCCTCCTCTCTTGGTTCAGTCGAACTCCAACCGGTTAGTCAAATCTCCAATTCAACCACCATTGATGAACAAGAACAAGAAGAAGAAGAAAGATCCCCTTTAGTCTCTTCTTCTCAAACCCCCAATTCCTCCAATCCAAATCCCCCAATTCCCCAAATTGATCAAACTAGACAATCCACAATAGAAATCGAACCTACTGAATCAGAAACCTCACCATTAGTCTCAAGACAGATACAAAGACTCCCTCTTTCTACACAACAACCAACCTCTCAACAAACCGAATCCGAATCCGAATCTGAACTAGATCTCTTCGATTCATCAAGAGGAATCCGTCTCGGACTCGGCGATTTCATCTTTTACAGCGTGTTGGTCGGCCGAGCTGCAATGTACGATTTAATGACGGTTTACGCGTGTTATTTAGCGATTGTTTCAGGACTCGGTTGCACTCTGATTTTATTATCGGTTTTTAGGCGAGCTTTGCCAGCTCTGCCGATTTCTATTAGTTTGGGGGTTTGTTTTTATTTTTTTACGAGGGTTTTGATGGAGCCGTTTGTTGTGGGTGCGTCTACTAATTTGGTCATGTTTTGAGTTTGTTTTATTTAAAAAAATTGATTTAGATTGCATAGAGGTGATTTGATTTGATGATGTCTTGTTGATAAGAGTGCCGAAAAATAGTAGTTTTATGTTTGCAGATTTAATGAGGTAAATTTGATTTTTGCTCCTCTTTTTATTTGATGGTTGATTTGGTGTTAGTAGATAGTTTGTAGCTGGTGATGTTTCGAGAGATTAAGATGATTAAATCACAAATTGACTTTTTTATATCTGGTTATAAATCTGTTTGTTATCAATTCAAGCTGATTAAATCACAAATTGACTTTTTTTCTGGTTACAATTCTGGTTATTTATTCGAGATGATTCAATCCAATATTGGGCATCGTTTAATGCTTTGCATGTGATTAGGCCTTAAAAAGATTGTCTATTTAGATATTCATTTTTTTAAATAAATAAGATCTATAGATTCAATTGGCACCAATGGGAAACGAAACGCGGAATCAACACAGTTTTTATGATTTGAGACTTCAAATCCTTCACTTTCAGGCCTCAAAAGTGAACAAGTGAAGTGATTAATTAGCCACTTCAAAAAAGTTGCAACATTAATCGTCGCCTCTTTTGGCTAATCTTTCTTCTTTTGGGAAGATGATGATAATTCATGTGATCACAAACCAAAAAAAGAAAGCTATTTAATGGAACTAAGCTGACTTTGCTAAAAGGAAGTACATGTACAATTCATGTCCGCCCCTTAAAAACATAACATAAATATTTCTATCTTTAATTATGGGGCTCTAAATATGAGAATTTCCCTTTTGCAAGGGCGTCCGTGACAATTTGATACAGCTCATGCTCATCCAGCTACCCAAGCCATGCAGTATATAAGGGACACTCGAATTAAGTCTGACAGAAAGAAAAAGGCTACAGAAAAAAGATCAGAAACAGAGAGAATTTTCATAGCTTAGTCTAAGTAGGGAAAATTAAAGGTATATATATATATATAGCTAGCTAAAATTAGCAATGGTGAGGCCTCCATGTTGTGATAAAATTAGTATAAAGAAAGGGCCATGGACACCTGAAGAAGATATCGTATTGGTCTCTTACATTCAAGAGCACGGCGCTGGAAATTGGAGATCCGTCCCTCTAAATACCGGTATTTATTTACTTAATCTATGTTGTTAATATTATTATTTTCTGTTGTCATTATATTCGATTGAGATGATATATTGAGTACTCTTTGTAGGGTTGATGAGATGCAGCAAGAGTTGCAGACTGAGATGGACCAATTATCTAAGGCCGGGAATAAAACGGGGTAATTTTACTCGTCACGAAGATGGTATCATTATTCATCTTCAATCCATGCTTGGCAACAAGTAAGTCATGTTCATCAACAATTCATAATACTAATTAAGCAACATATATATATATATAGCGACTTTTTCTAAACTTTGTAAATAATTCTTAAGGTGGGCGGCTATTGCGTCGTACCTTCCTCAAAGAACCGATAACGACATAAAGAATTACTGGAACACGCATCTCAAGAAGAAGCTCAAAAAATATCAAACTTCAAATATCGATCGTAATTCTTACGTATCTCAATTGGAATCAGAGTCCAACATGCCTAAACTCAATACCATACAAGATTCAACTGTAGAAAATAATTCTCAAAATGCCTCCTCAACATTATACGCATCAAGCACAGAAAACATCTCAAAATTGCTTGAGAATTGGATAAAACCTAATTATGAAGCTGCAAGAGGGACGCAAGATGATCAGATTGATTCATTTATGTTATTCGATAATATAGAGAGGCCGGAAAAGGAGAAGCGTAGCACGGATCGCGATGCACAACTGATAAGCATCTCGTATTTGGAGAAGTGGCTACTCGATGAAACTCCAGGTCCACTTGATGGATTCATGGAGATCTCCAGTGTAGACTGTTCTTGCACAGGGACTTAGCTACTCAGAAATTAATAGCTTGTATCTTGTAATGTAACTAAATTAGTCCTTTCATGATATAAACAAAGTATAGAATGGACCAAAATGTACTGCTAAAAGTAAACAAAGTATCAGAATGGACCAAATGTACTGCTAAAAGTGTATCGAATAGAAAGATTGGGGGAGTTGACAATTGTAAAAATAATACATTCTTGATTTTAGTTCTTGTAACTGTAATATAGATAATATTGTTTTTTAATTATATCACCCCTTTATATTTTGGCTTCTATGTAGAGTGTTTTTAATATGAATGTTATAGGGCGAGGAAATCAATTTCAATTGACAATGATGAATGATATCAGAAGTTCAATTAAAATACTTTTAGTGCCAACATTTCTTCAGTTCAAATACTTTGGCTTGCCTTGCCATACGTATGAGCCTAGTTGTTTTAGAGAGAGCATTGCTCGTGATATAACAATATTCATTATCCAAGTGCCCTTTTACTTAAAAAACGGTTAACTCGAATTACCAGTACCATTATTTCCTCAAATTCTAACTTTTCAGGCGCATACAATGCATGTATTAATTTCTTCTTGAAATAAGGGGACAAATGAAACAGTGCCTATCTGGAAACAGACTCCATGAACAGATTACAATCATAACGGTAGATAAAAAGGTCCCCTCAAGTTGGAAACGATCCAATGAATTTATTCTTTAATTATTGTTGTGCCCTTAAAAAATCCTCAATCAAACATATATATTTTTTTAATCAACTTTACACAAAATTTTCATTTCTCTTCTCTGTTTAGTTGGCCCATTATTGCTGCGTACCCAAGTCACAAATATGAGCCCCAAAGCCCAATTGAATACTTCAAAAGGAAGCAACAACAAATGAACAAAGAAGGAACCGCTCATTTCTTCTTCTTTTTTGTAAAATATTCCAGCAGGTCAAACAAGCAATTGAACAAATGAGCGAAGACCCTTCCTGGCTAAGTAAATAGAGACCTTAAATAGCCATGGATTCCTGTCTGAAAGAGGCAAGAACACAAAAATGGAGGATCTGAAGCTCTTTGGAAACAGAGGAAGTCCGTACAGCCACCGTGCTGAGGTGGCATTAAGGCTCAAGGGAGTCAAGTATGAGTTTATTCATGAAGAATTGGCCAACAAAAGTGAAATGTTACTCAAGTAAGAATTCATAACTATTCAGTCCCAACTAATTAACAACATAATTATGCAAAAACAATGAACGAGATTTTTTTTTTTGATGAAGAAGATTTAATTATATGATTTTTTATTTTATTTTAAGAATTTAATTATATGATATTATGAAGGTTTAACCCGATCCACAAAAAGGTGCCTGTATTGGTACAAAATGAGAAGCCGATCTGCGAGTCGTTGATTATAGTTGAATATATTGATGAAACATTTAAGGGAAATCCTTTTTTGCCGTCTGATCCGTACGAACGTGCAATGACTCGCTTTTGGGCTAAGTTTATAGATGACAAGGTAGAAATAATTAATTCTTGTAATTCAAAAATGTATAGTTATATCTGATAATTGTTGTTTATTCTGATAGTATATTTTTCTGTTAAGGTAATATCTTCATTTTGGATGTCATGTTGGACCGACGGTGAAATGCAAAAGAATTTCATATCTCAAGCCAAAGAGAGCTTGGAGATTCTCCAAAACCAGCTCGAAGGAAAGAAGTTTTTTGGGGGTGATTCGATCGGATTTGTGGATATAGCGGGTTGTAATGTTGCGTTTTGGTTTGGTGTTCTACAGGAAGTTGCGGGACTTAATATACTGAACGAAGAGGATTTCCCGGTTTTGTGCCGTTGGGCGAAGGATTATTGTGAGGAAGGGATTGTGAAGGAAATCTTGCCACCAAGAGAGATGCTGCTTGGGTTTTTCATGTCTAGAAAAGATAGGATTTTTGCTACCAAAGCTCCTGTCTATGACTAGTTGGTTTGGGACTTTTAGTTTCCAAGTGATTCCAAGTTTTCAGTTTACAAGAGTATTAAATAAATTTGAATTTTTTTTTTTATGGAGAACTGCAAGCGATCGCTTGATATTTGTTCTCTTTTTAAATGGGCTCATATGCCTTCACCTGAATTTTTAAATACATCCTGTTATATACGGGATTCGAATCCCTCATCTATGGATAGATGGGATTGGTATCATAATGACCACTAGACTAATCTAGTGGTGGTAAGTATTCTAAGTTATCACTTATCAGGTATTGGTTTGTATTGGGTGAGATATGGGATTGTAAGTGTTTTTCATTTGGAAAATAAATAATCAGAGACTGATTGGTTTGTTGAAAATAAAAGAACTAGAGATTATGTCAATGAAACCTAACTCAGTAACTCGTTAATTGAATGAATACATTAAGTTCAATAAAAAAGTGTACACAGCATACTTCGGCAGTATGTTGAGCGTTGAAAATTCTTCACTTTTTTATTCTATATTTCACTATTTTTTTTTTCCAATGGTATATTGCACGATTTCTTATTTTTCTTATATATTTATCATGCTTCTAATCGTACCTTTAGATGATGTATATTCTTTTTGTTAATTCAAATGTTTTTGTTAATTCAAATCTATCAGTCATCCATAAAAAATATCTACCCATTGGTTGAATGCAACTCCATTTAGATATAATTGACTGCGATCCGAAGCTTAATTTTCCTTTCTTTTTTTTGAACAGTTAATTTTCCTTTTTTAAAATGTGGAATTTTCGAACTCCAATTCTTGCTAAAAATGTGTACCCAATAGGCTAACACTTATCCAGTTTATCCTCAATTCATTAAGGAAAAAAAAACACTTATCCAGTTTATCCTCAATTCATTAAGGAAAAAAAAACACTTATCCAGTTTACAAGTTACCTAATATTAAGGACATTTTGGATAAACTCAAATAAAACATTGCCCCCATAGGTCCATTTTTTCTATCTTTGACTAATTTTTCGCATCATTGACAGGTGATTTTTAGTCATATTTCACTTCTCTAGTGTGATATTGCTATTGAAACACTATTTGTGGGGCATTTTCAACTTTTTTTTTTCCATACAATGGAAGAAATCATCAATCCTGCCAAGTATTTTTTTCTGAAGCTCGAATAGGCGAATATTTTAATGAATTTTAATTAATTTGACAATTTTTTCTGTCAAATCAATAAATTTGATAAATTTTGTTCTTGAAACCAATGTGAATGTGACTGATTTTCTTAATGATATTTTAATATATTTGAAGTTTAGAAAGGCAATATTCATGTTTGTAGATCTCGAAAGAGTAACATTCATATATTCATGCCTTGAAAAAAAGATTCATATAGTCACCTTTTTTTTGTTTTTTTCTAAGTAAAGTATTCCAAGGTGAATGTGACTGATTTTCCTAATGATATTTTAATATATTTGAAGTTTAGAAAGGAAATATTCATGTTTGTAGATCTCAAAAGAGTAACATTCATATATTCATGGCTTGAAAAAAAAGATTCGTATATTCACCTGTTTTTGTTTTTTCCAAGTAGAGTATTCAGTTTTTCAATGGGTATATATTATGCTATGTGACGCTAAAAATCATTAACAAGTTTAACATTCTCAAAAATTTTGGAAGGCCTTTGTCCTTTATAACTAATCAAAAGACATTCAAATTGGAGGCTCTAATGTTAGCTAGGGAGCTATTAAGTATGACTGGTCTCAATCTTAGGATGAGATCAACTCTGCTTCAATCTTAGGATGAGATCAACTCTGCTTCTATTGGTTAGTAAGAATTGGAATTCTAATCTAATTGATCCAACTACCAGATGGATAAGTTCGAACTGCAACCATACTTCTACTTCTTCCAATTTATCCCTACATAAAATAAAGTGCATCTCCAAGCATTACATCTCTGTATTATCTCCAAGCAAGTGTTTTAATTAAGCTCAGAAGAAAATATGAAATGTGCATAGTCCCACCACGGAAGAAAACGGCATACAATATATGCTATGAATAGTTTATTATCAACAATTTGACCAAAAAAATTAAGTTAATCAGTTTTGGTCGGTGTAGATACCAATAATAAAATGTAAACTTATTTTGTTTTTTTTTAATGATAAAATGTAAACTTATTTGTGAACTATCTAAAATCTGAACCTGCAATTATTGAACCCATCAATAAGTTTTAGCAACAGAATGTCAAAAAGTCGGCGAGGCCATCATCAGATGAAAAGTTTTCAAAAAATGACAACTGAACACATCGGAATTACAAATTCTAAACATAGTTTTCCACCTCCTTTGGATGTGCTTATCAATCTTTTTCCACCCACTTGGGTGATATTTTTTTTTTTGAAGAGTGACTTGGGTGATGTTAGATCTCCTCTCCTTTTCAACATATTTTTAGAGGACCAAATTATTGTTCTTCTATTTGTCGAAGAACAATTAGATATTAACTACATACATGTTTCATGATGAATTGCAGATATTATTGTTATATTAAGAGTTTGTCAATGAAATCGAAGCATAACGGTCAAAATTTGCTAATTCAAACGATAAAATATTTAGAATTTTGAAAGATGTCTCAAATTCGTATCTCGTTAAATGCAATTTTGTGTATCACATATTTGATAAAATTCATCAACCCACAAAACTGTGGGTTGGATTTAGAAATCGAAGCATAATTGCATTTAATCTGTTGTCGCCAAGCTGTAATATAAAAAAACCAAATCCAGTTAGGTATGAACCCAACTCTTGATTTTGAATTCAAAGCCAACAGGGTCGTTTTCATTCAAAAGTTGGGAGGACCCATTAGAATCCAAAAGATACGATTTACAAATGAGCCTTCTTCCTTTTTGTGCACATAAATGTGCTCCAATTGGTTCAAGTTTTCTCATATAATAGGCACGCCCATAATAGGCACACCCCTTAAATTATGCCTTCAAACCTATCCCAATTTATCAAAAATAAATAAATAAATAAATAAACTTTCTCTATCATCGTATTCTAACTCTATATAAGTGCTACAACCTAGAAGGCTTTTCTCATGTCTCATACAAAATCAAACTAAATACAGACTAAAACAATGGTGCCTAATAGTGAAGTGAGACTATTCGGTATGTGGGCAAGTCCAGCAGTGTGGCGAGTAGAGTGGGCACTCAAAATGAAGGGAATCGAGTATGAATATATTGAAGAAGATGTCTCAGACAAGAGTTCTTCTCTACTAATGTATAACCCTATCAATAAGCAAGTGCCGGTATTGGTTCATCATGGCAAACCTATAGTTGAATCACTAGTCATTTTGGAATATATTGATGAGACATGGAATGATAAGCCGATATTGCCGGTCGATTCGTATGAACGTTCCAAGGCTCGCTTTTGGGCCACATTTGTAGATGTCAAGGTAATAGAAAATGTTTTATTTATGTGTATAATTTTTTTGCCAAAGTAATTTTGTTTTTGTAATGGTTAAGGCCAAAGACGTTGACCTTATAGATTGATCTTAAGACTGACAATACGTTATAAGTACATACATTATATCAGAAGTCTTTACAAAAATATTAATATTACTCTCTTGTAATAGTGTCGAGAAGCGGCAAGGAAAGCTTTCTTTGGCGAAGGAGAAGAGAGGGAGAACGGTATAGAGAACTTAGAGATACAACTCAAAGCTCTAGATGAAGAGCTCGAAGGCAAGAAATTTTTCGCCGGAAATAGCATCGGATACACCGATTTAGCGGTCGGTTGGATGGCGTTCTGGTTAGGAGTGGCTGAGGAGGCAGGTGATTTCAAAGCAGTGAATTCATTACAATTCCCATTTTTTACTGCGTGGATTGAAAATTTTCTCCAAGATCCCTTGATTAAAAACAATCTTCCGCCTCGTGATAAGACTGTCGAGTTTTTTCGTTTATTTCGTCAGGCGGGCAGTTGCGCCAAAGCTAATGTTAAGTGATGAGTTTGGGACATAGTGGGCTCATTTGTTTGACATTTGAGATTGGAATAGTAAATTTCGTATTTTGTGTTTATGGAAGGTTAAGGTTTATTGTATTGGGATTTCAGAAGGATAATTATGATATTTGTGGTTTTGGAATAACAAGTTAGATATTTGAACTTTTGTAAGGGTATATTTGGTATGTTTGGTATATTTTGAATTTTTACATTTTCGTAAGTGCAAGTTTTTGCTTTTTAAAAGAAAGTTCAAGTTTTTGCTAGTATCAGATTTTTGAAGAGTATATAATATAATAAATTGGCCATCCTTGTTATTGTACTCAAACAAAAAAAATATGAAGCTTCAAAAAAAATTATGGTCAAATAAGGTCGTGGTAGTTGAATCAATTTTATAATACACTGATGTAGTCAGATTATTTTAGCTGTCTCACAATTTTTTTAGTTCCTATGATTCTTTCTAGTATAGATCTAGATCCAATCATAATGAAAAAAACTATATATAATTAACCCCAATCCTTTATTTTTCATCTACTTTCGAGCCTTCTCAAAATGCCACATCATCACTTTTATCTTAACCGTTCGATCAATTTTTTTGTCGAATCTTAGTTATTCATTTTCTCAAATTTATTGATATTTTATGACAACATTTATGTATTTATTAAAACATAAGCATATGATTGGTTGAATTGGTGTTTTATGTTTCATACCCGATTTAGTGAGAACCGTTGTGAGTTTGTTTATGACCATCAGATCTTAATCAGATGGTTTCAATGAATCATTGTGCAAAGTTATGTTCAACAATTAATATCAATAATTAATGAAAAGTTCACTCATTAAAATATAAATAATTTTTCTTCTCTTCTTTAAAAAATTATAATTTTTAATGAAATATTTTATTTCTAATATTACAATTATCAAATATAATATTATTGGAATTTTCTCTTTATTTTGAGTTCTATATTGTTATAGTTCCAATTTTTTTTCTTTGCTAAAGTATGTGAATATAGACTATATAAAAGAATATGTACAAAAATGATATGATCATTAACTTATATCTTATACCTTATTTTTCATCTACATTTGAGTATTCTCAAGAGACTTATTGTCAATTTTATCTCGGTAGTTGGCTTTTTTTGAATCTTAGTTTTTCATTTCAATTATATACACAATATCACATAAAGACATATTATTATGATTCCAATTTTATTTTTTCTTGATAAAATATGTGAATATACACTATATAAAAGAACATGTAATAAAATGATAAGTTCATTTACTCTTATTATATTCTTTTATCCCTTTTTGAAAATTCTTAATATAACTATTATCAATTTTCTCTCACTGTTGAATCAAAAAATTTATCAAATTTTAGCTTTTAATTTTAATTATTATCATAATATCACATGATTACTCGGATTAATATTCGAGTGTTATATCTCCTTTATGTGAGAACTATCATCTCAAATAAAATTTCGAATATTAAAACTATATTATATTACTTAATGTAATACGGATTTCACAATAACATACGTGTAATCTATACCATTTTAACATCTAAAAAAAATAGCAGTGACAAATTTTTGAAGAAAATGAGTAATGTTCCATTTTCCTATATAATATACATATTTTTTCCATATATATAATATTAAATATAATTATTATTTTTTATCTTTTCAAAGTTAATCATCTATAATTTAATCTTATGTAGTTTCAACTAAAATTTTCTAAACTAAAATCTTCAAAATTAATTATCCTTTATTTTATTTTTTCGATCTCATTCATCTAAGCCCGATTAATACTTAATTTATTTTTCTAATATAATATGTCAAATATGTCAAGCGATAAACATAAGAAAATCGAAGACAATAATTTTTAATTCTCATATATTATTTATGTATTATGGATTCATAAATTTTAATTTTGAATTTTCATAATTGTAAGTTATATATTATTAGATTGAAATAACTATTAAAATTAAAATACTCGCCACGAAGCGCGAGCATTATAGTATAAATAAAAAAACTAGATTTATATAATACACACAAAAAAATAGTATTTAGGCCCGTTCTAACTTAAAGCCCAATTAAAATTATGTTTCATTTAAACCCAATCTAAGTTAAATCCAAAGTAAACTATCATGCCTAATCTAACTTAAAGCCTATTTGAACCACTATGCCTAAGTTAGGCCTAATATAACTTAAATCCCAACTAAACCATTATGCCTAAATTAGGCCTAATCTAAGAGAAAGCAAACCATTATGACAAAATTAGGCTTAATCTAACTTAAAGCCTAATTAAATAATTATGCCTAAATGCCCAAAAAGCTAAACAAATTACAATAGTATATAATCTCCAACGCTTCCTTCAGTTTACTTCAGCTTAGGAGTTGAAGAAACTTGGAAAGCTCGAAAGAGCGCAACAATGGAGGAATCGTCACAGGAAAAAACACTGAAACTCGACGAATTCATAGTTGGGTCGATCCCCACTGTGATTTACGTCCCCAGTTTCATCTCTGAATCCGAACAAGCTCAGCTTCTTCACCATGTAAATATGCCTTTTTTTCAACCCCTTTTTTTTGTTTACTAAGTCTGTTTGGCCAATTGATTTAATTAGATTGTTTATTCAGATATATCAAGTGCCAGCATCAAGATGGAAATCTTTGAAGAACAGACGATTGCAAAATTGGGGTACTATTTCTTTTAATCAGTTATTTCATTTAAGAAATTTGGGGATTTTTTAAAGTTGTATTGTTGACATTTTTTTGTTTATTTAGGTGGAGTTGTGCATGAAAAGGGTCTCTTGCCGCAAGACTGTTAAGTACAAATCCCTTTTTTATTTCTTTATTTCCATCATCTTTTGTGGAAGAATTGCAAAAAAAAAAAATCGTAATAGTTACACAGTTTTATTTCACTGAACAATTACTATTTTTAAATAAAATTGCAGTGCCTCAATGGTTGAAAAATATAAATAAAAAAATCTGTGAGCAGACCAATTTATTTCCTTCAGAATTAAATCATGTACTTATCAATGAATATGGTCCTGATCAAGGAATCATGGTCAGTATCAAATATCCTTTTTTAAATATATATTTTATTATTAAATATTAATACATAAATAACTACTTTTCAAACTATATAATTTTAATTTCAGCCGCACCAAGATGGACCTGCATATTTTCCAGTTGTTGCAATTATATCTCTCGTTTCACCACTTGTGATTGATTTTACACCTCATCAAAAATTGAGAGATTCAAATTCTGAAGAGACAAAAATTGAGGAATCAAAATCAGAGTTTGAGAAGAATGAAGGAGAAAATGTTTCCTCTTCTCTTTTATTAATGCCTTGTAGCTTGTTATTATTCAAAGACAAAGCTTATTCAGGTTAGAAATATATTCAAATAAAATTTTTGAAAAATGATTTTTTGTTTATATTCTGGATTATTTTTTGGATAACTTTGGATATGGGTTTCAGATTATTTGCATGGAATAAAGGACTCTGATCTTCATAGTTTAGACAAGGTTAGAACATCTAATAATAATTGTGGACTTATTAATTCACTAATGTTTGTTGATATTGACTCATTTGTTCTTAATTTTGTGCAGGTTGTAAATATGTCGAAATGTCCTAAATTTAAGCAAACAAGCTTATCTCAAGATGAAATGAAGGAATTAAATGGTGTTGAACAAAATAATGTTCTAAAGAGAAGTGGCACAAGGGTCTCGCTCACTTGTCGCTTGGTCTTGAAAGTTCACAAAAAACTATTCAAATTCTAATTTGTATTAAACGAATTTTGTTTTACTTTTCAAATGTTATGTATGTTTTTGTAATAGTAAGCATCATGTTTTGTATTTGAGTGACATCAATTTAGTTTTCTTATGTTATCCGTTTCATGTTAAAATTGTGGCAATTTCAATTGTCAAATTGAAAAAACCAAAGGGATTTGTCAGCAAAATGTTACTAAACAAAAACAAATATAATAATTGTATAGATATTATATGGGCTTTTGGCCCAGTAATCCCAGTTCAATTATATCTTCTGTAAAAATATGCCCATATTTGTAGGTCCTTATTTAATCTACACCGAATTCAGATCCAACGGTGTATATTGCATCCAGTAGAGAGGAGATCTTCTTCTTCTTCTTCTTCCAGTCGAGCTAAAGTTTCTTTCAGTCTTAGTTTGAACTGAAGAAGAGAAGAAAGCTTCCATGTCGAGGTTCAGAGGTCTATTGCAAGCATCCATTAATGCCACCAAGCGAGGTAATTTCTATCTAGCTCAATCGCTTGAATGGTTTCTCATAATCAGTCGTTTATGGTAGTAAATGCTGATAATTACAATTAAAAAAATAGCAAGTTGATAATTTCTCGAACTGTAGCTCTGTCGGGGACATGGGAGGATTTGATGCCTCCGAGTGAGAAATTTGTCTTCAATTTCAACTCAAAGGACGAGATCAAACGATGGCATTTGTACTCTGATTCTGAATACGGAGGTAATTTCATTCTTTTTTCTTCTGATTTCCTTTCAGCTTCAATTGATTTGATTTAGAAACCTGTATTTTGGATTAATTGTTTGGATTTTAACTAGTTTTTTTGTAGGTTTATCATCTGCTTCTTTGGAGATCACTGATGGTGATGCCAAAATTGAGGCTCCAGTTACTGGTATTGAATTGTGTTTTAATTTTGCTTTATTTTTTCAATTAATTAATTTATTAACTTGTTATTTATGCAAATTTTTTATTACTTTAGGGGTATTTTCTGGAAATCTTTCCTTTGATATGGACGAGAATTCAACATGGAAAATAAGGAGAAGTGGATTTTGTGGAATGCGTTCAAAAAAAGTACTTCAATAATGTTATTATTTATGCCTCAATTAAGCACTAATTATGAAATTAAACCTCAATTAAGTCTCATTTGTGCAATTAAACCTTGATTCAGTTTGATGGATTTATTGATCTGGATTCATACGATACAATAGCGATGAGGCTCAAAGGAGACGGGAGATGCTACATCTCTACCGTAAGTTGCACCCAAACAAAATATTCCAAAAAATATAATATTCAAATCAATTTAAATTAAATGCTAATCAATCTCACTTATAAATTATCATAAAAAATTTCAGATATACACAGAAAACTGGGTCAACACGCCAGGTCAGCAAGAAGACAACTCATGGCAAGCTTTCATCTACGTCCCAAACAACAAATGGCACATCACAAAGGTAACTAATCCAACAAAATTCTTTAATCAAAAGATAAAATAATAATTAAAAAATATTTTTTTCAGATACCTTTAGATAGTTATTTACCGACATGGAGAGGAAACGTGATAAACGCTAAACTGGAGATGAATCCGTCAAGAATAGTCGGAATGGCGGTTTCTGTAAATGCAGAAGGCGGCGTGCCTGGTGCCAAAACGGGGCCTGGCGAGTTTAGACTTGAGATTGATTGGATCAAAGCTCTTAGGGCTTCTTAGAGGTTGGATGAGTTTATGAATTTTTGTTAGTTTTTGGTTGTACAATTGATGTTTCAGATGGCAATAGTGGCCTGAGATATTATTTATATTTTCTTTTTTTTTTGGGTGGTGTTAGCAATAAGTTTTTCCCGATTTGATATTCATATGAGCTGGCTGAAAAGTTATGTGTTATGATTTGTTAGTTGTTTGTTCCGTTTGGTTTAGAGCTAAAAATTGACTGAAGGTATATTTTGTTGTTAATTTATGTGTGTTAATTGGAGATCTTAGTGCAGATGAAATTGATTTAATTATTATATGCTGTTTATTATATTAATATGTAATTTTTTAGTATGTATTTATTATATATATAACTGTTTATTATTTCTATATAATTGTTTATTAAATATATTATGGTTAAGAGTTATTTATTGGGTGCATATCTATTGTTTTTATATGTATTGTACTTGAAAGGTTAAGCGTGGACTTTTTTGTATAATAAAATAAATACACAATTTGATATATAAAACTGCTTTGCGTATCTATTGTTTATCATTATTCTTATACCCTTTATTTTTGCTTTCTTTCGATGATATGAATTATGAAGTAATGGACTGATTCTCCGATAAAATGGACGTGCCTACAACTAATTCAATTATGTATCCGGCTCTGAAGAATAAACAATTTTGCACGGACAACTTGCTGGTAGTTTCTAGTTCTAATCCGAAAGTCATAAGAGAGAGATGAATCTGTCAAGAATAGTTGGAATGTCAGCATCTGTAAATGCAAAAGGTGGAGTGCCTGGTGCAAAAGCGAGCAATTTTGGACTTGAGATTGATTGGATCAAAGCTTTTAGGACTTGGCGGTTTAATGATTTAACAAATTTTGTGTCTTTAAAGAGAGTTTGTTGTAAGAAAGTGGAATTTTGTCAGTTTTTATTTGTACAAACTGTTGTCTCGGACAATCAAATGCCAATAACGGCGGAGTGTTCGAAATTAGAGATCCAGTAACATTTTTTTTCCTAATATTATACATATGAGCTGGCTGAATGTTTTTGTTATACACGTAGAGCCTACGGGTTTGAATAAAAAAAAATAAATGCACAATTTGATATATAAAAACTGTTGTGCGTATCTATTGTTTATCCTTATTCTTATCCCCCTTCTTCATTCTTTTGATGATCTATGAACGTGCCTACAACTAAGATTCAAATTTCTTCAAACGGGGCCTGGCGATTTTAGACTTGAGGTTGATTGGATCAAAGCTTTGCGAGCGCAACTTCTTCAAAGGTTCAAATATATATTTTTTTGAGAGAGATTTGGTTGGGGTGCAAGATGGTTTGTGTGAATAGTTTTCTGTAGTGTTATTTTACTTGAAATTTTGTCAGTCCGAGTGCCAGTAAGCACCCGGATTCTTTTATTAATTATTATTTTATTTATTTTGTAACCTTAGTAATAATAGGCATACTTGTTGCTTTAATCCAGTTCGGTTTAGACCTTAGAAACACTTTAAATTTAGGAAGTCTATTATGAAACCAGGCAAAATAAGCAATGATGTTCTTTGAGCTAGAAACCGTTCAAAATAAACAGAAAACAATACTAGAGAATAAAATGTTCCTGCTCCTACTTGATGCCAGATGGAATCTTGAAGAATAACAACCCTGTATTTACATCAAATAAACAACAACATTGGTATTTAGACTGTAACAAGCTTATTGTTTTCACATTCTGTCCTCAATTCTCACCCCTTTCAATGATTAAAAAACAAAATTTAATGTTTCCAAAAAGAAAAGCAATAATAGTAAACCATGCAGAGTATGTTATATATATACAGCTAGATAGTATTGAACAGGAAAGCAAGTTCCCAAACCAATTACAAGTAGATATTTTTGTGCAAGAAAGCAAGTTCCCAAATCGATTTGCATTTTCTTGAATAGACAAAATATCTAGCTCAGCTTCGAAACCAATCTCCAAAAATTGTACTACCTTTAATATCTGCCAATGAAATCTTTGGATTTTTTGGATTCCTTTGGACACAAGCAGTAATGATGTCGACGAAGCTTTTTGTGTTCTCATTGATGTTACCACCAAGGCCGACTTCCTTAAGGTTTGAAAGGTGTTCAATTCCCCAAATGCCTTCTGAGCCTTGAACACCTTCGTCTTTGAAGACCCAAACCAATCTCTCTAGTTTCGGCAGTGCTCCGTTTTCGAATCTCATTGTTGCCAATAATGTGAATTGGAAAACTAGAAGCTTGAGTTTTGGGAATCCATTTCTATCTACAGAGAACAATCCGTCATGATAGGATCCAACATAAAGTCTGAGGCAGAGAAGGTTTGGTAGATTACTAAGGATTGGTGTGGACTCTTGCTTTAATGCAGTGAAATAGAAAGTTATCCTAGTCAAGTTGCTTAGCAAAGAGAAGCAAGGAGGCAAACTGATCAGATGTGCAAAAATCTCTAGTGTTTGAAGGCGTAGAGGAGGTGACCGCAGTTCATCCCAAATAGTGACCAAAGAGGTGGCGTGCCGATCTATAATTGATAGACAACGGAGGGAGTTACTCAGTTTCTCAAGGGAAAGGAGCAAAGGCATCTGCGCCCACATTGCGTCTGGGCGGCTGATTGCAGCAATACCAAGCTTTCGCAGCTGTGTTAGTTGACCAATTGCATCTAGCACACGATTATTTTCTGTAAAATTTATGTGCGCTATTGTTTGCAAGGATTTCAGGTTCTCAAGGCCACCAGGCATCTCTACAAGGGTATCGAACAGGAAAAGCTTGAATGCACCATTATAATAACATTTAAAAGAACTGGCATGCAAATGCCTTAGATTTTGGAGCTTGGAAATTTCAGTGGGCAACTTGGTTATAGGAGTTCCTCTTATATCCATGGTTTCTAGGTATTGAAGATCCCTAATTTTGTTTGGGAGCTCCAAAGCATCCGTTCGCCTAATACTCAAGTATTTCAACTGAAATAATTTACATATGTTTTTCATAACTGGTTTTGTCAATCCTGTACTACCTTCTAGATCCAAAACCCTAAGCAGTGTGAAAGTGTGTGAAGCAAGGAGTTGTTCAACATTTGTGAATGTGATCAGTGAACGGACATGGCCTAGATCTTTCTTCACTAGTGCAGATGTTGTATTATTGGACGTATGTATTGACAACCTACGGATTTTATTGTGGGGTATTCCTATGAATTGATCACTTAGCAGAGTCACAAAATTTTCATCAGTCGATTTAGAAACAATGACATCAAGCATGACATCATGGACCCTGCAAGTTTTCACCTTTCCGCCTACACCAATATCTACGGATTGAAGGATCCCCCTACTAATGAACTCGTGAAAATAACTATCCGCAACATCCTCCATACTTAATCCACGTCTACCACTTACAAATCCTTCAGCAACCCAACGCCTTATTAGACTTGACCGTTTAATTTTATGGTCCTCCGGAAAAATACTCAAGTATAGGAAACATGCTTTAAGATGGTAAGGTAAATCATTGTAACTATAGTTAAGAATTTTCTTCATCCCTTCTAGGGTTGGATTATTATCAATTTCCGAACCAAGGCTGTCATGAACCTTCTGCCATTCTTCCTTGGTTTTGTTTGGCTTACTCGCAAAGAGACCACCTATGCTTACTATTGCTAGAGGTATACCATGACACTTCTTTAATATATCTGCCGATGGTTCGTGTAGTTCTGGCGGACAACTTTGAACTCGGCCAAATACCCTCTTTAGAAACAACTCCATAGATAGAGAATCTGGCAACGGTTGCATTTTGTATATATTATCATGATCATGGGAGCAACAATTATATGCTACGTTTTCAATGCGTGTGGTCACTATAATTCTACTACCGTTGTTATTATCAGGGAAAACAAATTTCATACCTTCCCATGCTAATGGGCTCCAAAGATCATCAAGTACCACTAAATACCTTTTACCTTGCAAATGTTGTCTTATCTTGGTTGCGAGTTGACCCACTCCCAGTGTTTCCAAATTTTCAGAAGGATCTTGTCGAGCTATCTGTGTTGCTCCAGGCACAGAAGGGGACCCTTCCTGAATAAACTGCTTTAGTATATCTTTAAATATTAACCTAGAGTCAAACACCTGAGAAATTGTCGCAAAAGCTCCGCATTGGAAATGTGGATCACCTCTTACAGTAAGACTTCGGTAGACCATCATGGCAAGGGTTGTCTTGCCTAGCCCACCAAAGCCAACAATGGATAGTACACTAAGGTTAGGATTGTTCAAATCCTCTAACCAGATAACCAGCTCAGCCCGAGGTGCTTCAATCCCCACGAGTTTTGTTTCCTCGGCAAAAAGCGCAGGTAACCGAGGATCAATTTGGATTAAGCTTGAAGTACCGCCATACCTCGAACTACTTTCAGGATTGATCAAAATCCCAAACTTGGTCTGTCTGGTGCTTATTTCATCAGAGCGGGTTTTGAGATTTTTTATTTGGTTTGCGAGTGTGTAACGGGCTTTTAGTGTTGTTAGCAAGCGAGTGATCTTACTGAGGAAGCGGATGAAGCCTTTGCCATTTGGTTTTTCAAGGTCATGAATGAATTTGTCGATGCAATCCTCGGCATCATAGGCCATTTCCCTCACTTGCTTCATCCACGTCCTTACTTGGACGTCTTTTTCCTCCATCGTCGCATAGTTTTGCAAGAAAGCATTCATGCCCTCTAACTCATCTTTTACGAACTGAATCCCCTTTCGTACCCCTTTCATCATTACAACTTTTTGTGCAAGAACATCCCCTAACTTTCCCATGAGGACACGTAGAGCACCCTCAGTCGAGCTCATCATGATGGCTTCCATCTCTTGTGTGTGCTGAGAGGGAGAGAAAGAGGGGCCCAAGGTAAGGTGGGAGACAGAGGAGAGAGGGAGGGAACTCGTATATGTTTGTGTGTGTGTTTTTTTGTTGTGCTTGTGTTGAGGAGATCAAAGAATTCCAACAAATATATAGAAAGAGAGGATGGGCAAATCCACAACACATGACGCAAAGGTAAGTGTTGCATACACAATAAAACTATTCTGGTATTGAGCAGTTGTTTTTAATGAGAGGTGAGAAATTATTATTATGGCCGGCAAGCTAATTGCAAGTTTGCAACCCCTACTCTCATTCTCCCGATCATTTGTGGCCCACCGTATATTGTATATTGTACATTGTTTATATATGTTAAATACAACTTATTAATTCAAAATACTGTTCACTTGTTGCCGGCCAGATGTATGACAGCTTACGGGAAATAATTCACTTAAAAACTTAAACAGTCTTCGCCATATATTGCTTACAACACGATACACCGATCCAGATATCCAACGGTCTCTCAAAGAAAGTTTTCAATGTTTCGAGAAATAACAATAAATAACTTTTAACAAGATTCTATTCTATTATTGGCTTTTTTTTTTTTCTAAAATAACATTATTATGAAAAATAATTCATCAAATAGCATTATTTTAAAAATAATTGTAATATGTATTTTTATACACATTTTTAGGATTTTTATCATGAAAAATTCATCAATAAATCACATAAATTGTATGAAAATTACTTAAAAATTATCTGTGAAACTCTTAATACACTTTTGTGTGATTTTTCAGGTAAAAAGATCGATAAAACGACAATTGGAAAGTCAACTCCAAATGACGGACCGATTCGCAAATCATGGGCCAAAGATGGCCGAATTTTCGACGAATCTTTGCGAAAACCCTACACACGATTCTCCAAAACTCTTATCCGTCGACTATCCAAGCCAAGACCTACAAAATCCACAAAAAGACGAAAAATCAAACCCGGGAAATCGCCGAGTTGACCAAAAGTCAACTTTTCCAAAAGGGGTCAAGCTGGGCGTCAAATCGTAGAGCGCGACGATACGAATCCAACGGTACAAACCTTGCGAAAAAAGACCTTCTAGAACTCCCAGAAAATGCGATACAAGATTTGGTCAACCTTGGTCAAAGTCAACCTTTGACCGGGTCAAACCTCTTCTAACAAACCGGAGTGTGACACGTGGCAACTTCCGTTGGAAATCAGCGAATTAAGAAGCGACACGTGGAAGAGTCTGTTATTTTCAACAACAGGAAGGACACGTGGCGATTTCTTATTGGGGAGCATCAGCGACGCGTCGATCGAGATTCTTGCACCCGGCCCAATCGAGATCACGCCACGTGGCATACACGTGAAAAGATTACGCGTTATCTTCGATTCCAAGCATTTCCTCTCCGTTTTCTTTCGATGGACACCTCTGTTTCTTTATTAACGTGCAAAACCGAGAGCACTGGACCGTCCGGTAAAGCGAAATGGAGAAGGAACAAAACGCGTTTTCTGCAGATATCAAAAGCGCAGTACGATGATTCTCTTCTCAGCCAATCAATAGTCGACACGTGGCAAGTTCGTTTTAACAGATTGAAAGGTGAAACACGTGGCAAAATCGTGGCCATTGGATCAGATATCTGATTTTGATCAGACCAACCCCTGAGCGACACGTATGCAATCCGTTGAAACGGATGAGATTGAGAATGAAATGCTATATGTACCCAGAATTTGCACCCACGCTGAATTTGTATAGAAAAGAAAGAAATAGTGCTATTTATCCCCCAAATTGCTACCCAAAACAGAATCCGGATCAAACTAAATTGTTTAGTCCCACCATCCTAATTCTAAATATTTTCTAGGGTAAATTTCACTATAAAAAGACCCCAACTTCTCTCTAGAAGGGAGGCATCCACACAACCATTCAATCCTCCATTCTTATATCACCATACACCATTCTTCATCTCTTCCACCATTTTCAAATCTATTCTTTTCTTTTCCACCATTAATGTCCATAAACTTCAAAACTCCAATTTTTGAGAATTGAGAGAGAAGATAGAATTTTAGAGAAGGAAGAAGTGATTGAACTAGAAGGTGAAAGTGATAAATCAATCTAGAAGGAGCGAGAATTGAAGGAAGATTCAAATCGACCAAGGAGGCTCTCACTTGAATCTTCATTTGTGGTTTGATTTATTTTTCTTCTTTTTCCTTAATTTTTCTCCATTTTGTTGAATGAATAAAAAGTCTCAAACTTGTGTAAATATGGTTTGTATGAGCATGAGTGAGTAGACTTTGTGTAGGGAAATACTTTTTGTATAATTTGTGATGAAATCTTGTGTTTGATTTGGGCATTTTTGAGGTTTAATAAGATTAGCTTAAGAACACTTAAATTGTTTGAGTTGAATTATTTGGAAGAATATATTTGATTCAAAACTTGAATATTAAATTAATTCTAATTAGAAGATTAGTTTTGATTTAAAATTGTGACGTGTTTAGGAGCTATTTAATCATTGGAACACTTGGAAGAGGTTTTTGTGATTAGGTTAGGTTTTAAATCGAGTTTATGTAAAACTTGAAAGTGGAAGTTTTTGAGTTGAGCTTAATCTTTGGTTTATTAATTGATTAATTTTTGGAAGGAAATTTATCAAACCTTGCTTTTTGAACAATTTAAATAAATTGCCACTTGTTGTGATTAATGATTTACACATTATATAAATTGTCATAATTTCCCTACAATTTTATTAACTTTTAAAATCAAAAACAACAAAAAGATATTACTTTCTTACACTTGTTTCTATTATCTTGAACAACTTCATTATACAAAATTTTCATTCTTAAATCATAAGCCTTGTACTTGCATAAACAATTAGCACTTGAGAATTGATTTGTGAACTTGTTTTGCTTAAGGCTAGTCTCCTTGTGTTCGACACCCTAAACTCAAATTACACTTATACACTATGTTGATGAATTAGGACACTTATAAATATCTTTGTTAACACGTGATTACGATAACGACTCGTTTTCACGTTGTTACAATAATTCAGCAACTTATATTTCCGTCAGCGCTTCTAGCGGAACAGAGGTGGTTTCGCCAAAAACTCTAGAGGAACTGGCTTTTTTATTTTTGTTGATCCTAACCATTTGATAGTCTTAAACACACTTAATTAACCAAAAAAAAATTGCTAGGCCTTTGACAGAACTCTTTAGAAATTATTTTTTCAACGTAAACTCCAAATTAGAAGGGAAATTAGTGTAAAAATTACGAATTTCATGATTCTGCCACCCCCATGGCGGAAACAACATTATTGCATTTTTTAGGCTGGCTGCATTAGTAAGGAGATTTAACAACAACAACAAAAATTATTGTTCATTGTTCCACTAAAATCATTGTTCATTGTTCATTATTTGACAGTCTTCACTAAATCTTTTTACGCTAATTTCCCTTCTAAATTTCAAGTTTAGGCTGAAAAAATAATTTTAAAGAGTTCCGCCAAAGGTCCTAGTAGAACTGCATTTTTTGTCTAAGTAAGTGTGTTTAAGACATCAAATAGCCGGGATCCACAAAAATGAAAAAAAGACCAGTTCCGCCAGAGCCTCTAACGAAACCATATCTGTTCCGCGAGAAGAGCTGGCGAAAATGCTAGTTGCTGAATTATTTTCAAAACAATGTTATTTTGATGAATTATTTTTCAAAATAGTGCCATTTAAAAAAAAAAGTCTCTATTATTAGAGACGGCTTCTATCCTAGTAAAGGATTTCTTACTCCCGGTTTCTTTAACATAATTCTGAAGCTGTAATAATTGAAGTGATTGTTCAGATTGTATATATTTAAGTACTTTCCAATATTCCCAATTTAAGGTCTTAGATCTGAAGTCTATTATATAAAATTTGCTGGCATCATATAATTTGTATTTGTTTAGGGTTTTTTTTATGTAAGAGTAGACATGCATCAGATAAGTAATGATTTAGAGTACTTTTCTTTAGGGCCAATGGTTTTTCTTCTTCAATAAATTAGCTGGCGTCAAATTATATATTTAATTACTTGTACTTGTTTTTGAAAATTTTTAGGGAGGTTTTCTCTTGGGGAGTTTAGTTTAAGTGAATAGAAGAACAGTAATCTGGGGGCAACGTCTATGTCAAGAAGATCGACTTGTCGAAATTAAAATGTATAATAATCAAATAGACAGCAAGATATTAAAATATACTAGGATAATGCTGGTGAGTATTTCAATTTTATTGTTTATGTCAATCTGTAATGTATAAATTATAATTATGAAAATTCAAAATAAAAATTTGAATGATTTCATAGTATATAAATAATATATAATAATTATGTTACGTAAGTTGGATATGTTTAAAATCATTTTGAATTACATCATAAGATATTTTATCCATTTATTATTCATTAAAAAATAATTTATATATCACATTTTATTTTGTAAAGACGGATAATTCTATACAAATAAATTTATATATGAGAAATTAAATAACATATCATAAAAAAATAAAAAATAAAAACCCACTAAATAATTTGGACAATTAATTTATGATCTCAATTTATGTTTGTATTAAGAATTCTAAGATTAAAAGATCATCACTTGCTTTAATCTTTTTTATTTCTTATATCATTATCTCTTAACATATTATATTAGAAAAAAATCAAGTATTAATCAATCTTGAAACTATATATGATTTAATTATAAGTGATTAACTTTAAAAAAGATACAAAATAATAATTATATTTAACGTGATGTTTAAAAAGAAAATATGATATTCTATATGTAGAAAAATTATATAAACTATGTAAAATGGCTCATTTTCTTTAAAAAACTGTCACCCCAATATTTCATATTATTTTTATTTTTTTTAGTTGTTAAAATGATATGGATTATATATAAACTAATCACATATGTTTTTTGAAACCCGTAATACAATAAGTAATATAATATAATTCTCAACACTTTGATTTTTTTTATATCATAGTCTCCCGAATTGGAGATATAACACAAAACATTGTGGTAATTATTCAAATTAAAACCTGAGATTTGGGAATTTTTTTGATCCGACGGCGGAAAAAAATTTGATAATAAGTCTCTTGAGAATGTACAATGTGTTAGAGCCTAGCACATTAACTGGCCCAGCCCAACCTTCAGGCCCACACCATATTGTCCTGAAAAAGGCTTAAACTTGGTTGGTGCTAGTAGTTAATGCACTAGCATATTTAAGTAACTCCAATTTTCATTCACTACTCAAGGTGGGACTAATCAGCTAGCCCCCCTGTTCCACTATTTGGTTCCGGGGTGTAACAAACTCCCCCACTTAAATTTCTGACGTCCCCGTCAGAACTGACATATGGTTCCTAGTCTCATCCTAGTACACATCTGTGCTAGCCTTCACCCCATACATGTATCCCCACTGAGGCATATAAGATCCTCAGTTTCTCTGGGCATGATAACAGTATGGTACGTTTCCGGCCGCACGATAGTACCTCCAGGATCGAACTGCTCTGAATACCATTTGTTAGAGCCTAGCACATTAACTGGCTCAGCCCAACCTTCAGGCCCACACCATATTGTCCTGAAAAAGGCTTAAACGTGATTGGTGCTAGTAGTTAATGCACTAGCATATTTAAGTAACTCAAATTTTCATTCACTACTCAAGGTGGGACTAATCAGCTAGCCCCCCTATTCCACTATTTGGTTCCGGGGTGTAACACAATGAGAGATTGAGATGTGAAAAAAAGTAGGAATTAATCGACGTATTATTTTTTTTACATGTTCTCTTACATAGTTTATATTCATATATTTTAGCAAGAAGAAAAATTGAATTGAAGCCATAGCAATATGAAAATAAAAAAAAAATTCCAATAAATTTGTATTTTGCGATTTTAACATGAGAAATAAAATGTTTCATTAAGAATTATTATTTTTAATAAAGAAAATAAAAGAGAAATTATTTATATTTTAATCAATGAACTATTCATATTCTATTTGTATTAATATAATTTTGCACTATTATTCATTAAAACCATCCGATTAAAATCTGATGGTCAAAAACAAATTCCCAACGATTCTCACTAAATCAATGATGAAACACAAAACACAAATTCAACTAATCATATGATTATGTTTTAATAACCACACACATGTTGTCATAAAATATCAATAAATTTTAGAAATGAAAAGTTAAGATTTAACAAAAAATTGATCGAACAGTCTAAATAGAAGTAATGATGTGATATTTTAAGGAGTCTCAAAAGTAGATGAAAAATAAAAAGTTGAAATTAATTATAATCAAAGCATCAAGAAATCAAAGACACAGAAAGCTTATTTAAAGAGCGGCCAATCTTAGACTGTGATAAACAATCAAACTCTGAATTAGTTGGCTAGATCTTGATTAAATTACCAAAAATATTAGAACAGAATAATGGTGGTATACATGTTATAAATTACAAGGGTGCGCATACAATCTCCGGTAACCAACTAAATCTCAAAAACCTCTATCAAAACAAAAAGAAAGAAAATCTGATAAAAAATTATCAATCAAATATGTTAAGTTATTGAAATTGCACAGAATCTAATAAGAAATTCATATATGAGATAGAATTGCAGCCAGCTCTAAAAAAATCCAATAAAACAGAGACCAGGTTTAGGAAATTGCAATATTACTAAATCATAATGTAGCCTTTTTTAGTCTCTCTCTTATTCATTCAGCTCAATTCAAGAAATGAAGTTAAACTAGCATGGTATTGATGATTATTTGAATACAAACAGTATGATTTTGAGGGGAGAAAGGACCTCGTTAAATTTGTTAAGAGAGTTGCAGAGGCTGGCCTGTATGTTCATCTTCGTATAGGACCTATGCTTGTGCCGAATGGAATTACGGGTAATAACAAGTTTTATTCCATTTCATTTGGAACTCTTTACTGTTATTTTTAGGGCTCTCGATCATGAACATAATTAATTATTTTGATATGTCAAAAAAAAAAAGAACATGATTAATTAATTTTGGCATGTCATATTTATCAAAAAAATCAGCTTTTAATGCACTCTAAAATTTTACTGATTTTTCTAATATTATACTCCAAAATGAAAACAATCTAGAGTTCAGCATAGAGGGTTGACTCGAATTCAGCTTCAAGATTTTGCTTCAGTTCCTGCCACATTTACAAAAAAATATACAATTAAGTTTACAAATTTCCAAAAAGAAAGAAAAATTGAGAAATCTTACAGGGTCTAGAAACCCACACATAGCAGGAGTCACAGTTGTGCTATTAATTCTCAAGTTGGCTTTTCAATTTCAATATTATGCTGTTTATACTTTAATTAAGATTTATCCTAAAGATAAGAATTTATAAAATGAAACAAATAATTGGAAATATTCTCATATACCGATAGGTGGTATTTTACCAACATGGAGAGAAAACGTGATAAACGCCAAACTGGAGATGAATCTGTTATACCTCATAAAAAAATAATATAAAGAGGACTTAATGATAAATATCAAAATTTGAAGGTCTTTTTACAAGGTTGTCTAATGTCTCATTTAATTTCTTCATTCTGTCACGATCCATTTTTCATTTGAACCGTTTCCATTTCCATTCAATATTAATAGAAACGAAAATAGCTCAATTAATTGTCGTAGCACCTCTTAATTATTCATGCAGACCTGTTTCATTTCTCCTGCAATATTTCCATCTTTGTGTACGGCCCATTTCTATTGATTTGCCATCTGTAATCTTGTAAAATAATACAATGTTGATTGAATTTCAACTTTGAGGAGCTTTTCGGCTTAAATGCTAATTAACTTTTCATTAATCATGCCGTATAAAACTCTCCACCTGAATTACCATGTAGTTTTCTATATAAAAGATGAGACTTCTCTTCTCCTTTATGATATACATTTTCTTCCAATCTCTCTTATAAGATATTTTGTATTTCAATTTACTTCTGATGATTTTATTCGGTCCGAAGTTTGATTATCTCTAGTAGGATCGTATCATCCGTGTCTCTAATCGCCTATGCACTTTGAGGTAACTGTACTTCTATATGATCTAAAATTATTTTTATAATAATTTAAGATATACATATTTAGTATTTTCAATTTATCCAAGAAACTAGTTCTTAATATCTAAATTGGGCCTATGGTTCTACCAATATTATTTTTCATAGATACCTTAGGCGTCTCTATAGTTGTCCTATTTCGGTACCGATCAATGGAAATTTTGCATTATGATCATTTCATGTTAGGGATACCCTTTTTCATTTACGAGAAGACTTAACCGGTTTGATAGAATTAAAGTCGCTTCAGCGTATTTGAAAGTTCTGTATATCATCCTTAAGTGATCATGAACATTTTTGTGAATATATCAGGTACTTTAAGCATCTCCGTTATGTGAGTCTTTCCATTCCCAAGATACCGGAATCTGTGTGTCAGTTATACAATTTGCAAACATTAAAAAAACAAAGGATTTCTTGAATTGCAGCTCCCAATGGATCTTTGTCATCTAATAAACCTGAAGCACCTCATTGTTCGACATAATAATATCAGATCAATGCCAGTTGGCCTTTCCAGGTTGAGGAATCTCCAGACCTTACCTTTATCTGTGGTCTGCAATGACAAGCATGGTGTTTCATTGCCCGAGTTGAAGGATTTAAACAATCTCAAGGGAAAACTCTGTATTACACAACTCCAACACATAAAATTCAATCGCATCATTGAAGCAGAGGAAGCATGTTTGAGTAAGAAAGAACAACTTACCCATTTGATCTTGAATTGGATGTTTGAACTGGTAGCGATTCCGCATGACGAGCAAGTGTTGAGTTACTTAAGGCAGCATATTGGTATCCAAACGATAAAAATAGTTGGTTATATGGGGCGCACATTTCCATATTGGTTAGGCAATAGGAAATCCTCAAGGATTTCGAAAATGATACTAAACTGTCTTTATTTTTGTGAAAAACTACCATCTCTCGGCGAATTACCATGGCTGAAACATCTGGAAATGAGAAACATGCACAAGCTGAAATGCATTGGTTCTGAGTTTTATGGCAATTTGAATGTTTCTTTCCCATTATTAGAAACACTATGTTTCGACAGTATGCCTGATTGGAAGGAGTGGTGGACTGGTGAAGGTGATGCAAATCTTTTTCCTTGCCTTGTTAAATTAGACCTTGGGAATTGTATGAAGCTCAAATCCATTTCTGTGGTTAATATGCCGTCACTCGAAACTCTCTCCGTAGCTTACTGTGACAACAATTGAAGGGCGTGAAAATCATCCTCGCCTACAAGTAAAAAGAATGGTTGCTTTTTCTAGTAATTGGCAGTCCATTTAGAAGATCAAGTGACGCAAGGATTTTATTTTTTATCTTTCTATTTAATTCTGAATAGAATACCTGTTCAATGCAAGAATCTGTCTTGGCTAAATCAGTCCATTCAGAAGATCTAGTGTGAAGAAATTCTTTAGGGCACCTTGAGCTTGCCAAAAATCCTGATGGCTAAGAGAAATTTATTTTGTTTTGGTTTGTATAATTTGTTTCATTCTTTTTGAGAACATACAAATTCCTTTGTTTTGTTATTAGTATTTATGTATTATCATGATAATGGTATCAATAATGTAGTGCCATTTATTTTCAAGTCTAAATTATTTATGTAGATGAGTTCTTGTTTTGGACATCAAAAAAAGAAATCATCTGAATGAGTTGTATACACAGGCCAGCTTCATGATATATCCCAATAAAAACACTTCACGTCAAAGGCTATTATAACATGAAACAGCCCGAAAGTTGAAAATATAAAATATTTGAATATTGTAAAACAATACAATCTAGGCCCCGATAAAGAAATATTCAAGCCCATATAAATAATTTTATTATTCAAATTCAAAAATCTAGGCGCAGACCAAGCCCATATACAAGGCAAATTTTAATATGGCCGCTTCAAAAAATTTAAATATCTTGGAGTCTTCGCTTGAACTTTGAACTGGAGACCAGAAGCAAGCTGCCATGTCGAGGTTCAGAGGTCGCATCCGTTAATGCAACCAAACGAGGTAATTTCAAGCTCAATCGCTTGAATATTTATCGGATTATGTTGTTCTAGTAATTGGATGATGATTTTTGTAGCTTTATCGGGGACTTGGGAGGATTTAATGCCTCCGAGTGAGAAATACGTGTTTAATTTCAACTCGAAAGACGAGATCAAAGGATGGTATTTGTACTCTGATTCTGAGGACGGAGGTAATTTCATTTCATTTCGTTCTTTCTTTTCAGATTCAGTTAGAGTTAGAAAACTGTGTTTTTGTAGGTTTATCATCTGCTTCTTTGGAGATCACTGATAATGATGCAAAAATTAAGGCCCCAGTTACTGGTACGAAATTGCATTTTAATTTCAAATTATCAATTAACCTGTTATTTATGCAGATATTTGATTCTTTTTGGGGTATTTTCTGGAAATCTTTCCTTCGATATGGACGGAAATTCAACATTGAAAATAAGGAGAAGTGGATTTTGTGGTATGCGTTCAAAAAAGGTACTTAGATTGCCTCAATTAGCCACTAATTATGAAATTAACCCTTAATTAAATCTCATCTGAGCAATTACACTTTTTTCAGTTTGATGGATTTATTGACCTGGATTTCGTACGACACAATAGCAATGAGGCTTAGAGGAGATGGGAGATGCTATATATCTGCCGTAAGTTACACCCAATTTATTATTATTTAAATCAAAATACTAATCAACAAGAAAATTAGATATACATAGAAAACTGGGTGAACACGCCAGGTCAACAAGAAGACAACTCATGGCAAGCTTTCATCTACGTCCCAAACAACAAATGGCACATAACAAAGGTAACTAATCCAACAAAATTCTTTAATCAAAAGATAAAATAATAATTAAAAGATAGGTTAATTCATATAATAAATCATGATTAGAGAAAGGAAAAAAAAGATAGGTTAATTCATATAATAAATCATGATTAGAGAAAGGAAAATAAAGAAAATTTAGTGAGATATATATATACTTGTTTTGCTTGTTCTCAAAACACTGGTCGTAGAAGGAATATAATTTTTTACTTGCCTAACAAATCAATAAAATATAAAGTTAATCACAATTGAAATTAAATCAGAAAAGTTTATAAATTAAATAAATAACATACCAAAATCATGTTTGAACTTGTCATTCAAATTGGAAATTCTGGACTGTATCTTGGACAGCTTGGAGCTTAAGTCATCATACTCCTTTCTGACCCTCGACGCTTCTACAAAACAATTAAAAAAAAATACAAATCTCACATTATTATCAAATCATTTATTTACAATAAAATTTAATAAATAAGAACAAAATATCATACCAGAAAGATCAACAGGAGTTTTAAAGAAATTAAAAGACTGAAAAACACTTTGCACCGTTTGCTGTATTTTATCCAACCATATCCAACTCCCTGAACCAATAAATAAATAAATAATATAGTATAATAACAGTTAATAATTTTTTATTTTGAAAAAATCAAACCTGAATTATCGTTTTTGTCAGAATCATCATCATTAATTTTATCATGATTACTATCATCATTTCCATATTCCTCATCAGATTCATCTTCGTATTTATTCTCATCAGAATCTTCATATATATATATATATATATATATATATATATATATATATATATATATACATACATATATACATATATATATATGTATATGTATGTATATATATATATATATATATATATATATATATATATATATATATATATATATATATATATATATATATATATATATATATATATATGTATATGTATGTATATATATATGTATGTACATATATATATGTACATACATATATATACATATATATATATATGTATATATATATGTATATATATATATATATATATTCAAATCAATTTAAATTAAAATCTCATTTTTAATTTCTCATAAAAAATCCAGATATACACGGAAAACTGGGTCAACTCGACAGGTCAACAAGAAGATAATTCATGACAAGCTTTTATCTACGTCCCAAACAACAAATGGCACATCACTAAGGTAATAATATGACAAATTTCTTCAATAAAAACATATAAAAAAAATAAAAATAATAATATATTTTCAGATACCTCTAGATAGTTATTTACCGACATGGAGAGAAAACGTGATAAACGCGAAACTGGAGATGAATCCGTCGAGAATTGTCGGAATGGCGGTTTCTGTAAATGCTGAAGGCAGAGTGCCTGGTGCTAAAACTGGGTCTGGTGAGTTTAGACTCAAGATTGATTGGATCAAAGCTTTTAGGGCTGAATGATTAAGAAATTTTGTTAGTTTTTGGTTGTATAATTGTTGCTTCAAGTATTAATTTTTTTGGTAATGTTAGTAATAAGAGATTCATATGAGCTACATTAATGTTTTACTACGGACTTGTTTCTTATTCTTATTTATTTTCTTAGTTTGTTTAGATCTAAAAATTGCTTTAAGGTGTATTTTGTTGTTAATTTTTGGGACAATTTGGTTTAGATCTATCTAGTTGTTTATTATATTGATATTGCTACTTTTATTAGAGCTATATATTATTTTATTGTGCATATTTATTTGTTGTTATAAAGTTAAAGAAATCAAGCGTGGACTTTTTTTATAATGAAGTAAATATACAATTTGATATATAAATAATTCAATTGTGATATATAAATAATTCAATTTGATATATAAATAAATCAAGCCTAAAAAATTCTGCGGAAACTTCCTGGTAGTTTCTAATCCAAAAGTCGGAAGAGAGAGAACTGTGAAAGAGCAAGAGCCTGAGAAGAAGAAGGTTTTCGCTCATATTTCTATTCTGTTCTTCTTCCCTATTTGACCTTGAAGGAGGAGTGCTCTTTTCCTTTCTTCATTAGAGTTGACAACTACTAGAAGAGTGATATCCATGGCTGCATCCCTCTCTCTCTCTCTTTTAAATCTCACCTCCAAAATCCTCTCCTCCTCCTCCTCCTCCACCACCACAAAGTCATCACTTGCATTAGAATTTACTAAAGCGATCACAAAGCTCGATCAAACTATGCAGGGAATTCATATGGTCCTGGCTGACGCAGAGGAGAAGGAGATCCGAGATAAATCTGTCAAGCATTGGCTCTTCGAGCTGAAACAAGTCGCTTACTCTGCAGAAGAGATACTTGAAGATTTCGACTATGAATTGCAAAGGAGAAAATCAGAAGCTAATTTATTGGTGAATGCATCAATCCCTGACAAGGCCTACGAGAACTCGAGAAAGAAGCAAAAACTAACAACTTGCTCGAGGTTAGACGAGTCTTCTGTTGTCGAGGATTTATTGGTGAATGAATCAATCCCCGGCACGGACTACGAGAACTCGAGAAAGAAGCAAAAGCTAATAACTTGCTCGATATTAGATGAGTCTTCTTTAATCGAGGATTTATTGGATAGGATTGTGAAAGTCAATGAAATGCTTGATGAAATTACCCGTGATAGAGACCGTTTTTCTTTGAGAGAGGATGATGGCTTGAGGCGTCCAGTTGAATCTCCTGGTTCCCTAGGTAGTAGCTCTTTGATATATTCATTTGAAATTTTTGGGAGAGAGGATGAAAAGAACCAAATAATAAATGCCTTATTAGAACCAAGTATAAGCAGTGATCCTCATGATAATATTCGTGACATTCAAAAAATTTCAATAATTGGTATGGGGGGGATGGGAAAAACCACCTTAGCTAGGCTTGTGTATAATGACGAGAGAGTTAAAAACCATTTTAAATTAAGGTCATGGGTCTGGGTTTCTGAGGATTATGATGAAGTGAGGCTAACAAAAACAATTATAGAATCAATTAACAATCAACCTTGCGACTTGAGTGAGCTACACACCCTTCAAATTAATCTAAAAGAAATACTAGAGAATAAAATGCTTTTACTGGTGCTAGACGACATATGGAATGAGGATCCTATCCGATGGGATAATCTTAAAATACCTCTATTAGCTAGTGCCAGTGGTAGTAGGGTAATAATCACCACTCGCAACAAGAATGTTGCCTTAGTAATGGATCCAAAGTTAGTTATTTATTTAAATGGTCTAGGTATAAACGATAGTTGGGCGTTATTCTGCCGTTTTGCGTTTAAAGGGAAATCGATTAAGGATGCACGTCCAAGCTTAGTAGCAATCGGGCATAATATTGTAGAGAAAAGTAAGGGTGTTCCTTTAGTAATTAGATTAATCGGAAGCTTCTTATCCCCCGAGGATTGTGAGGAGTCTTGGACTGATGTTCTTGAAAATGATCTATGGGAATTAGATGAGGGCAAAAATTTTATCCTTCCAGTTCTAAAAATAAGCTATCAACGTCTTCCTTCGCCTCTCAAACCATGTTTTTCCCATTGTGCTTCTTTTCCCAAAGGTTATGAGTTTGATAGGGATGATTTGGTTAAGGTGTGGGATGCGTTGAGTTTTACTCCGTCAGACATGAAGAATGATTCAGTTGCAATTGGGATTTCATTTATTGATGATCTTATTAGTAGATCATTCTTCCAAACTATACCTGATATGGGATCAAATAAAATATTAACAATGCATGATCTCATCCACGACCTTGCCAGTATGGTTGCAGGAAATGAGTGCCTCAGATTGGAAAAAAATGATTCTACCAACATTATATTCAATAGGCACCTTAGGCATCTCTATGGTTGTCCTTCAAGATTGATCAATGGGAATTTTGCATTACGATCATTTCGTGATGCAACTAACTGGTATGGTTTAGAACGTGGAAACATAGCAAGTTCGATCGAATTAGAGTCACTAAAGTATTTGAAAGTCCTGGATTTATCACCCTATTGCTCTAGGTATCTTTGTGAATCTATCGGGTATTTTAAGCATCTCCGTTATGTGAGTTTTTCTAATCCAAAGATACCGGAATCTGTATGTCAGTTATACAATTTGCAAACTCTACAAAACAAAGGTGAATTTGTTAGCTCGCAATTGCCGATGAATCTTTGTCGGCTAATAAACCTGAAGCACCTCATAATTCCGGAATATTCTACACAATTAATGCCAGTTGGCATTTGTGGATTGAGGAATCTCCAAACCTTGTCTGTCTTTGTTGTGAGCAGTGACAAGCATGGTGCTTCATTGGCTGAGTTGAAGGAATTAAACAATCTTAAGGGAGAACTCCGTATTACCCAACTCCATCACATAACATGCGATCGTATCACTGAAACAGAGGAATCATGTTTGAGTAAGAAAGAACAACTTACCCATTTGACCTTGGAATGGAGCATGCGACTAGGAACAGTACTGCATGAAGAGCAAGTGTTGAGTTACCTAAGGCCCCATATTGGTATCCAAATGATAGAAATCAGTGGTTACGGTGGGCGTACATTTCCAGACTGGTTAGGCGATAGAAAATTCTCAAGGATTTCTAAAGTGATAATTGGCCGGTGTAATGGTTGTGAAGAACTTCCAGCTCTCGGAGAACTGCCATGCCTGAAGCATCTGGAAATAAGAAGCATGCTCAAGCTGAAACGCATTGGCTCTGAGTTTTATGGCAGTTCCAATGTCTCTTTCCCTGTATTGGAAACATTATGTATCAAGGAAATGTGTTCTTTGGAGGAGTGGTTTGTTGGTGAAGGAGATGCCGTTCTTTTTCCTTGCCTTGTTAAATTAGACTTTTTACGGTGTTGGAGGCTGAAATCTTTTTCTGTTGTTAATATGCCATCACTCGAAACTGTCTCTGTATGGTGGTCATGTAATTTGTTAACAATTGAAGGGCGTGAAAATCATCCGCACCTTCAAGTGAAAAAATGGAGTAATGGTACTTGGCACTTCATTTAGAAGATCAAATGATGAAAATATTTTTATTTATTTAGTTATTTAGTGCAAGAATCTGTCTTGGCTAAATGAGTCCATTCAGAAGATCTGATGGTGGAAGAATTTCTCTCTTATATATGGGCTTGAGAAAAATCTTGACGGCTAAAGGAAATTTTTTTGTTTTTTGTTTGTATGATTTGTTTCAGTCTTTTTGAGAACGGACTAGTTCCTTTGTTTTGTTGTTATTTTTTTTGTTTAGTAGTATTTATGTATTATTATGATGATGGTTAATATAATGCAATGCATGATTTCATTTATTTTTAAGTCTACATATTGCTTCTTTCTCATTAACAATGAGTTCACATAGAAAATAGAAAAAAAAAAATAGGATCAAAAAGGGGAAAAAATGATTTGGTATTTTTAAGATAAATATTAAATATCAAAATGAAATTGCACATAATGTAATTAAGTTATGTGTGATAATCTTGTAAGAAAATAGAAAATATAACATGTATGAAGTCAGCTTGAAAACAATCAACTAAACAGAGACCGGCTTCGTGACATCCAAATAAAACTAAACCATAAAATCATAAAATAGATTTTAATGGACTCTAAAATTCTAAAATTTTCTCCAATATTTTACTCCAAAATAAAAACAATCTATAGCTCATCATGAATAGAGGGCTGACTCGAGTTCAAATCTTCAAGATTTTGCTCCAATTCCTTTTTTTTGAAATTTGAGGTTACTATCTTTTTAATAATGAAGAATTTTTTTAATGAAAATTGTCATTTGGAAATATTTGTTTAGAGATATTTATTTATTTATTTACCAGTTGTTCAGAACTAGGTGGAGTATATGGTGTTTTTGTGGGGAAATGAGAGGGCAAACTATAATTTTCCATAGATAAATTATGAGGAATAGAGTGAAAAAAAAATGTTCTTTCCGACGGGTATATCTGAAAAAGTTACATCGACGGATCCTTCAGCCTGAGAAACTTTGGTCTGTAACGACGATTCGTCATGTCAGATTCTAGATTGACAATTCTCCAGACTTTACCTGTCTTTGCGGTGTGCCATGACAAAGATAGTGCTTCATTGGCTGAGTTGAAGGAATTAAACAATCTTAAGGAAGAACTTTCCATTACCCAACTTCATCACATAACATGTGATCGTGGCACTGAAGCAGAGGAAGCATGCTTGAGTAAGAAAGTACGGCTTACCCATTTGAACTTGGAATGGATGTTTGTACCGGTTTTGGCATCGAGGTCGCATGAGAAAGTGCTGAGTTATCTAAGGCCGCATGTCGATATCCAGACAATAAAAATAGTTGGTTATAGGGGACCAAGATTTTCAAATTGGTTAGGCGATAAAAAATTCTCGAGAATTTCAAAAGTTATACTTGAGTTGTCTGATTGTGAAGAACTTCCACCTCTGGGAGAGCTGCCATGCCTGAAGCATCTGGAAATGAGAAGCATGTTGAAGTTTAAATGCATTGGCTCTGAGTTTTACGGCAGTTCGAATGTCTCTTTTCCATCATTGGAAATGTTATTTTTGGAATGCATGCCTGATTTTGGAGGGGATGTGAATTTTTTTCCTTGGCTTGTTAAATTAGAACTTGGTTGTTTCGCGTTCGAATTCTTTTCTATTGTTAATATCATAAAATGCCATCAGTATCACTGGAGACTCTCTCTGTATATTCAAGTCCTAAATTAATAATTGAATGGCATAAAAATCGTTCTTGCCTACAAGTAAAAAAACAACCTTTTGCTTGGTGGTCATGGAAAATCAAATGATGCATGAACTTTTTTTGGATCGAATATCGCGTTCATGAACAATCAACTTGGATAAATCAGTCCATTCAAAAGAATCTAATAGTGGAAGAATTACTCTAGGATAGTAGGGCTTGTGATAAATCCGGACGGCTAAGGAAAATCGCTATTTTTTTGTTTAAATAATTTGTTTTCTACTTTTGGGAGCATTCAAATTCCTTTCTTGTTTTTTATCGATATTTAATAATTTATGTATTTATTTGACAATGGTTACAATAATGCAGTGCTGCACGGAATGGTATTTATTTTCAAGTACAATAGAAACCATCTACTGCCTACGGGCCATCATAAAAAACATAATAAAAATCAAAATGATTTACTGTTGATTGCTTCTTTCTCATTAAAAGCAAGTAAATCTCAAAATGAAATTGCACATAATACAACTGTGTGATGTGTGACAATCTAATAAAAAAATCTAATAGAAAATAAAATAAAAAAGCTAATAAAAAATATAACTTGCATGAAGTGAGCTCGAAAAAAATTCAACTAAAACAGAGACCAGCTTCACATTCCAGTAAATCTAACCATAAAATCATTAAATAGTTTTTAATGCACTCTAAAATAAAAATTTCTACTAATTTTTTGCTCCAAAAATAAAATTGAATCTAGAGCTCATCATGAACAGAGGGTTGGCTCGTTTTCAAGTCCACAAGCTTTTGCTCCAATTCCTGTCATATTCAAAAAATACCCAATTAATTTCATCAATTCCTCAAATAAAGTAAAATTGAGCAAATTTACAGGGTCTGAAAAGTAAAAACCCACCTTTAGTTTCTCTTCCACACACATAGCCGGAGTAGATAGTATAGCAACATATCTGAAATTGGAAAATATTAAAAAGTAAAAATAGAAATGAGAAAAATAATAAAATATATAATTTAATTTAATATTATAAATATAAATGTGCACATACTCGCATCGGCTGGGCTCGTCGACATCAGCAACTTCATTTTTCAATCCACACCTAAGTCTAACCTGTATAAATAAATAAATAACAATTAAATTAATATTGTGTAATAAATTATGAAAATTTAGTGAATTATTTCTAAGATCTTAATTTACTTTGAGACTCCGATTTGGACCGTTCCAACAATGGTCTCCATTTGAGAAAACCATTACTCTGTATGAATCCTCAAATTTCTCCCACCGCCTAAAATTAAAATAAATAAATAAATAATTGAAATTTTACAATCATTTTTTAAAAGAATGGAAAATTTAAATGAGTTTGAAATTACCCTAATTCAGTAGAACTGTGGCCTTCATTTTGAGCAGCCCTTTTATATGGACAGACTTTGTAAACATATCTATAAAAATGAAAAATAAAAGATAATATGGACTTAATTCACATAATAAATCATGATTAGAGAAGGAAAATAAATGAAATAGTAAGTTACTTGTTTTGTTTGTTCTCAAAACACTGGTCATAGAAGGAATAGAATTCTTTATCCTTGCCTAACAAAATAAAATAATTAAAAAGTTTATCACAATTAAATCACAACAAAATGAGAAATGAAGTACCAATTTTATAAATTAAATAATAATAATTTACCGAAATCATGTTTGAACTTGTCATTCAAATTGGAAATTCTGGACTGTATTTTGGACAGCTTGGAGCTCAAGTCATCATACTCCTTTCTAACCCTTGATGCCTCTACAAAGCATTAAAAAAATATAAAATCACATTATCATCAAATCATTTAATTATAAGAAAATAAATAAGAACAAAAAAATCATACCAGAAAGATCAACAGGAGTTTTAAAGAAATTAAAAGACTGAAAAACACTTTGCACCGTTTGCTGAATTTTATCCAACCATGTCCAACTCCCTGAATAAATAAATTATTATTATTATTATTATTATTATTATTATTATTATTATTATTATTATTATTATTATTATTATTATTATTATTTTATTAGGTCAATTTAATAATAATATTATTATTATTATTATTATTATTATTATTATTATTATTATTATTATTATTATTATTATTATTATTATTATTATTATTATTATTATTATTATTTTGTAAAACTCTATTACCATTATTATTATTATTTTGTAAAATCGGACCTGAATTATCATTTCTGTCAGAATCATCATCATCATCAATTTTATCATGATTACTATCATCATTCTCAAATTCCTCATCAGATTCGTCTTCGTATTTACTCTCATCAGAATCTTCGTATTTATATTTATGTCTATCGTCTTCCATTTCCGAATGATACCCTTCTTCGTACTTTTCGTCCTCTTCCGAAGGCTCATGGTCTTTGAAGAAATTATCTTCGTTTTCAGGGGTAGTTTCGTCATTTGGAGCTGGAGGGGTATTCTCGTCATTTGATTTCTCTCCTGTCCAGCGCGAGGCTACTAGTCGGCCAAGCTCCTCTTTTGACAGACCTTCCTGTTATATTATGATACAGATCAAAATTAATATATTTTTTTTTAATTTGAGAATTTTTTTTATGTTTTTTATTAGCGAATGAAGCAAAAAATGTGATTAAAACGTTATTCAGATATATATTTAGAGAATATTTATTTATTTATTTGTTACTGTTTCGGTATATTTATTTTTTACTTATTTATTTATTATTTATTTATTTTATTTATTTTATTTATTTAATTATTTAATTAGTTATTATTTTATTTATTAATTAATTTTATTTATGTACTTCTTTATTTATTAATTTATTAAATTTATTTACCGGTTGTTCAGAACTTGGTGCAGCATTTGGTTCCTTAGTTAAAGAATCATCTGAATGCTGCAAACAGATTCAATAAATAAATAAAATATGAGGATTAAAGTAAAAAAATGTTCTTTTACAGGGGTATATCTGAAAAAGTTACGTCTTTCTTTCTTACCTGTTCAGTACTTACTTCCTCTTTCTCATGTTCAGATGGCTCGTTCTGATTCTCATCCATTTCCTTCATAAAATCCATGAATTAAAACTGTACATGTGATATAAAAATGGTAAAAATAATATTTTTATCCTTTTTTAGTTCACCTGAACGTATTTCGCGTATTTCTCACTTGGTGACATTCTATTAGATAATTCATTACTTTTATCTTGCCCTTCAGATTTATTATCCTCATTTTCCTTTTCCTATCAGTATCACACAAAAAATAAAATTAACAGGCTTTTCATTTTCCGTATTTTAAATAAGATAAAATAAAATAATAAAGTAGTGACACCTCAGCAGAAGGTTCTAGAACTTCTTCCTTTTTCTCAACTGATTGTGTTTCTTTAGCAGCTAATTTTTCAGCTTCTTCTTTTAGCCTTTTTTCTTCTGCTTCTTTTTTTGCCTTTTCTTCAGCTTCTGCTTTTTCTATCCTTTCTTTTTGCTCTAAATTATCACAAAAAAAAAAAGATAAATCAATTTAATATTTTAAGTTTTCAAAGTTATTAAATTTAATTTTTTAAGAGTATTTTGAAATTATACACAATAAAGAATATACCTTTGAGTTGATCAACGAGATTTTTGAGCATTTTCTCTTCACCCTTCAGCTTTGCCAGCTCAGCTTCGTCTTTAGCAAAAGCCACTTTTGCGTTTTCAACCCCCTTGTTTCGAATAATCGCGCCTTCTTTAAATGTTGCGATTTTTTTCCTCAATTTTTCTCTCGCTGCTTTCCCTGCTTCCCAACATGTATTTGAGCAGTTGACTTTTCCGTCATATTCATCACTTCCATCACAACAATCTACAAAAAATTAAAAATTAAATTTAAGAAAATGGTACTAATTAATGAAAAGTTGTTCAATTTGGGATTAATTGGTTCTTTTACCGCAAATTCCATCATTGACTCGTGAAGAGAAGATTTTGAGTGGTGAATGGCCTGAATTACGGCAGTAGAACTTTCCTTCTGGACAAGCTGATGTGCCTGAAGGAAAAGAAAAAATGAATCAAGGTTAAACAAACAAAAAGAATAAAACTTTTCTGCAAAAATGGAAGAAAAAGTTGGATAAACAGACCTGGTTCATCAGTTCCATCAGGACAATCGCAAAACTCGTCATTGAGTTGATTTTTAGTGAATTTCTTGGATCCGTCCTTGCATTTAATCACACGCGCCTTGTAATAGCTCTCATCTGTTCAAATCAACAAACAAATCATCAAACAATCCTCAATCAAACATTGCGTTATTTCATTGAACTAAATCTCGAACCTTGAGGAGCGATTCCTAAGGAATCACGAGACGGGAACGAAGCTGAAGAGATGAAAATCAGAGAGAACACGGAGATTAAAAGGGCGAATTGGAGAGGTTTGGCCATGGATCTTGTGAGTTGGTTGAGCATCAGTGAGGAGAGAGCAGCATGAATGAAGGAATGAAATCGGTTCTGACTCCGAGAGGCGAGGAGGAAGAAGAAGAAAGAAAGAATGAAGAGTGTGTTGGTGATTTTGTCTCTGTCACTTCCACTGGAGATCCGAATCAATTATGATTAATATTGGGCCTTTCTGATCTGGACCTGATAATATAACAAACGGGCCCAATTATCAAAAAAATAACTTAATAACCCATTTATTTTACCAATTAGATCCAATCGATTATTATGAACATTCAACCTATTAGATCTAGGCCCAACATTCTAACTATTTTTAGTTTTTCTAATTAAACTTACCATTAACAGCCCAATTAGATCCCCAGCTGTGTTTTTCGGAGAATGAATGTTTGAAAAATGCCAAAATATATATATATATATTAACAACTTGTATATTTGTTTTGCATGCCAAATAGTTTCATCGAGTAAAAACATTCTGATATCCCATCATTCCTCACAAAATAAACCGCCTAAAACTAACATTAATTAATAAATAATTCAAAACCATCACTCTACACCCTTTTAGCCCTACCATTAAACATTCCTTCAAACTACTCAAAACACAAAATCCCACAATAACCCTCCCAAGTAATTAAAACAAAAAAAAATCCTCCCCAATAATTAGGGTTTAGGGTTTAGGATAACCACTACTGGAATTCCCAAACGCCATTTGAATCAACAAATCCTTCCTCCTATCAACAGGACACCCTAACAAAGCCGCCACCATATGAGGCCTCTCAATTAAAAAAATATAAACGGTCGAAATAACGCTCTCTTCAAACCCTAATTCCACCAACAAATTCCACATTTGCCCTTCCGGAATCGGCAATCTCTCTCTACTCTTCACAATCTCAACCGCGCACTTGTTAATCGCCTCAACAATTCTATCCATCCCCTCTTTCAAAATCATAATATTATTATAATCCTTGTTAACTTTAACTTTTCTCGCCCTTTTCTTTCTTGTGGAGCAAGATTCGTCTTCTAGTGGATTATTATTATTAATACCGTCTAAACCTTCAAATGTTAAATTAATCGCCTCCAGTTGGTTATCTTCACTGGAGTTGTCCAGTAATCTTTTGTCTCTTTGTTCTTGATTATTATTATTCTCTTTGTTTTGAAAGTATAAGAGAGATAATTTGTCGTAATGTGGAACCGGTTTGTTCATCCATTCTGCCGCTTCAGGATTGGCCTTAACAAATATAACAAAAATATTTAATTAATTAAATTAGTTAATGACATTTTTATAAAGTTAATAATGATAACAAATTATAATGATACTTCGATTAATTTTTCCCAATTTTCAGGCTCAGCAGTCCACAGCATAGTAACAGGATTCCACGTAAAACCCTCCATACCGTTCTTAAAAACCTCATAACAATGCACGAAATTCTTCTTAATATACTTAATTCGATTCTTAATCCTCTCCTTATCGAGCGGTTTATCCTTGAATTTCTCTCTCAGCTCGATCGTAATATTCGCGTAAGCGTCGCTGGTGAAGCTGCCATTGTGTACGCGGTTTCCGATGCTCTCTTGCCGCACGAACGCGTCAATCAAAGCTCCGTCCATGGCCGTCGTCCATGAACAAGTGTCCGTTCTGTGGTTTGTATTGTTCGTGTTGTTGTTGCTGTTGTTGTTGTTGTTCAGTTCTGTGCCTTTTCTTCTTCTTCCCATGCTAGCACCTGTATTAAAATGGTTGTTGTAATTTAGTTAGATTTCTGGAATGAAGGCTAATGCGATGATCAGAGTGAGGATTAGGGTTACGATTAAAGATGGACTTGAGCTTAACAGGCATGGATTACAGCCAATTCGAATCTGAATCTTCTCCTTCTTCTCTAAGAACTGAGCAGGAAGAGGGATTTCTTCTTTGTTTTGTGATTTTGTTACTCTATTGAGTCGGGCGATTTGGGGGGAAATTTGGGAAGAGGATTGTTATTTGTTAGGTCAGGAACACACAACCTTTCTTTTTCAGAGCTTAAAATCCGGGAATTCATTTCCGGATTCTTGTAAATAATGGGAATTGAAATCCTTAGTTTTAATAAAATGGGCCTGATCCATGATTTATTTAAAGAAATTTTTATTTGGACCGAATAAACTTATTTGTGCCTGTATATGATTTAAAGAAACTTTTATTTAGGCTAACTTATTTTATTTGGACCGAGTAAGTTTTATTTGTGTCTGTCTATATCTGTCCCTGATTTAAGGAACCAAATAACGACTGATAAGTTTTTGTGAAGGATCAAATTTTCTTACTACAGGATTAAAATTATAATTTAATTTTTCCATCAACAGATGCCATTTTCAGAGATAAAGATTAATTGGAAAATAGTTATTACTTGAAACAAGATATTACACATAACATTAAGCAATAATTAATCATGTATATTATATATCATGCATGCATGGCAACAAAGCAAGCATTACAAAACCAAAGATAATAATACTGCATAACAAAGAGATCAGCACAAAATTAATTCATTTCTACCGTCTATTTTCCGCATACTAAATTAATATATCTAAACATCTCAATTAATTATGATTAATCTTTTTTATTAAAGCCTTGATTAATTAAGTAGCTAGTTAATTAGGCTAGGGTCTTCCAGGGTTTCTAGGATCATGACGATTATTAGCGCCCGATCCAGGATAGTCGTTTATTTCCACATCCATTCTCTCTTTGATCTTATGGACCCAACCACTCTTTTGCATCTGATCTTTGCTAACTGTTAACATCTGTAATGTATTTAAGAGAAAAACAAAATGTAATTAACACCTATTAATCACAAGAGATCTCTCTTTTTTTTCCTTTATAATCATAAGAGATCTAGAAAGAGAAGAGAAGAAAAAAAAACTAGCAAAAAAAAAAACGTTTCTGTTCTCTTCAAATTTGTAAATTTTATTTTTGTAAAAATCTTTATAAAATGTATAAAATATTCAATTTGGAAGGGGGATGATAAAAAAAAACTAGCAAAAAACGAGAAGAAACCTGGTCATCAGCAGCCTCTCGCGCCAGTAGCAGTTTTCGACTTTGTAACTCATGAGATCTCACTAAAACAAGAGAAACAAGTAGAAATTAACACATGAGATAACATACAGAAGAAAAAATGATACGTGTGTTGATATATACCTGTGGTAAGAAGGCAAGATAAGAAAAGCAACAAAATCAAGAAACCAAGAAAAGTTTTCTTATGAGTTTCCGTCATCATCTCCTAGTTTAAGAGTTGAGAAATCAAACTCCACTTTATCTATATGGTGTGTGTGTGTGTGTGTGTGTGTGTTTGTATTGTGTGAGGGGGAAGGTGAGTGAGGGGATTTAAATAGTTGCCAAAAGACAAAGGTCCCATCATGTTGGTCAACTTCTCTCTTACTCATTATATTATTTGATTATACATGTTACATTTATGTACCAATATTTAACCCAACCAAACTCTTGATGTGCGAATAGAAGTTAAATGTGATGTCTCTACCACCTGCCTACTTATTTTGTTCATTGTCTTTTAGCTAACTGCATTTCAGATTCACTTAATTTGTGTAAATCCTGACAAGTAGCCAGAGACCAAGAGAAGATCGGAATAGATCTAACTCGCTCCTTTAAAGAAAGTTTTGACTCGGCAATCGGACATCCTTCCTCCGTCACAAAGAGAGGGGCTTTTGTTTTTTTGATAACTGCTTAACAAATTAAAATCAACTTAACAAAAAAAAATATTGAATTGAGAGGGTTTTTGTCTTACATTTTTTATGTCAATGAGTTTTTGAATTCACGGTGTATAATTTATTGTGTTTTGTATTCAACTACTAAGATATGTCGCTATAAATTCATTAACAGCATAACAAAGTATTAGAGAACAAACAAAAAATATTATTTTGCAATATATACTAATTTTGCTTCATTTTCATCTTTTTTTTTTCTTTTTTTTTTGTTACTGAACTTTTTGATCTTTTTGGATTTGTAATCTAATATTTAATTTAAGCCATAGACAATCTCTTATTTATAACATTGTTTGATTAATACACCAATGAAATTTTTCAACCTTACTCCGATTAAAAAATATACAATCATCATCTCATCTCCCTTCTTCTAATATATTTGAACTTTTGGTTGAGATTTTGACTGCATGCACCAATTATGAAGCTTAAATGATTATATCCACTACCGTACCACTAATCTTGTTCTCATTTTCTTCCTTTCTATATCATACACTTTACAAGGCATACAAAAATGAAAACCCCTATAGATTTGAGAGCTTTTGTTGTCTTACACTTCAATTAATTATGAGAGTAGATTTGAGATTCAAAATTTCTCTTAACATCAAATTAAATCCCCTAGCCACATGTGAATCCATTAAAATATCAATTAAAAATATTGAAAACAACAAACAAGTCAAAAGTCCCAAGTCAAGACAACCCAAATGACAATAATTCTTTGTTACAAAATAATCCTGAAGTCATATACACAAAAAGAAAGAAGTCCTATCTGTGATGGGTTGTGAGTTCTTTGGTAAAGTGGTAGTCACTGTATTGCACAGAAGTATGACAGGTCATAACTTTTTTTTGTTGCAAAATCTCAACGGTGCAATTCCTATTTCACTATCTCATTTTTGACTCAACAACAGTATAACCACAAATCAACATATATAAAATGCTCTAGGATATTTTTGAAGTCTTCTGCCACCTGAAATTTAAATTTAAAGTATATATATAAGATCAGACTTCTAACATAATTAATTAATATATTGGATACTTGGGAGCTATAATTAAGATAGAGAAACGTATTTATTAACTCTAATCCATGTATATGAGAACAATACGACAAAATATACACAGTGACCTAAGTAATGTAATTATGTATATCGATTGAGAAATAGGCCCACCTACCACAAATGCAATATTGCAGCATTGTGCGCTTGACATTTGGTCATGAATCATGATGGTTACCTCTAAAAACGGTACACATTTCCTTTACAAACACGTTCAAACAACGACTCATCCTTTTTGGTCCAGAGTATTTTACAGTTCATTCCTCACTACGATTGAATGATATCCATCAATCCATTGTTATCAAATCATACATTTCGCCAAAGCACTAAATAAATTAATTATCATTAAAATAATGATTTAATTCTTCACCTTACTTGATTAAACTTAATTCAAATTATTTTGTTGTTAAATGGGATATTTTTGAGTTGCATGGCCTTAGAAACTTTTTGACAACAGTAAGTGTGCCGACAACTTAAATGGAAGCTGATTTTGGTGCTGTGACCACTGACTTCATTGTTCAAAATTTCCATTTTATTTTATTTTCCTTTTTCTTTTATCATTCCGAAATTATTGTCAATGTTGGTTGTAACTGAACTTTGATTAAAGGAATTACGCGAAAGATGTTAAGCTCACCGATTTTTTTTTTTTTTTTTTTTTAGAAAAAATTACAAGCGATCGCTTGATTTTTATTCTCTTTCAAATTAATCTAATTAGACACGGAATTTGTACCCCTCTTCTATGAAATCATGAGTTAATATTTTATCACTAGACTATTCTAGTGATAATAAACTCCTCTATTTATTAAAAAAATAATAATAATAATAATAATAATAAATAAATTTCATGACCTTCACATGCATGCATATGGCCTCTAGGGGTGATACTGATGGAGATCTTAGTTTGTCCCATGTCTATGGATCTTGCTTCTTGTATATTCTAGAGGCATTGATTTTATAATTTTATGCACTATATGATGTATAGTTTGGACTTTAGAAAGTAGAAATCATGTTTCTTTACTCAAGTCTTTATGAAAATGAAAACAGCTTTATGTGAGTTGGTAGTTCAATCCAATTTTGAAAGCACCTTTTAAGGAGTAGTGGGTCACTAATTAGGATTAGACTAATTAAGCTTGTTGCTTCTAAAGTTTGTCAATACTCAATAGTGTTGTGTTTATATATATATAGCTTTATTCCACTTACTCATTTGTATACGTGTTGCCTTGTTGATCTAGTGATTATCTAAATCCAAATTAGAATTTTGATGTTTGACAATATATTATTGAGTAAAACTTTATGTTGCTATTCGTTAAAGACTTACTTGTAACTCAAGCTTATTTCATTTTAATACAAACTTTGAATGGTTGCTAATTGCAACTATTCCTGCAAAAAAAAAAACTTTATGTTGCTATTAAAATTATTACAATGCTTGTCAAAAAGGCTTGGTGTCAAATTATTGGAACATGCAATTTATATTAGAGGGCCTAAAGATCACTATAATTTGGGATTTTCTTTTTTTTAAAAATACTATAATCTGGGCCCATATTTTTCCGCCGCCTTCCAACCTAGAAGGCCTCAAATTAATATTTTACTTGTTGCTCAAGAAGAATTGGGCTGAAATAATCAAAATAAACATGAAGGGCCAGTAATTGTTGAGAAATATCATTTTTTTCAGGAAGCAGCTCACAAGGCAGTGTTTATTTTATGTTTTTTTTTTATCTTCTTGTAATAAAGAAAATAAAGTGTTTATTATTTAAATTAATTCTTTTAACATCTTTCCAAGAAATTTCATTCTTTTTCACAGCTCTGCTTTTTCTTTTTCTTTTTTCTCTCCTTTTTTCATTTATCTACTTTGTTAAGAAGACTTATCTTTACAAAAGGAAATAAAGAATCAATTAGAAAAGGTGGAGAGCTGGTAATTGGTGACAATGCTAAATGACATAATATCCAAATATTCCCATGAAAAAGCAAGAAAAAAAAATGTATAAATCCATAAAATATATGAAATATCATACATATACTAATATACACATGTAGAACTTCTTCCTATCCCAAGTAGCCTTATTTTCTTCTTTTTTCGTTAGTAAAGTGCTGATGCTAGAACTGTTTATGGCATTTTCTGTGTAAATGAAAAAAAAAAAGATATACATGATAATTTTTTTCATATTTAATTATAAGGTACATCTATTACATATACACTTTGATCCCTAATTAATTGTATGAATTAATATATATTTTACACATAACTAAAGAAATAACTAAAAGTTTCAATAATAAATTTTTGAAAGTTCCAAATATACTAGTTGGAATTTTGCAAATAACCCGTACCCTGGTTGGTAGAGCATATTAGACGCGTAACAAGAGATCATGAGTTAAAGTTTGAGCAAAGACACATATTTAAGAAAAGACATCTCAACCCATCACGTTTAGCGGTGTATTGCGTTTAGGATTTTCATGTAGCGAATTGCGTATAGTGCAACGTATAACGCAGATGTTGCGGAGATATATTTATATAGCAGATAATATGTATAAATACTTTTTCACTATATACCACTACATATATCACTATATACCGCTAAATCGTCGAAAAAAACTACACCATAACAAAATCGCTGCGCGCAGCATTTAACTTCCAGAAACCATTATAGCGCTGCTATTACACCGTTACAAACCACTATTTGTAATACTGCAACCCATTAAATATAGATTGATCTCAAAAAAAAAAAATACAGTTGAAATTTATATATATTCATGCGCCATATACATAAGAGAAAAAAATACAGTTGAAATTTATATATATTCATGCGCCATATACATAAGAGATTTTTCAAGGATAGAAATGAAATTGCCATGTTAAATCGTACTCCTGTGATGGTCCAAATTTGAAGTAAACATATATCTTTATTCTTTTGCTTTGAAAATAAATGCAAAAAAGTCTACACAAACCTTTCCTCTTTTTTTCCCTACCTTTCTAAGATGCTCACTTTCCTCAAAACTTTCCCCACAAAAACTCCTTTCTTGTCTTCAATCCAAAGCACATCGATTATTTGATTTAATTCCAAAGAGTTTTATCCTCTCCAATTTTCTTCCATCTATATTGGTTTTGTTGGACGATTAATAAATACCATACTCTCCATTTGTTAGATAAATGGAGATAAACTAACATAAAGACTGATGAAGTACATAAATGATAAATCCATTTGTACCAAAAAATTGGAATTATCTATTATCATATTTAGCTCAACATATATTCCATTTTCAATTATTCACACAATAATCCAAACTTTTTTACCTCGACCTAGTCAATTCATGTGAAAGAGGCCCAAAAAAAAAGGAAATTTTTTTTACTCAGGGTCAAATCTAGAGCAGGAGATTTTTTCTCTGTTCTTCCTCTATAGCCATTCATTATTTAGATTTTTTTCTTTCTCCTGTTTATTAAAATCAAAATTCACAACCACTAGTATTTGATTCGACTTTTTTAAAATAGGAGTTAAGTGGTTGGTGGGACTTGAAAACAAGATATATCCATTTGGGGTCCTTTCTCCTTTGGAAAATCTTCAAATTGTGGATAGGAATGAAAAGAAGGGGCAAAAATGGAAGAAATTAAATTGTTTATGGTGGAGATTTATTAAGCCAAGATCTTGGTTTACATGTCATCACATGAAATGGCAGTTTAGACAATTTATTTATTATTTTGAAGCTAGTATTGTAACTCTTACTCGGCTAGTGTATGATGAAATGGAGATGATTTAGACACTTTTGTTTTATTTATTTTTTAAGGAAATCGATTTGGTCGAGTTTCAAACTCATAATCTTTGAGTTGGTGACCAAGTTATTAATGGAAATAAATGACTTTAATTGGGAGTTGGGAAACCGTGAAGAGACTAAGTAAACATAATTAAAATCTATCTTCGTAAGTCAAAAATCACACTATTGTATTAATATATCAATATCAATATCAATATCAATATCCATTTCATGAGATTATTTACATCAAAGAGTGACCAAGTATATATTTTTCCCCCAAATTATTAATTTGAATTTTCTTGAGCTGAACTAACAAGTATAGGCTAGAAGTTTAAAAGCGAACTTTGATTGATAGATAGCTTTACTAAATCAAAGTTCATTAATAATAATGATCATCCAATAATTAATTATCTCTCTTCATAAAGAATCTATTCTAACCATAAGTTCTTTCTGTGTACATCATCAGTACATGTAGCATATCACAATAGTTTGTTTATTCAGATTTTGAAAACAACGAAAAGTGATACGCTTTTTTCCTTAAAATACTAAACAAAAAGAAGAAAAGTCTTCTGCTTTTGCCTTTTCATAAGAAAAAGCCAGCAACTTCTCCTCACTTTTCAATCCCCTATATTATTATTATTATTTTCTTCTGAATTGACTCTATTTCATTCTCTCCATACAAATTAGTAAACTTCACTATATAATACCAAAAACCAAGAATAGACAAATACTGCTGAAATCTCGTGTAGTAATAATAATAAAATAACATATCCATCCGCTGAAAATAGAAGTGAAACTGCCCACGTTTTATTTCGTATGATAATAAAATAAGTAATCTTCAATTCAACAAAATAAAAAGTTCGTCCGATGGACTAATGTGATTACGCCATGTAAGCGTGGGCAGTTAAAAAGTCTTTTAAATGGGTCCAGATTAAGGAAAGCAAAGTAATAATGAGATAAGAAAGGAAATATTATATCACCGTTCTATATTTGACACGTGGACTTGCGGGGCCCTCTGTGGTGGGATCGCTGCCCACGTGGGCAAGAAATAATTAATTAGTAAGAGACTTGCTTGCTACACAGCTCCGAGCTTATTACATCAAATGGAACTTTTAGTTACTTGTATTTAATGTAATTTTGAAGATAAATTTAAGGTTCGAATTTTAGTTTTTTCGGATATGAACTTAATTAGCTATAATATAAATTTATATTTTAGCATTAGATGAATATTACTATAGAAACTTAAAAGCATGACTAATTGAGATATTTATATCTTTTTCCTAATATTTATCCTATGTTATATATTTATCATTTTAAGCTAAATATTTATGGCTCGCTCTTAGATTCTTAAGTATTTTATGAATTCCTATATAACCGACCAATATTTTCTAGATATAAAAACTAAGTAGTCGGATGAAGGAAGACAAACTAAATTATAAGCTTACTAATATAGTTTTTTATGTAGTATGTAAGCTATCCTTTATTGTTAAAATTATAATGTTATCTCTTTTTAATTTAAACAACATCGCGTAATTGCAATAATGTCTCCCACAAATTTTGAATTTATCTTCAATAATACTTCCAATTAAATTTAATTATGGTAATAAATGAGATATGAATTCTCATTCCTCGCAAATAAATCAAATAATCAATACTTCTATATTATATTTTTGTAACTTTAATAAATTATATATTAGCCAACTTTATATGAATACTAACTTAAAATATTAAAAAAATAATATATATATATATATATAACATCAAAAACTATGATAATCTCCTATAATATAATTATCTTCCCTCCTAACAAGTCACATAATTTATATTATAATCTGCACTCAGCAGTGTGATGAACAATTTCTCCAGCACGTGGGCAGCATTCCCTTAATTGGGCAGCAGGGAACAAGAAAAGGTTGAGGATAGATACAACTTGGGTGCTTGTAACAAATCCGAAAGCTACGGTGGCGCTACGAGACCTTTTAGGCGTCACTTTCGCTTTCGCTTTTTGCCTTTCCATCCGGGCCCCGTCTTTTCCTGCCTACAGCCGGTTGTTAATGGAACTCACGCTGACGGCGCTGTTGGGTGACCGTTTGCACCCGGTCGGATTCAGATATTGTGTGGATAAGACGGACTGCAATAGGTTTGCCAGATTCTCTGCGGCATGATTATGTTCAAAAGTGTGGAATCATTTTGTTTAGAAAATAAGATAAGTGCAAGCTAATTAAAAAAGTTATAGTATAGATTTCCGATGGTCTTGTTTCGTGTATATGAGATTATTAAGTAATTATCGTGTTATTAATTATTTGAGAAATTATCGTAGTTATGGTTTGAAACACATTATTTGCTGCAAATTGGGTGCCACATTAGATTTGGATTCATATGAGAACAAATTTGGTATGATAATATGAGGAAATTGCTAAAAAAATCTCACATTTTTGACATTTCAGAATATTTCATGTGGTTCAGGATAAATTCAAGAAACTTTAAAAATGGAAAAACACTTTAATCTGTGTTACTGTTTTCATTAGACATGTTGTACGGTGGACCACCCAAAAAGGCCCCTTTTCAGAAAGGTAGTCCAGACTGTGTTTCTGTTGTACGCAATTTAGTGCAACAACTAGAAAGAACGGTTGTAGCCAATTAATTTGTCTCTTTCGGATACGCCAGCGAGATCTTTTTCTCTCTTTTGGGTTCTGTTACGTTCGTGCCCTCATATAATTTCCATCTTTAGTCTCATACCCTTCTAAAAGCTGTTATTTCTTTTTCTTATTTTACCTTGCAAAAGTTTCTTTACACTTTAGCTCATTTACTTACTAGATCAATATTTGTCCATAAAGAAAATTAATATTAATAATATGATAGAAAAATGGAATAGAAAAATAACAAAAATAACTATGAGGGTAGAAAGAAAAAAGTTGTTCGCATTTTCATTAAGATATTCTGACTAGAATCAAGAATTGGAGAATCACAATGAATCAGATCATATCCACTTATCTTTTTTAGCCATTTAAAAAGAAAAAAAATACCGAATATGTCCAGTTTCAAGCGTTCTCCATACGCACAAAATCACTGACGTTGGCGTACTTAATTCAGTACAAAATTCTTGTTTAGGAAGAATTTACCATTTATTTAGAAATAATTTATCCTTTTAACAATAAGAATATATATTTTTAACGGTAAAAAAATACTCTTATTTAGAAGAATTCACCATTTGTTAAGGAAGGGTTCACCATTTTAACAGTAAAAATACATCATTTAATCATTTTTGTACAACGACATTTAAATTCGTGTTTTGACTAGCCAAAACGGGTTAAACGCATTTTCTTCTTCAAACTCACTATCTCTCTGTCACGTGTAATTTGATTCGAGTTAGCAACCCTGTCATTTCATTTGCTTTCCTTTTTTTACCTTACAGAAATTTTCTTTATACTCTACTTTGTTTCCTCGATCAATTGTCATCCACAAAAGAAAATTAATACTAACCATTAACAAGTAACATGAGAGAAAAAAAAAGTAACATAAAAACATTAAAAATATTTTGGGGGGTATGAAAGGAAAACCGCAGTTCCTCTTTTTCATTTGTGTCCACGAAAAGTGTGCTGGCGTCAGCGGTGGATCCGTATCTGAGTACTGGTGGTTCATAAGACTCTCTCGTGCTCGTTCGCCACGCCAGCTGCCACCTGTCAGTCCCACTCACCCTCTCGCACCGGCATTCCCCGGTCACTCATTCCCCGATTAATCCCACTCACCTTCTCCCACCGGCGTTCCCCGGTCACCTCTCCCCCTCTTTATCTGCGTATAAATCCTCCCCGCTTCCATTTTGTTTAGTTTACTTCTATTTTTATCTTCTTCTTTCTCTCTTTCTTTCCTTGCTTTGTTAATTAGTTACTGCTGATTTGATCGGACGGCGGAGAATGACTAAGATGAGCAAAGATCCGGCGATCAAGCTGTTTGGACGGACCATACCGCTCCACGAGGCCCACACCAATCCGACGGCGCTAGATCTCTCAGAGAAGGTGAGAACGTATTTCGATTTGGAGTGAATTGATTAGTGAGGAGATTGTTTGATTATTTTGGAGGTGATATTACAGCAGTAGAGGCTGGGCTGGTTTTGAGTTTTTACTTTTTACTGTTTTGCCTGTTTGGTTGCTGAGACAGTGATCTGTTCGTTCCTTTTTTTGAGGAAAAGTTGAGAAATTCTGTTCAGATTCTTCCTTTTTCTGCTTGTCGGATTTGTTTTGTTTTGCTGTTCCTTTCTTTTGTTGTTTCTACAAATCTGGTAAAACAAGAGAGTTTATTTCCTCTTCTGATTGAATTTGTCGCTTGAGTAGCATATATATTCAGATTTCATCTGTTTCCTCTTTTTTTCTAGTCTAGTTTATTCGTTATCATAACCTTTTTAGGATAAAATTTGAAACTTGTTTATACTTTTATTTGCTACTGGTATTTAATTATGAAAAAAAAATCCGATTGTTCCTCCCAACTGTTTACTCGTCAAGTTTTTCCTTTTTTACTCTTTGATCTTAAATTTTCCTCTGCACCGATTTCTCCTTCCTGATCTAGTTCTATTATTCAATTTTTTCTAATAGAACTTTTCCCCCATTAATTTCAGGTTCCACACAAAGAAACACCAAAAACCCCATCCTACAAAACTCAAGAAAATCAAGAAAACCAATCTCAACCCCAACCCAAACCCGATCCAAACCCGAACCCTCAAGAGAACATCAGACCTGAATCCATTAACGGGTCCGAATCCGGATCCGATAAGACCCTAAAGAAACCCGATAAGATCCTGCCGTGTCCTCGCTGCAACAGCATGGACACGAAATTCTGTTACTACAACAACTACAACGTGAATCAGCCTCGCCACTTTTGTAAAAATTGTCAGAGGTACTGGACAGCTGGCGGTACGATGAGGAACGTACCTGTTGGCGCGGGTCGCCGCAAGAACAACAACAAACACATCAATCAAAACCCCCACTTTCGCCACGTCGTGCTGACGTCATCGCCCGAGACGTTATTACATCAGCAACAACAACCTGTGCAGAACGGTGCTGGTACGTTGCTTAAATTCGGTACGGAAGTACCGTTGTGCGAGTCGATGCAAAATAATCTCAGCATAAAAGAAGAAAAAAGTAATATTATTAACAACAACAATAATAATAATAATAATAATAATAATAATAATAATAATAATAATAATAATGCGGATGAGCAGCAATCATCGTGTAATTCCAATTCAAACGAAGCGGGTTTATTAAATAACACAAATAACATGGGGCCTGTTTCCATGCAATGTTACCCACCTGGACCCGGTTTCATGTGGGCCCCAGCGATTCCCATGCCTTTCATCCCAGCTTCCTTCTGGCCTGGTCCATGGTGGACCGGGTTCACCAACATGGGAATTCCCTCTTCTCCCAACAGCAGCAGTTCAGGCAGCGGATCTCCCACTTTGGGAAAACACTCTCGCGAACCCGGCTCACAAGAATTAAGTGAAAAATCAGAAAAGAGAAATAATAATAATAATAATTGTAATTTGTGGGCCCCGAAGACGGTTAGATTGGTTGACCCTGACGAGGCGGCGAAGAGCTCGATTCTGGCGACGTTGGGAATTAAGAAGGACGATAGGGGTATATTTGGAAATTTTGCGGGGAAGGAAATTGGGGGGAAGTGTGATGCGGGCCCGGTTTTGAATGCGAACCCGGCTGCTCTGTCGCGGTTCCAGTCGTTTCAGGAAAGGACTTGAATTTTGAGTTTTTGAGGGGGGATTTTGCGAAATGGGGGATTTTAGGGGAGGGGGAGTGAGGGTGGTGTAAATAGTAGAGGAAAGAATAGTTGAATTAAATAGAATAGTTTTGTTTTGTTCTGTTTATTTTTTTTTTTGTTTTGTTTATTATGAGGTAGATGTTTGTATGAAGTTATACTATATTAAGTTTCGTGTTATTATTGATGGTGTAAACATTTTTTCCTCTTTTTATTGTTGCTTTTAGTTGTTTATTTATGAGTTAAGACGTGTTTACTTTATAAATTTCATATGGTGTACTAAAAATCACATTATAGTAATAATCTAAATATGGGCTTTAAAATTAGTAATGGGCCAAGTCTTATTGGATCTATATTTTCTTATTCTGCATTTTGGATCAACTCTTGTATAACAAAAGAGATACAGAAGTAACATTACGAACTCAATTTACTGAAAATAATGATGGAGGATGGAGAACAATCGCATAAAAATAATGAGAGAAATATTGCATCAACTGTCTATGAACATATATGAAGTCTAGATTAAATAGAGCTCCGACTCATCATGCTCTTACAAAAGCAAAAAAGAAAGAAAGAGAAAAGGGAAAAGAAAGGAAAAGAGAGACACAAACTAAACTCGTAATAATCAGATGAAACAACAGGTAGGATAAGGATAAGTCACGCAGGAAATATAGATAAACCGAATTAATAGAAAAAGATTATACACAAATAACTCTAAAACATAAATGCATGGAGAGAGAAACCACTTCTGAAGTAGCCAGCAAGAAGCATCTGTTGAAAAGTTTTCATGGTTCCTCTTCAGTTTAATCTCACATTGAAACCTGAAGAACAAGAGAAAACAGTAAAAAAATACTTGATTAGTTACACAATCAATTCCTATTTAGGTATACTCCCCTAGAGAAACTATATAACTTCATATAAATTACTAGTAAAACTTGAAATCTACTTCCTAGCATAATATTTTTATTTGCTATTCAAATGCATTGCCCGTTCGTAATATATATATCACACTCTCACGTTTTAAAAATGCAACTTAACACAAATGATCATTATGCCGACATTCTATTATAAGCTTAAAAGTCCACCATCTATCTCTCACAATATTTTTGTTTTAAAATTATGACAAACAAATTTTAAATATATTCGAAACGCTATGAAAGCTTACGAGAAAGTAGCTCTCGCCAGTCTGCAAGCCCTTGGTGAGAAATCCGAACTCATTTACAGGAACAAGTTCGCCAGAAGAATGAACGAGCATCACGTCTTGGCCAAAGAAAGATCTCAAGTCTATAGGACCTCGCGGTACCTCCAAAGCCGTCCCGTTTATGAACACCATCATTGTGCCTGCATGCATGCATCAAATTATACGGAATGAAAATATAATATGTATTAAATTTTATATTATTATGACCTAATTCTTCCAGATAAATTGTTGTCTATGTAACGCATATCGCTCCAAGAAGACCAGTCTTTGGTAGTAGAAACATTATTTACATTTTAATTATGAAGTTATAGCCATGCCAAAGTAACTTGAAGAGTTTTTTATGTAAGTAATAGTGGCAGCAAATGCAACTTTCGTGATCTAAACTAATGATATTCTGTTTAATAGGAGAGTTTCTGAATTTTTGGAAATAATTTCCTTGTAGCTTCAATGTGAACAGTGAAAAGAAGGAACAAATATTTCTGTTAAAAAATTCTTTGAGCTAAAACAAGATGCTGAAAGATAAAGAGAATAAAATAGAGGCCAGGTACATGTGATATTGGAAATTTGTTGAAGAAGAAGAAGATAAATATTAGCAACATTTTTCTAAGAAGAAAATTATAATTTTTTTAATGGGATTTAAATTTATCCATACAAATCACCTAAAGCATAAGGTGTATATGGAGTTAGGGTTTTTAATCGAGAAGCAAAGTTTGGTTATAAAATTCAAGATGAGTACAAAAGTTGACTGCAGAAGCCTACAAAATTTACTTCAAATTCTTAGATCTGAGGAAAAATCATTAATTCTCATATGTTCTTTTCCAAAAAGAATCATTATTTTTTTGAGTAAACAAAAAGAAACATTAATAATTAATTAGTACAAACAAGTTAGGGAGAATGAAATGAAACCTGATTGATGGTAGTGCAACTGTGGTGAATCGAAAGAAGATGCATAATTACTACTACTTTGATCACTTTCCACAAATCCCAACTGACGCGATATTGCGAAAAGATCGTCTCCAGTTCCCTCATCTCTCACAACGCTCGAATTTGAAGAACCAGCAGAAGAACAAGAAGTACCACTAGAATTGTAATTACTAAAAGAGAAGCTTGAGATTGAAGAAATCGAATTACAATTAGCCACACTGTGGGATCCATCTGTCAGCAAACTAGCTTGAGCCAGCTGGCGTTGGCGGCGTCTTGACCTAGATCTACGGTTCTGGAACCAATAAAACACATTGGCGTCTCGTACCGTACCGAATTTTTCTAGAAGTTTCCGGATTCTGATAGTTTCTTCCTTTGGAGGGTTGACCATGCCACTGTTGAAAATCGACTCGAGAATTAGGATTTGTTCGGGTTTTGGGGTCCATCTGGTTCGAACCGGCTCGGCTTGGTCTTGTCCGACTGAGGCAGCAATGGTTGTTTTATGATCTGATGCTTGATTCTCCATTGATAAAGAAAGGAAATGAGTCAACTAGCTAGGTCAATATAGTTTTTGAATGAAGGTGTATTTGAGGAGACAAAGGAGGAGTTGGAAGGATAGTAGAGAGATGGATATATAATGTATATAATATATAAATAATTTATAGAAGAGGAGAGAGTGACACCTAGGTAGCTAGCTAGGCATTGCGTGTAGGTGGAAGTATTTGTAGTGTCTTTTCTAGAAGAATTTTGTAACTCATATGGTAATTAAGTCATGTTTTGAACATTTCAACTGACCATCAATACACCAGTTGTCAGGTCACGAGCTAGTGTTTCATGCATGCATGACATGATGAGGAAAGAATGACGAGCTATATTCACATTTACTGCCCCTGAAAAATTAGGGTTTTGACCTCTCAAAAGAGTCCAAATGACATGTATACATGAACAGAAAATGAAGGAAAAGGGAAGAGAGGGACATTTGGACCCACTGTTTGTCAACATATTGACCTGAAGTTAGCTGGTGGGCTTCTTTGGTTTTTGTTTGGAATTATTTGAATTTGGAGATTTTCATGTGAAATGAAAGGGGGCCAATTTAAGAACTTTGGCTTTTGTATATAGCAGCAGTAACAAATGCATGTGAGGTTTGGGGAAGATGCATCAACACTAGAGACCCACTTTTCAGAAATAAGTTTACAGATCAAGGTGTATTTTCTATTAATTAGAATATAATTTTCTCTAACCAAATTGTGTGACTACTTAGGCATGTAACTTATCTAGATACATTTTTTTTTTCATTCAGTTCGAATTATTTCAGAGAGAAATCGGATACTATTTTCTGGTCAAAATAAAAATTATATAAATCACATATTTGCGGTCAAAATAAAAAGTATATATACGAGAGGGAAATATGTATATAATGGCCCTAACGCGATGCAATGTGATATGTTTTTTTCTCAAACACATATACTGCTTCTTTGCCATTAAAACCCATAAATAATTTTTTTAGTAAGAATTACATGCGATAACATGCTTCGTTTTCTTTGTGGTGACTCATATGTCTTTTTTTTAGAATTGACACATGTATCCTTCTTAAGTTTTAACTTAATTTTATTAGACGCAAGATTCAAATCATTTATTTATAAAATGGTGGAATTAGTACCATATCACTAGACTATTTCAGTAGTAATTAAAACTCAAAAATATGATATTTATAGAATTTTTAGTAAAACAAACTCACAATTGGAAGCAATTTTTTCTTTTTCCAACATTTTGACACATGTATTTTAGTTTTTTCTGAAAAAAATCATTGAATGTACATTGAAAATGAAAGAAGTGGGGCCTTCCAAATTTATTAGGGCTGACGTGGGGGTGTGAATATGGCCCCGGCCATGAGTAGGCATAATACACCGAATTTAAAAATGTAAAATTAGACCTTTCAAAAAAAAATGTAAAAATGTAGGGTTTAGGGTTGATTAGGTAATTAGGTTTGGTTCGATATCCATTTAATAATATATATATTTTTTGTAAGAATATAAATAATATATTAATTTATTGGCACAAGAACAAATTAAATGGACTGCGTAAGCTCTGCCTGTTTTTCTCACTGCCATGCAGTGCAACTCACCACCTCTAAATTAATACATATAATATTCCACACTTCATTATTTCCATACATTTAATTTTTTTTATGTAAGTTACATATACGTCGACATATCTTTCCACATCTTTTCATATGTTATCATTTGTTATACACAACATATGTCAATTCTGTTAATGCTATTTGTATATTATGCTGCGTGGACTTGGAAAAAAAAGATTTTTTTAGAAGAAAGAATTTTAGAAGTTGAGAATTTTCTCTCATAAAAGCAATGAACCTGAGACAATTAACTACCTGTCAACTCTATAAAAGAAATGGAAACACGTACAAACTATATGTTATCTATGTTGGATCACAAACTCACATACGCCAAAACTTACCATGTTACTCATAATGCATAAAATATGTCTCATACATAATTAATTAGTAGTGTTATAAAGAAGAAATAACATTCGGTCCTTGAAAAGTTCATAAACACATGGATGCAAATTTATTATGGACAAACCGCCCAAGTAAAGCAAAATCTTACGTGACTAAATGATGATTATATTGATTAAGTTTATTCTTAAGATTCTTCCTTAATTTAATGCTTAGTCCGCATTCACGTAGAATTATATGGTCATAAGATCTAGTTGTTAGAAATATCTAACTTTATGAATTTTTTTTTGTCATTTTGGATTTCACTAGAGGTGTACATGGGCAGAGTTAAGCGGGTTTGGGGAAAATCCGCAGCTCAACCCAAATATAACGGGTTTGAATTTTTTCACCCGACCCAATCCATAACAATTCAAAAAGTATCGAACCCAAGGATATTTTTCTCACGCGGGTTGGATTAGGTTGGGCGGGTTGAATGACTTTTGAACTTTATTAAGTTTATGTTATTATAATATATATTAACCAGTATTTTAAATTGCGCTGCAATAGCAGAAACATGCCGTGAAACGCAACTCGCAACAAAAAAATAGCAGATATTGCGCTTTCGCCGCTACAGGCGTTGTAGCGCTGCTATTGCGGTGTTAATAGAGGGAAAAAACGGCGCTATGGTCGATTTAGAGGATGACGAAGTTGATTCATCATCTTCATCCAAAAGAAGACGATGAATATTGAATGCTAATTTCTCTTCATCCAAAGAGCAAAGAGCTAGTTTAAATATTTATGTTTATTTTGGATAATGAAGTATTTATGCTAATTAAGTAAATATATGCTTATTTTCGATAATAAAGTTTTATGTGTTTATTTTGGAATTTTAGGTTGTATGTTTAATTATGGACAATGAACGTTGTGTGATGTATGTTTAATTATGAATTATTTTATTGTCTTTATGTACAAATGTGATATTTCCGTAATAAGATCGTAGTTGCCCTATAGCGCCTGCTACCGCGAGCCGCTATAAAAAAAAGTCAATTCACTACAGAGCGCTATATCGCTATTTAAAACATTGATATTAACCAAAAAAAATTACGAGATTGAATCTTCTTTCGTATTGAAATATTGAGAAAAATTGGCTGACACCTATTAAGATGAATATATCTAATCAAATAAAAGTACAACATATCTTAAATTACTAGACATTTTCAACTAAAAATGAAAAATTGTAGAACCTAACCAGTTGCAAAATTAGTGCATAAATATATTTTTAAAAGTACAAATTTTTTGGAGTTATGATCTTTCGCTTATTTTTTATCTCTAATTTAGTATTTTCAATTATAAGATTTAGTCATATTTCATTATGGATAAACTGGAATAAGATCAAGTTATAAGATTATGTTTCCAATTAAGTTAACATATAATATATATTTTTATAATATATTAAGACTAAAATATATTTTAGATGTTAACTTAATAATTGAAAAAACTAATAATAAATATAACATAAAAAAAATAGTAGAAATGGAAATAAATAACCGGAATATATGATATAGTACATAATTTGGAATGTACAGGTTAGGTCGGGTTAATTTGGATTTCTAATTTAAAAATCGTAAGCCAACTCATTACTCCGGGTTATTTCAAGCTCAAACCCAGACCCGACCCGACCCGATCCGACCCAACAACTTAAAAACCCGCAAAAAATGGGTTAGATCAGTTCGGGTTGGACGGGTTGGGCGGGTTGAAGCTTTATTTGTAGACCCCTAGATTTCACCAAACTATATATTTGAGATTGAGAATTTAAAGAAATACATGGTCGGCAAGTGCAAGTAAAATGTCGGTAATCTTGGATGATTATCGTATAGATAGATTCTTAATGTATTTGGTGGTTGAGACCCCCACATGTGTGCTATTGTAACAAAAGCTAGCTTATACATATTGATTTTTTTAATTAACTAATATTTTTCTAAACTTCATCATTAAAGAATATTTTGTGATAAAGAAATAGAAAAATCGATGTGTATTTTTTTTTTTTTTAATATCAGCTGAAATGGCATAAACTAATAAAAAGAGTTTCACAAATTTTAGTTGATATGCATGAGATTTGAATGTCCTGCATCTAATATGTAGACCAAGATATATATATATATATATATATATATTTTTTTTTTGAAGGAAGTAAGGGGTCAAAGGGACCCCTTGCATTCATTAAAATGAGACGTTTTTAATTACAAAAATTAATACTGCTCTGAGTAGCATCCCATCACCCAAACTCAGATTACAACAATAGAAAAACAATTTAGCACAAAGAAAACGATTACAACAAATTGGACAGAGTCATGATCCATAAATTAACACTAGCCCTAATTTGCGAAAAGCAACCATCTTCATCCACCACATCACCTCTAAATTTCGCCGAATTACGCATTAACCATATATGCCAGCATGTCCAATCGCACCAAATTTCCCATCTTTTTCTTTCAAGTTTGCTTAATCATGAAATGATTCGATGCCAGTGATCACCACGTAAGACAATCGATTGTTGATGCAATCCACATGCATTAAAAGTCCGAGCCCACACTCGCTTTGAGAACTCGCATTCGAAAAAGAGATGATTAGTTGTTTCAAGATTGGTAATAAGGCAACATACACACAATCCTAGACCGTCTCGACCTCTTTTAAGCCAATTCTCTCCCGTTAAGACTTTATTTTGAACAATCAACTAAATTAAATGTTTGATTTTCGCCGGAAGATTCCAATTTCTAATTTTCGAAACTTCTTCTGACCGGATTCCTCGATTAGCCACCATCCGATATACTTTGGATACCGGAAATTTGCCGTTGTTTGAACCCAAAAAAAACCAACTGTCCTCATCGAAAGTGAGAGTGACATCCGCCAACATTGATTCCAAAGATTCAAGTTCCTCCTCGGCCTGGAGCGAGATATCCTCACGAAGGTTCAGGTCCCAAAATCCATTAACATGCGCCTCGGAAATAGAGATATTTTTTGATTCGACAAAAGAAAATAGAGAAGGCAATTCTTTCGCCAGTGGGATAGTGGAGAGCCAAGATTGACGCCAGAAACTCGTTGCCTCGTCATTCCCCACATTGGAGTGTACCATTTGCATAAACAACGGCAAAATTTTCATTAAATCTCTCCAAAAGAAAGAGCTCGAATGACGATTCAAGCGAGTCAGAGGAACTGGTGGGCCATATTTAGCTCGCGCAATCATTGCCCAAAGAGAGTCTTCACAACAGAAAAATTTCCACCACCATTTGAGTAAAAGAGAGATATTATGTAGCTTTAACTCCTTAATTCCTCTTCCACCATTAACTATTGGCGCGGTCATTAGATTCCAATTAACTAAATGCGTGCCCGTCTCATTATTACCCTTCCAGATGAACTGCCTCTGTATCTTTTCCATCTCATTAGTTATCCAAACCGGAAGCTTAAAACACTGCATGTAGTACGTCGGTAAAGCCGAGAGAACTAACTTTGCAAGCATGATTCTTCCTGCCGTAGAGAGAAATAACCCTTTCCATCCCGCCAAACACTTTTGGAATTTCTCGATTAGCAGCATGAAACTTGCTTTTGGGGGCTTCTTGATGGATAAAGACATTCCAAGATAAATGATCGGAAAGTCTGCGAGATTACAATGGAAAGATGCTAGCAAGTTGGATTGCTCCTCCACAGTAAGATTAATCGGTGCGATTTCACTTTTGGCCCAATTAATTCGCAAACCCGAAATAATTGAGAAAATCTGGACCAGAATTTTGAAACGTGTCAGCCCCCCTTCATTGTACCTCATCAGGAAACTAGTATCGTCCGCATATTGAAAGGTCAGAGAATTAGAAGCGAGGAAGTTATGCCCAAAAGGGAAGGCATTGTTCATCATTCTTTGTAGCGCGTCGGCAGCCAAAACAAAAAGAAGAGGTGAAAGTGGGTCTCCTTGTCGAACCCCTCGCTTGTGAGTAAAAGATTTAGATCTTTGACCATTAATTAGCACCGCTGATCTTGAGCTAATAAATAAAGAATTCATCCACGAAAGCCATTTAGATGGGAATCGTCGGGCTCTTAGCATTTTGAGAACGAATTTCCAACTCAAGGTATCAAACGCTTTAGAAAAGTCCTCCTTAAAGAGGAAGGAAGGAGCTGAGGAAGAAGAAAGATGGTGAAGAACTTCTCTGACGGTAGAAAATGACTCTGCAATAGATCTTGATCTGATAAAGCCCGATTGAAAAGGCGAAACTAGATCTTTCATAAAGGGAGCCAACCGGTTTGCTAAGGCTTTCGAGATGATCTTGATTGGACCATTGATAATACTAATCGGTCTGTCGTCACTAGGTCCAATTGGAGAGTCTTTCTTGGGTACGAGAACAATGTCGGCTCGGTTGAGATTTATTAGGTCAGCTTTTAACTATTAGGTTCTAGAAATACCCTCTAAATAAAAAGATATTTGTTTTAAGTAATATAATTTCAATATACAAAAAATACATGATAATAACTGGTATTCATAGATGAGTAAAAGAAAAAGGAACTTGATATATCACCGCCCACGAGGTGCTTACTGATTTGCGTTTATATAAAGATGGGTAAATTTCATCATAGATCACTCAACTTTAAAAAATAATCAAAGAAGTCACTTAATTTTAAATTGTCCTCTAGAGGTCACTTAACTTTAAAAAATAATCAAATGTGTTACTAAATTTTAAATTGTTTCATATATCTCACTCAACTTTCAAAAATAACGAAATAGGACATCCAATTAATTGAAAATAAATAAATAAGTCACGACATTAATTGAAAGTTTGATGACTTACTTGATAATTTTTAAAAGTTGAGTGATCTCTTTGATCATTTTTTTAAATTGCGACCTATAAGGAATAATTGAAAGTTTAGTGATTTATTTGATTATTTTTGAAAGTTGGATGACTTATAGAGGACAATTGAAAGTTAAATGATATATTTGATAATTTTTTAAAGTTTAGTGATCTACGATGATATTTACCCTATAAAGATCTTGTAACATTAAGATAACTAAAATGACAATGCCTGTTATATTTTTCTTTGCATATTTATGAACATTATATAATTTCTATCACATCCAATGACCCACAAAAATTACAATAATCAAACATCAACATTTGCTCAGATTTACATTCACATTCACATGTTGCTCCAAATACACTAGAAATATTTGTCAAGCACAAGTTTTCTTCGTTCAATTATTGGACTCTTTATTTTCAGTGGCGGAACTTTATAGAAATTGAGATAGACTTTGATTCTTTCAAGTTCGACTGAGTAATATATATTTTAAGGTTTTAGTGAATAAAAAAATATGAAAACGATATATTTCTATATGTATATTAGTTCTCTCAAAAAAATTTGTAAGTATAATAAGCAGTATTAGAATTTTTTTTTTGCTCTCCTAACATGTTCGGTAAGCAGCGCCACTGCTTATCTCCATGCAGATTAGTCAGCCGAAATTAACTTTTGGAAAGTACAAGATGAGTAGAGGGAGGGAGAGAGAGAGAGAGCAATAATGATGGGCCCAAGTTAACAGGTTGCATTTTGTTTGTCACGATGGGTACAAATTAGGAGCATATATTATAGAGTCTTAATTATGAAATAGGTTTTAATTAGCATATGTAATTATCTCACATCATGCATGTTACCTTTCCCATAACTGTATTTCCCCATTCTTTCCTCCGCAAATGAAGCACTAACAAAAAAACAGTTTGGTGGAACAATAACCATTTTCTTAACTTGAACAAACTAAATACAAGAATGATTTTCTAAGAATAGATCATAAATCAAAAAAAGGAGTTACATAGAAAGATGCCAAGGTGCACCGTTCTTTACTAGCCACGTTGTATTCTGAATCCATGTGCACCTAAAGCCAAACCAAATGTTTGCTTGCCTGGTCGGCGCATCTCCACAAAAATATAATGTAATTAATCTAATATTTATGTGAAGAATTGGCTTCTATGTATTTCCATGCAAATAGTTACAAATTTAAGTGCATGAACTATCATCTTCTCACTCCTCTCAATAAATCTTAATGCAATTACACGAGGGCAATGATTTCTCCAATATTTTATAACAATATGAGTATATAAGTATAAATTGGAATTTGAAATATTTGCAAGGATATTAAAGGAAATGTACATATGTATGAAATAACGTTGTTTATTATTGAAAATAATGTTGTGTGTCAGGTTTTGTAATGTTGCTTATTTGGGGAGTCGGTTCGTGACAAATGCACCCCCACCAGTCAATCATGTTCTTAGGTTGTGTCTTGGATTCTAATGCATGGATTTCAACTATGTATATGAATTATTATGTATATATATATATATATATATAACAAAATAACAAGGATTTTTTTATTCCAAAATCATAAAACAGGACAACACATATAATTCGTTTTCCTTTAAAATATACATAATAGACATTATTGGCAAGGTGATTCAATTTTTACTTTAACCATGCATGCCTCAATGCTCAATATACAATGTGGATCGTTGGATCTAAATTAGACTAATATTCAAATTATGACGGTCAAAACCTCTTGGTCCAATTATGATTTGACTTTTTTTTAAGGGATTTCATGTCAAGAGATGTTTAGACCATGAATGGTACCGATGCAAGGAGACATGCAAAATATTTCATGTATCCAAGAAAGATTTATATGCATTTGCCTAAATAAGGTAATTTGATAAGACTCCATTAATTAGTTTCAGCCGTACACCACCATTAGTCTTGGTTAGGGTTTCGGTGCTGTCAAATGTCTCCACCCTATGCTACAAATTAACCAAACCCTAGATTTTAGCTAGGGTTTTGAAGGTCCCCTTCAGACATTACAGACATGACAGCAACGGATATAATTTGCATTTACAATAAAAAATACATGGATTAATGTGTTGATATGACCCAAGATAAATAAATAGATATACTCTAAACTTCTCATCTTCGACTAATTATATTGTACCAAATTTAGGGTGACAAGAAACAAGGCGTTGCTTTACAACTTGCAAGACAAGGTGGCATGAAAGACATTCTTATTAATGACGATGCCTTTCATATACTTAAATAAATAATATGCTTAAAATAGGGAAATTGAAAATTACACGGGGTACTATAGTAATTCTGTGGTGACGGATTGAAATTATATACTGTTTTCTCATGTTCCTATATATGCTATATACTGTTTTTATTTTTTAAATATATATTTTTTACCGAATGAATTTTTATATACTGTTTATTTTCAGTTTATATGTTTATATGTACTGTTTTCATTTTTTTTAAAAATATATATTATTTTATAGAATTAATTTGTATATATTGTTTGCTTTCAGTTCATATGTTTGTATATACTGTTTTCAGTTTTTATATACCGTCGTTACAGAGTCACTACAGTATGTCGTGCAGTATCAGCTCCCTAAACAATAATGCTACAGTGACAAACACAAAAGCACTACCAGAGGGCAAAGACAAACGGCCTACGCGGCTCTTCTCTCTCCTCCACGTCAGACCATGAAAATAGAAGGAAACAAATGGACCAAATCAAATATCTCTTTTTAATGATTTCGTTAGAAGAAAAAGGAAACTACTGAATTGGTAACCGGATCCGACCCAATATGGATTTATGGGATTTAGTGTTCAGAATTTGTAACTTTTTTTTTCAGTTTTTATGGTTTAAGAATAAATTGGTTTTGTTTTGTTTTTTGTGAATTTGAGTTTGTTAAGATGATGAGTATTCTTGAGCATCTATTTTTTTTTTTTTTGAATTGTAATCGCATGCTTGCTTACAATGGTTTACATAAAATTAAAAGAAAACAAAAGATCAGAAAAACAAGGGAGATAAAAAGGGTAACTAGCTAGTTAGCTCATTAGCAATGATCCGCCCAGGAAGCAACCTCTGTGGCCGCCCATCTGACTAGTGCATCTGGTGATCTTGAAGTGCGCGAGAATATTCGTCTATTTCGCTCTAGCCAGATCGTTTAAAGTCCCGCCACTCAAAGAATATCCCATTTTACTATATGAGTATGTATTATAACTTACATATATTTTAACTGAAAATAAATAATGAGTATGAATTTGTGTAGTACCTTTTGTAAATTTATTTTGCTTTATGAATGTGTTAGAGAAAATATGATATATCTACAAATATTTATGAAAATTTATGAAAGAATTGTAACAAAATCTAGCAACTATTTATGTAAGGAGAGAAAATCAAATTCAACAGTTTCCTTTTTACCCTAACGAAATTCATTAAACAGAGAGATTTGATTTGGTCCGTTTGTTTTCTTCTATTTTCATGGTCTGACGTAGAGGAGAGAGAAGAACCATGTAGGTTGTTTGTCTCTTATAGTACTTTTGTGTTTGTCACCGTAACTTTATTGATGCTTAAATACTTATACAAAAGTTGTACAGTGTATATTGTGGACGTGAGAAATATACAAACAAACAAGAAAAATAGTAGATAAAATGTGATATGAAATGTGATGATAAATGAAGAGTTTTGCGGGAACATTGGACACAGAAGGAAGCTTCTATGTTTGCCAAATTATTATATAGTTGTGCTATCGTTTTGGCTGGACAAAATGGTTACTATGCAGATGGATATTTTTTTTCTTTTGTTAATATGATCATCATTTCATTTCATTTATTCTTTTTTTTTTAAATATTACTGACCTACATTATTGGCAACAACTTATATGTCTAGGACTAATTACTATCTGCATGCTAGAATAATTAGTAAGCCCATTAATCCAAAATGTTTAAAGTGACTTTGAACTAATAACAAGTAACCGTCAGGCCCAATTAGTTAAAAGCCCACAAAACCAAGGCAAAGTTTCAGATCTCTCTCTCTCTCTCATTCCTTCTATCATATCAACAACTTCGAGTTTCTAATTTTTATTAAGTGAGAAAGTTCTATATTTCAATTATGATATATGAATCGATAGCTCAAATGCAAATTAGTTAGTAAGCATAACCACAACCAGCAAGTGAGGAGAAAAAAAACTATATATACAACTATTACTTGTATTTTTCACTTCAAGCCCCCAAAAGAATGTTCTATGAATAAATACATCTCTGCCCATTAAATATAACAAAGTAATCATAACACTACAAATAAATAACCAATATAAAAAAAAGGTAAAAAGAAAATAAAGAATCATTGTTCAAACATTCTCATTTGAACTTCAGATCTAGAATTCCGAACCAAATTCCCCTTAAATTTCTCCATTTCTCTCGCAATTTGAATATTGTCTGGCAAAAAATACTCCCCAAAAACCTTACATACAAAATGGGGCAACAACGCGACGACAGTAATAAATATCAACAATGCCCAAAATACCCCTGATCCCATCACGTGATATATTGCCCTGCCAAATCCAAGCAAATTACAAAATCACACAAAAATATAAAATAATAATAATAATAATAATAAAATAAAATAAAAAAGACATAATAATAATAACAACAACAATAATAATAATAGTTAAAAAAATAATAATATTCGTAAAAAAAAATAATAATTTCTTAATAAAACAAAATCTTAAATAACGTACCAATAACCAGGCAGGACCCAAACAGAATCCAAAACCACCACACAGACCCAAGAAATGATAACCGTCCCCCAAATAAACGCGTGAATCACCCAAGTCCACCTTGCCACATCAACCGCCAGCTGGCAGTTCACCACAATTACCGCTCCAACCGTCCAAATATCCCCCAAACTCGCCACATCAATCTCACTAACTTTAAATACGAAATACGGTACGTAAAATATCACCAAACTCTGCCATAATGAGTTTAAGATGGAGAATACGAATAATTTCGTGTTGTATTTTTGCTCGTTTTGGCCTGAGGAATATAATTTAGGGTGGGTTAGTAAGGTATTTTTATTAAGGTTTTTGTCGAATATTGCGACGAATATTGTGGGTAGAGCGGTGTATACTACGGAGTATAACATGCTGCTCCATTCTGTGACAGCTGTCGTGAGAGTATAGGCTGTGTATAACACGTACCTGTCATTATACCGTTTAGTAATATATGAAGTGTAAACCATAATTATTTATTGGAAATTTGTGAAGAGGGCCCTGTATTGTGTTGAAATCGCAAAAAAAGAAAAAGAAAACCTTGTTTTATTGGAAATTGCAAAAAAAAAAAAACTTGTATTGCCGAAAAAAATCTTAAAAGTCTCACTTGAAAAAAAAAAATTAAAATTTAGTTAAAAAGGGGGCTTTTCTGCAGTTTCCAATAATACAGGGGCATTTTCACAAACTTCCCTTATTCATTCATCACAACGACATCTATTATCATTATCTTTCTAACAATTACCAGAAGAGGACGAAAACGAAAGTGGCGTTCTTGTAAAAATTATACAAAATCATATAACCCATCCTTTGATAATTCCAGTGTCCGTGCACCAACAAAAGCGGGAGAATAAACCTGAAATAACATTAATGATAACAAAATAACAATAATAATAATTATTATTATTATATTATTAAACCTGAACTGGGCGACTGAAAAGTCTGACGCCATGACAGCCTGGCGGCCCTCCTGCCCGCTCATGCCTATCCCCACATCCGCCATCTGTATCATCGACACGTCATTCGCCCCTATTAAAACAAAATACTAATAATAAATTATTGAATGATTAATAATTAAATTAATTGTGGTGTTAAGAGTTAAATGTTTAATTATGTACCGTCGCCGATTGCGAGCGTCATATCGTCAGTGCGGTTTTTTATAAGCGCGACGATTCCTGCCTTTTGTAGCGGCGCGACTCGGCAACATAATACCACATCACACGCTGTCGCCACTTTAAATAACTACGTAAGATAAAATATAAAAAATAATTCAACATGACAAATATAGAAGTAACGAAATAATGACACATCAACATATATGTACCAGCACCAACCAGTTCTTCTAAATCGGAGTCAAGTATATACACAAGGCTATTCCCGTCAATAACCAACGCAACCGAATCTCCTCCATCCGCTGACATCATCAACTTCCCAACCGCATCTTCCAATCCCTTCCTACACCCGCCCCTGGAGTTCTCATTAATTACGACCCGCGCCATCCGCCCCGTCAGCAGCCCGCACGAAACCCCTATACTCATTGCCGTCTCCTGTTTGTCCCCAGTCAGCACCCAAACCCTAATTCCCGCCTCCCTTAAACCCTCAATCGCCTCGCTCACTCCCTTCTGCAACCTGTCCTCAATTCCAGTCGCCCCTAATAATATTAAATTATTCTCTATTTTATTCGCGAGGTTCTTCAACAGGTTGCCGCGGTTGAAGAGGGATGTGCTGGCGTGGAGAAACTCGGAGCGCCAGGTGGCGAGATCGGAGCGGGTGAGGAGGCGGGAGGCGATGACGAGAGTGCGGAGGCCGAGGGAGGAGTAGCGGTGGAGGTGTAGTTCCGTGTGGCGGGTCGGTAACGGGTCGAGAGAGGGGTTGAGAATGTTGAGGATTGAGCTGTCGGCGCCTTTTGTGAAGAGTTTGGTGGATTTGTCGGGGCAGGTTAGGATCACGGACATTCGCTTTCTGTCGCTGTCAAACTCGTGCACTCCTAACAATTCGTACCTAGATTACAAAAATAAATAATTTTCAAAAGGGAAATTTGCAAAAAAGATTCAAAAAAGTCCCTACATTATGGAAAATAGCAAAAAAACAGCATTATTGCTGAAATTGCAAAACGCAAAAGCTCGTCAGTTCGAAGCTAACATCGTTAGTTTAATCTCTCTCTCTCTCTCTTAATATAAGAGAGAGAGAGAGAGAGAGAGAGAGAGAGAGAGAGAGAGAGACGTTAATTAAATTTTTAAAATCTGATCGGCAGAGAGTTTTTTGCAATTACGGCAATAACTCAGGGCCTTTTTCGCAATTTCCAACAACACAAGGACTCTTTCACAAATTTCCTTCTAAAAAGTAACACAATTAAAATATTATAACAACGTACCTTTGTCTTTGACCAAGAACGTCAATGACGATATGCCCAGAGCTCCTTTCGACCAGGACAAACCCATAACTAGCCGCGGCGTAAACCAAGGCCTGCTCGTCAGGACTCTCGCCCTGATATTCTATCAACTTCTGTGCTGGATCTGCTGTGTCCAAAACTATGGGCACGATCGTGTTGCATGTGGCCAAGGCCAGAAAGAACTCATGGGCCCAGTTGGCTGTTGTTGGTGTTGCTGTTTCGTGTTTGAGGAGGTGGAGCAGATCTGGATCGGTTTTGGTTGGTACTTTCAGTTTCCATAACTGGTCCCCAACTGTTACACAAGAGGACAAAACTCGATAACTGTTTCTTAAAATAATAATAATAATAATAATAATAATAATAATAATAATAATAATAAAATAATAACTATTAAATAATGAAAATAATAATAAATAAATTAATAAATAAATAATAGAAATAAAATTATAATAATAAAATATGAATAGTACTAATAATAATTATTAAAATGATGATAGTAATAACAATAAATAAATAAAATAATAATAATAATAATAAAAGGAATTATTATTATTATTATTATCGGTATTATTAAATAAAAGTGTACCTACAACTGAATAACTGTTATTGCCATCCAAAACACCATTACTATAATCAACACCACGAATAGTCAGGCAATTAAACTCCATTTTATTCTCAGTCAGAGTGCCCGTTTTATCACTGAAAACATACTTAATCTGCCCTAAATCCTCGTTTATATTCAGGGCTCTGCACTGGAACCTAGAATCCGATCCCTCATCATACAAATCCGAGTCACGTACCATGAAATAAGCCTGACCTAATCTTACTAATTCCATTGATATGTAGAGAGAAATGGGAATCATGATTTGGAAAACTATAACGGCCATTAAAAACGTAATGAAAACCTGCATGGCGATTCCGTAATAATTGTAGTTCTTTTCGGTCCCTGTTGAATAATCCTTTAATCTGAAATATTGCATGTTGGTTAATTGGTTTCTATGAATTACCAACCAAATCCCATTTAAAATCGCTACAACAGAGCATAAAACAATTAGTAATACAGATAATAAGAGAGTTTCTTTATTCATGTGGGATTCTAAACGGGATCTCTTTGAAGGCGCGCCGGAACTGTTTAACATAACCTTCGTCTCAGGACCAGCGTACACAACCACTCCAACTGCCCAATTCGTATTTTTCAACTCACAGCCTCTTAAGACTATATTTGAAGGGCCTAAAGAGACTCTCTTGTTGGATATTTCCAAGTTGGCGTGGAATCCGTATATGTTGCGGTTCGGCCGCTCGCAACGGATTATTATGTTATTGATTGTGTTTGTGCCGTTTTGAGGGTTTTGTGAGAGCGTTTCTTGCTTCGCGTAACGGGTTTTGAGGTTCGTTTCGCCGTCTAGGTTTATTGTTTGCACGTAGGCCACGCCTGTTGAGCCTGATGTAGCTAAAAGTACCTAAAATTAGATGAAATTTTGAATAAAGTTCGAACTTTAGTCGTGTAATTAATGAGTATATTTGAATTTTAACAATATTAGAACAGTACAATGTCGGCAGGAAGAGTTTCGTCAGAAGAAACGCGAATAATTTCACCAACTTTGAGATCCTTCCATCTTTTAGGGACGAACTCGCCTGAACCGTTCAGTGTATTAACAGTCCGATTATTCTCCAATCTGTCTGAACGATGCCTTCTGAAATCTTCATAAGCATCTTTAATCGCTGTAACAAACAGAACAAACGCGAGTGGCAGTAAAGAAGCGCCTCGTCCAAAAACGGCGAGTTGGGGAAGCTGGTTGAGCACGGCAATGGCGAGGAAGTACACGTAGGCGAGTCTGTGGAACTGCTCGAACAGGTTGCGAGGGATGAATGTCAAAATTGAGTACTTGGCCGTCCGGACTGAGTTTCCGGCCAGCCCAGAACGGTCGTTGGTCCGGCCAAGATCGTTCAAATAGATGGTTCTTGCGTCCGAGTCGGACAGTTCACGCTGATCACGTAAGGAGGCGGCGGAAGGTGGCCGGAGAAATGGGTCAGGCGGTTCGAGGGAGAATGATGGGGATGTTGGGTCGGCTCGAATTGGAGGCTCGGATAGTGGAGATGGTAAGTCCGATGATGGTGGTGGGTTGTCCAACAAAGGCCTCTCAAAGGCCATGTATGGAGCTAGAGAAGGTAAGGAAACTACATGAGAGAAAGGGGTGGAAGAGAGGAAATGGAGTTGTGGGTTTAAGAGGTTTTGATGAGGAGGAAAGGGAATTGGATCGTTTGGGGTGAGGAAGATGGGAGCTCTGTTTTGAAATGGAGCTGGAAAGGAGGAGGAGGAGAGCTCGGTTGAATTGGTGATGGAGGAGCTGAGCTGAGCTCGGTGAAGAATTAAATTAATTGGTTGGGTTGGACTTTGGAGGGAGGAGAATTGTGCAGTGAAAGTGTGAATTAATTAATTTGAGGGGGTTTTGCATAAATTATGCTGGTGTTTAAGAAGGAGAGCTATGGTAGAGCAATACGAAAAAGGGGAACACACAATAACACCATAATAGTAGATAGGAAATATATTTTTTACTATTCTGTTTCTCTCATATTGCTTCAATTATGTCATAATGGTCGGAATTTTGAACAAATTGTATGCCGTGTGAGGAGCCCACAGCATAGATGAAAATTACGGAGATTTTGTAATGTGGAAGAGCTGAATTACCTAAGCTCAAAATCTTGATTCAAGACGTGATGTATCGATGTGATGGTTGACCTGTTGTATGTTCACTCTCAAGTCAGATGTCTTGTCAGCGTGGACCGGCGAAAATGAAATTAAATAAGAATATATCGATTTGACCAGAAAAAGCGCCTCCTTCATGTTCCCTCCTTGTTATGTTTTCTTTTGAATGCAGTAAATTATGTTCTAAAAAATATCACAATTTGCAGTTCTCATTAATGGAAGACCTTCACAATATTATTTGTTTCATAAATATTCATAAACTTTGATGGAAGATTTTAATAGTCTTTAAGAATATAATGGTCTTTATTATGACTTAATAAACCTTGATTTAACTTATTAATTACTTGCTTCATAAAAAGTTATTTTCAATATATATTTGTACTGTAAATAAAAATTGGTATATTTCATTATGCAAAAGTTTAATTTGATTTTTTTTTAAAATAAAAATAATAAATTGAGGTACATATAGAGTGAATCATGTAGAGATTTTATAATTGAGTTTAGTTCTCATTTGTTCCATGAAAGTCATTGATGGAATGAAAAAACTTGTGTATTTATATTTATAATTTTTTTCTCAGTATAACTATGAAATTAGATCACTATAAGATGACAATAAGAGAAGAAAATAAAGTGTTTTAAGTGGTCAATATTTTTTTTTCTCTAAGATTGGTATTTGGTTACACAAAAATTTAAACATAATTATATAAAAAATAAAAAAGATTGTAGTTAGTCATATGGATCAAATCATTAATGGAGTTTTGACATGATCGTGATGTCAGTTATGAATGATGATGCACAGAATAAAAAAAATATTGTGTGTAGATCATAATAGTTGTAAATGATTATTCAGATTTTTTTTTTATTAAAAAAATTAGGTTATAAATTTAAATGTGTAGTTTAGGAACCTCAAAAGCAAAATAAGTTAATGTTTTTAAAGGAAAGACAACTTGAAAATCTTTTTAGAGATGCATCTGCGAAGAAGTTAATCTGCCCTTCACATTCTTGTGTATTTTTTTCTCCAGTAAATTGCTTATTTATTCATTTAAACATAGGACGGAGTTAGGGGCTCGGTTGCTAATTCTTCCGTCTCCATGACATGATATGATATAAAAAGAAAATAGATACGGTCACATATGCTTCATTTCCTTTGAATAGGCTCGTATATATTTTTTAAAAATTTTAATTAATCGTGCCATATACGAGGTTGGAATTACTTATTTATGAAAATATAAAATTAATATCATATCACTAGACTATTTTAGTGATAATACATGATATGATATAACAGTTTTTCTATAATTGACTAGAAACGAATAAACTCTCATAATTATATGTTATATTTGATGAGGTTTGAACATTAAAGATCTACTATCTTATTAACTATTTAATGTAATTGTTTGATTGTCACTATACAAGATACTTAATCAAATCAACTAATCAATTTATTAAATTGGACTAATTTGTTCAAGGTGTAAGACAGCTTAACCTCACATTGTGCAACAACAAAACAAATAATATAAAAGTATATTCTTAATCTGACTGTTAAAAATACTGGATAGGATTTTCTGCAGTACATTTAGCATATGGAAATTCTGTTATTCTTTCTTCCTTTTGTTTTGGTCGCAATATTAGAAATTAATTGGAAAACAAGGCATTCTGAAAGTGAAGGGTCTCAAGTAGGTAAAATGACAGAAATGAAAGATCCAAGAGAGAATATACCAACATATTTTTTTTCTTCTTCCTTAGCCACCTTAATTAATCACCTAAACTTCCCTACACGAATCTTAATGCGCGTCCATTGTTTTCCAAACTCCACGTCATTACAATTTCTCTCCATTTCATAAAGATGCTTGAGATATTCTTTTCTTACTAGTGAGTGATTGTGCCGTAACAACCTACAATTTATAAGCAATGGAAAGATGATTAGATCATCCAAAACAGTTGGCATTCTAGAGTTGAAATTGATAATTCAGGTGAAATAACCGTCAAAATACTTCTTAGTTCTTAATTAACAATAATAATCTTGATTCTCCAGCTCTGACCAATCAAATCAGTAGCCATTTCATCAAGGAACCTGATAATATCAGCAAAATATGACATAAAAATAAAAAATATTTTTCATTCACAATTATCAAGTAAATCTCAAAAAAAAAAAATAAATACAATTATCAAATAAATCCAAAATACTCACAAGCTTTGAATTCCGTAATTTCTCTGTTTCTATTTTTATAATACTAGGTTTATATATTCTTTTATATCTGTGTAGCTTTCAATTGATAAAAAAAAATGAATAGTTCTTGCTGACTATGTAAGCCTCAGATGGATATACATGGCAAGCTTAAACAGTAACTATTGAGGTGATTATTACTTATTAATAATCTATTTGTAAGTATTATATTAGATCATTACTTATTACTAAAGAAATCATGACTATTGACTAGCTCAAAATCAAGTCTTCTCTTTTTTAAAACAGTATATGAATAATGACTAATCAATTACAAAAGTATTTAAATTCTGATTTTGGGCTGGACATTTTATGGGCTGATTATTATGGACTCCTAAATTTCATTTGTATTATTTACAAAAAAACCGAGTCAAGTCCACTAAGCCCCATGAAAGACGCAGTGTTGACCCACGAAAGACCAGACTTGATCTAAAGAAAGACCGAGAAATTGTATCATTGACTCATAAGTGGACTTTATCTAACTAACAAATGAAAAAATACAAAACTATAGTTTGTGGGGCACCATATGGAATGTCATTGCGTGAAGGAATCTTAGAAGTTAAACCTCTCTCTCCTTGAAACTACTACTGCAACTTCTGTTTAGACCACTTGTTTCTTCTTTATTCCTTCTGAATTGTTACTCTATATATATATATGAATGTATTCAAGTTTCTTGTAACACATTGCCAAGTTAGAAGATTAAGAGCTTCCTAGATAGATATGGAACAAATTCACCACATAAACCTGCTTTTCCTTGCCCTCTTTTCGTATTTAGTTAGACTTGCAAAGCAATTTCTCACAGTAAACAACTCTAAGTTATCCATCCAAAACCCTCCTACAATATTTAGCACTAGAGAGAGTACCAATACCAGTATTGACTTATGTTTTCATGAAAAAGATGCTCAATTAGTCATGGAGTCACTAGGCTTAAGTACCATCTCTGACAAGTTTATTTGCAATGATGTGTTATTAAATGGAGCTTACGATCTTCTTGAGGAGAAAGAATCGAGTCTGGATGAGTTAAAGGAGGCTTTTGAGGTGTTTGATACAAATGGAGATGGTTTGATCGGTCCGGCCGAATTGAGAAATCTATTCATGAAATTGGGATTTAAAGAGAGGATGGAATTAAAGGATTGCGAGATGATGATTAGGGTTCATGACAAAGATGGCGATGGTGCCATTAATCTCAAAGAGTTTAGAAATTTATTAGAAAAAGCAACATAAAGTAATCAATTAATATTTGCTATTGGCATGTTAGATTATGTATCTTCAGAATAGGAATTAGGAAGTAATTAAGGGGTTAATTGAACTCAAGGGATTTAATTTCCATTTTTTAGATCCACTAGGTAAGCATGTACAATGTAATCAATATATATTATAATTTAAATTATTATGTTCCAAAGAATTAGATACCTGTCTACTTCGGTTGCTTTATTAAGAATTTTTTTTTTTTTTGAAGGAACAAGCGCAAGGTGCGACTATTTCATATTGCATTAATTCAAAGTTGGTACATTCCCTCTCCATGAATGGAGGAGACATCTTACAATACAACAACATCATCAACTAACATCAGACAACCTCAACTCGAAGTGAAGTGTCTACATCCATATAAAAAAAATATTTTTTTTTAACTTGCAAAATATAAAACATAAACAAGTTTTAATGAAGAAATCTTAAATTTGCTAATCAAAATCAATGAGTTTGACATAGGCTTTATTCTTAAGAAGAATCAAAACATAAATGCCCAATAACAAACAACAATGTAAATTTAAGCACCTACTTTCCCAATCCTAAGAAAAATAGGAAATTTAACAAGCTTGATCTCTTCCGCATCCCCTCCCCACGCCTTTCGAAAATTCTCCACCGTCTGATCTGGTAGCAGATCCACCCCTTTTTCCATTGCTGTTTGATATGCAGACCAAGACTTGATATATGTTAAAAATGTGTTCAAATTCATCCTTATCTCTGCTGCAAACTCAAACGGTCTGGTATTTTCCTCTCCATCAACAGGATGAAATGGAAAATCCAAGTTCCTATTTCAACAAAAAAATGTCTCAAAAATGAACATCTTATCAAAATATGGAATTGTATAACATTATTTTTTATGATTTAATTACTTATATCGATCATCGACAATCTTCCTTGCTGCAGCCCAATATGGTTGTGACTCGTTATATAAGCGCCAGAACACCTCATCGACTGTTGGGTCCACAACTGGCTCAACATAACACCAAATGGCTAGTACACCATTAGGTTTACGAAGGACGGACCGGACTTGCTCATAAAACGAAGGGAGGTCGAACCAATGGAAAGCCTGAGCAACTGTGATCAGGTCAACCGAGTCTGGAGGTGCCACATCAGCATGAAGATCAGGAAGGGCGATAGTTGGGGCCGTGTGGACATATCGTACGTTTGAGAGTTTTGGGCCGTATGAAAGTTGTTGTTGGCTTGTGTCTGTCCCTACAACATTCTTGTAAATTTTCGCAAGCTGTATAATTATCTAAGATGATCAGTAGATTCCCTTTTTTCGAAAATTTTAGCCGTAGTGGACTTGGCTTAATCAATTGAGGGAATATTGTTTCCATATGACATATTGATCTTTTCGATTGGCTTAATATTTCACATTTAATGGTGTTATGAATTATATCAAAGTCCCATTTTGCAAGTGATTTGACCATGAAAGCCTTTTATTCAATAAATAAAAAGTGATATTGCTCCCCAAAAGGAAAGTTTCCACACAAAGGAGGTTTCCAAGAAGTTGACTTTTTTAAAGGTATATATATATATATATATATATATATATATATATATATATATATATATATATATATATATATATATATATATATATATATATCAATGTTTTAAATTGCGATATAGCGGCTGCGTAGCGGATTGTCTCTTTTTTGTAGCGGATTGCGATAGGGGGCGCTATTGCGGCGCTATGGCCTGATAGCGGATGTGCAGTATAATTTATAATTTACATAAAATTTCATAAATATTAATGATAAAAATATGATCATAATAAAATTTTAATACAAAAAACAAAAAAAATCCAAATACCATAAATATTAAATAAAACTAAATTATTCAGAGTGCCCAGCTTTTGGAATGCCCAGAAGCGCTCACCATATAGCTTTAACTGTACACATATATACTTGCACTTGGATATACCTTTTGTGTTTACAAATATATATTTTTTTAAAATATACCTTTTTGTAATTTTGATATACCTTTTGTGTTTACAAATATATATTTTTTTAAAATATACCTTTTTGTAATTTTGATATACCTTTTGTGTTTACAAAAATACTTTTTTGTAATGTCATCATACCTTTTGTAATCGGGAACTGTTAGGTGCTCCAAAATACTAGCACTCCATATCTGAACTCTTAAATGAAATAGTATAATTATTTATCATAAAATACGATACAAAGTTCACTGTCCATAATTAAACATCCAAAAAAAATACATGAGTACTAATTATCCGAAATAAGCAAAAAAAAAAAAATACAAAACTAACACTTTTAACGTTATAGCGGCCGCTATAGCCGCTATTTGAACGCTATTTGACTGCTATAGCGCTCGTAGCGCTCAAAACGCTATTTTAGCTATATTTTCGTTGCGTATTGCGTTTTATGGTCGAAATCCGCAATTGCGGCGCTATAGCGCCGCTATTTAAAACACTGATATATATATATATATATATATATATATATATATATATATATATATATATATATATATATAGAGAGAGAGAGAGAGAGAGAGAGAGAGAGAGAGAGGCGTACAGCAACGGCAGCCTGGCCGCTTCCAGTGCCGACATCCCAAACAAGATCATGACGTGGAGTCTTTGAGGCGATGAATTGGAAGAGCTCTGACGGATAGCTCGGCCGGGTCTCCGCATACTTCTCAGCTTGTTTGTGGAACAAATCCGCCATCTCTCTCTCTCTCGATTACTATTGGGGGTGTATGATTCTATTTTTGTTTAGATTACTATTGGGGGTGTGGAGTTTTATGGACAAGAGAATTTGGATTCCAATTGTCTTCCAATAATTGACCAGATAGTATTATCAATTTTGTTATGGTATTACGAAATTTGAATTGAATGGCTGACAATTTCTACACGTGATTTGTGATCTCGTTGAAACTTGATTCCCAAGCTCTCGGCGAGACAAGTCCAAGTTCGTTGTGATGACTTCATTTATAAAAAGGAAGAAAGGAGGATGAACTACTACACTCTTTCAAACTAACAATTTATCTTAAGTAATGTAAACTAAGAATTCGAGTCCAAAACAAAATGTAAACTAAGAAGAAAACTGGACCGTCAGGTAAAGAAAAAATAAAAGAATTGAACTATGAGCTAAACAAAGTCCATAATCCATATACAATATAAGTAACATTGGGCCAGTAAGGCATAAATCAACTCAATGTAAAAAAAACTAAATCATGAGCCCAGTCTACCAAAGTAATTTAGGCCTATTATTTGAAATCTCAATCAAGCTGCTATCTACAATGGATTAGTTTGATGCATATTATCATGGCCCAAGCCTGTCTAGTCAAAAAATAAAAAACACAAACAGAAAGAAAAAATTCCGTTGCCGGGACTTGAACCCGGGTCTTTCGGGTGAGAGCCGAATATCCTAACCAACTAGACTACAACGGATCTGATAACGGCAAATCCAATACTTGAATTTGACCACAACTAGTTTAAATATTTTGTCTACTGATTTGATTCCAACCTAAAGTGCTTCAGGATGAATCTACTTAATACCAAAAAATAAAGCATATATTATTCATATTACTATTTTGTATACATTAATCAAATCATTTCTTGGCACGAGGCGTAGAGTCGAGTTAACACTTTAAACATCCATCTATTAGTGCAAAATGAAATCGTTCAATGTGGTCAACATAGTAAAAACAAATGCTTACAATAATCAATGAGGGTGTTGGTTTCATTCTCCCATGTAATATTTTTAATCTAATTGAGAAGAAAAACACAATGATAGAGACCAGTCGTGGACTAAAACTCACAAAACGATGAAACATATTGGGTCTAATGACTACCATCAATTATTAAATCTCTTAATTAGATAGATCTCATTTGTCAGTTGATTGAAATCATATTATGTTTTATGTGGGAATAAAACCCGTGACCCCTTAAATTATTCTTACGATCGATTTGTAATCTACTAATCAAATTCAGCATTTTAATAATTTTAGTAACCACTAATTTTGCAGGCCATTTACTGCACCATACATAGGATTCTTTTTAAATTTCAGGTTTGAATTTCTAATTCTGAACAGAAGAAAATAAAGAAAGTGGTCGGTTTGGTATAAAGCCTTGTCGAATTGCGTGGAAGCATCATCGAACTTTGGTTTCTCGGAAATGTAAGCTCACATTTTAGCACATACCCTTGATTAATAAAATAGCAGTTAGCTAACTAAACTATGAGTCTAATTAAACAAACCTCCGACATAAATCACACATAACTTTGATTACTAAACTAATAGTTAGCTAACTAAACTACAAGCCTAATAATCAAATAAACTTCTGACATAAACCAACACCGCCTAACTTACACCAAACTCACATTCTCTCCTTTGTCCCTTTCGGATACAGATCTATATTCTCAACATCCGACCCGTTAAGACGGTACGGGCGGGACCCGCATTTGCAGAATCGAATCCTGACCCGATATTATTCCACCTGCCATGACCGACACGTGTCCTGCTCGGTTAAGGTTCGACGACCCACACGTGTGCTCCACGTAATAAGTCGAAACTGTTCTCGTTTCACAAGGTGACGAAACGGCTGCAGTTTTGGAAACAGAAGCCATGAAACAAACCCCACACAACACAGTGATTGTTTTGTCCATGCACCCCTCGAAAGGTGAGTAATTATTGCAAGGGCTTGGTTGTGAGAGGGAGGAAAGAGAAGGGGGGAAAGGGGAGATGGAAGGAAAGTTGTACCGTTAGGCGAGGATTTGTCAGGGCACACGTGCGAAACGTCGTATCAATATCCATCTTTTTCTTTTACTTAGCTGGTTCTGTCGTTTTGGTATCCTTCAGCAGTAGAAAATGAACGAAGGGAAAAAGAAGAGGAGGAAAGAGATTCTTACTATTACTACTGAGTTATGTGGGGTTGGGGGTTTCTCTCTCTGCTGCTGCGAGATCGGTTTGATAATGAGAAGAGATCTCATCTCGTTTATGTTTTTGGCTTCTTTTGTGAGGAGTATATTCATCACATTTCATGATTAAGGAGTAAATACTATGGTTTTTTTTACACAATGGGAAATATTTCGTTCTTGGTATTTTTTTTTCTGTAATAATAAAGTATTGTTTTCTGTTTGGCATACAAAGCAAAAGAACAGTAAGCTGAAAGAATTGTTTTGATATAACTCAACAGTCAATTGTTAAAACCAACATATACATGCATTATATATTAATTTTTTTAGGATAAACATTATATATTATTATTTGAAAAAAAAAAGAAAAAGGAAAAAGAAGCAAAAGAAATTGATTGAGGGGAAATATGGAAGCAAGTTGCTCTGCTGTCTCCATGACTGACACCTACACTAATTACAAAAACAGTCAAAATGCAACATCTTTTGATAATAATGATCAGCATGAACATTTTTCCTATTTATCAAGTTACCAGCACTTTTCATTTTTGAAAAGCAAAAAAAAAAAAAAAACACTTTTCATTTTTCATAGAATCTTTACGTCTTTTGTTTCTGAGATTTTCTAATATTTTATTACTTTACTATACCAACTTTTCATCAAGTATTACATAGTGGGTCGTTCATCGTTGTTCCTCACCTATCGTTACATATTTTCCTACAAATGAATAGCTAGAGAGAATCCTGATGCAACTTGGACTTGTAGGACGAAATGATCAACAATGCATGACCTGTATTTTTTTATCAGAAAACTAGAATAAAACTAGTTATCAGAAAACCAGTATAAAACCATTTTATATTTTTCTTTTTGTGTGTATATCTGCTTACTCTTTTTGAAACAAAAAAAAAGAGACTTTTTCTACAAATGGAAACAGTAAATCGTGGTTTTATAATTATTTCTAGGGCTTGCGTAACAATCGAACTCCAAAGTTCGTACCAACTTGCTCTCCTGATTTATTTTCTTTTACAGAGATCCGTATAAATGGTATAAATGATCTGGTTGCTTTTATGGAAGTGTATTGATTTTTTTTCTTGTTTGATGTGATGTGATTTGATACTGTTTTGAACTATAGTGCGATTCAATTAATTGTACATTTGTTTGAAGTCATACTGTTAGAAGCACCAATCATATACAATTTAAAGTACATAAATATTTACTCAAAAGATAACATTTTGAATCTTGATTCCGATGCTTGCAAAACATCCAGAATTTGATTATATTTTCTTGGTAGTTTATTTGTTTCTTATTCACATTGCTTGGAGGGCATTGGGTCTGCATTCTCTGGCTTGCACCGTGCCGCGATGTCTTTATTTATTATTTATTGCTCTCCTAAATAGTCTTTGATGTTGTTTTGTAAAGTTTTCTTTAGGCTAATGATCTTTCCAAAATTTAGTTATATGATCGTTCTCTAAGTTCATCTTTGTTCTGTTATTAAAATATGATAATATTTGCTCGAGCTACTTCAGCTCGTGAAGAAACTCTTATGTGCAAAATTTCAAGGGTTATTTTGCGTGCCATAGTATTTTTTGAAGGCAGGAGATTAAACATCTTCTTTGATTTGTTTTTATTTTTCAGATTTATTTCATGAGAAGTGTTTTGTTGTGCAAATTTAGATCCTTTATTCCAATCCTTCCACTTTTTTTTAAATGTGCAAGCAGAATCCTAATTTGCTAAATGATTGTTCCGTTGATATTCATTGATGTCTTCCCATAAGAATTTTTTCGAAACTTGTCAATATTTTTTATCACTCCTTACCGGAGTAGAAAGGCTTGTGTGAAATATAGTGGCGCTAATAGGATTGCATTTAGAAGAGTGACCCGTCCAGCGATGAATAATTATTTTATGGACCAAACTGCTATTCTGACTCTTATTTTTTCTCTCATAGGTAAGAAGAATTCTTTCCCGGGTTTATTCAGCATAAGTGGCGGCCCAAGATATTTAATGGGGAATTGGTCGTTATTGCATTACAACAATCTTTTAATGGATTGGAGGTGCCTCTCTGGTATCTGAATGGTAATAAATGCTGATTTGTTGTAGTTAATTTGCAAATTAGAGGAGTTGCCAAAATATTTTAGTGTTAAGTTTATGAGTTGCAGGTTTGCGCGATATGCTTCTGTGATGATAATTGTGTCATATGTGTATTGGATCGCGCACATATTTATTCTATGTGATTGCGGTGCCAATTTGTTCATGAATTCAATTAGTCCCTGTAAAGATTTTGCAACTAGATTAAAAAGCAACGGAGAGAAAGGATTATCTTGTCTTAGTCCTCTCTTATGAAAGAACAAATGTTGCAAATTGCCATTTTTTTTTTGCAGAGCTCGCAGATGACAACAGTAGGTTGCTTATCCATTGTTTCCAATTTCGAGGGAAGTTTTCTTTTTTCATCACTCCTAACAATTACCAGCTGACCGTAATAAACATCTTGATAAACTCAACTTTATATAGGACTGACGGGGTTTTAGTTTTTTACGAAAAATTGATATACTCACGTCTTGCCAAGAATGATTCTAGTACCTGCATTTTCTTTGATGAGAGCTGTCTGATTTTCTGATATTAGTTTTAGAATGTTTGCAGTCTTTTTGCTAAAAATTTGGAGAGTATTTTTATTAGCCCATCAGTTACACTTGCATCTATAGTCAGTCCGTGCCTTTGCTTCCGTTATTTTTGGAACCAGCGTAGTCTGTTCGTAGCCCTTCTGATTAGGGTTGAGTTGCTAATTGGAAAATGTTTGTCTTATTTTGTTAATCCCTCTCAACTTCGATGAAATAAATATTATGTAAATTGTAAAATATATCAATATTCACATCCATATATATGTTTAAGATTATTAAAACAACAGCTTTCGCATCAAAAATCGAAATCAAGCAGTTGCATTGCATGTGTCATTAACTCCGACATGGACATGCATGCAAGTTTGAGCAGCAGAATTGACACTTGCATAGTGACCTACAAACATCTAGGTCAAGTTGTTGCATGTCATTTTCTTTCTTTACTACTTGTTTTCTTGTGTGCATATATTCATTCATTTAATTTCATGTCAAATTGATCGAGTCAATATTTGAAAGATGTCATAACTGGAATCGGGACCCATTATCTTTATGTTGAATCAATGTATGTTCAAATATTTCACCATTTTCGATGGAACTCTATCTGATTTCGATCTCTCTCTCTTTCTTTACTTTTTACAAATTCATAGCTTATAGGTTTCTTCATTTTATCAATACTTTCATACTTTTTTAGCGCAATGAACTGTTAAAACTTAAAATCTTGTTGCGCAAAAGACACGTACTTAATAATTAAATAATTCAAATAATAAGTAAGAAAAAAGTGATGAGTGGGAATAACTGCCCCATACTGTGAACAAAAGACCATAACTAAAAGGTGGTAAGTTTAGTCAAAAAATGAGGCGATTAAAGCCCCACATATTAATATCCCCCAAATTAGACGGCCCTTGTTTAATCCATTTTATACACATGGGTCGGTGCAATATTATTCTAGTTCATATGTAAAACTATTCCTCATTAAAGCTGAATGTGATTTATGGACAAAAGTAATGATTTTTTTATTTCGGATCCTTAATTAGTTTAATTCTAATGAAAACCAATTATTCAAACCACACTAAATAGCCAGCCGTTACTGTTCGTTATTGTACCAATTAGTTTCGCTCATTATTATCCTGATTTCCATCAAGTTAAATAAAGCCAGGCCTAGGCTTAAATTAAACCAGTGAAGAAAGGACGGTATAATTATGAAGTTCATTTAAACAATACACGACAACAAACATGAGAACTATTTGATCTCTTTAGACTCAAAAACAAGCCATGAACATGAAATTTGAGTTCAAATTTAAAGAAAGTGAACCCAAATTCAAAAAAAGAAAATATTCACAAAATCCAATTATTGAGGTGGGGGTGAATTATTACCATTAGCAGTTCAAATTTCTGTAGGCACATTTACCACTTTGTCCTCATGACATGACGTGACATTCTTTCAATCCAAAATATATTTCCAAACAACCCCATGACTTTTATTTTGTCTCCCATGAATCCAAATATATATTCAAACTACCCCTTGTCTTTTATTTTCTCACACCCTTCAAACCGAAAACATATTCAATATCACCCCCCTCACTTTATTTTTATTTCAGACAACCCTTTACTCATAATTTATATTCAAATAGCCCCCCTGACCTAATTTTATTACATGTACGAGTCTACTATGACATATCCCTCAACAGAAAATAATTTTCAAAATCCCCACTGACTTAATTTTTATTTGTGAAAAGGCCTTGAGGGGTGGGGGTAACAAAGAGACAAGGGAGTTCTGGTGGATTTGTCAAGACCTAGAGAGACACACAACACTAACACACCTCTGTTTTTATTTTATTTTGTTTTTAATTTTGTGCTCTGTTATAAGTGCGAAGGCACACGAGTGGCCTCTATCTCTCCCCCCATTATTCCCTCTGTTCTCTCTCTCTCTCTCTCAAAGTAAGGGCGCAACACAAAACACCGAACTGATTTCATGCTTTGAGGAAGAAGAAATACAGCCGTGTGATTTTCTCCTTATTTAAAGTCTCTCCTTCTCATGAAAGCTCTCTTTCGTTTCTATAGGTTAAAATGACAAGTTACGACTTTGAAAAGAAACGCTCTTAACTTTGTTCATCTTTTTCTTTTCTTTCTTCCCTTCTTTGTGGTTTTCAGAACAAACCCACGAGCGTTTCTCTGTCTTTTTGTTGGAGGAGTCTTTTCATCTTCCTCTCTTTGACTGTAACTGCTCGTTTTGGGTACTTATAGAAACGATTAATGGCATCAAATCAACGCAAAGTTTCTGCCCAAATGGGCGAAATGGGTCTCTTTACCCCTCCCCCTCTCGTTTCGAACCAACAATGGTTTGACAAAAACAACCACAGTGAGGTGCTAGAAGAAGAAGGGAATACAAGTGCTGAAACTTCTCACACAAAACTCTGCGCAAGGGGCCATTGGAGGCCAGCAGAGGATGCAAAGCTTAAAGAACTCGTCTCTCAATTCGGCCCCCAAAACTGGAATCTCATCGCTGAAAAACTAGATGGAAGATCAGGTTTGTATTCTGTTCCTAAACCTCTATGGGCTTCTTCCTCTTTGTAGATTAACACCCTCTAAACCTTCGATCTCTGTTCATAATTTCTACAGGGAAGAGTTGTAGATTGAGATGGTTCAACCAGTTGGACCCAAGAATAAACAGAAAGGCGTTCAGTGAGGAAGAAGAAGAGAAGCTTCTCGCCGCGCACCGAGTCTATGGAAACAAATGGGCTCTAATCGCAAGACTTTTTCCAGGAAGAACCGACAATGCTGTGAAGAACCATTGGCACGTAATAATGGCGAGAAAACACAGAGAGCAGTCTGGTGCTTATAGAAGAAGAAAGGCTCCAAACAATCCATCCATGAATGTTGATTGCAAAAACCCCAACCCTAACCATAATATTACGTCTCAGTTGCATCTGAATAATAATAATGCGTGTAGTGGTGAATCTACTGTGACTAGTAACAGAGAAGAAACTGTTTCTACTTGCACGGATCTTTCTCTCAATTCCTTTACTAGCAATTCAATGCGTGGATATTATGCGAGATATACTTCAATGGGTATGTCTCTGTTTTCTCTGTTGTTGGTTTTTTGGTGCAAATGTTTTAGTTTGTTCTAATAATGATTGCTTTTTACTTGTTTTAGGTTTTATGTGTGAACCAGCTGGAGTGCAAGTTCAGAGAGAAACAGAGCCGAATGGAGAGAATATTGGTCTTCCTTTCATTGATTTTCTTGGTGTAGGTGCAACTTAGTTAAATTAAATATTTCATGTATAGAGAGAAGGAGAAGAAGGGGAGATGAAAAGAGAAGTGGGCCTTGTTTTACTTTTCTTTTTTTGGAGGGTTTTTTATGAAAAGTAGCAAAAGGGTTGGCTTTAGACTTTAGTTCTGTTTTTTGTTTTGTTGTTTGACTAATTTTTTCGTCTTCTGGAAAAAATAGGTGAAATGCAATGAACTTTGATCTATTTGGAAACCAAATGTCACATCTTTCAGCTCTTTTGTTTGGTCTTTCTTTCGAATCCAAAATCTCAATGTACTGTTTAAACACTGTTAGACCCCCAACTGTAGTTTTGAAACTAATTATTGTTACGTTAATGATTCACTCACTTTTTAGATTGTATGTAGTTGATCTATCATCTCACTAAATTAGTCAGAAAAAAATCTATTATTATCTCAAAAAGAAATGTGCCAATTTTTTTCCTGATGTATCGAGTACTTTTTTTTTTATATCAAAGCCCTTAGGTAACCATAGTGAATTAGAGTGTAGTTTTAGGTAACCAACGTTAATGATTCACTCACTACATACAATCTCAAAAAGAAATAATTTAGTGAAAATGGAGTAATAAAGTACTTTTAGGTAACCATAGTGAATTAGGGTAATAAAGTCTGTCGTTCATTGATTTGATTTACATACATAAAATTAAAAATTGAACTGTGAATTATTAAAATGGATGTTGGGATTACAAAATTATTTCTTTGTATTATCACCAATAATAGTTACAAATTCAATTCCATGTCGGCTCCATCTATCCATGTTTATTAACTACTTCCAAAACATGTCTCTTTAGAAATTAGAAAATATATCATAATATAAAATTGCAATATTTAGAAGTATGAAAATTGGTTTGTAAGACTGTTAGAATGAGAAATTAGATCACATGTCAGTAATAATCGAAATTATTAAGGATGGCATTTAATTCCTATTTGTACTAGTGTTGTTTATGTTGGAAACATGCTCCCTGTAAAATCTTATAGCCAATTATACTGGCATTTTTGTACCCTTATTTAAATTAAATATCACAACCATTTCTACTTAGGTATTGAGTTATCATTATGTATAGTTAGCAACCTTCTTTAACGTAACCTTAACGAGTACTTTGCAACCAAATTTAATCATATTTATATTGTATATTTGAACCAAATTGTAGCATACATTAACAAGATATATCTCGCAATCAATCAAATTTCCATTGTAAATATATCTTTTTTATTATAAAAAAATAATGTCCAATGTTTTATCGCGATTCTTGTGGTATATTGGGTTCTTCACCTACGGTGTTCATTGAAGTGAACTCCATTCAGAACTCGAGGAACAATAGTCCACCTCCTCACATATGTCAGCCCCCTTATGGATTACATATATTTTCAAGTTCGACTCTCAACACAAGGTGATCGGTCCAATTCGGTGGTTCCTCAAGTCATCTAGATTTGCAAGTCCGGCATGGACACATGCAGTATAATTACCACTGCTCCAAATTATAGCCGGAAACGACGTCAATAATTCAACATCACAAGACCACCGCTCGACGACTTGACTAGATTGAATAGCTATTTAAACCATTGTTCTTTACTTTTGAGAAAGAAGATGTAAGGACGTAGCTTAATAGAAACTGGGGGTGGGGGCATGGCCCTTCTAAGATTTTGACGAAGTAGTATATATCAGTGATATTTTAGTGGGAAAAAAAATTGAAATACATTTATTTTTATGCATTTGGTCCCCCCAAAAATTTTGTACAGTATTAATCAATCGAGAGAATTTTTTTGGTCTTGCCAGTAAATTCAGTCACGTTCCGTGTCTGAGAAGGTGAAATTAAAAATAGGTTATAAATAGAAAACATGTCTTCATCTCAAATGCAAACAAAATACTCAATAAGATTAATATCAATCCACCCAATGGCAATTTGCCACGTCCTGTTACACGCTTGGTTAGGAATTAGAAAATGTATCATAATAATTGCAATATTTAGAGGTATGAAAATTGGTTTGTAAAACTATTAGAATGAGAAATTAGATCACATGTTATTAATAATTGAAATTATTAAGGAAGGCATTTATTTCCTATTTGTACTAGTGTTTATGTTGGAAACATGTTCCATGTAAAATCTTATAGCCAATTATACTGGCATTTTTGTACCCTTATTTAAATTAAATATCACTACCATTTCTACGTATAGGTATTGAGTTATCATTATGTATAGTTAGCAACATTCTTTAATGTAACCTAAATGGTACTTTGCAACCAAATTTAATCATATTTAAATTGAATATTTGAACCAAATTGTAGCATACATTAACAAGGTATATTGCAATCAATCAAATTTCTATTGTAAATATATCTTTTTTATTATAAAAAAAATAATGTCCAATGTTTTATGGCTTCTTGTGAAATCTTGGGTTCTTCACCTGCATGGTGTTCATTGAAGTGAACTTCATTCAGGACTCGAGGAACAATAGTCCACCTCCTCACATCCGTCAACCCCCTTGTGGACAGGGACGGAGCCAGAATAAATATATGGGGGGGGGAGGGGAGTAAAAGTACATAAACTTGGTGATACCGCGGTAGTAAGTGCGCTTGATGATGGAGTCACTAAACAGAGTTCGAATCCCGCTCTCCGCAAGCTTATTTTCCAATTTCTTTGCCTTTCTTCTTTTAATTTAAAAAGAACAATGAAAAAATGCTTGCATCGGTACTTGAACCCTGGTGATTACAGCATGGAGCGCCTAAATCTTTCTCTCCAGACCATCGGAGCAAGAGTAACTACGTGATACATAATGAGCTTTTAAAATTATATTGTTAATAGGGGGCCAATACTTAATATCCTTAAGGACCAATATGTAATTTTTGATTTGTTGGGGAGGGGGGGTTCCCCCGGTCCCCCTCTAGATCCGTCCCTACTTATGGATTACATATATTTTCAAGTTCGACTCTCAACACAAGGTGATCGGTCCAATTCGGTGGTTCCTCAAGACATCTAGATTTGCAAGTCCATCATGGACATGTGCAGTATAATTATCACTGCTCCAAATTATAGTCGGAAACGATGTCAATCATTCAACATCACAAGGCTACCACTCGACGACTTGGCTAGCTTGAATGGCTATGTAAACCATTGCTCTGTACTTTTGAGAAAGAAGGTGCATGGACGGAGCTTAATAGGATTTTAGTCGGAAAAAAAAATTAAAAAATATATATTTTTTTGCATTTAATTCTATCTAAAAATTTTGTACAGTATTAAACAACAAGGAGAATTTTTTTGGTATTCTCAGTAAATTCAGTCAAACTTGAGAAGGTAAATAGAAAACCGGTCTTCATCTCAAATGCAAACAAAATACTCAATAAGATTAATGTCAATCCACCCAATGGCAATTTGCCACGTCCTGTTACACACTTGATTAGGAATTAGGCTATTTTTAGTTCCTCGGTGCATCTTTGTTAACCAATGGATTAATTTGAAATTTCCACTTAAAATAGAAACACATCTGAATTGGAGTTGTTGAAATACATTGAATGAAGCCAACCCTATGAAATGAGAATTGGAAGGTAAAATTAAATGAGCCCAAACTCCTGTAACAGTATAATCCCATTTCAGTTCAACTCCAAAGAAACTTTATAAAGCCATCAAAGCAATACAGACCCTTTTTAAGATAAAAAACATTAAATACATAAAGTAAACAGAAGCCCTAAATTTCTGTAAGGCCTAACTGAGTCCTATACTCCTATCTCTATATCCTAATCCAAACTGATTGAATCAGTATCCGTTTGAGTGCGAACCAGCCAACCCAACAACAAACACAACACTTGCTCCTTTCTCTTTCCTCATTTATTTCTACCCATCAAAAGTTGTTACATTTTGTTACCATTATATGTTTTGCCACAATGATTGTCCCAAATAAAATTTCACAATTCGAACATATCATATTTCAAAATCATAGTATTTGCCAAGATATAATTAATGTCATGTCAATGTCGAGTGTCAAGGCTCAAGAACCAAGTAATGATTCTCTAGCTCTACTGAACTATACATATAAGGTAACAGAAACAAGAGAGGCTTGGCAAGTAATGTATTATTTTAGGGTGGCCCAGACTCAGACTCGGTACCGGTACGGAATAATGCAATGCTGATCAATAAACCAAAAGAGTAAGTCATGACATGGTATTTCTCTCTCCCCACGATTTCTTAGTGCTCTACAGTTTCTCTCTCATGGAAGCAGTTAAAAAGCTCTCTATCATCTCCAGAGAGAGCGAGAAAAAGATGCTGATCTGACAAAAACCAAACTCAGAAGGAAACAAAGGAGTTCAGTTAGGAGGTTGTAGCTTTTGGACCAGCTGATGTATTGTTATGATTTTACTCAACACAAGTCAAGGGCATTGATTAGCTAGGAGCATATTTAACTTGTGTTGGTTTAAGCAAATAAATAATCAGAACATTTTTCTATTGGTAGGCATCATTATAAATTTATAATGGAATAGGTTTTATATATAGTGTGTTGAGTGTTGGGAAGTGAATTTAATTATGAAGCCGTATTGTAGTTTGTATAGTCAGTAGTGGTTAGTTTCAATAAATAAAGCGTCATGATGAGCCCTAAAAAAGCCCAAGGATTTTGACAGTGCTACATATCCTAAGTGCAATCTCAAACAAATTTTACACTGATAACCTTCTCAAACTTCCATATTTATTTGAATAATACTTAACTCCCATCAACTTTTTCCACAAACCAAAGATTTTTATGGGTGAGATGTGCAAATATGACCTGACAGTGGCAAATAGTAATAATGGTGTGGAGATATGGAGCTCCTTTTGAAGAAGATTTTTGTGACAAATGACAATGAAAGGAAACAAGATCACAAGATGTGTTGGAGTTGTTGGTTGAGAGAGAGAGAGAGGTGGTGCATGTGAGGCGTGGTTCGAGACGTGCAGGCCGTTAGGCTGGCAAGTCTTACATTTGTTTCCTTCAAGGGTGACTTGACTAAATCAGGTTGGATCATATGAGATGAGCCCATCTATCTTTTCTCATTTATGATTTATTCACTCACACGACATTACACAAGTGGTGCTTTCGTAACGACCATTTTCTTTTTGCCTTTGTGCATGATCTTTGTTGTGATAAGTGGAAAATTTTGAAAACCACTTTAAATTTGCAACATATTTTGCTTACCATTTCTTAGGATAAATTGAGTTTTTTGCATTATTTCTTTTAGAAAATATTGATAAGTAAGGATTTGAACGTCCAAGATTTTCGACAAACTAATATATAATATTAACATTGGGAACTCTAATATTTTTACTATAATAACTTTTGTGAATATAGATATTTATATGTATTTGGTCTCTTTTAATTTTTTTTACAAACTCATATTTAAAATCTGCCACTGTTTATACTTTGTCACTACAAAATATTTTAATTGAATTATTATAGAATCAACTTACTTCAATTATATAGTTAGTCCAAATCTTTAGTCAACATTTAAGATTAAACCAATCAAACAAATCCAACATCAATTTGGTTTTGTGCCCTGCTGGTAACCGCCATGGTACTCATTCGTATCATGGTTTTGGCGCTAATAGATGGAGCCAGTTAACCAAATTCAAAACAAAACATACTTCACTAAAAGATGAAGATTAGTCATGCAAACTTTATTTTTTATTTAACAAACGGCAATTTCTTTATTATTTTTTGCAATATTTATGACTTAAAACAAGGACACCAATAGGGAGAAATGGCGCAGCATTTGTTGACCTTCAAAAAGTTTGTACAATTAAAATACTTTTTCATGCTCCAATCCATGACAAAAGCTAACCAAGCTTACAAAGAACAAAGCATCTTTAGTTAATTAACTTTTATTATAATTATTTTATATTTTATTTCCTATTACTTGTACCACCTCACAAGTGTCAAGGAAAAGTTCATTTCTTTTTGGCAAACTCATTCTTTTATTTATAGGGTTTCTAAAAGAAATGACTTTTTTCTATATACCCCTCAAAATTTGGTTTTTACTACACTAATTATATATTCTTTAATGGATCCGGATATAGAGTGTCAGCAATTTAGAGCGCTAGCACTGTCAGGTCTCTCACAACGCACCATGTCACGTCATGACACATCCCAGATACGCGTCTTCACGAAACTTCCTACGTGCGTATGTCCTAATTTGTTCTAGCGGCACATCAGACCCCACGGCTCTTGTTGCTTCTATTTTTTCTTTCTTTCTTTCGTTATTTTACAGTACACAATACAAAAAAATCATATTAGCACGACTAAAAAATAATGAATCCAACAGAAATACAAAATGTATAACATTTCACTAAAAGATATAAGCAATAACTAAAAAAATATATTAACACAACTAAAATATATATGAATCCAACACAAAATACTAAAAGGTATAACATTTCGCTAAAAAATACACACCGTAACTAAAAAGTCATATTAACACAACTAAAAGACATATGAATCTAACACAATACAAGAGATATAATATTCCACTAAAAAGATATATCAATCAAACACAGAATATAAAGCATAACAATCCACTAAAAAAACATAATCAGTAACTCAAAAGTTATATCAATATAACTGAAAGACACATTCAGTAACTAAAAAGTCATGTAAATACAATTAAAAGACATATCAATCCGACATAAATACAAAATGCATATTCAATACATAAAAGTCATAATTATACACCTAAAAGATATATCAATCCAACACAATGCAAAAACACATAGCAATCCAAAAAGTTATATTAATCAAACTAAAAAGAATAATATCAACTACAAAAACCATATCAGAGTGCAACGGAGCAAAACGGAGCGTGTATTAATTGAGCCCGGATGTGCTTAACTTGCATTGTTTCCTTAAATTAATCTCGCACACTAACCGGGCCGCGTTGTCATTGGGCTTGGCGTTGTTTGACGCTCCAAAGTGTGAGCACTAAGAATACTTTCTCTTCTAAGCCAAACGGTTTTGTTAGAACTTTCATATTTTTTGTGGTAAAAATATACGAACTTTTCAAGGATGCAAGTGAAAAAGTCATTTTTGGGATTAACAATATAAATGTAGTCATAACCAAAAGCCAAAATCACACCTAAGCAAAATAGACTCCTTTTGGTCCGTTATGCAACACTCTTAACTGAATTATTAAACAAAAGTAAGTACCATCAAAGATGCATTGTCCATTTCAAATTTAAAAAAGCAAATTTCAAAATTGATAGAGTAATTCACAAAAGACTAATCTATCTAATCACCTATGACTCAAAACTAAAATATTTAGTTAGAAGTCCCTATAAACAAACAAGACTAGTTAATAACTATATAAATAATATAGGGAAATTCTTCAAAAACCCCTTAACCTTTATGGATATTATCAAAAATTCTCATATTTTTCATTTCTTCAAAACCCTCCTATAAAGCAACTTGAATTTTTTTACCCCCTATGAGGTTATATTAAACGTTTCTATCCATTACATTTTTTTATTGACCAAAATACCCTCTATTAATTATTTTTATATTATATTTAATTTAATTAAAAAATATAATAATAAATATTAATATTTTTCAACATAATTATATTATTTTATGATGCATTAATTAATCTTATTATATTATGTAATTTTTTTTATAAAAACATTTTAGAATTTTTTTCCAAAATAATATTTTTCAAAGTTTTTATTAAAATAAATTTTAAAAAAATCAAATTTTTTTTTGAATTTCGAATCTTCACTGAATTTTGTTTTTAGAAACTATTTTTTAAAAATCATAAAAATAATAATGAAAAAAAAATATTTTACTGAGAATAAAATTATAATATATAAATAAATGAGAGAAAATATTTCATGTAATACATAAAATAAATTAATGCAAAATAAAATTATATAATATAATAAAATTAATTAATGCATCATAAGATAATATAATATGATATTTAGATTATATTGAAAAACATTAAATTTTTTATTATATTTTTTAATTGAATTAAATATAATATAAAAATGATTAATAGAGGGTATTTTGGTAATAAAAAAAAATTTAGTAGATGGAAAATTCTAACTTAACCTCATAGGCAATAAAAAAAATTCAAGTTGCTTTATAAGAATTTTTGAAGAAATGAGAAAGATATTTTTTTTGATAATATCCAAAAAAGTTAGGGATTTTTTGAAGAATTTCCCAATAATATAATAACTACATCTACATGCGGCGCCGATTAGTATATAATGTGACTAGGATAATGACAAGGACCTTAGTTAAGGGTGTCACGCAACTTAATTATGTTGCTACATGACATAATCATGATCGGTTAGGATTAAGGATTAGGGTTAGGATTAATTATGATTATGGAATACTCTATGTTAATTGGGCACTATCATGATGTAAGGTTATAGAGCTTTTGACAAGAAATCTGATCGGGAAATGACATGAACATGCATGTAGCCAATTAGTGACGGAAATATTTGAAAGTCATATTATCATTGCTAAATACTATTAAAACGTGCAATTTCTTAGGAGAAATCAATTATCCTCGTGCTATTTTATTGACATTTTTGTACATGGTTTTGTTTATATATTTAGAATACAATAATAATGAAAGCTGGTTAAAATTAACATTCCCTTTTCTTTTTTGAGGAAAAGATAAACTTGATTCAAAAAAATATAAACTTGATTATTTATCTATTAAAAGCTTGTTTAAATATAACAGATAACTTTACAAGCGCAGTGATTGTTGACCTTAAAAAGTTCGAAATGGCTAACGAGTATCCTTTTTGTAATCCCCCCCCCCAAATTCTAGCATCCAAGAGATTTCCCAAAAAAGGTCATGTCACTCTCTTTTGGTCACCGTTGGATGGGGTGATATGGTTCGATATGGACCGTTCGATCGTTTAGAGTTTTTGATATTTTATGGCGGTTTATGTGTAGATTAGATGGTGTCAGAATATGATTGGTCGAAATTCGGTGTTCGGCGTTCTATCCTGATTTAGTGTGATGTCAAATCAAATATAATTAATTATTTTGAAAACTAAACTGTGTAATTTATGTGTTGTGAGCCATAATATCAATAACCACCGAATACTCACTACACATAATTCATTCCTACATAATAATAATTTTTTTTTAAATAATGATTTATCAAAAAAAAAAAGGGCCCACATGTCACTCTCTTTCTCTCTCTCCCTCAAATAAAAAAAAATAATGATTTCCAAAATAAAAAAAGGTGGGACCCTCTTTCTCTCTCTCTCAAATCATAAAAATAAAAAAAAATAATTCATTTCCAAAAAAAATGTGGGTTCCACGTGTCTTTCTCTTTCAGGTAGTTTTTTTCTCAACGTTTTATTTCAAAATATAATTTTTTTAGGGCTCGTTTGGCATCATTTTCGTTTTTCTGTTTTTCATTTTTTAAAAACAAAATCCGCTTCTATTTTTCTGTTTTTGTTTTCAAAAAATCTGTTTTTTATTTTTAAAACCGACAATAATATTTTCTAGTTATTATTTCATCAAATGTACATTTATAACATTTTCAGTGTCAAGTTTTCAGCGCCAATATGTCCTTTATAGTATCAACATAATATTTTCAGCGTTAGTATACCATTTTAAGTATCAATATATCATTTCTAGTGTTAATGTACTGTTTACAATGTTGATTTATCATTATTGCGTATTAATATCCTATTTTAGTAATCATTTTTAGGATTAATATATTGTTTTCGATGTCAATATATTGAGTATTCTGTGTTAATCTACCATTTACAATATCGATATATTATTTTCCGTGTCAATATACTATTTTCAGTGAAAATATATTGCTTTTAGGGTATCAAAATACCAGTTTTTAGTATCAATAAAATATTTTCAATGTCAATATATCATTTTTAATATCGGCATATATCATTTCTAGTGTCAATATACCATTTCAGTATGAATATAAAGATTTTAGTATTAATAAACCTTTTTTCAATATCATTATATTATTTTCAGCGTTAACTTACTGTTTTTACTGCAATATAAAGTTTTGAGTCAATATTTTTAATTAGTGTCAACTTACCCTTTTAGTGGATATAAAGTTTTACGGTCAAAATTCATTTTGAATGTGAATGTATTATTTACGCAACTTACCTTTTTTAACGCAATACAATATTTCAAGTTCAATATTCTATTTTAGTGCTACCATATACATTATTTTTGTGTGGTTTCGGACATTTATAGGTTTGGCAATGAAAAACAGAAAAGAAGAAACAACTTTTTCTTGTTTTCAAAATACTGTTTATTTTTGCCATTTGGATAGAAAAAAATGGAAACAGAGCCAATTTGCCAAACACGTTTTGTTTTTTTTCTAGAGAAAAAACAGAAAACAGAAAAAGACAACGATACCAAATGAGGCCTTATATAGAATTTTATGATTATTAATTCATAAGATAAATTTAATGTGTTAATTATTAAATAATAAAAATGATAAAAACTGCAGCATAGTGCGGAAATTCTTCCAGTATAAATAATAGTATATATATAGCCTATGGGTAATTTGAGCAAAATATAAAAATAAAAATAATAATAGTATATTAGGTAATCAAAAGAAAAGCAACACAAAAGCAATTAGGGCCTACTACAATTGATATCCATTCAATCAAAATAATGAAGAAAAAACACCAAATGAAATATGGTGAAAAAAGCAAATATAAATGAGAATCTCAATCAAATAAACTATTTTCTTGAAACTCTGACCAGCCATCTGTCCCAAAAAAGTTTGGTATTCACAATTTACAAAAAAAATAGTACATTTTGTTCTCTTATGCCAACTTGAATGTCAAGAACACATTTCTTTTCCCACTTTTTTAATTTCATTTCCTTTTCTATTTTTCATATAAAAAGTACTTGAAATCTGACATTTCAACAAGAAATCTTGTATTTTGTTGGAGATTAGAGAATAATCTTGTTAGTTTGAACTAAAAAAATATTTAGTTGCCTCACAACCAATCATTCCTTGACAAATGTTACACTGAAATGAATTCCCAATTTTAGCTAGCACATGGTCCCTCATCTTTGAACTCAAAAATTATTCCCCTCACATGATTCATACTCAAGTTCATAACTCATTAACACAACACAACTCACTAAGACAGTAGTTCAAATTTGCCCCGTCAATTGTTAAAATAAAATGATATATATTCTTGATACATATTCCAACATGACAATTGTGACGTGACAAATATTTGAAAAAAATATTTTTTTTTTAAATATTATTTTATTGTACATATTTGTGGTGTATGTTTATTTAAAAAATATGTTATAATTTATGTGTTAAGAATATATGTCATGTCATTGTTTATGTGTGTCAAGTTTAAGTGACATGTAAACACTTAATTGATGAAATGACAAAAAATAAACTTATTTGAATAATTAAGGACTAAGGTACTCAAATTAGACTAATAAAAAGTTAAGGACAAAGAATAAATTTATTGAACAGTTGAGGAGGTAAAATTATACTTTTCTCTAGAAACTTAGATAGTACATTTCCTGTTTAGCACTTTCCATTACTCGTATATTTGCAAACACAACTTCTTGTTCTATCATTATTTTTTATTCATTTCGCTTCCACCATTCTATGATGGATACTTACGACTTCTCAATTATGTCATTTTCGGACATTAATCAGATAAATCTAACTCCATCTTCACAGTGACCACTATGTATTTTGGGCCGCAGATTAACATTTGCCGATTAATTTAGTTTCCAAGCCCATTTAGATGGCCTTATATAATGAGTCAGTGGACCAACAACATTGGACTCCAAAAATACATTCAAATTTTATTTTATTTCGCTTGATTAACTGTTATGATTTAGTTTCAAAAGGCTTGGAAAAAAAGAGAAGAAACATTCAGCCACCATGTCCATTTAAAACCAAATCTTAGCTCTTCATTTGTAAAATCAAGGACTAAGATTTAGAGTTTATTGTTTCCCCGAAAATGATGATTTTAGAGTTTATTTAATTTTTTTGTTTGTGATTTTCGAAATGTTTATGAAGGAACTAATTAGGGAATATGAAGTATTATTTTTTTTTACAATATAAAAAAGGCTAAACTCATAAGCAATTTGACAATGACAAATCCATTAGATCTTCCAGCAATCAACATTACAAATTACAAATATTAAAACCCCAAATTACTAAGCGGGTGAGCCCAACCATTTTGCTCACCTCAGCCCAATTTAAAGCCTAGTCCACACGCCTTCTTTTTCTCCATACAAAAAGAGGCTATTTTTTCTACCATCTTCCTAATAAATCCACCCTTTTCTGCCTTTTCATAATTCAGGCTTGGAAAAGAGAGGATGAAGTAAAATCCATTGAATTTGAAATTTCAAACCAAAATACAAAATACAATGGCCATCATTCATTCAGGGCCTTTCCAAAAGAGAACCCCTTTCATGAGTGACACATTTGTTTTACCCTATTAACTATAGTTAGTCTTAAAACTGGGGCTCTTTTCAACATATACCCTTCAAAAGATGAATATATGCGAAAAGAACCCTAAGTTATTTAATTTCACGGAGAGACCCTTAAAACTGGCCTCCCGTATAGGTTTGGCCGAAGCACCAATTAGGCGGTGCCACGTCATTTGAAGTAACGGTACGACCATCACTTGCCATGACTTGAAATGAGAGACATTGTCCGTCGAGTTTACTGTTACTCTGCCAATTGGCGCCCCAGTTACGACTCATCGCTTGCCATCCTGTTCCAGATCCTTTTATTTGTACAGCATTTACGTCTCCAGCCCCACCTACATTTGTGATCAGAACCAAGTTGAAGTACGAGTGGCCGTTTATTGTGAATCTGATGCCTCCTTGTTTCATACAAGACACCCTACATGACAAAAACAGAAATTTTTTATAATTAATATATATATTTTTATCGAAACAAAAAAACTGTTTACAATTCAAATGATAATAGTCCAAAAAAGCTAATTGAATATAACAATTTATACCTCCTAAATTGAACAGGGACAATGCCGGCACGATATTGAGCGATCTTCTGAAAAACCGGTTGGGAGAGATCAAAATGTGCGTTTGGTGGGTTGCACCAACCGCCATTATTATTTGACAAGGCATAATTTGGGGGACAAAAGTTGGTTGCCGTAACGATAATTGAGCCCGACAAGCAATATTGCGGGTCACCGACACACTTTACCTCAAAACACGCGCCACAGCTCTGTCCGCTGTTAAACAGCGCTGTGCTTAGAGCCGCACTGTTCGTACCGATTCCCTGGTTGTATAAGTTTCCGTATCCACACGCACCTCCTGTTTATTAAGGGGTTATTAGTGAATTTGTCATTTTATTTTTGTTATAATTGTATAATTTTATATTTTTGAGAAAAATAATTGTATAATTTTAAGTGATTGAAAATAGATTCTAATTTTTTGGAGGTAATTGAAAATACATTGTAATATATAATTGATTTATTAATTACCCATTGTGCCGGAAGCATCGCCGCCTCCATAGAAGGTAGCATGTGCACCGGTCCAACCGCCTTTAGATCCATGAACAAATGTGAACATTGTTATTAATAGAAATAGAGAGAAATAGAGAAACTCCATTAGGGTTTCAAATCGAACTTGGAAGTTATAAAAAAGAGAAATTGGTGAGAGAAATGGAGAGTGATGAGGAGAGAGAGGAAGAAGAGGTTATTTATAGAGGGAAATGGTGATAAAGTGGAAACTTTGTAAAATTGCAAATGGATCCAATTAAGGGGTTAATAAGTAATATTCTAATCATAACAACCAACCGAAACTAAACGGCTCAGCAGTCTATCCTAACTTTTTTTTAATTAATGTGCATCGTTTTGCTATCCATTTATTGTAGTTTTGACTTTGACCTACTTTTTTTTGAAGTAATTTTATTTACTGATTTGTTACTTCATATTTTCATTTTGCAAAATTACGCAAATTTCCTTGTGGTTCACTGGTTCTCTGTCTTTTGTTTGTGGTCTTGCTAATTTAGCTTCATTTTTCAGTAAGTAAGAATTGTTTTGAATCAATATAATATAAAAAAATGGAAGAACCTTATCCTTGAAAGAATTAAATTAAAGCACCCTTTAATTTACCTTTTGAAAAGCATTATTGACCTTTTTTAGGGCGGTTGAGACACACTTTTAAGGAATTAGATTCAAATTCAAGCTTGATAATCACACATCTTTCTGATCAGCTACATTACTTTAGTTATAAACAGTTAAACGTCATGGAGTAAACTGCTTATCAATTATCAAATAATTGGAAAAAGAAGATGTATCCCCAAATGTGCACCTCTTTGGCATGATTTAGCTAATCGTGTAACATGTTCTATTTAATAAGTTAGATATGAAATTACAACAACGTGGTAAATAGTTATAAATCAATAATAGTATTCTTTTATATCAGTATAATATAAGAAAAACAAAGATGTAAAATCTAATATGAATTTATATTTTATCCTTCTCATATATAGTCCAGGAAAAATTCATTTGATGTTATGCCATCCAAAAATTAAAATTGAAAACATATATTGTACCATCATGCCCGAAAGAAATGAAAATTTCAGGGTTACTTCGAAAAAAAACTTAATTTTGGAGCCATTTCTGGTTTCAAAACGAAAGCAGCATGAAATAAAGTCGGTGGTTAATCTTTTTTAGAGAATCATCAAAAACAATAATGATGTCTACTTTGACATACCTTTACAACTACGTAGTCTGCAGCCTGCGTGCATTAAACTAAATAGATTTCATTATTCGATCTATCTTTACAGATACTACAGTTATTAGTTTATTAATTACATTATTAGTTGAAAATCAAGCCCTCGTGTATATGCGTGATTTATGGCTCATGATTTGACTTTTTCCTATTTATTTTTTATGATTTTCAAGAAATCTGTCTTCCTATTTAGGTTGAGATAATTTAATTTAGTTTATGTGAACACAAGGACCTCAAAATATGGATCTATATGAGTTTCACACCCCATGTGGCAAACCACAATTTCCGCAAAAAACATTTTCTTTTTCAACATGTTATATATTAAATTTGAATAAATTCAGATTTCTGCAGTTTTGTCATGGAACTATTAAGTAAGTTTGAATTTTTTTACTTAATTATGTTTTGTACTTTGAGCTGTACCTTTCCGGATGAATTTCTTTTTGTTAGTTCAAATATTTTGTAGAGAATAGAGATAGCATAATATAAAATTTTACAATTATCAAGCTCGACATATCTACTATGTTATTTTGAAGTTGTAGTACTACTTTTTTTTACTTGTTTCAAACTAATTAGTATATTTTTTTTCTGTCCCAAAAGAGCTAAAAAAGAAGGACATGACATGAGCTTTTATCTCGTAATTAAACTAAATTTGATATAAAAATTAAATCTGTATAATTATCATACAAATTCTTTTGTTGTAGAAATATAATTAGCATCTAATTAGCATACATTCACATTCCACGTGTAGAGGGCTCGCTTCGCAAAAACGATTCTGTCTCAGTCTCTCATGAGTTAAGTTGGTCAAAAATTTATTACATGCATGTCATACTAAATTAAAAACTTATTTGAATAAATTCCCCTTCTAACTTTGGAATTTTTTGTAACGTATAAATCAGAGCAATAAATGAAGAAACATAAATGCATTGGCCTTGTTTGAAGTTTGAACTATGAGCCAATTGCACTTATTTATTGCATAATGTCAAAATTGTTGAACCTTCACTCTGAATTTCATTATCTTGGTCCTCAAAATATTAACTTTTTTATAATATTTGATCAATATATTTATATTGCAATTGCTGATGAAGTACATGTAAACTTTTACATTAGAGACTTTAGAGTGACCATGCAAACCAATCAATTTATGAAATATAAACAATGCTAACTGCCATATGCAGCTAGTCAGCTGCCAACTTTAAAATGGGAATGATTCGAAACATGATTTTGAAAGAACATACACGCAAAAAGATCCACGCAAGATGGAACAACAACACTTTATTCTTTTGCCTTTTCCTTTTTTCTGTTACTGGCAATGCAATGGGGGTTCTAAAACAGCTAAATGCTCTGTCTTTCCCGCCATTTAGTTTCAACTAAAATACTTCTAAATCCACTTTATAGTAATTATAAAACAACATATATAACTAGAACTAGGTATAATAAATATTTGATAATTTTCCTAAAATTACTTGTCATTGTTCGAAATAGTACTTATATTTAGGACAGCGATTTTTTAGCCTAGTGGAATAGCGAGGGATCAAATGAAACTATTATATTTATATTCTTTTTGTTTTATTTGTTTAGCATGTTGTACAGATTGATACAAGTGAGTATTTAATATATCTTCACTTGCAATTATATTTATCAAACACAGCAAACTTAAATTGAAAGTTTTGAAAGTTCCCGCACATTTACTAGGCTGAGTTTCAGTGGACAAAAAGTACTCTGCAACTTGGGGCCAACATAGTAAAATAGAACTTGTATAACCATAACTAAAAACATAGTGATCGGTGCAAAAACTTTATGAAGTATTCTTCCAGAAAAGAGATGATAAATCCTCAAAAGCCCGTTGTGTAGTACACGCAGTCATTTTATTAAAAAAGATTGGTTTATATCACTTAGCACATGGCCTCACATGGTCTACTTGCCGAAAGATAAGATTAGATAAAAAACATTAATTGATTGAAAAAAGAGATAAAAGTACCAAATGCGGCCTACTAATGTTTTTGAACACTACATTAAACAAGTACCCTGAATTATACTACTTTGAAAAGTACTTAGTATTTACAGATATGAACAATATAATGACAATTTGAGAATCAAATTCTTGTTTTGTTTCTTTGCATTCTGATCAGAGATGCACAATTCAATCAGAAAAAAAGATCAGAGATGCACATGGTTGTATGGTTGTTAAGGTGGGCATGAACGAACTAAGTAGGTTTGAAGAGTGAGAAGATCGTACACGAGTCATTAGACCAAGTTGGACTCAAAGCATGTGCATGTGCAGCCTCATTGATACAAGTGCACCAATTAAGGACCAATTAGGCCATTTTCTTCACAGATTGGCCCACGATTTGCGCTGAATTTGTACTTGTTTAATGTTGACTGCTGATGAGAGAAAGTGGAGTGGGGGCGTGTTTTGGCACTATTAGGCGCGCTCTTAGCTTTACAAGGCCTAACACATTCTGGCCTTGAAAAAATTTACGAGTTGGACTCAAATTCAGACTAGAGATAGAGGGCCCTGATTTGTAAGCATAGTCTATCTGACTCGAGTTGATTATCAGGCTGCATGACTCAATCTTGTCCATGACCCGTTTCAATTGCCTGAAAAGGAAGTAGGAGTACACAAAAGCATTGACATTTTGTTTTAGACACAAGAGAGAAGGAAAGTAACATTGGTTATTATGCGGATTAATTCAGAGATTGGTTACAGCTTACAATATATAAACAAACTTAAATAACAAATTCAGAGAAAAAAAGTGAAGATAATGGATACGGCACAATTTTAATTTCAATCAATGTTACAAAAATCGCTCAGCGATATTCAGCAGCCATCCATCGTCAAGCGCCAAGAGGAATTAATCCTAGATTAATCAGAGACTAAACATATATTTTTTTTAGTTTTTAATATTTATGTATATTATATATTATAATTTATTCCTTGTATAATTTTATAATATCAACACCTCCTAAAGGAAAAGAAATAATATTAAAACAACATTCATAATAATATTAATACAACCAAATAAATATTCATAAAACAAATAATCAAATATAAAAAACTAACAACCATATATTCAAAGTCCAAATAGCATAATAAACATTAAACACACACTCAGAAATCAACCAAAGAAAGGGGGAAAAATGATAAAAACAGGTAAACCGATCTTGATCGGCCAGTGGCGGTAAACCGCCAAAGTCAACCGATCACCGGCTAATCGGCCGCCAAGACCGATTTTGAAAACACTGACTGCAATGAGATGAGCATTTGGAAAGAAGCAACAACAGAAACATGAAGGAATAACCAATTACCACCATTTCCGAATCCAATGCATTATTCCCGACCCAGTTGTTCCCACAGATGGAGTTGATGATTGTGGAGACGCAACAATATTATTAGAATCCCTAGTTACCAACTTTGGACAATTGGAACTATTTATTACAGTCGACATTTCCTCTAGCACTCCACATGTTTTAAGCTCAGGCATATCTGATATATAAAGCTTCTCAAGGGACTGAAATCCAACCGACCCATTCGATCCACCAATCAAATCATTCAAATCTTCTACTTTATCAAACCCTTGTATATAAAGACTTTTGAGCTGTCTTAATTTCCTCAATTGCTGTAATGTACATTCTTTGCATTTAAAGAGTCCAATAGTCTCTAATTTACTAAATAATGGATCCTCAATCCAGTCCGGAAATGTAGAACCTTTATAACCCTCTATGAAAATACTCTTAATCGTCTCGGCCGGTTTGAGACTCTCCAACACGTCTTTATTAAATCCTTTTCCTTCACTTCCTTTCAACATTAGAAATTCAACATGTTTTTTCTTATTTATTTTCGCCTCTTTCGCTTCATCAACATTTTTCACATTTTCTAACTTAGAAATGCAAAGCTCACCACGTAAATCCAAATGTTTTAACTCACTTATTCTACTCTCATCACCCTTTGACACGGAAAATCGAGATAATGTTTGGAGATTAGTTAATTGCCCCAAATTAGGAGGCATTGAATCAAAATCCTGCCCGTCCCATTTTTCCCAATTCAAACCTAAACCAATATGTCTAATATTAATTAATTTTATTAGTCCTTTTGGAAGCCTTTTCAACTTGCAACACTCGCCAAGTTCGAGTGTTTGCAAATTCAACAGATCGCATACCGACTCAGGCAGAGTCTCAAAAAGAGAACCTCTCAGATTCAAATACCTCAAATGAATCAGATTCTTTATAGAACTCGGCAAATTCTTTATATTCTTGTAACTCAAATCTAGTGATCTCAAGCATCTCAATTCCTTAACCAATTGAACCAGACTGACACACTGAGTCACTATTCGAGATTCATTGTACCAAATAAATGTACGTATATACTTTCTTTCATATATATGATTTATTGAGTCGGCTCTAACCAATAATGCATAAATGGCCTGTTTATGCTTTCTGTTCCCATGTTGGATCCACGAATGATCCACTCTTAAACACTCATATTCAGATACTGACTGGGCCAGGTCATGAATCGAGCCAGGCATTATGTACTTTGTCGAACTTCCATCAGATGATTGAAAAAAAGAACGTTTTAATAAATCAGTGAATTGCTTGCGGCCAATATCTTCTAGAACTTTATTGGCATGAGTCTTTTCTGAAAGTATTAAACCTTCAGAGACCCAAAGTTTGACCAAATCATCACGGTCAAACTCGTAATTCTTGGGAAAAATCGAACAGTACGCAAAACAGCGCTTCAGGTGGAGAGGTAATAACTCGTAACTTAGTTTTAAGGAAGGTAATATTTGTTGAATCACATTGGTCGGATCGGGCATGTCGTTTAATAAGTTATTCCAGTCCGTTTCATCAAAACAATTACATAGGTTTTTCCCTAATAATTTGGCGGCTAGTGGGGATCCATCACATTTTCTCACAATTTTTTTACCAATTTCTCGCAAATTTTCAGGTACTGTACTAAAATCAGACTCAGAGTTTTGTGGAAACGCTTCGTCCATTAAAACGAGCCAAAGGGAATTTGTATCCAATGTATTTAACAAAATTGGATCAGACATGCCGATGTATTTTGAGGCAATTTGATTACGGCTCGTTACCAACATCTTGGTTCCTTTGTCAGCCGAATTTAAAGTGACCCGTATAGTGTCCCAAAACAAATGGTCTTCAGTCTCTAGACCGTCTAATATGAGTAACACTTTTTTATTTTTCAGTTGATTTTGTAGAGTGGTTTGCAACGTGTCTAAGTTTGACAAGCTGCATTCGGTTTTGTTTACACAGGCTATCATTTTTTGAAGGGTTTTGATTGGATCGTGTTGAGAAGATAACGTGAGCCATATTCGTAGATCGAAATGTTCAATAATAAAACCATCAGCAAAAACCGACTGAGCGAGGGCAGTTTTTCCAATACCGCCTACTCCATTGATGGAAACTACGGGAAAGTTGTTTGAATGTTGTAAAAGCAACGCAAGCAATGATCTTTTGTCATTCAACCTTCCATGGAACCGATCTACAATAAGAACAGAAAAGTATGGGATTAATGATGCACTATTAGTACCTCTACTTTAGCTGAATTGTAAATTTGTTATCTAATCTGTGCACTATGCATTTAAACTTGTGTATAATATATATGGCAACAATAAAACAATAATTAGACATAATAACATAGTATATAGATATTATGAAATATATGAGCATCATACAATAATATTGTTATATTTTTGACATATAATATAAAGGAAGAATTTCATATATGCCATTACAAAAATTTAAAATATCATATTTGCCACTAAAAACAGCTAATATCAAATTTGTCCGAAACTTTAAACCATCTAATTTTTCCCGTTAAAACTAATTGGACCAATATAAAATTAAAACTATATCCGTATAAACATATTTTCATATTTGACACTACAAAAAACTTAAAATATCATATTTGTCATTCAAAAATTGCTAATATGGTATTTGCCACCTCAAATCATAAAATCTACCAAAATAATTTTCTTATAACCTTATTAAATAAAGAAATAAGCTCACTTTAGCATTCTTAATTCTTGGTTTTGCTCACTTTTGCACCATTAACTATTTTTTGAACATTTTTACACCCTCAACTATTTAAAATGAACAAATGTGTATCCTCTATATATTAAATGTCTAGTCAACAGTTAAGTGATGACATGACAGTCTGACGTGGTAACAAATAATAATTTAAAAATGTGACTTGGATTAAATGAAAAAAAAGAAAAGAAAAGAAAAACTCTCTCTCTTCCCTCCCTCTCGTTCCCCTCTTTCCCTCTCTGCCTCACGAAAAAAGAAAAGAGAAGAAAGAAACTCTTCCTCCACCCCCTCACGAAAAAATTAACATTGTCGTTCCAATATATGGCAATAGGTATATGACCACCTTGCATTTTGACTGCATTTTTTAACAAATATTTAATAAAAATATCTTGAAAGTATTTTAATATAATTTTTTATTTCTTAATAAATATTTTCTTTTCTTCGATAATATATTCATTTTTTTACTTTTTGTATTATTATTTAACAATTATTTTTAAAGATCTTTCTTTCAACAACTCATTCTTGCATGTCTAATACAATCATACATTTCTTTCTTATCTATTATTTTCATTCCATGAAAAAGATATTTGATCTTCACTACTATATTATGTTTCTTACTTTCTTTTATTTTTTTTGGTTTTTTCCCCATTTTTCAAATGAATGAGCTGACATTAAAAGAAATTCATTAAAATATTAATAAAATTAAATTTCGATCTTTGAAAGACCGGTAAAACTTTTTTTATTATTTTTATTTTTAATCGTTTTTCTCTTTAAACATGTTTCGGCATTTCAAATACCAATTTTTTTTTCTATCGGCGTTTGAAATGCCGAAAGTGTTATTTGTGGGATTCCGAAAAAAAAAAGTGTATATGTGGTATTTTCTTTCAAAAGATATGTACAATTGGAAAATTTCCCTAATTTAATTCATTACGTACCATTTGGTACTTGGTACAAGTTGAGGGTTAATTGATGAAAGACTTCAATCTTATTTATGGTATAATTGCAGAATTGAGGGTTAATTGATAGATTTTTTTTGAATTTTTATTAAGACCAATTGAGGCTAATTCATCCTAATTCCAGAGCTTCTCAATTTTCCTCTAATGTTTATTAGTTTATTGAATCATACACATATACACATTTTAAATGGTGTGAAAACTATTTTTTTTAATTTCCTTTTTTAGTTCTAATTGTTTGGCATGAAATCAGAGAGGATTGTAGATGAAGCAATGAAATCCAAATCCAAAAGTAGGAGTGTTCGTTCGGTTCGGGTTATTCGGTCACCGAACCGAACCGGTCCAGTTCGGTTAATTCGGTTCGGTTGTTCGGGTGATTTGGTTCGGTTCGGTTTAAAGTTTGAGTTATTCGGTTAGTTCGGTTCGGTTCGGTTTTCTTTGGGAAAAAATCGAATAAACCGAACCAACCGAATTATATATTAAATTACTAATTTATAATAATTTAATCATAATTTTTAGATTATGCATATTAATATTAATTAATATAATTATTAGTTAGTCTAATAAATATTAATTTTGACTTAATATTATTTGGAATCCTTTCTAATTCGGTTCAACCGAATAAACCGAATTAAATTTCGGTTTATTCGGTTCGGTTCAAAATTCGGTTCAACTTTTATTCAGTTCGGTTCAAATCTTATTCGGTTCGGTTTAGTTCGGTTTGGCCTTATTCGGTTCGGTTTGAACCGAACCGACCGAATGAACACCTCTAGCTATTAGACCGAAAGAACCCATTATAAGGTTTATTTTTATTAATAAGTACTTTATTTTTTTCTTCTGAAAATTAGACCTCAGGTTTAATCTGAGAGTCTGTAGTTTATATTGAATGGAATAAAATAAAGTACATTACAAGAGTAATAAAGATTGTCAATAGAATTGACAATTTAATAAAACAGAAAGAGGAAAAGAAGAAAAAAGACTAGAAAGAATAAGAAATAAACACCAAATTTAATGAAAAATAATATTAGGTTTTTATTTTTAGAACATTGAAAATAATATTTTCTATTGTATAAAATAATTTAAATTATAGTTGGTGGCTTGGTGCATGATTCACGAGGATCACCTTTCAACTATTGAAACGTTATACAGCCAAAAACCCTTATCTGTAAGGTTTTCTTTTTGAAGGTTAAAATTTAAAATTGATATTTTGAATATTTGGATGGGTATATTATATTCAAAACCCCTCTCTAATTTATTTTTGGTTTGGATTTGCATGGTAGAGATGGTGTATTTCTTGGTATATGGTTTGTAAAAGAACTTTATGATTAAACCCCTATACTTTTAAAATAATGCAATTCCATCCTTCTTTGGACGTAAGCACTTTACTCCATCAATAATTAAAGAAGCTATTACCTTGAGGATTCTGTTTTGTCAAATACAAGCACCTTAAAAAGTTCGAAACAATAAGGGCACCTAATAACTATTCTAATGAGATGATTGAAGGAAACACTTTAAGTAAAAATTGGAAAAACAAAAAAAGGAAAAATCTGGACATTTATTCATTTTCGGGAAGGCATGTCATGCTTTATTTATTTATTATTAATATTTAATTTCTTTTTTGTAGAATAATTTTGTAGTCTTAATAAATTAATAGAACTCTTGAAGATGCGGTGGTGCCCACTCTCTCAATATTGAGAAATCCAAAGAAATTGTATTCTTAGAAAGAGTGTTAAATTAGAATTTAGAAATTTTGTAAGCATATAGAAAGATTTCTTTTCCAAACCTATATCCCCTTATTTTATGGATGACTGAATATCTTAATTTTTATATGTGATAATCATGTTGATGTATTATTTGGATGTGGATATCAAACACCAAAAATGGGCATGCATTAGATGTAATACTTTGTAATACTGTCAAATCTTATTAGATCAAGCGGTAATATACTAAGTCAACTTTGGAAATAACGAAGTTAAAGTTATAGCAAATGCATAACTCAATATTTAGTAATAGTAAGTCTAACAATCTATTTATCGTGGTTGTCTAAAAATAAAAGATGTAATAATACCTCGAACTTGGAGCGATCCAGATTCACGAAACCTGCTCTCAACAATTCGAGCTGCCTGACACTCGTGGAGCATCGTCCCTTTTCGATCTTTATACAAACGATCAAAGTTCTTATTTATCTCCTTTACTCGAGTCTGCACGCACCAGCAATGCCACGTGTATGACCAAAACCCCCAAACCGAACACGAACTAGATTGAAGCCTTGATCTGGTTTCAAACTCATCTTCCAAATTGTCAATCTCATATCCGATCGATCTGAGCTCGCTGAGCCAGAGTAGAACCGACACATCCTCGATCCGCCGATTCTGCTCCGCATCATGCAGCTTTGCGTTGATCCGATTGGCCCGTTTGCGCAGGGGCTCAAGCTTGTCAGCAACGGTGGATTTGGTCGGAAGTTTGATCTTTTGGGTAATAAACACGGCACACAGAAAGGTAAGGATTGGGGTCAAGATTCCTCCAACTATCAGTTCTATTGTCTTATCTCTGATGGTTTCCATTGCCTTGTCTTTGATGGCACTAATGGTTTCCATTGTGTTGGTTTGTCTGTGGTATTTGGAGATTATGAAATGGTGATTCTTTGAAGGTGAGGATGAAAGAGGAGGGGTCGACAACTCAGCGTAGAGTTGACTGACTTGGCGGAGACTTGACTTAGTAATGTTCTTGGAAACTTCAAATTAGTGAGCTTAAGACTCCGGTGCCCGTTTTTTCAATTAAAATCCGAGATTTTAAATACTGGTTATATCATAAACTGGGAGTTTAATTCCCGGTTATAGAATCTTAAAGTTCTGGTTATTTCTTCGAATTCTCCCGCGTTTTTGAAGTCAACTCAACTCGAGTCTTCTTCTTCCCTGTTTCCATTTCCACTTCATAACCCTCTCAACTCATCTGATCTGCTTCAATCTGATCAATCTCTCTTCTTCATCTTCTCCATCTGATTCTCACCCCCAAGTTTCTCCTCCGAAAGCTGGTCGAGAAACTTGTTGACTTATATAAACACACTGTAATAATAATTATAATTTGAGAAGCAAATTGTTTTTTTTTTCTTTGCACTCAATTGGGCTCATCGAGAAGCTCAATTGATGGAAGGCATAGTAATTGCTTTCTTTGTTAACTCAGCTTCATGTTGGTTAATCCGGCTATTTTTGTTATGAACTATTTTCAGTCCATATGGTCTGGTTGACTGTTTAGTTCTCTTTTTTGTTCAATGTTTTATTGAAATTTTTATTACACCGGAATCAAATTAGAAGAAATGGGAGCTAGTTTATTAGTTTCATCCTAAATAATGAATGAAAATTGGAGTTACTTACATAAATTAGTACATTAATTATTAGGATCGACCAAATTAAACTTTTTGAGGACAATGACATGATTGATTGAGCTAACCAGTAAATGTATAGAGAGAGTTTATTCTTTTCAATTTTGATCTCAAATGGGTCTAACAAAATGTATAAATGAAGTACATTTATAATACAAAATAAGTTTTGTGTGGTTTGGCTAATTCCTTTGTAACAAACAATTATTTTTAATCATATATTTAAACTACAGGCTTCCAGGTCTAACCTGGGGCTTTTCATAAAAAAAAAAATTTGTGTGGTTTATTTCTTTAATTTTTTATGGTTCCTCCTTTTCAAGTATCTGAACAAACACACAGATTTATTAACCAAGCACTGTTAAAATATAAAGATGCATTTGTATGTTATGAAGGCAGTTAACAAATTAAGAAAGATGATTTTTGGAAATAAGATTTCTTGACAATGAAGTTTGGTATTACCATGAATTAGATTTCTTGACAAGGAGGTTTAGTATTTCCATGTATATGTGTTAATTGGGGAAATAATTCTTTGGGTTATTTCCTTATATTAGATATGATTATCCTATAAATAAATGGGTAGGGGTAGAGTTTTATTCATTCCAACAACAACAATATTTTGTATCTCTTTCTTTCTCTTGTAATAAGAAATTGATCTTATTTTTCAAGTTTCATTGTTCAATCATTTCTTCTTCTATTATTGTTCTTTCTTGAGCTAGTGTGAGCGTATTGCTACACTATTATTTCCGCTGCTGATAATCACAAGGTCGATGCTGGCTTAGTGCTATCGTGTTACTGCGCAGTCACTATTGTTCTGTTTCTTTGTTAGCGACGTGATTATCTAGTTCAGTCCTTGTATGACTGTCTGTCACAAACTTCAAATAAACAAACATCACACAAAATACCAAACCCTAATCTAACGAGCGCCCCTAAATCTCCATTCATCCTTACCCCTTACAACCGGTTCAACCGCCTCAATCGGACTCATGCCACATTGATAACCCAAATCCGGACCTGAACCCAATCCATCTCTGACCATTTTAGCCTTATTGCTAGCTCCATTCTATAATTCATTGCCATAATCCACTAGGGTAGATAACAAATAACAGCAAGAAAAGGTCAATCATAGTTCGGCCCGCAAATGATTTATAACTAAGGCTCAAATTCAACCTAATCGTCTTTGCCGGCCTTACATCATATGGGCCTACATTTGCAACCATTCACATTTGGTGGGGTATGCAAATTAATAGATTTGGTCCTTAAGCCACATATAAACACACTTAGTAACAAATTCAGAGGAAAATAAAACAAATTCATAGAAACAAATGAAGATAATGCAAAGGTACAACACAATTTTAACTGCACTGAGATGAGCTCTTGCAGAGAAGAATAGGGACAGCTAAATACCTGAAAGAAAAGAACAAACCAGGAAAAAAAAGTAATAACAATTAGGATCAAGCACATAAATAACATTACATCATAACAAACAACATAAAATCAAAAACACATACCCAATTATATCGTCACATTTCTAGAAGCTTACCCAATACGCTTGCATTTTACATGTTTTATATTATCCCAATCTGTGCCCTCTCTCTCGCACCGTTTTTCAAGTTCAGGGCATCCATTTATGTAGAAATACTCAACATTTTCATGCAATTTTTCTATCGATTTAAGCATTGGAGCCTCATGAATTTCCATCATATGAAGAGATTCCAGATCACTTAGTTTCTTGGGAAGAGAATCAAGAGAACTAAGGCATTTCAGCTTAATATCTTTAATTCCACCTGGCAAGCCCTTGTCAAAGAAAGAAACCAAATTTTTACAACTGGAGATCTCCAGTTTGTTGAGACTGGAGAGGTTTTCTGTTTCAACATCTTTTGCAACAGAAACGAGATCTTCACATCCTTTGATTTTCACTTCTTTGATACTAGTTAAGCCTGTGAGATTTGCTCCGGTAATATTCTTGAGTTTCGGTATATTGATCATAAATAAATACTCAAGTGAGGTGAGAGTTTGAATCCATCCTATTATTTTCCAATCAATTTTTTCGACAATTAATTCCGAAATTGAAGCTGAGTTCTTAGTAAGCATCAAAATGGGACAGTTTCTCAGCTCGAGATATTTTAGGGTTTGTGGCAAGTACGAAATATTATCCAAATTTGGGCAGTTTGAAATAATTAGTTTAGAGAGTTTGTTTAAACCGCCGTTAGGTAAACTAAACCATGTTTTAAGCTCAGGCATTTCTGATATATTCAAAATTTCAAGCGACATGAATTCATTAGATCCATTATTATTTGTTTTACATAGCAAATCGTTAAAGTCTGTTACTTTATCCAGATTTTGTAAATATAGTTCTTTAAGCTTAGGCAAGTTTCCTAATTTGGGTAAATTAACACAAACCCTACATTTTGAGAGGCTTATATTCTCTAAATATGAAAATGGTTCATGGACCGAGTCCATCCAGTTTGGAAATTTGGAACCTTTAAAACCCTCTATTTTTATTTTTTTAATTCTATCAGATGGACTGAGATTATTCATCACTTGTTCCTCTTTATTCGAGTCGATTAATTCCGATTTTCTATTATCGCTCCATTTCAGAAATAAAAATTCGATTTGTATTTTACGATCCAACCTAGCTTGTTTTGCTTCGTCACCGTTTTTCACATTTTCTAATTTTGAAATGCAAATTTCGCCATGAATATTATTCAGATCTTTTAATTCTGAAATCCCACATCCATCTTTAATTGAAACAGCAAATCGAGACAATGTTTGTAAATCAGTCAATTTCCCCAAATCAGGAGGCATTGATTCAAATTCCTTCCAATCCAAATCCAATTTTTCCCAATCCAAACTCAAATCGATATGACAAAGTTTAATCAAAGCGCTTAATTTTTCAGGAAGTTTATTCAATTTATTACACTCGCCAAGTTCAAGCGTTTCCAAATTGAAAAGTTTGCAAATCGAATCAGGTAATATTTTAAATGATGAACCTCTTAAATTCAAATATCTTAAATGAATCAAATCACCTATACAATCAGGCAATTTATCTATTCCACAATTACTCAGATTCAGACTCCTTAAACATTTCAACTCCTTAACCAAATTCTTTAAATCAAAATATTTCATAGCCACATTCTCATTTCTATAAACTATTAATGTTCTTAAAAACTTCTTATCGTATAAATTATTTAATGAATCATTAGTTAAACGATCTGCATTTAATGACCCAAAACGAGTCCTATCACAATTTTTTCCATGCAAAACCCCTCTAAAATTGAGTCTTAAACATTCAAATTCTGATACAGACTGAGCCAAATCATGAATCGCACCAGGCATTATATATTTACATTTTCCATTATTTTCATCACATAATTGAAAAAAAGATCGAGATAATAAATCATTAAATTGTTTTTTCCCAGCACTTTCCAACTTTTTTCTATCACAAATATTACTGCTCGACTTAATCAAATTTTCAGAAATCCACATTTTAACCAAATCATCCTTATTAAACTCATAACCCTTAGGAAAAATCGCACAATATTTAAAGCACGTTTTTAAATGTGGAGGTAAAGAATCATAACTTAATCTTAATAATGGTAATATATTATCCAAAATCTCATCTGGACTTGGCATAAAATCCAACAAACCTTGCCATTTTTCTTCATCTAAATCACTGGATAAAATCTTTCCTAATAATTTAGCAGCCAAAGGCGACCCATTACACCTATTAGCAATATCCATACCGATTCTCTCCAATTCAGGTGAAACTGGTCCAGCATTTAATGCTTGGTCCATAAGCACATGGAAGCAACTATTTGCATCCAAACTGGTTAACTGAATTGTGTTTGAATCTGAAGCACTCATATGAACAGAGCTCTTTTTGCTTCTTGTTGTAACTAAAACCGTACTACCCGGTATGCACACACTTAAAGGGACCTTTATATTTTCCCAAAAGAATGGATCTTCAGACCAAACACTGTCTAAAATTAGTAAAAATTTCTGCCCGCTCACTAATTCTTGGAGCTTTTGCTGGAGCATTTCAAGTGAGGAGAATCGACACTCTTTTTTGGTGATCGATTCGATGATTTTCTTAATGGTTTTGAGTAAATCGAGATCTGGAGAGAGAGTTACCCAAATATTTGAAGAGAAGCTGTCAATAGGAGCGTTTTTTTCAAGAGTATAAGCCCATTGAGCGAGAGCTGTCTTTCCAACTCCTCCTTCTCCATTTATGGAAATTACTTTAATTTTCCGAGTGCCATTTGTGGGTGATCTGAGCAATCTGAGCAATTTGCCCTTTTCTTCAGTCCTACCGCGTAAATTTGAACTTGAAGAACCTAAAATGAAGCAATTTGAGTTCAATCAACTGATCAAGATTGAGTATTTTTTTTTTTTTTGAATGATTAAATGATGAAAGAATAATTAGGATGAGCTTACCATGAACAAAGTTTATTTGGGGAGGAATTGGATCCTTTCTTGACGGAACCACCTGAGCTCCATCAGATCCATCCACCTTCTGATCCTTCCGATCTTTGTTAATAACCTTGTACCTCTTATTAATCTCGCCGATCTGATCAAGAACTCGCCAGTAATACCAAATGGACTTCAGCTGCGCGAATCTCGATCCACTTCCCATCTTCAATCTAGTGTTAAACTCATCCTCCAAATCATCAATGTCAAACGCGACCGCACGCAGCTCGCTGAGCCATAACAGCACGAAATCGTCTTCGATCTTCCACCTCTTATCGACGAACACGAGCCTGGTCCAGATGCGCGTGCGCCGGTCGAGGAGTGGTGTGAGCTCGGTGCTGACAAAGCCGGCGGTGGGGCGGTTGGAGCAGATCCCGGTGATTGAGTGGATCAGAAGATCGAGAAGCTTATCGCGGAGCTTCTCGAGGAGGAATTTGAGGGTGAGGAGTTCACGGAGAAGAGGGAACAGAGAAGTGACAACTCCGAAGTGAGAACAGAGAAGAGCGAAAAAAGACATTGATGCGATTCGATCGGGGATTGTTTGCAATTCGCAAGTGAGGGTTGGGAAATGGAAATGAAAATGAAAATGAAGAAGAAGAAGAAGAAGAAGAAGAAGAAGAGTGGGACAGAGGAGGGGAGACTTTGACTTGAGATCGACTCCATCTTTCCTTTTCTTTCAATAACGCGGGAGATGGAATGGAAGTTTCCCGGTTATAAGGCCTCATGATTATATTCTTCGAAAAAGGCCCAATAATAATATTCATCAAAAAGCCCCAATGACTGTATTCATCAAAAACGCCCAATGATTATATTCATCAAAAGGCCCAATCATTATATTCATCAAAAGGCCCAATGATTGATTATAAAAAGGCCCAATGATTGTATTCTTCGAAAAAGGCCCAATGATTATACTCATCAAAAAGACCCAATGATTATATTCTACGAAAAAGGCCCAATGATTGTATTCATAAAAAAGGCCCAATGATTATATTCTTCGAAAAAGGCTCAATGATTGTATTCATAAAAAAAGGCCAAATGATTATATTCTTCAAAAAAAGCCCAATGATTAATATTGTTGAAAAGGCCCAATGATTAAAATCCTGTCTTGATTTCAAAACCAGGTTTTTAACAAACCCAGGATTTAAAATCATACAACAACAAGGAATTCCGAATCTAGCAAAGTTAGCCAGCAACCGGGATACAAAATGCTGGTTTGCGTCAAAATCATTTTTCTTATGTTATATATGATGCTATTTATGTGCTTGATGCTTGTCGTTTTTTTTTTTGTTTTTTTTAGAGGGGCAATGGTATGGTTGGGACTAGGTTTCTTTTAAGTGCTTGTGCTGATGCCATTAGAACTTCTCGTTGAAATAAATGAAGTACTTGATAATACCACCACTCCAGAATATAACTGAACATTTCAAGGTTTCAACTAACAAAAAAACGAATTTATTAATGAAGCACTCACTAGTTCATAAAACTTCAAATAAACAAACATCACACAAAATTCCAAACCCTAATCTAACGAGCCCGCCTATATCTCCATTCATCCTTCCCTCTCACAACCGGTTCAACGGCCTCAATCGGAATCATGCCACAATGATAACCCAAACCCGAACCTGAACCCAATCCATCTCTGACCATTTTATCCTTATTGCTAGCTCCATTCATGGCCAAAAACGATCTTTCTCTCTCCAATTCTCTCCTCGCCAACCTCCTCAAATTCTGCTTCCTACTAACCAAAGGATTGTTCGTAACATTACTCTTCCTCCTTCCATTCTTTCCATTTACTGGCACGGGAACCACATCAAGCCCCATTAGTTTCGCGACAATACTCGGTTTGCACCAAATCACGCTCTCTCCTGCCAACTTTTGTGGCAATTTAAGCGATTTTTCCAAATCTAATTTATATTTTCTCTCCTCATGTTCAAAGTTTCTCTCCTTACAAACCCTAGAACGACAGACTGGTCTGAATGAAGAACGATACATTGAATCCTTACCGTCTAAAGAAAACCTAGGATACTGATTTAACGCATTCCGTGCGGATTTTAATATATCTGAGTTATTAACGCACGACATTCTTCTGTTGAGATCAAAGTAATGCGCTTCTTCAAGCTTGGCCCTTCTTGCCGCCTCTTCTTCCAGATCGAGTTGGAGTATCATTTGTTCTAGGGTTGGTGGACTGGAGACTCCAGTTTGGTTATTGCATGAGCCCACAACAGATGAATCTGTAAGGTTATGATCTTGAGATAAACTTTGGTTTAGTATTGTGGTTGAATTGGAACCGTGACAGAAATTTTGGATGCCTCTTTTCATTTTTGATGAAAGGAGATTTTTGAATATGAAAAGTGATGTGTTCTCTTTCATCAGGTGAGAGAGGAAGGAAATATTTGTAGGGTTTTGAAGAGACTAGAGAGATATAATAAGAGTTTTATTTGGCATTGAGTAAGAAAAGAAGGCGATGGATATTAAGTCAGGGGCGTGAATGAAATTAATGGAGAGGTGGGGCTTGTGACTTGTGAGTGAGAGGTTATAATCACAATCACATGAGAAAAGAGGACACTCACAAGTGATTTATTTTGGAATGTCCAATAGTTTTCTTTCAAAAAAATAATAATAATAAATTTGGCAACTCCAAAATAAAGTATTTGACTGTTCAGTTCTACATAATATTTACGGAAATAACAAATCGATATATTTTGGCCCAAATATATTTAGTAAACCAGTAAAAACTAAATATTAGCCCAATACAAGTTCAGCCCATTAATGAATCTCATGGATTAAATATTGATCGGACGGTCAGTAGTGATCTTCTTTGTAAATAAAACCTTCTTCTCCAATCATGTGAAGTTCAGAAAACCCTAATCACGTAAATTTTGCAACGGCGATCTTGCTCTTTCTTTCTTTCTCGTTATTTAGACTTCTCTGACTGTTCTCTCCTTTGTTCAATTTGTTTCTACACTTTTTTTGGCTAATTGTTTTGTCTAATTTGCACATGGTAAGACTAAGAGGCCCTGTTTGTTGATTCTATATGGACGAGTGGCTTAACCTTGGTGTGCAATATTTATCTGGGCATTCGCTTTGCAATGTAAATCTCGTTCATTTATATTGCCTGTTATGTCCATACATATCTTATTATGCTTTTCGATTTTCTGATAAATAGCACGAACAAATTCTAGCGCTTTGATATCCGAGGAAAATACGATAATTTTATCGCTTGATCTATTTTCCTTTGTGAAGATCACGATGAATTGTCAATTCTGATGATTAATTTGATTTAATTGATAAATATAAAATATCCATGTACAGAAATATATATTTTTTTTTGGAAGGAATGTACAGAAATATGTTCAAGTACATAATCAGAGAAAGGATATATGGTATCATACAGCACAAATTGAGGATATAAATTATCATATATAAGAACACAAAATTACCAAATTACTTGGAAACATAAGAACAAACACCCAACTTGGTTATTCTTTGAAAATTTGATTATTCTAAAAATGTATTTGGTTTCCTATTACATTTTACATAAAACAGTTTTTATTCCTCATGAAGCCCAGAATTAGGCCTGACGAGCCTATGAGCTAGGACTACTATTATTAGGCCATATGTAAAATACCCTTCAATTCTCATGTAAAGGCCCGTTAATTTCTTATCCAAAGGCCTATTTTGCTTTAAGATTAACTTTATATGGACCAAAGATTTGAGAATCCCTTTTAAGATTAACTTTAATTCAGAATTGTACAATTCTTCATCTTAAAATTCAATTTCACCCCCTAATTCTAGTTACCAAACGGCCCTTATATAACTTCAGATCAATTGATGATGCATGCAAAGCACTAATCAAATCTATATCATGTCACCCATTGGCTCCAAACTCCATGACAACGCACGTGAATATATCTCCACATGCATGCACTGAGCATAATATGATGTAACAGTTTATATTCTTCTGAATAGAATTGTAATATAGTCTTTTGTATGTTTGTAAATGAGTTGAAATTTTGGTTTTGTCCACTTAGCTTACTTCATTCACTCATAAAATATTGAATTTTTGAGCTGCCGACTGAAGGACCGATAAAATAATCACGTAAATACAAATGAAACACATCTGAATAATTAATAAACCGCACTTTTATAAATTCCTTTCATTGAATCTGCCCCTGGTGAAATAATAAAATGACAATTTCCATATACAGATGCTAGCTGCTACTGAATCAGCCATACACTCATGTTTTATTTATTTCTTTCCTTATGAAGTAAGTATACAGTTGCAATCAAGTTAGCAAAGCAAGAGAATCATATCCATGATCAAATTTTAATGACTATATTTAGTGTGAACTGTGAAGAAAAATAAATAATGGGATGCACTATTCAATTAGTGCTGATGTGGCCATGTTAGTTTGAAGATTTTTATTATCTTTGTTCTATACAACCAAATGAATTTTTTAAATCTTTTAGTAAGATAGATATACATTTTAGGCAGAATTTTCTTTTTTATAGAAGAATTTAGGCGCCGATTGTGATATCACAGAAAAATCTAGATAATCCTATTAATAACAATATAACTTAATTTAAGTACATTGAATTAGTTGTTTGGACTAGGTAGTTTTATTGGATAAGAGTAAGAAGTTGAGCTTTGAAATTAATAAAGAAAAAGATTTGAATTTCCTATCTTATTTAATTTCTATTGACTTTCAATATGATGTGAGCCAAAAATGAGAGTAGTTATGAACCCTGTGGACATCCCCAAACGGAAAGAGAGGGATTCGAACCCTCGGTAAACAAGAGTCTACATTAGCTTTTTTTATTTCAGGAGTTTTCGCCCCGGTGAAAATTAATAAGTCAGATCAATTTCTATTTATAAACAAGAAAAAAAAGGGGGGTATGTTGCTATTCTTTTGAAAGGAATAAGAGTTTCTGAATTCTAAATGGTCATGTCAGGAAGGGTCAGAAGAATTTGTTGGTCAATCTAGTTGGTTCTTTGCACCGAGTTTTGGGTCCTCTTTCCCATTACTTAGAAAAAGTTAGCCACCGGTTCTGTGAGCTATTCAGACTGCTCTACTCCGCCTGAATCCTTCTTCGAGCAGTGCCCTCCTCCTGTTTTCGTGGAGATCTTCGAGAACAATACCGAGGAAATCCTGAGATCATCCGCGCGCCGTCTTAGGCTTTGGTGGTATTTATCATGCGCTTCTTGGGCCTGAGACTCTTGAAGAATCTTTTCCATTCTTCGATTATATATGGAAAGATCGAAATAACTCTGACTGTCCTACATACATTTGAATTTTTTTTATTAGCTTCTAGTGACTCCAATATATTTCAGCCCAAAATTTTAACCAATCATTATTATTCGCTCCCGAACTCCCATATCTTTCAGCCTAAAATTTCATAGTTTTATTTTGGATTTTATTATATTTTTATATTTATAATAATATACCTTAGATTCTAAATATTATACTTTTATATTTCCAACAATATAGCTTACGTTCTAAACATTATACTTTTATATTCACAACAATATACCTTTTATCTTACGTTATGATTTTTTCTATGATAAGATGTTAATCCAGACCTAAAGAATGAGATTAATGAAGATATTTCTCTGTCAAAATAGACAATATATCTTTACATCAAAACAATCTATCTTACATTCTAAATACTATATCTTTATATTTCTAATAGTATATCTTACATGAGAAATTCAATGTAAGTTGCAGGGAGTTACTAAAGAAAACAACAAGAAGTTGAAATTTATGGGATTTATTTGGAGCTCCTAATCTTGTAAGTTAAATGTGGGAGCTCGGGAATGCATAAAATTGGGAGCTCTATGTGAATTTAAATGACTCCAAATTTTATAAACACGTAACGTATTCTCATTGCACGGAAGCCGGGGAGCCACATATTATGAGAGTTAATTAGCCGGTTCCAATTAACAAACTGAGTTATAGTTTTGACTATGGATTCAAGTCTTTGTCCTGACAGAATTTAATTAAATTCGTAAGTCAAATCATTAGATTCAAATCCTCAAGCTTTGCATTCAAAAAAAAATCATTAGATTCAAACGTATGTATTTAGGCGTTTAATTCTATATGTATAATTGTTTCGAGAAAAAAAAAACATAATGATTGGAAATTAAAGTCTTCATGCGTGGTAAAAATAGCATTATTTTATTATCATATTTAATGTGTTTAATACATACAATATAATATAATTTTGATTTTGGTACATTTTTATAAATTGGAAGTATGATTCTACTAATGTTTATTTATTATATATTTTGTAGGAAAAATGAAGACAAAGTTTCAAATTTGAGAAAGGGAAATGTGAAAACACGATGGTGCTGTAGCACGACTGTATATATACTGTTTTTTTCATTTTATACACTGTTTTCTCATTTTATATATTATTTTACCAGTTAATATACTGTTGTTTATTCTTTGTGTATTTTTATTTTTTTACTTTTATATACTGTCTTTCCCATTTTTATATACAATTTTCACTTTTTATGTATATATTGTTATTAGAAAATAAAGTATATATATTGTTATGTATATATTGTTATTAGAAAATAAATTACATATATTGTTATTGGATACGTCATGAACAATCGTGCTACAATAAAATTCAAATGAGAAGAAATCGCATGTGCCATAAATTGGTCTTAATGATTTGACTTACTTTTTGGGAGGTTATGCGTTATATCCCACAAAAAAAAGAATTAAATTGTAAATATGAAAAGATGAGGGGTTTTGTGCAAATAGATGTCAATTAATTCCCATTACGTGGTGCCTTCATTTTAGCAGTTTCTTTTCATTCTATTTAATATTCAGGGAAAGAAAAGGATTAGTAGTTTATTAATCAGATATTTTCACATAACTACAACTTTATTAGGGTGCATGCATGTGAACTTTCCCATGATCCCTTTTCATTCATTATCATATTAAAGAAAAAAAAAATAATCGTCATAGAATTCCTAACCCAAGGAACCATTTTGCAAATCTCGGTCAATAAAATTCTCCGCTTGTGACAAGTCTGTAACAGCCACCACCAAGTCTATATTAGGAGCTATGTTATTTATCTTTCCATCCATTCCTCATTTTCTCCAAAATAAATAAATAAATAATATAGTTCTTCTAATCAAGATCATATATATAAATCATTTGGAAGGAAAATTTAAGTCATATCCAAAATTTCTCTAAAAAAATATATAGTTCTTGTAAGATCCATTTTCCTTTGTTGTTATTTTCATCTTCTGAGTTGTGATTCATCACATGATCGCTCATCGTCATACTGCCATATAAGGTACTAGACGGAATGAACCGACGATTGCTGAGAAAAGATATATTTTGGAATAGCTTGAGTTTGGTATATGTCGTTTAGCATGACTAATAAGTCGTGCTGCGGTTACCTCCGGATCAGGATGTAACATTATGAAATTGGTCTTAATGGTTCAAATTTAATTTGAAAATTTAAATCTAAGGATTACACTCATTTAAAAGTTTGAGAATTAGAGAAAGTGATCACTCATGTTACTTAAAATTTTTGTTTGAAACATTTATTTAAATATACACATAACCAAATATTTAGTCTTTTTATATTAATCTTAAGCAAGACAACTATTTGTCTCTCCATAGTGAATACAAGTAATCAAAAAGACTAAATAATATGATGTGTAATTTCTTAGATTTAAAAGTAATCAAATGAAGAAAAGTTAAACCCTAATAATATGATGTGTAATTTCTTAGATTTAAAAGGCCTAATGTATAAATGTTTTTTGATCAAGGGTTATCCATTTTAAATGAATAAAACTTTTGAAAATCATGAATTTAGTATTTGTTTAAATATTACTCGAGGGCGAGTAAAGTTTAAGTGTGGAGGAATTTGATGTGTAGTAAAAATAGCATTATTTTATTATCATATTTAATATATTTAGTACATACAATATAATATCATTTTGGTTTTGGTTTTGGTCATTTTTATGAATTGAAAGTATGATTCTACTAAAATGCCTCAACAAGTATATCATGAATTATATATAAATATTGGACTTTTCTTTTTTTAGCATTATTTTCAAAAATAATTGAGCAAATAGCACTGTTTTGGAAAAAATAGCTAACTAGCACTACCGCCACCTGTTGTGGCGGTAGAGACCTTCTATCGCCAGCACCAATGGCGGTAGTACCTAATTTTCCAAATTTTCCGTTAACGGCCTTAAAACAAGGTAATTAGATACAAATTAGCCTTTACCGCCAGATCATCTGGCGGTAGCGGTAGTGACATTGTTGTAAAATTTTCCTGATCCAATCGGGTATCAAACCCGTTAAAAAAAAAATAACTCTACCGCCAGGCCACCTGGCGGTAGAGTTATTTTTCTTTTTTTTCTTTTTTTTTTTTTAAATTAGTGACGGTTTTTATGAACAAACCGTTACAGATTTCAAACTTTGTAACGGTTCTTACATAAAAACCGTTACTAATTTATGTAATTAGTAACGGTTTTTACGTAAGAACCGTTACAAAGAAGCTTAAATAGTCCACATTCTTTGTAACGGTTGTTACATAAAAACCGTTACTAACTGTTGTAATTAGTAACGATTTTATGAAAGAACCGTTACAAATTTAGCAACTTTGTAACGGTTCTTTCATCGAAACCGTTACTAATTACAACAGTTAGTAACGGTTTTTATGTAACAACCGTTACAAAGAATGTGGACTATTTAAGCTTCTTTGTAACTAAAAACCGTTACTAATACAACAGTTAGTAACGGTTTTATGAAAGAACCGTTACAAATATTGTGGACTATTTAATCATCTTTGTAACGGTTCTTAATATAAACCGTTACTAAATAGAACAGTTAGTAACGGTTTTTCTGTAAGAACCGTTACAAAGTTGGTTAAATAGTCCAAGATCTGTAACGGTTCGTTCATAAAAACCGTCACTAATTTAAAAAAAAAAAAAAAAAAGAAAAATATTCTACCGCCGGATGGTCTGGCGGTAGAATTATTTTTCTTTTTTTTTTTTTTTTTAACGGGTTTGATACCCGATTGGATCAGGAAAAAATTACAACAATGCCACTACCGCCAGATGGTCTGGCGGTAAAGGCTAATTTGTATCTAATTACCTTGTTTTAAGGCCGTTGACGGAAAATTTGGAAAATTAGGCACTACCGCCATTGGTGCTGGCGGTAGAAGGTCTCTACCGCCACAACATGTGGCGGTAGTGCTAGTTAGCTAATTTTTTCCAAAACAGTGCTATTTGCTGAATTATTTTCGGAAATAATGTTAAAAAAAAAAAAGTCTAAATATTGAAGATGCCTTCTTATCAATTATTTTTCATTTGAGGCCACAAATCATCAAAAATCACCCAACCAATTAGTTGACTTTTATTCCCTCATTTTCAGAAGAAAAACAAATTCAAGATTCTTGGCGGTAAGAAGGAACAGAAGAAAAAAGTGTAGGAAATGGAATATGAATAAATTATGTTGTTTTGACACAATATTGAGAATATAATTCAAACAATAAGTCATATATTTGTCACGCCCCAAAACCAAAAAACCTAGAGTTTGGGAAGGGACAACCGCCGTAGTCGCATTACATTCGCACAAGATTTAATAAAACTCCAAAATTCATTTATTATTATAAATCTCCAGCATCAACATTTTTTTAGTTCAACATAAATAAAACACGAAAAACAAGATAATTTGGAACTCGAATGTCGCCTCTCAATATCCATGCTCCCTTGGTTAAATTTGATCATTAACCGAATCAAATTTTGCTAAATATATCTCATAATTCCGAATGAATCATTAAAAGACGCAAAAAAACTCTTTTAGTATTAATAATTAAACTTGTAACCTAGCCCTCAACTTCAATCATCATTTTCTTTTAATTTAATCTTTCCACTTTTAATTCCGTAGGATCTCCGGAATCACGCATCAGAATGTCCTACCGCTGTACACATCCGAGTACCGCGTGAACCCAGATTGACTTTCATAGATTACACTAAGGGTGGTCTTAACATACGGGGTAATTTTATAACCACTCCACAGATCGACGCTAACGGGTACGACCCAGCTGATTCTTCTCTTCTTTTCTTCAATTATCTTATCTTTTAAGGTGTTCCCACCCGTCAGAAATATTAGAAAAATAGTATCATATATTTTGGGCTACATAGTCTCCAGTGATAATATTTCGATGCACTCTAAATTACGAGATTATTTAGCCTTCTATTATTCCATCATAGAAACAAATTACAGAATTATCAAAGTGGGAAATCCAAGGAAGAATAAAAGAAACCCTTACTTGAACTAAGCTACCGGACAAAACACAGCATATTGCTCTTCCTTCCTTCACTCCCTCCTTTCAAACTCGTCTTCTAAAGTCTCGTAGATCTCGTCGAAAGCTAGAATAATTAATTTGAGTAAATCATAACACATAACAAACAAAGCAACCAATACAAGCCAAGATATGCTACATGAGATGTCCTAATTACTGACTCGAGCTGGAAAGGACTTGAGATAGATAAAATAAATATTGCCAATGAAAAGTGAAAGAGGTTGTTAAAATAAGATTTAGATTGTTTTTATTTTTGGGTTCTGGATTTTTGGAAATGTTAAGGTCCCAACAAGACATAAGTTATGCACAATATTTTCTAAATATTTATCAGCATAACCATGTTCAATTAACATCTTGCATCAGTAAAGTAACTCGTAGTTGGATACTTTTAGCAGAAAGTGAGGCCAAGAGAGGACGGGGGGGAAGAAACGGCGCTCTAGAGAACAAGAGAGAAGGGTTGACTGCACATGGATTTACAAAGGGATTCGGATGGGATTAGTTGTCGCGGGGCTTATGTGGTCCAGGTTGCAAAAAGAAAAGGATTTTAGGGTTTTATTTAAGGAATTATCAGATATTTAGAAATCTCAAATTTAATGCCTGAATGAGGGAACCTAATGACAGGATTACTTTATTTGATGCAGAAAAAAATCCAACTATAGAGCACTCAGATCAGTAAACTTTCTTAAGACGAATTTCTAAATTTTTATTTTTATATGACTAATATTATCATGATGAAGTAAAATTTATTTGACTCAGTACAAAATTACTAAAATGCTCTTATTATTAATATTATTTTCACGTTTTATGACAATATTCATTTCAAAGGTCCATATCTAGAGATATGGGGATATATAATAGAATTTTCGAATAAATATATACGATCAACATAATTTAATTTTTAATTATTAGGTTTTAAGAATCTCCTTCCCTTAATAATTCAACGCATATTTTACAAATTATAAATGACGTTGGTACTAAGTTTTTTTTTTTAGGGAAGATGGTAGTAAGTTTTAAATCTAATAATAAATAGAACCAATTTAGAGCACTTTTTCGTATTTCATCTTCTCTTTTTGTTGAACCATGGACGGCACTAATTTGAATTTTATGTAATTTAGTGCAAGTTGGGCTATTAACTAAAATTTAAATATGTACGGGACTTTCTACAACTTCCAATTAAAATATAAACCATTTCATATCAAATCTTAAAACTTCCAATTTTGGAAAGATGCTTAGCTGTGGTGGGTCCCACCGCCCGACAGATTCTTAGAAAAAGATTTATTGAGATTTGAGGCAGAAATTTTCAATTTAAAAGGATTCCAGTGTCAACTTGTTTTTAAATTTTAATTAATTATGCTGCAATTTGCTTTAATCATGGACTCTGACATATTCACTTTATATTAGTTTATTTCAAGCGCATTATTTTCCAGGGTCTATGTGGTGAAATTAAAGTTGATTAATTATTTGATGGTGACCTTTTTAGGGGAAAAAGAGAATACATATCATGTCAATAAAAAAGTTTGTCAATATATAAAATACCCGAATATGTAACATCATGACATTATTAGGTACAGCATTTCTATAAAAACGACAATTTGGTGTCCACAAATCAAAATCAAAATTCTTAATATAATCCAAAATTTATGTCATCTATATTTGTATGAAATCTCTCCAAACTAGCTATTAAGAAATCATTGGTATAGTAAAAAACGGATGATGATTATTTGGATGTAACTGAGATTTCTATGATGGATGCGTGGCCACATATGTAATTAGACAAATTCAATTAATTTTCGTGTCTGGTCAACTTGCACTTGTCACTATTAATTAATTAATTTTGGTTTCTTCATTTTCTCTTTTTTCATTCGAATATAAATCCACAAAAGAAAGATTTCTTTTGGAGCATCTGCTTCCATTTCACTATCACCTCTCTTTTCCCTCAACCTTTCAATTCAAGGCCTTTACCTAGCAAATCTTCTAATCCATCATGGGTTGAACTTCAAAAAAAAAAAAAAAATTTAAGGCCTTTACAGTTATTATAAGAAATTTCATATAGATCTTGGAAAAAAAATCAATATTTGAATTATATTTAATAAAAAGAATGGAGCAATTATATTTTTTTATGAAAATGGAGATGAATCTAAGACTATATAATATATATCTCGCTAATTGAAAGGGCGGTGCGTTCGATGTAATTATCGACATGCAAATGTAATGATATAAATAGAGAAAATGACATGTGTGATGAATAAAGGCGTTCTATCTTTATATATTGTTTTGGCACATCAAGAGATATGGCCTCTCATTAAAGCTATACAAGCTTTTTTCTAGTTACTGGTTCCATCAATAAATTCATTTAAAATGACAAACAAAGACTTAATAATTACAATAGAGATATTAGATAAGATAAAATATGTTAGAGATTGAGTTTCATTGATAATTTTCATTGCAAAATGTATCATTAAAAACGACGAAATGATAATAAATTCAGCAATTATAAATTTAATGATTATTTTCATATTGGTAAACATGTTGCAACTTTCCACCTCGGAATTTTGTACCTTTGTAATGTAGCTCTGAAAAAAGGGGGAAAAGGGGATTTCTCTTTAGATATCGAACAAGAAATTCTGTTTATGACAGAATCCATAAGCCATGTTGTATGTTTTTTCTTTATTTATTTTTTCTGCCATCCTTCTGTTGTGGCCCGCCCTTTGGTATGGTTCAAAGTGCACTATTTCCTTGCCCTCCATTTTCTACATCCAAATGAAAAGGCAAACGTCTCCATTTTTTTTTCATAGTTCATGATTTTATGCATAGTTTCTTTGGCTTCATAATCATGCATAGTTATTCACTATTAATAATATTTATATATAAATTCATATAATTTATGTACTCCATTACTTTTAGGTTTTACATAATTTATGTACTTGTGAACCCTAAAGTTGAATTTTTTTTTTAATGAATTGAGAACCTAAAGTTGAAATTATATGAAAAATTATGTCATATTTATATATCATTCACACACGCACTCATGCTGACACTAAATTTCTCCAAATCTTCTATAACTCTATGAGACAATCGAATTCATTATCTATTGAATGTTCTTCTAATACAATAACTAATACATTAAAATAATATTGATAAATTTGATATGTGAATATAGTTTCACTAATTTGTTTAATAGATCTAAATTTTATTATCTCTTGATTTGTTTCACTAAATTTTATCTGAAATTATTCCTTCAACTGCATCATCTGAACTTGAAAAACTCCATTTGTATATAAAATCATGAAATTTGACTTCATTTTATTTAGACAACCACTATCAATGGAATGTTAGATTTACTAAATATGAAGCTAAATATGTTTGTCGTGATTCGAATTTCGGTCTCTCCCCAAAGTCGACGGGGTGCATTACCGTTTGAGCTAGAAATTTGACTTTTTTTTAATTATAGCCGAAAAGACTACTTAGACTTTTATTAAAAAAGTAAAAAATTATTACAAATTGGAGATTACAAATAATACATTTTAAAAGAGTTCACATACTATTCATAATCAAAAAAATAAATAAAAAGTAGTAAACTATGCCTAATTTGTTTTGGCTTTCTAAATCATCGTGCAATCAGGATTCGTGACTAATTTTGTTGGGGTAGCCGTTTCTCTGACGGATAAGAAGGGCTAGACGTCATCGGCTTGGTAGGTGACAAGTGATGGTAACATTTGGGGAAACCGTCGACCTTTTCTCTTTGGAGCTAGAAATTTGACTTAAAATCTGATAACTTAATAATTAATTTTTGTTTTACTTAAGTTATTGTCATCCTAATGTTGAACTGTAATTTATGAGTATGCCAATTTTATGTATGCATAAGCTTCAAATTTTACTATAGTATAAATACAAGAGTATAGATCTCGATAGATTATGAAAATAAAATAAGGACGAATTTTATACATGAGACAAGGGTTTCTCCATTTTCTTACTTGAAATGGAGGAAAAGTCTAATCCGAAATCCAATGATCACGAAGATAAGCCCAGGACACTCTGCCACTCCTCATCCACTCATGCATGCATTTACTCATATCCACTTATCTATCATAATATGACCTCCATCTGCTTCCAAACTCAAATGGTCCAATCAAAACCACCTAATTAATACTTCAAATAAAATGTGTGTAATATTCTAGCCTCACAGTAGCTTTTCTTTATTTTTTGAGTCAAATGTTTTATATAAGTTGTTCAAATTAGGAATATATAGTTGGGTTTTCAAACCATAATTATCACTTACTTTTTTATGTTGGGCCAGGGCAAGATCCTTCTAGCTAGCAGCTGTCATTATCAAATCATGTTGAAAGGATTAGTTTATCTTATTAATATTATTTTTATTAACAAATAATCTTCAAATCCACCACATACAACTCTATAAAAGGCCCTTGATCCTTCTTTCCATCTCCATCCTCTCACCATTTCTCTCTCAAAATTCTAAAAAATAACTCCAAATCTTCCTTAATATCTCAAAATAAAATGTATTCCTACAATACATACTTTTTCTTCTCATTTTGGAGATCTAGTTTTACTTATTGAGGGCTCGACATTTGGACCGAGGAGTATTGTGCAGCCAAGGATGACTTGCCGATGCTTCAAAAGAGTTTCTTGTTTGAGAATTGAATTCAGATTTCGAATTTGAATTGAAATTCTTTGGAGGGATATTTGGCAAGTTGCCCTTGGCTACATCTTGCTTCTTGTTTCCTTATGTCAAGCCCATGGTGATATATCAAAAGACAAATGATGAGTTCATTAAGGTTTTACTCAAATCTCGAAATACTTTCTTTTATTCATATCCTTCTATTTTTTTCAAAGGAACATATATACATTCATATCATCAATAGAGAATGTTTAATAGGTTATATATATTTGATTCTCCATTTCAGATTGTCGCATTTCTTTTAAACTAAAATATGCGCCGCATTGTTTGATTTAATTATGTTTGTATGTTACTATTTTATTGATTAGTACATATTTTGAATTTTATATAATTGCCGACATATGATACCAGGCAATGCGTCACGATCATACATTATTAGTTATTACATGTGTTTCCATTTCAATACATTATGATCTACACACAAGTCCAGGGCCGGCTCAACAATATTAGGGGCTCTAGGCAAAAAAAATATAAGAGGCCATTTTTTACTTTATACAGTATTTAAAAGGGAGCTAATATTTTTAGCACCTGATAGAATGATAGAAGATGCCAGTTTGGGTCCTCATGAAGTACAGTCCTTACAAAATTTCAGAATTACTTAAGTAAAAATTGTCATATGTATTAACATAAATCCTGATATTTCAACATTTAGTTTCATAATAAAATAAAAATAAAATTATTTTATAACTCAAAAGTAAATAAAACTTAAGAATGTTGTGTCGTTTAAAACCAATGAAGTTTGGCAATTAGTTTCAGATTTGTGGTTTAGCTGTTTAGAGTTGTTGATAATGTTAGGACTTAGGAGAAGATTGATTTAGTGAATAATATATATATATATATATATATATATATATATATATATATATATATATATATATATATATATATATATATATATATCATTGTAGCACGCCGAATTACGACGAACAATATATATTCTTTTTTTCACTTTTCAATATAAATCTATATATTATTTTTACTATTTTATATATTATTTTTACTATAAATTCATTCATATTTTCTTTCAATTTTTAGATTTGTTCAACTTCTTACAAATTTTGATTTTCTTTTCTACAGTCGATCGGACCAGATGTGTATCCCGAGAAGGATATCGAGGAAGTGAAGGATATGGTTGTCGATTTCATATCCGAAAAGATTTGATTTTGGTTTGAATAATATTTGTATGAATAATTTTTTATGAACAATATATATAGTGATGATATATTTCAGTGGATTTATTTGTATGCATGCTTGTTTTATAAACATTTTGGCTAGCAATGTGGGCTAGTCACAGAAAATCGGCTGTTATTAAAAAAATTAAATATGATTAGTAACGGTTATTAACAGAAAACCGATACTAAGTGCATAAAAAATAATTTTAACAGGTTTCACACGATCGAACATAGATTAACAAATGCCAAGAACATCAATTATTCAGATACATTTTAGTATGAGATATAAACATGCCATAAGAAATCTGAGCAATGGAATAGATATAATCATTCTATTTAATCTAAGTGTTGAAATAATTGAGATGATGTTGATTTTTGAGAATTCTCAAGAGGAGTTGCAAAATAAAGAGGTGGGATAAATTCCATATTTAAAAAAAATGATTCAGGCTGACAATTAGTCCATGTACTTTAATAGGATGTTGATTTTTAAAATTATTTTTTATTCACTTAGTATCGGCTTTCTGTTAATAATCGTTACTAATCATATTTAATTTTTTTAATAACAGCCGATTTTCTGTGACTAACCCACATTGCTAGCCAAAATGTTTATAAAACAAGCATGCATACAAATAAATCCACTGAAATATATCACCACTATATATATTGTTCATAAAAAATTATTCATACAAATATTATTCAAACCAAAATCAAATCTTTTCGGATATGAAATCGACAACCATATCCTTCACTTCCTCGATATCCTTCTCGGGATACACATCTGGTCCGATCGACTGTAGAACAGAAAATCAAAATTTGTAAGAAGTTGAACAAATCTAAAAATTGAAAGAAAATATAAATGAATTTGTAAATTTTTTGTTCATACCTTTGGAAGAGTAGAGCCTTGTTGGCCGTAATTTGTAATTATGTCATACATCATCCTCATGACATAATACCCGCATTCGCGTCCCCCTGGTTATTGTGGGCACTACAATTTAAAAATAAAACAAATTATTAGTTACCCCTAAACCCTAAACCCATAATTCACGGAATTAAAAATTAAAATGCCAAATAAGGAAAATACCTGAATCCTTAAATATTTTAAATTCTTCTGGCCCTTCATGTTCTTTTCCAGACGAAAACGTCGTGTCGCTCTGGAACACAATTAAATTAAGTCAGTAAATAGTGTTACTTAGTATATATTTAGGTGTTGTCATATTTTAAATTACTTACATGTTTAATGCATTCTGAATAAGCAACCCCGATACGTTTTGATTTGTCGGGTTCACGATGTAAACAACGAACTTCGACATTTGTAGAACAAGAAGAATCCAATGGTTCCTACAAATCATATTAAATTTTAAAGTTAGGTAAATTCGGAAAAAATTAATACAATATTTATTCGTAAAATAATATTCTAACTGTGAAATATAAGGCAGAAAGATGAAACTATCGAGATTCATTCTTGCGTAATTTCTCGCATGTTGTCCTTGCTTTTTTTCCCGATCCCTCCATTTGCAAACCCTAAAATTCACTCAAGCATTTCAACAAACACTTTATGTGCAAACCTAAAAACCATAAAGAAAAGCAAAATAAAGAAGATAATAACCTGTTGAGAGAAGTGATGCTCGCAGAAGAGAAGAACTCAACGGAGAAGCTCGATGGGAGAAGCTCGACGGAGTCGATGGAGAAGAGGAGAGAAAATGGTTCAGCGAAACAAGAAGAGAAAGGAATTAAGCTCTCTGTTGTTTGAGTGGGCGGGGAAATGAAACAGCTGGTAATTAGAGAAAAAATTTCAAAACTAAGGAACTTAGTAACGGTTTTTTGAAACAAAATCGATACTAAATATTCAATCTGTATCGGTTTTTATGAAAGAACCGATACTAATGTTTGAGCTGGCGGGAAAATCAAAGAACCCACTTAGTAACGGTTTTCAACAAACAACCGATAGTAATTTCAACTCTGTATCGGTTGTTTCCAAAGAGCCGATACTAAATGCATATCAAAAATATGCAATAAAATAAAAAAAAAATACACATCTAAATAAATAAAAAATTGCACACTTAAAAAAATATATATATAAAAAAAATAAAATTGCAAATAAAATTACATATGAAATTACATATTTAATTAAAACATAACTATTGAGTCTTGTTGGATTTTGATGGTTGTACCCACACACACACCTTCTTCATGATCTGGACGCAAATAAGATATCTGCACTTAGTAATGATTTTCAAGAAAGAACCGATACTAAATTTAACATATGTATCGGTTGTTTTCAAAGAACCGATACTAAAGGGGTCCTTATTTCTGTAATCAAAATATGCATGATCTGAATAAAACAATTTACAGATTTCAATTAAAAAAATTTACACAACTAAATAAAAAAATAAAATTGCACACTTAAAAAAAATATATATATAAAAAAAATTACAAATAAAATTACATATGAAATTACATATTTAATTAAAACATAACTATTTAGTCTTGTTGGATTTTGACGGTTGTACCCACACACCTTCTTCATGATCTGAACGCAAATAAGATATATGCGTATTATGTTCATCTTGCAAGGGTTCTATTCCGGTGGAAAATGGAGGTATTTCGTCGAAATGATCGTATTCTCCTTCGTCCACGACATCCCCAATACAAACAATTCGTCTTTTACCCGAAAGAACAACATGCCATTTTTTATCGGCCGGGTCGACAACATAAAAAATCTGTTTTGCTTGTTTTGCCAATATAAAAGGGTCGTGTTGATAACCCGGTTGAAGTCGACAGATACAAACCCTTCTTTGTCTTTTCTGACTCCACGGCGATTATCGATCCATTTACACAGAAATAGGGGTATCCGAAATTTGAAATAATCTAGTTCTCATATCTCCTCAATCCAACCGTAATACGACATTGATGTATCTTTAGCACCTGATAAAGCTACTAATGTCACTCCACTATTTTGCATTGTGCTTTTACGATCTCGTTGCTTGGTATACCAAATAAACCCATTCATGTCGTAACCTTGAAAGGTGGACATTGTTGCTCCGGGACCGTTAGACAACCATTTAACAGATTCGTCAATATTTTCTGATCTCTGAGACTATACTTTGTATGCGAACCATTTTACAAAATTAATATTATGCTCGTTGGTTATCCATATTTCATCCTTAGAAGGATTATGTTGTCGTAACTCGTCAATGTGCTCATCCACGTATGGAGACACAATAGCAAGGTGTTGCAGAACTTTAAGATGAGCTTTGTTTCGTAATTCGAGGCCCACTTTAACAAGTTTGAATCCAATTGTACCGGTACCGTGGAGTCTACCCTCGTGTCGAGACATGGGAAGACCAATAGGTTCGACCCCGTCTAGATAATCAGTGTAGAACTCGATTACCTCTTCTGCACCCTTCAGGACGACAATGGCTTCGGACAAGTCCTTTTAATTGACTCATCGCTCTCTCAAACGGTTACATGTATCGCAAGAACATTGGCCCACACATTTTTATCTCCCTGACCAAATGAACGGTTAAATGCACCATGATATCAAAAAATGAGGGCGGAAAATGCATCTCCAGCTCACAGAGGGTCAACACGATATCAGCTTGTAATTTGTTTAATGTACCGGGATCGATCACTTTGGAGCAAATCGAGTTGAAGAAAAAACACAATTTGGTGATGGAGTGTCTGACATTTTGGGGAAGAATTCCTCAAATTGCAACAGGGAGAAGCTGGGTTAAAAGAACGTGGCAATCATGTGACTTCATACCAATCAATTTCAATTCTTTAATCGATACATTTATGGAGATATTCGATGAATAACCAGATGGAACCTTTATGGATTTCAAGCACTCCAACAAACTGATTTTTTCTTGTTTTGATAAAGTAAAATATACTGGAGGTAGGAAAATTCGCTTTCCTCCATCCTGAGGTGCTAGTCCAGGCCGAATCCCCATTATAACCATATCTTGTCTAGCTTTGACGCCGTCTTTTGTTTTTCCTTGAATATTCAACAAAGTCTCAACCAGACTTTCACAAATATTCTTAATTATGTGCATCCCATCCAAGCAATGCCGAATTTCCAAATTAGACCGTAAGGAAGATTCCAAAATATAGATCTTTTCTTCCATAGGCCGTCTGGGATTTTGTCAGATTTCTTTCCAAATTGAACATTTACATTCTTTATTTTTTCATAAACTTCTTTCCCGGTTAATGCCATTGACGCATTCCCGAGTTCAACAGTTGCCGTCGAATTCCTCTTTCTTCCGTTGATAGGGGTGGTTCCGGCGAAGAAACCTACGATGTCCCATATACACGTTTTTCTTACAGTTAGGGAACCGTATAGAACACGTTTCTTCCGCGCAAATAGGACATGCTTTGGCTCCTTTATTCCTGAAACCCCGACAAGTTACTGTATGCGGGAAAATCATTAACCGTGCACAAAATCATGACACGGAGGGTAAAAAATTCTTTCTTCCATGCATCAAATACACACACTCCGTCCCTCCACAGTTTATCAAGTTCCTCAAACAATGGAGCCAAAAACACATCTATATCATTACCCGGCTGTTTAGGACCCGAAATTAGCAAATGCATCATTAAATATCGTCGTTTCATGCACAACAATGGAGGGAGATTGTAAACACATAGTAAAAGTGGCCACGTACTGTGACGACTAATCATATTGCCGTAAGGATTCATCCCATCCGTACATAGCCCTAACCTCAAATTTCTAGCATCACCGCCGAAATCGTTGAATAACCTGTCAATGTTCCTCCATTCGGGAGAATCAGCAGGGTGTCTGAGCATTCCGTCGTCTTTACGGCAATCGTAATGCCACCGTAACAATTTAGCGTCTTTGGGATTTGCGAAAAGACGTTGAAACCTAGGTATTATTGGCAAATACCAAAACACCTTCGCTGCGGATTTTTTTCGATCATCACTCTCATCATCCTTCTTATTGTACCGCGAAGCGTTACACTTCGAGCATTTATCCAAATTATGGAACACTCCTCGGTATAATATGCAATCATTTGGACATGCATTGATTTTCTCTACGGACATACTCAAAGGACACTACAACTTTTTCGCCCGATAGGTTGAATCCGGCAACTTATTGTTTTCGGGGAGCATTTCTCTTAACAGTTTGAGTAAAGATGTGAAACTTTTATCGCTCCATCCATTTTTGGCTTTTAAGTTGTATAGTTTAAAAACAGCTGACAATTTCGTAAATTTCGTACAACCGGGAAATAACGGTATGTTAGATTCATTACAGAAATTACACTGTGGAATATCTAAATTTTCTTCATTCTCATCCCCAATTGATCATCTTGTACGAATGTGTCCCGATCTAAATTTTCTATATTTTCAGTTTCTATAAATTCACCCAAACCGGGTACATCAAATACAATCGTGCTTGTCCCAACATTATCGCCCTCTCCATGCCATTTCCAATGGGTGTATCGCTCCTTAAATCCACGACGAATTGAATGATCTCTAACTTCTTCGATATTTCACAATCTTCGCAAGTTCTGACAATCTCGACAAGGACAAAGAAGTGTCCGTACATCTCTCAGCCTCATATCTTTCATGGCACATTCCACAAATTCATCAATGCCTCTCAAATATTCAATTGTGTCTCGCTTGATCCCATACATCCAACTGCTACAATCCATCTGAAGAAAACTAAATTATATAGACCTAATTAATGCGATCAGATTTACTATAAGGCTATGGGCCGGTCAACAATCCTAACCCACTCTCTGAATACTTTGTCTCATTAGCACACATATGTTAACTGCAATATGATATTTGAGAAAAATCCGGAAGCACTTCCCCTAAGCTCACCGAGTACGCCAACGCACATTTCAATGTGTGTACGTACCCGTGGAAGCAATAGGAGAAATACTACCGAATTCTTCTCAAACACCACATTGCAGTTAACGTATGTGTGCTAATCCTAAATGAGACAAAATATTCAAAGAGCAATCCCAAAAACGGGGACTATTCGAGATTAATCCCTATTGGATTAATCTCGAACGGGTTGGATTAATCTCAAACGGGTACCGAGACCAAAATTATTTTAAGCAGAGGTTGGAGAATATAATATTACCTTAGAAAAGAGAGAGGAGGAGGAGAGGGCGAGCAGCGCTGGTTGGAGAGAAGAAAATAACAGAGAGAACTTCCTTTCTCTTCTATTTCGTTGGTTGGAGGAAAAGAGAGGCGGCCAATGAATTCGTTGGAAGTAACCCTAAGATAGTAGCATCGGTTTTTAAAACAAAACTGTTACCAAAGCTGAACAGGACATTCTGCATCTGCATCGGTTTTTACAAAAAAACCGTTACCAAAGGCGCACGCCACATTCTGCATCGGTTCCTTCACGGAACCGTTACAGATTTGCATCGGTTCTATGGAGGAAGCGTTACAAATCTGCATCGGTTCCTTGGAGGAACAGACACTAACACTATACGCAACGGTTTCTCCAATGAACCGTTACAGAGTTTGCATCGGTTCTTTGAAGAAACTGTTATAGAATACCCCTGCCAACTTTTTAATCTTTTCTTGTCTCACTTAGCATCGGTTTCTGAGTTACAGCCGATATGAAAAGTTTAGAAATTAATTTCGAAACTGCCATTGGCCTCTTTAAGTAACGGTTCTCTTATAAACCGTTATTAAAGTGGCGTTACTAAAAATCTTTTTTGTAGTAGTGATTTCTAGCAAAAAGTTGAAAAAGGAAAACCAAGGGACTCGTACACATTGACATCATTTTGTTTTTATGTTTTTTATTTTTCACAAACAGAAAATAGTTTTTTTTTTCAAAATTTGAACTCCATATATTCAACATGATAAGGGATTTTTAGTAAATTCATAATACATAAAAACATAAATTATTCTGACATGCATTGAACCAAAAATATAGTTATCTCATCACCGATCTTCTGAACTTTGAACAATCTCACAATTCGTAAAATAACTTTTTTATCTTTGAGATGCAATAATTGAGGGGTTTTTTTTTTCATTTTAGTTTTTCCAATTTGCACTAAATATTTTGTACTATTTGCCTAAGAAAGTTTGTCCTTTGTACTTAGATTTTGCATAACAGTAGCCAGTCAATGTGACTACATCTCTGATGAAAAAGTTATGAGACAACATTTTTTGGAAAAGTCTAATATCAACTTTTATCATCTTTTTGAGAGTTTGCGCATTACCTCCCCCACTGTTCCTTTCTGAAAAGATATATACCGATGAATAGACATTTTTTATAGCATCCGTAGTAAAAAAAATGAACTAATTAGTTCCCATATAGAAATAATTGGATATCTAGTACTACCGCCAAGCCCTCTGATGGTAGTGGCTTTTTTTCCTGATGGTAGTAAGAATTTTGCGGGAAAATCAGAAAAAAAAAGACACTTCCGCCAGAGGGTTTGGCGGTAGTGACCTACTACCGCCAACAAGTCTGGCGGTAGTGTTAGATACCCAATTATTTTTGTATGAGTGCTAGTTAGTTAATTTTTTTTGCTACAGAATTTATTTTAAAAAAAAAAGTCCTGATGAATATACTGGAATTTTTGTACCAGACATATTTACTCATTGAGTGGATGTTTTCATGATATTGAACAAATTTTGGTGGCATGCAGAAGTTCGGAATTAATGATAACTTGATGTAAATAAAAATATATGATATTTATTCTTGTTTAAATTGCATTAATGCAAAATCTATGAATAATTAGTTCTCTAATGATAATTGTTTTTCATATGAACATTAATATAGTAAAATGTGTAACTAACAATACATGATGATTTTCCTCCAAGTGTTGTAACTGAAGGAAAAACAAATTAATGATGATTAGTATATATACTAAATTTTGAAACCGTGATATATTCCGGTGCAAGAACTAAGAAGTAAATAAGAAATATGGCTACTTTGTATTATAAGAAACCTATGAAATAAACACTATAATCAATTAATCATCAAGCAACCCTGAAGCTTCAATTAAAATGGAAAAATCATATGGTTAGCATAAGATAAAAAAAAATTCAGTTTATTCTAAAGGGATCATCGCAGGCCTAGGCCCTTATATATATAATAGTGCGCTGCATAAATTTTAAATTGGACACATTAGGCCCATCGTAGCCATTTATTTTCCAAATATCTTTTTAGTTTTTAATCTTATTGTAATTCATTATAATGATGTGTTTCCCATTAGGCCCATTATAGCCTTTTATTTTCCATATGGTATATTTTATATTTTTCATTAAAATGAGGCCTTGCCTATTGCGTATATGAAGCTTTGTTGATATCACATGAAGAGGAAATTAGATCCAAGTTTTTCACAATTCAAAAAAAAGTTTTTCAATGAAAAAGATAGTAAAGTGAGGAGTAGTTATTAAATTAGGGATTCATTATAGTTTATGGAATTATAACTGAAATATTCTTTCTCCAAGAAAGGGTTTGTAATGGAATCACACCTGGCCACATGGCTGAAATAATGAAAACCAAAATTGATTTGTCATGGCTCATGATTCCTTGTGATGGGCCTACGTGGGCCCTTTAGTTAATTGGGCCACTGTGTTTACAAACTCAAATCATTCAATTATGTGACATGTATAGCGAGTTGATACAACACGCAACTATTGTGAGACTTAATATATTTTACGAGGGTGGAGATCTTTTTTAGGGTTAAGGTTGCTCGAATCGCGCACGCAAGAGAGAGCTGTCAGTCTTGGAGAAGAAACATAAGACGAAGAGAGAAGGCGTAGAGACAGAAGGGAAGTCACGAAGAGGAAGAAGGAGAAGAATATTATCTTTGTTTTGCTCAGTAATTAGCAGGGACGGAAATATCAGAGAGGAGGAAAACAAAACTAAAACACTGTGGTAAAATTTTAGCTCTTGAATTTTCATCTAATGGTTAAAATTAAAGAGTCATGGTGTCTCACTGAGATTAAGGAAAAATATTAAACTTTATAACATATTATTAATGTCATATATTAAATATTCCAGTAAATAATTAAAATTGATATATACATACAAAGACAGTAGTTCATAATAAAATATCATATATAAATAAAAATATAATTCTTTTAGATATAGAAACTCGAAAGTAGAGCTCTATCCTTAAAGCCATACATCTACAAACTTGATTATATTTTTTTTCTCCTTTGATTTTGATATTTTATATATAATTAGATTCAAAGAGAAGAGCATGACAATGTTAGTGACAAATCTAGAGTTTTTTTTATTATTATATTTTTAGATTTCTTTTTATATATTTATCTTTTGGGAGTTGATATTGCACATCATTATTGTATTGACCATATAGCGACGGTATATAAAAACTGAAAGCAGTATATACAAACATATGGATTGAAAACAAACAGTATATAAAAATTCATTCTATAAAACAATATATATTAAAAAAAATGAAAACAGTATATACAAACATATGGATTGAAAACAAACAGTATATAAAAATTCATTATATAAAACAGTATATATTAAAAAAAAATGAAAACAGTATATATAACCATATAAACTGAAAATAAGCAGTATATAAAAATTCATTCGGTAAACAATATATATTTAAAAAAATGAAAACAATATATAGTATATATAGGAACGTGAGAAAATAATATATAATTTCAGTCCGTCGCTATAATACCCCTGACGTGATTTTCAATTTCCCTCATCTTTTTAGGTTTTCCTCATTTTTTTATATTAATATTTCTGTTTCTCTTTTTCTTTTTGGGAACTATCTTTTGTTTCTGATTCCTCTTTTAGTAAATATTTTATTCATTTTCTTTTTAATTGATGATAATATAGAACTTTTCAGCCTACCTCTTTTCTTAACAAAAAGTATAAAGCTGTAGAAGTTGCATCCTGTTTATTCACTGCACGGAACACATATCATTACAAGACACGTAATTTTAACTCTAAGCAAGTACACACTGAAGTAAGTAATGTGGCATCAATATTGTACTGATCTTTGAACAAATCAACGAGTTACCTCTTGGGAATTTGAGCCAACATTATTTATGTGGTACAAGATCCTAAGTTTCACTAGTCACTACTCACCTACTATGTATGTTTAAAATTATTTCCACAATTAATATTAATAATCTTCACAAGTTAATGTTCCATATTAGTTCCACTTCCACATTCAAGAGGCTACCACTTCAACAAAGAAAAAAAACACTATTTTCACCTGAAAATGACTACTTTATATCTTCTTTTCATTTGAGAGATGGCACATGGCAGTTGAGCTTTTTCATTATCCCATATTAATATACTAGTCATATGAATATGAATGTCACTTCCACAAATAGTGATAAGTACTATTCTTCATCTCTCTCTGTCATGGCGAACCTACATTTACATCGTTTTAACCAAGGTTTCTACTAAGGTAAAGATGAATATTAATTCATTTGGTATTATTTGTACATCAGAAATAAATATGTATATTTTTGTCCATTTCTGTTTGGTTGGAGACCACTTTCCATATCTTTTTGGTGTTTTTGATTGTGACCTTGCGCTTGAAACTGAAGAAATATTTAGGCATTTTGTGACGAAGAAAAAGCGTTGTTTTATCTTTCTTCTCTCATCTTTCTCTTTCAGATTTTGACTGAGTGCTAACACTACATGGATGTTTGATAAATTGGAGGAGAAATTGATGGCTTTCTGTGAAGTGAAGAAAGAAATTTTGGAATTTACTTGAAGGTACATTTATCTCTTTTGTAGTTGCTTTAATTCTTCACTTTGTGCTCTATTTCTATGCATGAATTTTCTTGTCTATGTTAAATAATTTTGTAAAGTAGAAAATCATTTTTTTCCTGTTTGTTTAATCAATGCATAGTTCTCAAGGGTTTAATGTTGAGCCAATCAAATCTTTCTTATTTTAATTCCACTGAGCTAACCATTTTCTTTTTCAACTTATTTCAGAGTCTTCATTCAAAGGAGGCTGATGTAATTTTGAGAAGAAAATGGAGGTCAATTTTGAAAATTTGAAATCAAACAACTCGATTCAAAACTTACCACGAACTCTAATTTCTCTAATTGGGTTTAATGAAAAATTGACGCCCAATTGGATCCAATCCGTTTCAAATATAATCAATGAATTGCAATCAGATCAAAAGGCTGGAAAAAACTCATTTTTGAAAGGAGAAATTGAAGAGAAAATGGAGGGTTTTAGTGGTGATAATGGAGAAACAGAGGCCTCTGTTTCACATATGCAAGGTTAAAATCTCTTCTAAGTTCATATTTTAATCATTTTTCAGTAAATTTGTATTGAGCTTTTAATTTATATCTTCTTTTTTGTTTGTTTTGTTGGTAGATGAGCTTTCTGTTCTAAATGCACAGTTAAACAAGTTGACAGTACAAAGGAGAGAAGCATTAAATGAGTTTTTAGATTTGAAAGGTAGAAATTCTATATTAAATAGGTAATTTTATTTTATTTATTTATTGTAGATTTTCCAAATTGTAACTTTTATTTTTTAACTTGTACTGCAGGAAATATTAGGGTATTTTGCCGCATAAGACCTTTTCTCTCTGATGACAATTTTGGATTTCATAGATCCATTTTTAATCTAGATTCTCAAAATTTATTCTTGAAAGTTGCTGAAACTAAGAGCAAAAAGTATAATTTTGACAAGGTTTTCCTATCGAGCTCAACTCAAGGTAGAGTATTTAAAATAATAATTATGCATAATTATTTGTAACATTTAGTTCGCCAAATTTCATTAATTTTTGTTTTCAAATTTCAATTTTTCAGAGGATGTATTTTGTGAAATTGAACCAGTGCTAAAATCTGCAATTGATGGATATAATATTTGCATATTTGCATACGGTCAAACCGGGACGGGTAAAACTTATACAATGGTAAACTCTATGTTTCATACTATACGCATGAAAATTAATATATTAATATTATTTTAACCCAAATATATTTTGCATGTATATTATTTGGCAGGAAGGAAGAAGAGAAAATCCAGGAGTCGTGCCGCGCGGAATTAAATCAATGTTTAAACAAGCAAATGAAAGAAATAATAAATTTATATTCAATTTTAGCATGCTTGAAATATACATGGGCAACTTAAGGGACTTGTTAGCTCCAAACACCAAGAAATCAATATTTCACAAATCACCCCCGTAAGAAAAAATATTACAATCAATTCCTTTTACGATACTAATAATGTTTTAATTATCATTAATTTTATTTGTGTTGATAGACTAATAATAAAGTCAGATCCTGAAGGAGGCATAGAGATAGAAAATTTAATCTCGATAAGAGTTGACAATTTTGACCAAGTCAACAAATTATACGAACTTGGCACTCGATTTAGGTCAACTGCCTCTACTATGGCCAACTCCACTTCAAGCAGATCTCACTGGTAAATTAAAACAACAAAAAGCAAATTTACACAAACTAATTTGTTTAGAAAATAAACTATTTGAATGTAATGTAGTTTGATAAGAATAGTGATGACTTGTTTGGGTTCAAAAGATAGAAGAAGAGAGAGGAATAAAATTTGGATGATAGATTTAGGAGGAAGCGAGAGATTATTAAAAACACAAGCGACTGGTAAAAGATTAGAAGAAGGAAAAGCGATAAATCTTTCCCTTTCTGCCCTTGCTGATGTCATCGATGCTTTACAAACTAAAAAGCCTCACATTCCCTTCAGGTAAAAAAATAAAATAAAAATCAAAGATATGATTTCATACGTTTTTTTCTTTTTATTTATTATAAGCAGCGGAGCCTAATTGTTCTTTGTATTTGTAGAAATAGCAAATTGACACAAGTTTTGAGCGATTCCTTAGGTAAAATGGTTTAAGTATTTGTTTCATTTCATTAATATTACAAACAATCACTAGGTTAAAAGTATGAGTGATTCATTAATGTAGGGAATGATTCAAAAACTTTGATGATGGTACATGTTAGTCCAAATGAAGATGATTTATGTGAAACAATTTGCACCTTAAATTTCGCAACAAGAGTTAGAAGTATTCCGCCGCAAAATCAAGAATCAATTGTATTTTTTTTTTCATTCAACATTTTAATTTGTTTAACACGTGCATGGAAAAAATTGTGATTTTTTTTATTATTATGATAGGAAATGAGAGAAAAGAAAGAACAACTAATGTCCGAGTTAGAGACCGAGATGAAAAAGCTAGAACTTGAATGCCAAGAAATTCAAACCAAAATACGAACCCTAAATGAGAAAATCCAACAAATAAACGGAATCCAAATTAGTGACACCGATTCAAATTTCTCGTTCCCCTACAATGAAGAAATTGGAAATCCACACAATTCTACCAAAACCTTGTCTAAAGTACCGAGTTTTATGAAACCTACTGTTTCCAGTCGAAGAAAAACAGGATTAAACCAACAAATTTGTCTAAATAATAGAAGAAAATGCAAACCACCGATACCAAAAAAGATGAAAACCGTATCTGTTTATGAAGAGTCTTTAATTTCTCCAATAAACGATTTTACTTTTAATTCAGAATACGGTTCGGAGTGTAGTAGTGTCGCCATATCAGAATATGAGGTAAAAAATGTAATTTTTCATGAAGAAGATAAATCACCAAGCAATGAATTTATTGAAGAAAAGGAAATTAATAACTGGTTACATGTACAAATGGCTAAGAAGACTAGTGGTTATAATCAATGGAATAAGAGAGTAATGGCTTTTCCTATTGAAAGATGGAATATTGAGGAAGGAAAAGAGAATATTGAGGAAGTTGCTGAGATATGTGGTGAAAACGATGATATAAAATTTGGAGAGGAATTTGATGAACAAAGTGATTTCATACCATCTAAGAGAAATGGAATATTATTTGAAGAAAATGAGAAATTATCTTGCATAATAAATCATGAAATATCCAACACTGAAATAAAACCAATTCTTGTTGAATCGATCGTAGAGGCCGGGAAATATAATGTGGAAGAACATAAAATAGGTAATATCATATGCTATAATATTTATGATTCTATTTACTTCGACATGGATAATCTATTATCATATAATTATTATTTTTCTCTGATTTTTCTTTTAATATTATTAGGTAAAAACAAGATTTTACAGATTTTGGAGACAATACGGGGATGTGCTATTCTAGGATTGGGAATTCAAACTCTCGCATTAGAGCAAGAATTCTTTGATGGCTTGATTTTTTAAATAAATATTGATATTTTATGTATATAAGAATACACTTCTTTATTCTTTTTCCATTTTATTTTTAGCATATACAAGTTGGAATTCCGTCCCAGTTAATACAACAAATAAATAAATAAATTACAAAACAATCTCTTGTGAAAAAATATTTCACCAAACAATCATCACCCTTTTTCAAAAATTAAGCTTCCTATCACAAAAATTAGCTTTATAACCAACCGCTCTTAAATGCTTATTAATATATAAAATAACTTTATTAATCTCATTTAAACAAGGATGAGACCCATCTCTTGAAGGAAATTCATGAACCTCACCATTTATTTCAATTGAACTCAAACCGGTAAATTTCACAACTCCTTTTTCTCTCATGACATTTCTCAATTTTCTAACTTCATCCATTTATTTTCCGACGCGTAAATTTACATAAAACAACATATTTACCGCTATTTTCAGGCTCCAATTCAATTAAATTCATTAATGCAATTTCCCCAATTCTAATATTATTTTAAGTCCGAGCAGATGATAAAATAGACCCCCCCAAATTTCTCTATTTGATTCAAACGGCATTTCTTTAATTAAATTAATCGCATTATTAAATAAACCGGCTCGACTTAATAAATCAATAATGCACCCATAATGTTCAATTTTTGGTTTAATTTTGTAATAATTTTTCATACGATCAAAATAAAATTGACCCAATTCAGTCAAACCATTGTGACAAGCTGATAATAAAGCCAAAAATGTGACCTCATTTGGTTTTATATTTTCCTTTTCCATTTTATTGAAAAATAAATCCGCTTCATGACATAAACCGTGAAATGCTAAACCTGAAATAATTAGTAGTCCATGAAACAATATTTCTTTCAGACATTCATCAAACACTTCACGTGCTTTGCAAATATTACCACATTTTGCATACATATCTATCAAAGCGTTCATTAAAGAAACACTTTTAGTGTACAAATTATTCTTTTTTATGTAATCATAAATCCAATTTTCCAATGTAACTGACCCAAATCAGCACAAGCAGTCAGCACAGAAATCAAGGCGATTTGATCTGGTTTTATTCCATCTTCAAATTGCATTTTTTGAAATAAAGAAATCGCTTCTTCAGATTTCTTCAATTGAGCACAACCACTAATCAAAGTGGTCCATGAAACGAGATTTCTTTCAGGCTTTTGATCAAACAGTTTACGTGCATTATCTAAACCTCTGTTTTTAATACATCCATTCAACATAACATTAAACAAAAGCAATATCTTTGTTCGATATTTCATCGAACAGATTGCGTGCATTAATTATTTCTCCACAAATACTGTAGATGTTTATTAATCCGGTCAATAAAATCCAATTTTGAAAACTTGGCCATGAATCAATTGACCCAATTCAATCATTCCCAAATTAACAACAGCTTTAAAGCACAAACGAAAAGGAAAACATATCAGGCCGTAAATTTACATCTTGAATTCTGTCGAAAAGAAACATCGCCTCTTTTGGTGACCCATTTTCAACCAAACTTCTTATCATCGTATTATACAAATGAATACTCAAATCCTCTTTATATTTAAGAACTAAGCACGCATATTGCGTAAAACACAAACGAGAGCAATTCTGAAAGAACTTACTTAGAAGAAGATCATTTTTGTCAAAACCCCTGGAGACCATGAATCCATGGATTTGCGTTACATGGTTAAAATTGGCACACTTATTCAGTAGAGAAAGCAGAGGCGTGACAGATTGAGAAGGAAGAGCGAGGCTCTTCAAAAGAGCATTTCTCTCCTCGTAAAATAAAACAGAGCAAATTGGGAATTTATGCGAGGCACCAAAAAGTGGGAATTACTTTCCCAGTTTGACAAAAATCCGGCAATACCAAGTGGCAACGTTAAAAAAACTCGTGTGGCAAAAAATTATTATGTCATTTTCCGAAACTCATTCTCTCAACGTATCGACTTACGACTATCACAAACTGTCAACGACCAACTAACATTATTATTTAGGCAACCGCTCACACCAACTACTTAATCGCAACTAACATAGCTACTTCAATTGTTAACCACATGAGAACAAATGCAAAGTGATAACAACGACATTACCCGAAGATGGAACTTTGACGGCACATTCACAACTAGCTCGACATAACAACATTTTAGAAAATAAAAACAACGCCAAAGTTATACTGAATTGTTGTGCTATGTGTAATGAGATCTCGAAACAGTCGTTAGTCATGCACTTAGCATACGAATGTCCAACGATTTGACGAAAACACATCTGAAGACAACAAATTCTTCATACCGGACATAACAAAAACTATTAAATTAGCCAGTAAATCGAAGCTAATCAAGCTTCTTCTTATTTCTAACATTTGCAATTGGACTAAAATATTGCAACTGGGTCTTCCAAAATAATACACAAACTAAACAATTTTATCTTATTGCGATCACTTAAAGAGTTCCAAAAGCGGCAGTACCAAAACACAAGGTATGAACAACGTTAAATCAATCGGCCAAAGAACCTCAGGAAAATGCGCCACTTGTGACGAACAAGAGTTCTCATGCTATCTATTTAATTTTCTTATCTTCTCTTTTTTCCTAGTATTTAAAAAACTTTATTTTTATTCAATCATTAATTGTAATTATAATGCTACTGCTATACAATATAATTAATGAAATTTGCGTGTAGGACAAAAGCCACCGTATTATCTTAAAAAAAGAAGGCAAAAATCAGGAAACAAGATTTCAGTTATTAAAGGGAATATGATTCCTGACTTTTATTCTGTCTTGCGGCGGTAGTTACTTTTTCACCAGGGCACACGAGCGTAGGCAAAAAGGGTAAAAAGTAAAAAAGAAAAAAAAAAAAAAAAAAAAAAAACGTGTGTCAAATAAAAATAAAAATAAAATTTACCGGCATCTTTCTTTCCCGCGCGAGAAAATCGCCCGGCTGTTAAATTAAAAAAAGTTACCGCGCGGGACCTAACAGTAATTATCCCATTATTTTGTCCCTCTTGGAAAAATAATAATAAGTTGGTTTCCTTTTCATCCATTCCATTCAGAGTCAACTCTTTCTTTTCCAAACCCTAAACCTAACCCTAATTCACCAGATCGCGCTCGATTCATGGACGGCGGCGGCGGCGGCGGCGGAGATGTGGAGCTGGTCTGCAAGACGCTCCAGTTCGAGCACAAGCTGTTCTACTTCGATCTGAAGGAGAACCCCAGAGGCAGGTACTTGAAGATTTCGGAGAAGACGGCTGCGAATCGGTCCACCATTATTGTGCCTTCGGAGGGGATTAGGTGGTTCTTGGACGCGTTTAATTACTTCATTGGAACTGATGAGAGAGATGATGTGTCCAGCAAGGAACTCAGGCTCGATGCCAAAGTAGGTTTAGTTTTCGTTTATTTCCGTTTTCGTTTCTCTTTGAGCGAATGAATCTCTTTTGTGCGTTTTGTTTTTCTTCGGAATTGTGTGAAATTTGAGGGTATTATTGTGATATTAAGATTTCGAAGGTCATATGTGTAAAAAAGCTGTTCGTTGCTGCTGTTTTCTTTGAGTTAATTTTATCTTCATCTTTTAATTGCTTTATTTTCTAATTAATTTTACTTATTTCAGATGTTTTACTTCGATGCTGGTGTGAATAAAAGGGGACGCTTTTTGAAGGTATGTCTCTCTCTCTCTTTCCCCTAATTTTCATTATGAAACCTTAAAAAATATATATAATTCTCTCTACAGTTATCTTTTTCTGTTAAATCATGATCATGATTATGCTGGTAATAATTGCCTATTATCCTTATTCTGTATGATCAAACTGTCATAATTACTCCTAATGAAATGATAGCATCATATTCATGACAAACCCTAATTATACACAATCAACCAATCAATTTTTAGTTAAGTAATTAATTTGATCATTAGATATCAGGTACTTTTTTTTTTCTTAAACTCAAATCTCCTAAACCATGATTATGTTGGTAATAATTGCCTTTTGATATCTTTATTAATCATCCTTTATCCTGTATGAGTAAACTGTAATAATTGCATCTTATCAGATAATCAATCAATCAATTGAATAATTTATGAATTAATTAATACAGATATCAGAGGCGTCAGTGAACAGGAACAGGAGCACGATAATAGTGCCAGCTGGCAGCTCAGGAGAGGAAGGCTGGGAAGCTTTCAGGAATCTCTTGGCTGAAATAAATGAAGAAAATTCATCGCATTTCTACTCTCCCCACACTAGTCAGGTATATTAACTCTACTAATTCCTTCACCTTCAGTTTCTACTCACTTTCACAAATCATTTGGTTTATTTCATTCATCCCCCTGAAAACCCTCAAAATATCTTGGCAATCCCTATGAGTTATAAGAAATTTCATCCATACCCTCCTCCTCATAATTTATCAAAAAAAATATTATATTTTATCGCTTTGTCCGTGTATAGATATTATTATTCTTCTATTCTGTAGAAAAATTCTTAAAAAAAAAATATATATATAACATGATATTTCTTATATATTATATAGTTATATTAAACCTGATATTTATTTTCATTTCTTTAATTTTTTCCCCAAGCAGCATATGGAGGCGGCAGCAGCAGCAGCAGTAGTGCAGGAAAGGCTAAGCGGGTTATCGGATGACGTTGGAGCGGGTTTCATATCGGCGCACCAATCGGGACCCGCTTCAGAGTTGACCGTGGTTGACCGGATGGTTGACTTGCCGGCGCACGAGGAGATCGTCGGAGGCGGCAATTTGTCTAAAGTCATAAGGGTCGATCAGAAGCGCTTCTTTTTCGACTTGGGGAGTAATAACAGGGGACATTACTTGCGCATTTCTGAGGTAAATTTTGCGCAAGGGCCCCTGCATGATTGAAAATTGTAAAAAGACCCTCCGTTCTTCAAGAATGCAAAAAAAATATGGATGTTGTAGTTCTACTTGCGTCTTTTTTGGTATTATTGAAGAATGGAGGGTCTTTTTGCAATTTTCAATCATGCAGGGGCTTTTTTGCAATACAGGCATAATGTAGCTAGGGTCTTTTTGTAAATCGGACTACATGGGACTGTGGTTGACCGGATGGTTGACTTGTGCATTTCAGAGGTGGGTTTAAAATGAGGGTGGGAAATATGTGAAAATACTCGTGTCGAGAAATGCAAAAAGTAGGTGTTGATTTATATAAGTAAATTAGAATGAAATTTAGGTTTGTATTCTTGTACTTACGTTTTGCATATCTGAGGTAGTTAAAAAGTCAGAAATTATGAAAATGCACCTAGCTTGAGCTTGAATTGCAAAATTGTCCCTACGTTATTGGAAAATGCAAAAATAAACTTCATTTTTCAAAAATACATAAAATAAATATAGGTTTTTTACATCAATTAAAAAAATGAATGTAGATTTATATAGGGTCAGGGCTTTTTTGCAATTTCTGATAATATAGGGACTTTTTTGCAATACAGGCATATTGTTGTGGCCTTCCTGTAATTATAAAAGAAGAGATTTCTTAATTATATGTTTTTTTAATTTATTTTTTGATTGGGAGGACAGGTGGCGGGAGCGGATAGGTCGTCGATAATTTTGCCACTTTCTGGTCTAAGGCAATTTAATGAAATGATAGGGCATTTTGTGGAAGTAACGAAAGAGAGGGTTGAGACTATGAGCAATGCCAACATTCGTTCCATCGAGCCCCCTCAAAGATAAACTTGTTTACGTTTTAGTCCCTGGATTTGGAGAAGGTGTAGTTTGATTGTTTGTTTTGTGTTTTGTTAGGTTGAGATGGAGATTTGAGTGTGTTGTGTGTAGATTTGATGAGTTTGGTAGTGTTTGTTTGTGTGATTCTTGTTTGGTTGATGGGGAAATAAGTAATATTTTTTGTTTTTTGTTTTAGCTTGATTTTGGGTGATTTGTAAGGTAGTGAGTGGGTGATTTGTTTGGTGAAGTGTTGATGTGAGGAATAATGTGGGTTTTTATTAATTTGGATTGTGGCACGTTAATTGGTGGTTTTACTTTTGTTTTACCCTTATTATTGGGTATTTATTTTATATTGGTCTCCAATAACATAGATTCATTTATTTTATATCACATTTTATATGCTAGCAGGTAAATGGAAGATACACTAACATAAGAATATGATATTTTTATAATCAACTAAATGAAATATTCACTAAAAACATGCAAAAAAAAATTAGATATTTTCTAAAAATTCTTGTAAGAATCATGTTTAAACCAAAACCAACACAAACTGTTACTAGAGATCCACACAGATTTTCCACCCAAAAGAAAATTAACAAATTATTTTATACAAATTATAAACCACAAAGTAAACAAATCATCTCTCTACAGATTGAAAATGATCCATCAGTCATTTCTTTATATGCATATATTCTACAAAAAACAAATAATTTTCATACATCAATTAATCTCTCTCTCTCTCTACTTAACTATATAATTATTTTTTTACTTTTTAATCTAGATATTATAGAAGGGCAAGAATGGCCGAGGTTTTAATTTCGTCTCTTTTGGATAAGATATTGCTAAATGAGACGTTCAAGACATATCGAAAGAGTGTATAAGTAAGTTGCAGATTGAGTTGGTGCAGATAAATTCATTTGTAGAAGTATGCTGACCGCAAGATTTGGATTGATGAGAAGGTGAAAAGTTGGGTGAGCGTTCTTAGAGAAATAGGCCATGAAATTGAGGACGCAATCGACAAATGTTACCTTAGACTTGCAAAAAGTCAGATTAGATCCAAAACATTTGTGAGTAGGGGTTTTAGGAAATCCCTATTAGTATTCGCCTCCGGAGAACTGCGACTGCAAAACTTATTGAACAAAAGATCAGAATACTAGGAGACAGAAGAATGATCTATGGGATAAGATGTGTTGATGAGTTAAAAGGAAAGTTAATTGAATATATAATTAATCAATTGACGAGTATTACTTTATTTTATATGATTATGAATTTATAGTATAAGAAAACACACTCACTTTTATTTTTAGCTTCCACCAATATCGCATAAAATCATAACTGCATATGAAAATTACTTTGTTTTAGGATCATGTAAATCAACCTTGAGGAAAAGTATAAAAGCTCTAAAGAAATATATATTGAAAAATTTGAAAACTAGTCACACATCTTTCATGCTTGAAGAGTAGTTGGAACACATTCATGTGATCATATCATGAATATGTTATGTAAAATTGCTGATTTTTTGAAAAAATAAGTACGGTATTACAGAATATGTTATTTTAGCTTGTTAATTATGTAAGCTCCAGTCACATAGATTCATTTATTTGTTATCACCTATAATATGCTAATAGTTTAATGGAAGATTCAATAACTTTAGAAACATATAATAAATTATGCAAGTCTTTTAGACATGTTATAAAATTTCTTCAGGCAAAAAAAAAACATGGTAAAAACAAAACCAACACAAACTGTCACTATAGCTTCAAAACACTGATCAATCAATCAACAGAACAAACGTCTCTCAAAATGTTCATCAAACAAATTTTCCACCCAAAAAAGAAACAAACATATCATATTTATTTTATACAAAATATAAACCACAAACTAACCAATTCATCTCTCTAAAGATCTCAACAATCCATCAGTCATTTCTTTATAATCATAAATCCTACCATTAAATTCTTCCACACCTTGAACAAAAACCTCACAAGCCGCCCCCAAATTCTCCAACTTCAACAAATCCTTACAGATTGCAATTTTTTTCTCTCACCTCCTTTTGAACGGCATTCAATTCGATTTTCGAATTTTCAAACTTTAAAATCACGGATCGAGTCGTCCTTTTATTTCCTATCAAATTTCCGATTCTCACTTGTTTCTCCTTTTCTTCCTTTCTCAACTTTCTGAGCTCACTCACATAATCTTTGAGTGTTATGATCATCTTTTTTGTTTTCTTCTTCTTCAGATTACAAAATTCAAGAAAATAATCAGTAATTTAGGACTAAAAACGAAAATCTGAGAAAATTTTAAGATTTAATTTGGTAAAATTACCTGAGTTACTTCCTTAGTTAATTCTATGCGAAGATTTCTCCTCACACTGACCATCTCTTCATATTCCTTTCTCGCCTGAAAAAGCTCATAACGGGTCGGAGCTCCGTTATTATCACCCAATAACAGCATCACACTCCATTCGTAGCTCATCGGCCCCAATCTTTCTTCCGGATTCTACGAAACAAACAATCAGTGATGCTAAATCGCTGTTTTCAGAAGGAGAAAGAGATTTGTGAAGGTTTTTCGTTCGATTTACCGTCGATCGATCCATTCTTCGGGCAATTTTTCGAAATTAATTTTCTTTCTTATTTTTCTTTTCTTCTTGCTTTCTTTCTTTCTTTTGGTAGTTTTTAGTTATTTTTGTATAGTTTTTCTTTTCTCACTTTGTAAATATTTTTGTGAATAATTGTTGGTTTAATAAAAATTGGATGTAGAACTTATGCAGCTGCTCCAAATATTCAAAAAAAAAGGAGGGTAACTCGATCCGTTACTGCCACATTTGAGGATTTATCCACTCAAAGTACTGACATCGCATAGAAAACTATAGAAAAATATATGATTATGAAGGAAATTCTAAATTCAAAGGATTCGGATGTTGAGAGAATTGATTCGGAAGAATTGAGGATTTTGAAGAAGATGGAAATCAGCTTTATAAACAAGTTAGGTATAATTTGGAGATTTGTGACAGATTGTTGTTCAGTTTGGAAACTTGATTAAAATTGGATTATTAACTTTTGATTAAAAATATAATTTTGTTAAGTTTGTATGTATATTGGCAAGGTTAAAGTTTTACTTGACATCTAACTTCTTTTATTTTTATATCCTTATGCATGTTTGACCTGAGGTATTGTAATACATGGATACCTGTAAATATATGGACCCAATGATCCATAGATTTGATGATCCATGCGAGTTGTTTGATAAGTAGATTTGATGATTATGAATTTGAATTTTTTATAAGATGGTAATTGTTGAGTAATTAAATAAAATTATATATTATTTTTTAAATAATTTTGAAAAATAAAATAACAATAACACCTCAAGCTTGCATTCAAAAATAAAAAAATAAAAATAACAATAATAATAGTAATAATAATAATAATAATAATAATAATAATAATAATAATAATAATAATAATAATAATAATAATAATAATAATAATAATAATAATAATAATAATAATAATAATAAAATAATTATAATGAAAATAATAAAAAATAATTATAGTAATAATAATATTAACAATAAATAATAAAAATAAAAATAATACAATAATAATAAAAAATAATAACAGTAAACAACAACAACAATAATATAATATAATTTGTAATCCCAAAATTTTTTTTGAGTCTATTATAAAATCCTCTACCCATCCAACTCAAATCCATGGATCTCACAAATCAAACAGAGGATTTTGAAAGAGTACCCGTATTTAAGAATACAAACCACCCAAGATCCCTCAAATCAAACATTCATCTGGACATTTTGTTTTCTGACTAAAATTATGTACCATTAAATTTTTGTATCAATTATTTTAAAATTAAGTACTCATTTTTGGTCCATAAAACTAAAGCCCACATATCTTTTCTGTGGAAATTAAGCCCAATCTTTCTCCTTTCTTCTCTGACCTCTCCGTCTCCAAACGCATCATCATCAGTCGTCAAATCCTCACTTCAAAAATTGCGCCAAGAAATACAACGGAAATGGCGGATCATAGGAGATCGAAGCCAACGAGCTATTATATCACAAGAAATCTCTCGATGAATAACTCTGAAACAACTCCTATTCGATTCGAGCTGTTCATCGCATGGAAGGAATATCAAGCTCTTATTTTGCTCCCAAGACGGTCAGAGATCAAGGTAAATGATAAATTCCTCACTAAAATAGATTTGAATTTCAATTTGGGTTTTGATTTTTTTTTTTTTTTTTAATTTGGTTTTGAAGATGGAAAGAATTAGAGAGATGCAAGACTGCATGAACTTGCTATTCAGCGGAGAAACAAAACTAGCAAACAGAATGGAAAGGATTCATGCTTCAATCGCGTCTAAAAGGTTAACTCGGTCCATGAGTGCCAAATTGGTAAATTTATTCGCTGAATTTGTATCCATTGGAAGGAAGATTTCAGAAAAATCCGGGATTTTCACTGAAGTGCTGAATTGGGCGGATTTTACAAAAGATGAGTTTGTTGGAATGAAGGCTTCGGAAAAGTTGAGGATTTTGGAGGAATTTCTGAATTCGGAGATACCGAGGGATTTTGTGCCAGATGGAAATCGGATTTATGATGATATTAAGTCTAATTTGAAGATTTGTGATAGATTGTTGTAAAGCTTGGAAACTTGATTGAGACTGGATGGGTTATTAACTTTCTGTAATAGAAGCTTGTTTGTATGTTTTTTCTTTTTCCTTTTTTGATGAATTGTGAAGGATTAAAGTTTTAGTTAATGATATTTTGCAATCTAAGCTCTTGTATTTTTGAAAAAAACTCTAATATTTTCTTAAAATATTGTAAAAGTACTTTATATTTTTAATTTTTTTTATTCTAATAAAACTGAATGAATTATTTTATCCTTATAAAGTAGTTACTTTAAAACATTTCATCTGATTAATTTATTTTCAGCCCAAATTACTCATCATTTAATAACTGTTATGTATATTTCATTCTACAATTAAATACTCATTTATGGGCCTCAAAACTGTCCACAAAGCTTTCCTTAATAATTAGGCCCAATAATTTCTCCCTTCCTCTTCTCCCTCTTCAAATCAGAACGTTATTTCAAAAATCGCGCCAAGAATAATGGATCCTCCTTTGGTAATGGTAGTTCTATCAAAATTCTAACTATCATCGATTACAGTGCACCAATTTTCATTAGCTTCATGTGCTTACGTGTCAATGTCACACTGGCTGTGAACAGAAAACTCAAAAACTCCCTGTTTTATAGGGCTTCAAGATTATATGCTAATAGTTTATTGAGAAATTGGAAATCATGCTGGGATACTGTAGCGATTCTGTAGCGACAGATTGAAATTATATACTGTTTTCTCACGTTTCTATATACGCTATATACTATTTTTATTTTTTAAAATATATAATGTTTACCGAATAAATTTTTATATACTGTTTGTTTTGAGTTTATATGTTTGTATGTACTGTTTTCATTTTTTTTAAATATATTGTTTATCAAATGAATTTTTATATATTGTTTGTTTTCAGTTCATATGTTCGTATATACTGTTTTCAGTTTGTATATACCGTCGCTACAGGGTTGCTACAGTACTCGTTGCGCAGTATCAGCTCCCTAGTTTATTTTATGATTCAAGAACTTGAGAAAATTAACCACAACCCCTTATTTTTCACCTACTTTTGAGCCTCCTCAAGAGGCCACATCATCACTTTTATCTCCACCGTTTGATCAATTTTTTTGGTCAAATCTTAACCATTTATTTTCTCAAATTTATTGATATTTTATGGCAAGATGTGTGTGCTTATTAAAACATAATCATATGATTGGTTGAATTGGTGTTTTGTGTTCCATTCCCGATTTAGTGAGAACTGTTGTAAATTTGTTTCTAACCATCAGATCTTAATCAGATGGCTTCAATGAATCATAGTTCAAAGTTATGTTCAATTATTAATATCAATAGTTAATGAAGAATTCACTCATTAAAATATAAATAATTTTCCTTTTCTTTTTTAAAAAATTATAATTCTTAGTGAAATATTTTATTTCTCATGTTAAAATCATCAAATATAAATTTTTGGAAGTTTCTCTTTATTTTGAGTTCCATATTGTTATGGTTCTAATTTATTTATTTTCTTGCTAAAATATGTGAATAAACTATAAAGACAATATAAAAAAACATGTAAAAAAATTATATGTTCATTAAGTTATACCTTATATCTTATTTTTCTATCGTCAATTTTATTTCAGCCGTTGGATCAATTTTTTTTCAAATCTTAGTTTTTCATTTAAATTATTACCACAATATCACATGTTCAGTTAGATTAATGTTTCGTGTTATATCTCCAATTACGTGAGAACTATCATGTCAAATAAAATTCCAGAGTATTAAAAATTATATTATATTACTTAATGTTTTATTGATAATATGTATCATTTTAATAACTAACAAAATATAAATAAGAAAAATAGCGGTGACACTTTTTTCGGAAAATGAATCATGTTATATTTTCTTATATATATATATATATATATATATATATATATATATATATATATATAGAGAGAGAGAGAGAGAGAGAGAGAGAGAGAGAGAGAGTTTTGATAATAAGCTAATATTATTATCAAGGAGTTGGTACTAACAATTTGTAGACCCTTGGATCTGCTTTAATTTGTGTGCAGCCCTTTGGTCAACACATTTAGTAACTCTCTCTCTCTCTCTCTCTCTCTCTCTCTCTCTCTCACATCAAAAAAGGAAATAAACCTTGAACCACAAAAGAAATAATCACATAAATGGAAGTGCTTTTCCGAATATAGAACTTTCCTCCGATATTCCGATTTCTTCTCTTCCAAAAAATCTCTTATTTTCATATATTAAAAAAAACAGGGGTTTGAGAAGAAATTGTTGGCATGTTTTGATTGAATTTAGAGACTGGAGTATTTTTGTAAATTTAAATTTTATATGAATCTTAGTTTGAAATTTATTTGTATGGATTATAATATGTGACTTCATTAATTTGTAATGGATATATATGAATGCGATTTGATTATATTATATGAATAATGTTATTATGCATTTTGATTAGAAAGTTTTATGAATTATTATTGTATGCATTTGATTTGAAATTTGTATGAATTTCTATGATGATAAAATTAAAGTAGATCAAACGGTCCAAAAATCGTTAGTATCAAACGCTTTGTACTAACATTAGTTTCCTAGACGGACTCATATATATATATATATGATGACTAAACAACTTGTATAAGCAAAGCCCGGTTTTTGCTTGTGACCAAAATTCATCAAAAATTCAAATTTCGACCGTACGGATGGAATATATATGTTTTGAATATAATGTAGATTAATTTTCACAGGAATCAGAATACTATAACATTGCCATCATGTATCATCAAAATTCATCAAAATATATATAATATGTATTATATATATTTTGATGAATTTTGATAATATGTGATGGTAATGATATAATATTCTGATTCTTGTGAAAATTAATCTATAACATATTCAAAACATATATATTCTATCCGTACGGTTGAAATTTAAATTTTTGATGAATTTTGATGAATTTTGCTCACAAGCAAAATTCGGGCTCGCTTGTACAAGTTATTTAGTTATCCTCTATATATATATATATATATATATATATATATATATATATATATATATATATATATATATATATATATATATATATATATATATATATATATAGAGAGAGAGAGAGAGAGAGAGAGAGAGAGAGAGAGAGAGAGGATGACTAAACAACTTGTACAAGCAAAACCCGATTTTTGCTTGTGATTTTGCTTGTGACCAAAATTCATCCAAAATTCAAATTTCAACTGTACTGATGGAATATATATGTTTTGAATATTATGTAGATTAATTTTCAAAAGAATTGGAATAATATATCATTGGCATCATGTATCATCAAAATTCATCAAAATATATATAATATGTATTATATATATTTTGATGAATTTTGATGATATATGATGGTAATGATATAATATTCCGATTCTTGTGAAAATTAATCTACAACATATTCAAAACGTATATATTCCATCCATACGGTTGAAATTTGAATTTTTGATGAATTTTGGTCACAAGGAAAATTCGGGGTTTGCTTGTACAAGTTATTTAGTCACCCCCCCCCCCCCCCCCCCCTCTCTCTCTCTATATATATATATATATATATATATATATATATAATACCATATTTTCTTTTTACAAATTATGTTAAATATAATTATTATTTTATATTCTTTTAAGTTAATCATCTATAATTAAGTCTTATGGGGTTTAAACTAAAATCTATGAAATAAATTATCATTTATTTTTAGTTTTTAGATCTCCTTCATCGTCTAATTAATACTTGATTTTTTTCTTATATAATATGTCAATAGATAATGGCACAAGAAAACTAAAGAGATAAAAAAAGATGATATTTTAATTTTAGAAATCTTAATGCAAACATAAATTAATTAGATTGTAAATTAATAATCCAAATTATTTCTTGGATTATTATTTTTTATTTTTTTATGAATTTCTTATTTATATTATTTTATTTCATATATGTACATTTATTTGTACAGAGTTATCCATCCTTATAAAATTAAATGTGATATAGAAACTATTTTTTAATGAATAATAAATGGATATAATATCTTATGATATAATTCAAAATGACTTTAAACATAACTAACTTACATAACATAATTATTATACATAATTACAATTTATACATAAATTTTAAATGAATAACAAATTTAAATATTCGCAGCAAAGCACGAGCATGATCCCAGTATATAATAAATTATACAAGTTTTTAGACAATTTCTAAAATTTCTTCAAGTAAGAAACTTGTTTAACAAATCAAATCCAACACAAACTATTACCACAGTCCCACACATATTTTTTAGGCAAAAATGAAAAAAAAAATAAGAAATTGACGATAATGTTAAATACCAAATGACGGTAGGAACATTCATGATATATACAAGTGAGTTTGTACATGTATTATTGATATTTCACGGTTTACAACGTGAAAATATGATGTTTTTGTAGGGATACACGTGAAAACTTTTTTATTTTGTTGGATTATATATTTTGAAATTTCGTAAGGTATACAACCCTAAAAATATTCTTATACGACTGAAAGAATCTGAGGTCTTTTTTCAATATTCAATAAGAAAGTGCTAGCATATAGTTTGGTTGTCGGTCAACAAAATAAAGGGGCGGCAGAGTAAAAGCGTTGAGAGAAACAAGAAGTAAACAAAGATTATGCCGAATTTAGAAAGATAGGTAATTCCAGCTGCAGAAAATTTGAATATAAGTAATTAGAAATCAAACAAAAATATTAATATCGCAAACCAGATAAAAAAAATACAAAAATACAAAAAGCAAATCGAGCAGCAAGAAGGAATTTTCAAGAAACTCAGGTATTTTTTTTCCTCAAATTTTATATAAATTAGAAAAAAATAATTACATCATCCGCTTAAACATCACCTAAATATCATCCACGATAAATTTGTACTTTTTCATTTGTCTATTATATTTTTGTATAAAACTATTATGTCTTCATATTTCCATTATACCTATTCTGTAATATTATAGATTTTCAATGCAAATAACAATATATATTCTTTTTTTACGCATCATATTATTTCATATGTTCATTCTACATTTTTGTATATATATTTTCTTGTAATTTTGTTATATTTTTTTATTTGACTATAATGGTGACAATGACAAAATAAGTCTATGAAGCGTATCGGGTCCCAATTAGTTAATCCCATTCCATTATTTTCAAACTCATTGTGTTCTCAAGAGGCCACATCATCCATAAATCTAAGCTCATTGAATGATAAAAAAATATTTTATATCTCAATTGTTGATTCAAATATGATTTTAAATGATTCATATATCTCACTGTTATTATCCAATAGTATAAATTCTTAATCTGTTCATGATGAAGAAATTTAAAGAAGCCACACTGGTTAATGAATCATTGACCACAATAGATGATTTTATTTTTAATAATTATAAATTCCAAATATTCACTAGCGCGAGAATTTCCTAGTAAATTTTTAATACCCACAAAAATATTGTTCAATTACAATAGTACGTATAGCGTTTGTACAAAAAACTATCAAGTACCTCCATATATATATGTAAGAAAAATACAGATTTCATATCCTCAAAATTACTGTTAGTTCAAAGAAAACATACACGATTTGAAAATTTCGCAAAAACTATAATTTATTCAAACTTATGTATCTTTCTCTTATTGAATTCTTAAATTCATAAAGTAGGTAGTGTCAACATCATTTTTTTTATTCCTAAACTATTGGATTCTTCATTTCATTGATATTTATATTGAATTTTCAACTTAATATGTGTTTTAAGTATAAAATTTTGGTCCATAAATGGATGTCATATTTGACAATTGACATTCATTATGGTGGGTACCAATTACCATATTTGATAACTATTCTGATCGAACACTAAAATTCAATATGAATTCAGATCTACCGCATCTAAATATTTTCGGGTTTGGTTACGTAATATTCAATCGATTGGCATCCCTAGGTAGCATTAGCATACCCTCAAGTTAGAAAGAATGATGTAGGTAAAAACTTAGAATAATGCTACCAATTATTAGAGAGCCATAATAATTATTGATTCATTGCTTAATCGGTATTCGAGCAGCCATTTAACAACAGTTCGTTTGAGTTAATTTACTTTCTTATTATATTATATGTGTGATTTGTTTTTCTCTCTTGTTATTAGGCTCAGTAAGAAGCTAGCAAAGATGTCCCTTTGCGATGTTTCAAATGCGTTGGAGAAGATAAAAAATGACATGTTTGTTGGAGAGACCCTTACTCTAGCTCATTGGGCAGAAACTGAACTCACTAGCATTCAACACTACCTCATAGAGATCGAGTCGAACCGGTTAGAACTCAATCATCTTGCACACACTGATGTTGTTCACACCAAACGTGTTGCTGGTATGATAGCCAATTTTGTCGATATGGTGGCTCATACACATATGAAGCAGAAAGAGAGAAAGATCCCGTTATGCTGGTTGGCTAACTGGACTGGTGTTGCTAAGCTTCGTATCGTACATGAGAAAATAAAACAGACAAAAGCATTCATGAACTTGATACCCGAGAACTCTCGATCAGTTGGGTCAGTTAAAAAACAAAGATCTCTAATTTACATCACAAAACAACTTAGGTTTGACTATCCTATTTTTGTTAAAAATAAAAATGTAGTCGGTTTTGACGGACACATGGACCAAATTTTCCGGCTTCTAACATTACAAGGGAATCATAATATGCACTGTGTGATTCCTATAGTTGGCATGGGTGGCATAGGAAAAACAACACTCGCGCGATTGGTTTTTAATCACTGTCAAGCTAGAGAACACTTCAATGCATTTGCATGGGTAACCTTCTCACATGATTACTCCATCAATACCGTGCTAAAAACCCTAGCTAAAGAGATTTGCTATTTAACCCATATCAGAGACCGATTAGATCAAATGCAAGAGGTTGAACTAAGGGATATTGTTTCTCGGCTATTTATGAAACAAAACAAGTGCCTCGTGGTTCTTGATGATGTGCAGAGTGTAAAGGTATGGAGCGAATTGCAGATGGTGTTCCCTAAAAGAGCTAGCGGGTTATGGATACTTCTTACAACCCGTAACTTCGAAGTAGCGAGGCATGCAGGAAGTTTGGCTATTGTGGAAATACAACCTTTAAGTGATGAACAAAGCAGCACACTTTTACACAGTATGATATTTCAGGGGATTATCCCTTTTGGTTGCGTAGAGCGTCATATGGACGAATTTGTGAGAAATCTTGCGAAAAAATGTTATGGGTTGCCACTTGCCTTGAAGACACTACATTTTATAGTGGGACATTCTTCAAGGTCATGGTCCAATTTGGTTGAGTGCTTTGAATGGGAGTCAGAGCCTGAAGGCCAGGCATGCCTCGATATTACGGCAATTAGTTATAAGAGCCTAACAAATCATTGGATGCAATCGTGCTTTCTATATATCTCTACCTTTCCTATCGGAATCTCCATCTCAGTTTCTAAATTGGTACGGTTGTGCATTGCTGAGGGTTTCATTCCGAAATACGAAATCAGTACATTGGAGGCAACTGCAAGATGCTTCATAGATGAATTGATCCAAAGGTGCTTGATACAAGTGGTGGAGCGGAAAGGGGTTGGTGGGCGGGTCAAGAAAATACGCATGCATCCTGTTATGCGTGATTCTTGCATAAGAGTAGCTAGAAAGGAACATGTTCTTAATTTCATATGTGAGGGAGGTACTTATGAAGCATTATCAAATGCTAAAGATGGTAACAATCGTCGCATGGTGCTTCAAACTAGAAGTGACAAGGTAAAAAAAGTTTGGAATTCTAGCTATTTTCAAGAAGCTCGAACAGTTCTCGGTTTTCATCAAAACTTCAACGTGGTGGCTGAAAAGAGAATGTTTTCTCACTTTTATCTTTTAAGGGTTCTTGACTTGCAAAACTCTAGAGGTTTGGAGAATATAGACTTGGCAATAGGAAAATTGGTACATTTAAAGTACTTGGGGTTAAGGAACACACATGTCAAATCAATTTCGTCATCTATTCTTAATCTTATCAATCTACAAACACTCGATGCGAGAGGAACTTCTATCCGAAATTTACCGACTGCATTTTGGAAAATTCAATCTTTGAAGTACATCTTTCTAAACGATTTCAGTTTGTCTGTTCCGAAAACGCATACAACCACTAACCTAGTATGTCTTCATATAAAAAATATGTTATCGCAGGGCCTTAATATATGTGAACCATTTCTAGATTTGATTGGCAAACAAAAAGAATTGAAATCCTTGACTTTAGCAAGCATATCTGAGCTGCCTATACCGACCGAGGTATTTGGCGTCTTATCAAACAACTCCAACTTTTGTTCATTGAAGTTGACAGGGATTTTAAGACCAAATAGGCTCCCCAATGCTTCTCAGTTTGCACCAAATCTAACTGAGATAACATTAGAAGGGTCTTGTTTGCAGGAGAATCCAATGATGGTACTGGAAAGATTGCCTGAGCTTACACATCTTATTTTGGGTTCTGGGGCATATAAAGGTTCATTCATGTCTTGCTCCGAGGGCGGTTTCCCCAAATTGTCGCACCTAGAGATGTTTTGGAAGTTCATATCAAAAGGATGGAGAATTGGAACCGGGTCTATGAGTTGCCTCGAGTATTTAAGTGTCAAAAACTGCTATGAGATGGAAGAAGTTCCACAGGAGATCTACCAATTGGAGAAGGTTAAGGAGCTTCACTTGCTAAATCTGCAGCCAGAGGTGCAACACAGGATAGAGAAGAACGCACTTGTAAATCCGGGCAAGGTACAATACAGCTTCCGATAGAACGCAATTGTAAATCCACGTAGGAATCCAGGTCAGCAATTGTAAATCCACGTAGGAATCCAGGTCAGCAATTGTAAATCCACGTAGGTATTCCCAAAGCAAAGTGAGGGTCGCTTCTAGTTTAGCTTGATTTCTAGTTAGTAATAAATAATTGTGTAACTAGAAGTTTGTATTCTTTGCTTCTATTTTGTCGTACCAATGTGCCATGCAAATTAGAAGGGTCTTTGTCTGAGATAAGATTTGTTTCATAATTTTTGGTATCAGCATGACAATTTTGTGATCAGTGATAATTGTGTAATCTTGTAAGATACATAAAATTTTGTCTTTTGGTGAATAATTAGGAAAAGTAGAAAGCTCTAAAGAAAAATTATGAAAATACTCACACACTTTACATGCTTGAAGAGTAATTGGAACATATTCATGCTAATTGAATGAATACATATGTTATTTCAAATTGGTTTTTTGAAAAAAAAAAAAAAAAAAAAACCCAAGTACGTTATTATAGAATATGTTATTATAGCTTGTTAATTATATAGTCTTCAATCATGCAGATTCCTTTTTATCACCGATTATATGCTAATAGTTTAATGGAAGATTCAATAACTTACGAAAACATATATGCTAATAAATTATGCAAGTTTTTAGACAACTAAATTTTCTTCAGGCAAAAAAAACTTTTAAAACAAAACCAACACAAAATGTCGCTATAGCTTCACAACCCTGATCAATCAATCAATCAACTCAACAAACTTCTCTCAAAATGTTCATCAAAACCAACTTTCCACCCAAAAAGAAAGAAAAAATAACATATCATTTTATACAAAATTCAAACCACAAACTAAACAATTCATCTCTCTAAAGATCTCAACAATCCATCAGTCATTTCTTTATACGCATAAATTCTATCGTTAAGTTCTTCCACACTTTGCACGAAAACTTCACAAGCCGCCCCCAAATTCTCCAATGTCAACAAATCCTTACAAATCGCAATTTTTTCTATCACCTCCTTTTGAACGGCCTTCAATTCGATTTTCAAATTCTCAAATTTCGCAATCACAGATCGAGTCGTCCTTCTATTTTTAATCAAATTCTCAATTCTCACTTGTTTCTCCTTTTCTTCTTTTCTCAACTTTCTGAGCTCACTCACGCAATCTTTGAGTGTTCCTATCATCTTCACTGTTTTTTTCTTCTTCAAATTACAAAAAAATCAAGAAATTCAAGATAATAATCTGTAATTTAGAAGGACTAAACACGAAAATAGAGATATTAAATCAGTAAAAATAATAAAAAAATTACCCAATTTACTTCCTTGGTTATTTCTCAGAGAAGATTTCTCCACATTAGACGGATTAAAAACGAAACTCTGAGAAAATTTTAAGATTTATTTCAGTAAAATTACCTGATTTACTTCTTTAGTTAATTCCATGAGAAGATTTCTCCTCACTCTGACCATCTCTTCGTATTCTTTTCTCGCCTGAAAGAGCTCGTAACGGGTCGGAGCTCCGTTATTATCATCCATTAACAGCATCACACTCCATTCGTAGCTCATCGGCCCCAATTTCTGTTCCGGATCCTACGAAACAAACAATTTTTGAGGAGGAGGAGAGATTTCAGAAGTTTTTTCGTTCGAGTTACCGTGGATCGATCCATTTTTCTTCGATTCTTCGCCCAAATTTTCGACATTGGAGTTCTGTATAGGGTTTTTTCATTTGTTTTGTAGAGGAATTCAAGATGCAGGACTGAAGCAATTTTGGGCTGAAATTACAGGCCTTTAATATTGGGCCGAAACTCTTGAGTAAAAGAGAAATTATCTAATATTATTCATTAACTTATGTTAATCATTATAAATAATATAGTTAACATTTTCTTGTAACATTAATAAACAGCACGAGACCAAAAGCCCATTAAGTTTTTCTCTGAAAATTACGCCCAATATTTCTTTCTCTTTCTTTTTTTTTTTTTTTTTTTGAATGTAAGCTTGATCTCTTTCCTTATTTTTTTTTGAATGGATGTTTTTTTTTCCTTTTTTTTTTCTCTCTTTCCTTCTCTTTGTCTCCAATTCATGTCCCCCAAATCCTCGTTTCCGAAATTGCGCAAGACAATGGAAAGGGCGGCTCAAAGGAGATTGAATATGAAGCCAAGGAGCTTTTACTTAACTCGAGGGCTCGCAATGAAGGAGTTCAAAAGAACTCCAACTCGATTCGAGCTATTCAACTCGCTGAAGGAATACAAATCTCCTTCTTTTAATTTGAAGCTTGCGAAAGTTGAATCAATGTCTCGCTGTGTGAGTCTGCTTTCCAAAAAATCAGTAGCTCTGTTATTAAAACTCAGAAGGATTGAGATATTGATTAAGAGGGCAACACTAACAAGGAGGGTAACTCGATCCGTTACTACCACATTTGAGGATTTATCCACTCAAAGTTGTGACATCGCAGAGAAAACTATGGAAAAATACAGGATTATGGAGGAAATTCGCAATTCAAAGAATTCACATGTTGAGAGGAGTGTTTCGGAGGAATTGCAGATTTTAGACCAATTTCTGAATTCCCAGATTTTCAGGGATTTTGTTAGAGATGGAAATCAGCTTCATCAACAAGCTAGGTCTAATTTGAAGATTTGTGACAGATTGTTGTTAAGTTTGCAAGCTTAATTTTTTTTTTAATACAAGCACGAAAGCTTAATTTTTTTTAAACTAATTTTGGAAACTTAATTAAAATGAATTATTAACTTGTTGTAATAGGAGCTTGTTTGTATGTATTTTTGTCTTCTTTTCTTCCTTTTTTTCACGAATTGACAAGGATTAAAAAGTTTTACTTGTTAATGGTATTTTGACATCTAACTTCTTCTGTTTTTAGGGAAATTAAATAGAAACTAATCTTTTTGTAGTATTGTAAAATTAGTTACTTTTAAACATTCACATCTAATGAATTTATTTCAGACTAAAATTATTATCTTTTGTATATTTTATTTTAAGATTAACTTAATTAAGTACTCACTTATGACTAAAGCCCACAAAGCTTTTCTGTGAAAAATTAAGCCCAATATTTCTTTCTATATTTCCTTCTCTTCCGTCCCCAAATAAATCCTCAGTTCAAAACTCGCGCCAAGCCAAGAGAGACAATGGAAACGGCGGCTCAATTTCAAAGAAGATTGAATTTGAAGCCAAGGAGCTTTTATTTAACTCGATTCGAGCTGTTCAATAAATGGAAGGAATACGAATCTCTTGCTTTGCTCTACGAACGGGCAAAAATCAAAGTAAATTCCTCACCAAACTGGACTCGAACTTTAGATTTGCTTTTTTAGACTTGTAATTTTGATTTTTGAAAATTTGATTTGAAGATTGCGAGAGTTGAAGCAATGGATCGCTGCATTAGTCTGCTTGGCTTTCCAAAGAATCCACAGATTTAGTATTAAAACTTAGAAAGATTCAGAAATTGATCGGTTCGAAGAGGGTAACTCGATCTGTGACTACCACATTTGAGGATTTATGCACTGAAAGTTTTAACATCACAAAGAAAATTCAGGAAAAAGTGAGGATTGGGATGGGAATACTTTGTTCAGAGGATTCATCAATTGAGAAGAGTGTTTCAGAAAAATTGAGGATTTTGGACGAATTTCTGAATTCCGAGATTTTTTGGAGCTTATTTGTATCATATGTCTAATTTTTTGACTTTTTTTATGAATTGAGAAGGGATTTGAATTTTTTATTTTTTATTTTACTTCTTTTTTTTTGTAGTTTATATAAAGTTGAATGAGTTATTTTACTTTCATTGAAGTTTTTTTTAGTTTAAACCAAAATACTCCTATTTATTTTTTACATTTTATTCCCAACTAAGATGAAGGTATTCACTTACCGGCCTCAAAGCTAAAAGCCCAACTAAGTTTCTCTGAAAAGTTAAGCCCAATATTTCTTTCTCCTTTCTTTTAGTTTTCTTTTCTCCGTCTCCAAACTCATCAGTCCTCATCTTCCTCAAATCCTCACTTCAAAAATTGCGCCAAGAAATACAACGGAAATGGCGGATCATAGGAGATCGAAGTCAACGAGCTATTTTATCACACGAACTCTCTCGATGAATAAGTCTGAAACAACTCCTACTCGATTCGAGCTGTTCAACGCATGGAAGGAATATCAAGCTCTTATTTTGCTCCCAAGACGGTCAGAGATCAAGGTAAATAATAAATTCCTCACTAAAATAGATTTGGATTTCAATTTGGGTTTTGATTTTTTTTTTTTTTTTTTTTTTTTTTTTGAAAATTTGGTTTTGAAGATGGAAAGAATTAGAGAGATGCAAGACTGCATGAACTTGCTATTCAGCGGAGAAACAAAACTAGCAAACAGAATGGAAAGGATTCAAGCTTCAATCGCGTCTAAAAGGTTAACTCGATCCATGAGTGCCAAATTGGTAAATTTATTCGCTGAATTTGTATCCATTGGAAGGAAGATTTCAGAAAAATCCGGGATTTTTACTCAAGTGCTGAATTGGGCGGATTTTACAAAAGATGAGTTTGTTGGAATGAAGGCTTCGGACAAATTGAGGATTTTGGAGGAATTTCTGAATTCAGATATTTTGAGGAATTTTGTGCAAGATGGAAATCGGATTTACGAAGAGATTAAGTCTAATTTGAAGATTTGTGATAGATTGTTGTAAAGCTTGGAAACTTGATTAAGACTCAATGAATTATTAACTTTTTGTAATAGAAACTTATTTGTATGTTGTTTTTTCTTAATTTTTGTTTGCATGTTAATGATATTTTGACATCTAACCTCTTATACTTTTGGTGAAACAAAAAAAAAAAAACTTAAAATCTTTTATATTAATATACAATTTATATATACAATATACCATTTAAATTTTTTATTTTTGGCATAAATTAAAAAAAATTATGAAAAAAAAAAAAAACCTTTAGGCCTTTAGTCAATCAAATAGGTCATTCGGGGTAAATCACTATATGATCTAGGATTCTTGATTAAGAAACTTATTTGTATGTTGTTTTTTCTTAATTTTTGTTTGCATGTTAATGATACTTTGACATCTAACCTCCTATATTTTTTTGGGGGAAAAAAACTTAAATATTATATATTAATATACAATTTAGATATACAATATACCATCCAAAAATTTTATTTTGGCATAAATTGGTAAAAAAAAAAATATGAGAAATCCAAAAAAATACCCTTTAGTCAATCAAAGGGGTCCATCAGGTTAGATCACCATGCGATCTAGGGTTCTTGCTCCACATGACAGAATCCGTTAGGAGGGCAAGCTATGCATGTGACGTACCAGCTGCCAAATTTCAACGGGGCACGGTGAAACCCATTCAGCAAACAGGACCACCTCGGGACGAACAACATGGAAAAGAATTGGTATATAAATATTTTTTGTGAAGTCTAAATTTGGAGGGTGGGATTAAAGATTTATTTGTCGAGAAACCGGAAAAAATTATATTATTGTTTATATTATAATCCTTAAAATAGAAAAAGTTTTAAAATAACAATGGTTAAGCCTATTAAAATATATATGGGGGAAACATATTTAATTAATGGCCCATTAGTTAAAACTCGTTAAGCCATTTAACAGTACTTACGAGCTAATCATTAGTTTTTTGTATATACTATTTTAAAACTAAATATCATTTAGGGACATAAATACTACAGTTTCGAATAACTACAGTAATTGCGCCAAGAGAATGGATCCGCCATTGGTAATTCACGTCTCTCTTCTTCACATTTCGAATAACTATAGTTAATTAGCATTATTACTTATTTTAATTTTAGGAAAACGAATCGAAATTAAGACCAATGGGCTATCGCGTGACGAGAGAGCTCATATTGGATGATAAAGCTAAGGATCCGACCCGTTACAAGTGTTAAATGCTAGGAAGAAATACGAGATTCTTGTGACAAAGACGATGTCTTATATTACTCCAAAGTCAGAATTTGAGGTGAATTTCTCACCGAACTGAACTGCTTGTTATATTTCCTTTTTGGCAAAGTTTAATGCCTAACTCTGTAAAAACTGAAAATATCAAATGCATCCTTCAAAATCTGCAAATATCATAATCATCCCTCTAAAACTAGATCAACTATTTTTTCCATAAATTCTTACGTATCAAAATTTCATTGCAAACATAAATGAATCTGAATAATTGATACTTCCAATTTTATATGATAAAGTTGGACTTTTAGAACTTTAGAAGGGTAGATGTGAAATTTCAGAATTACTTTCTGGCCCTTAATTTTGAACATTCTTCCTAATTATTTATTTATTTTAACTTTGTTTCGAAGACAAATCAAGCTATAATAATGCAAGATCATATGGAACACATTGCGAAGGAATCCAAGAAAATTAGGGCAAAAGTGAAGAAAATTCGAATTTTATCCTGTTCAAAAAGGTTGACTCGATCCATGGCCAACACATTTTAGATATTTAAAAATTGAAATGGAAAAATATGGAACATGAGATTAATGCAAACCTGAGGTTCTTGAAAGGACTTAGTTAATCGGGAGAAAAGGGGATATTTCGCGAAAGATTTTCTTTGGATGGTGAATTTGCTTAATCAACGAATTAAGCTCGATAGAGAATTAAGTGATCTGATATTAGGTGCACTGAGTTATTAAACTTGTTTTTTGAATGACTGTTATTTACTGTGTGCGATATTTGAATTTTGAACTTTTTGTATTATATATGTCTTTTGGGACTCATTTATATTTTGTGGGTTTCAAAAACTTATTTAGAGATTTTGTGATACATACAAAAGTAAAAAAGAAAAAAAAAAAAAAAAATCAAACGACCAAGAATAAAAATAAGTAATACTCATTTACAGGAAACAAATAAAACAGGTTTTTTAGCCTAATTCACAGTTCACAGAAGTTTAAGGCCTGCCTGGCCTCCATACTTCCTTATGGTGTATGAAATTAAATTTTTTTTATATCCTATTTTTCTAAATTTATATTTTTCTGGTAGATTAATTATTCAAAAGCAAAATATTTGGGCCTACAAAGACAAAGCCCATAAATAATCTTCTGTGTTAATTAAAGCCCCATAATTTACTCTCTTCATCTTCTCCCCCTCCAAAACCCTCATTTCCCGCCCACAAATCAAAACCTCATTTCCAAAATTCCACCAAGACAATGGAAACGCCATTGCTAACTCTAAATCCTCGCATCTCTCTTCTTCTACCTCTTTAATAATCACTGTTAAGGCCATAATCATTTCCCTTTTAGGTAAACGGAGACAAATTGAAACCGATGAGCTACCACTGGACAAGAAAGCTCGCTTTGGACGATGAAGATCGGAATCCGACACGTTTCGAGCTGTTCAATGCGAGAAAAGAACGTGAGAATCTTATTAGAATTTCGAAACTCAACAGACGGCACGAACTTGAGGTGAATTTCAATTTTTAGCCCTCCAAATCTTCAAAAATCATGTTTTAAATCAAATCTTTGTGTCAAAATTAGATTTTAGAAGTGATTCATGGTTGTATGATGCGGATTTTGAAGGAAGTTTATAGAGATAATTCAACAATTGAAGAAATTCAGAATTTGCTCAATTCAAAAAGGGCGACATGATCCATGACCGCTAAGTTTGAAAATGCAAAACTTGAAAGGAATGCGATATCAAGTGAGATTCTTCATAAGCTGTGGAGTTTGGAGGAGTTGAGAAATATGAAAAGAATTGGGCCATTTTTGAAAGAGTTTCTCAAGGACGTGGATGCGATTTTGGATCGCGTGACTGCTAATAGAGATGTTTGTGATGATCTGTTGGATCGATTGAAGACCGAACTGAACTAATGTATACTGTTTTTTTATTATTTTTATTACTAATTATCAATGATAACTTCATATTTCGTCATACTTTTGGTTTTGGCAGGTTTAACTTTATTGATATGTTTAAAAGTTTATTTAGAGATGGTATAGTTAGACCTTTATTAGTGTGAGATATCAGATATGTTATCTGTCAAGATAAAAAAAAAAAAATCAAATCTATCAAAATAAAATAAAAACAACGCTCATTTACAAATGAAAGACAAACAAACAAGGCATATCATTGGCCTAATTTATAATTGGTTTTTTTGGGTATCAATTAGAATTCACAAAATTATAAAACGAAGGCAAAATATAAATGGGCCAAGATTCAATAATAATGGGCTAAGTATTTAATTATGGACCGGGCCTAAATAATTAATCCCAATACGTGGCTAATCTCTCTCTCTCTCTCTCTCTCTCTCTCTTCTATCATCTCCCTCTCAAAGAAAACCCTAAAATCGTGCAAAAATCTGAGATAAAACCCCAAAAATCGAACAAAAATGGCGCAATTTCGCTCCAAAACTACTGATCCACGAAAGGTAATTGGGTAAAGAATGGAATTCTCCTTCGCTTTAGTACGATTCGATTATTAATTTATCATCATTTCTGTTGCGAAATAATTTTAGGAAAAATCAGAGGAGGAATCGGATGAAGAGAGATTGGGTCCCGGAAGCTACAAATGGACTCTGAAGTTCTTATCGGATGACAATAAATCGAATCCAACCCGTTTCGAATTGTTCAGCGCACGAAAGAGATTTGAGTCGTATTTCATCAAGACAAGAAAGCTTCACAAATTGAACCTCAAGGTAGGTAAATTTGAGTATATGTTTCAGTTTCGCCTCTCATTTTGGCATATTTTGAGTTGTAAGTCTCTGATTGGAGTTTGATTTTGAAGAGTGAGAGATTGGGGAAAATGCTGTCTGCTCTTGAAAATTGTGTGGACAAATTTGCGGAAATAAAAAATGAAGAAAATTCAGAGCAATTAAACATGGAAAATTTGCGAAAATCTAAAAGGATGACTCGATCTGTGAGCTCTAAATTTGAAAGATTGGATGTCGAAATGAATGAAATTGGAAATGGGGTTGCTAAGAAAATGTCTGAATTTAAGGTGATAATGAAATTGAAGAATTTGAGTGAGGAAATTGTCAGTAATTTCGTTGGAGATTTGAATTGTATTAATGATCGTATTTCGGCTTATAGAGAGTTGAGAAATCAGTTGTTGCAGTCTTTAGAAAGATGAATTTGCTGTGAAAATTATGTGAAATTTTTTAAATTTCTGTTACAAGGCTGTAATGATTATGTTGGGCTTATTTGTTTTGTTAATAATTTAAATTTTGGGTTATTTTGGGCCTAATATAAATAGGACTTGCTTTAAGTAATATTTTTTTTCTCATGTATAGTCAACACAACATTGGCTTGAGACAACTGTTACTACAATAATATATCTTGAATGTTATTTAAAAAAATATTTAGTTTTTGACAACATATGGGCGGTAAAGTTCTCACACGGGCAAGTAAGAACTTAAAGAAATATTCTTAGTTTTAAGATCAAATTCAAAATTCAAACATTCTTTGGAGGTTTGAAGTTAAGTGCTTTCTCTAAACTCTTATTTCAAACATATATATCCATGTGTAAAAAGAAGAATATTTATCCAAACACTCTCTATAAAAGCCCAAACCAATTCCCTTGCTGCACATCATGTCTCAATTTTTCAAATTCAAAATTCAAAAGAAAATATCAAAAAGATTTAAAACTTGTATTTTAAGTATTGTGCAAACTATACCTCATTTAATGCTATTTTGACTTATAGAGATACTAACAAACATCAATTATATGCAAAAAGTTTTTGAATCGACTACGACTCTCTTCCACAACTAAACTGAATACAATACATTTTTTTGAGGTAGAACTAAGTTGAATATTATATCTGAAAACTGGTTTGACACTTCAAATAATACACATTATAAATCCATATTATTCCAGTATAATTCCAACTTTTCTAATACGTATCTTTTAGCTCGTCGATACGCAATTAATAAAGAATTTTGAGTGAACGGAAGATATTTAGCAATCTTTAAGTCCGAACTAGTATGATTGTAGACTTGTTTTTCTTCTTATTTTTGGTCCTTTGAATCATTCTTTCAAGAACAAACACATAAAATTGAGCTAATAATTCCTTATTAAATTACATTTTAGGTGATCAAAAAACTTCTTTACTAATTGATTGGAATTGACTCAAAAAATTGATTAGAATTCTTGTGATAGCATAGCAATCTATATACAAACGAATACTATTTTTTTTAATACAAATCATAAGAAAATTGCATTTTACATTGATGAAGTGAAGTTCAACAAACATTGAGACTTTAACATGGATAAAAATATGTTAAGTCATCATCTTGATAGGTATTTTTAATGATATCTCATTCACGAAGGTCCGTGTCTCAACTGTAGCCTACATAGTTTTAGGACTAAGACTAGAATTCAAGTTCTAATCAAACTCCTTTGAGATGCTTCCAGCCCTCTTTATCACTTAATTATTTCCAAACATTCCAAAAATTTCTTCCACCATTCATCTTCCTGCACATGTCCTTCAAATTCTCTTTTATAATATCTTAATTATTTTCTGATCTAATTAGCTCCATATTGTATGTTATATTAACTATTGTACTACCCCCAATCTTACAAAAAAATAATTACAACTATATTTTATTTTGTTACACAAATTCCTCAATTATAGGAAATAGGGGTAGGTTTTAACTGATTTCAAAAATTTACCAAACCTTATCATCAAGTAGTAAACAAATCATTTTTATGTGATACAAACCATGAATATACTTTAAGCATGTCTTTCTTCATTGAGCAAATGAAGCCATTTCTTTCAACGATTGTTAATTTATTAATCTTAGAGGGCCCTTTGGATGTTACATATCACAAACTTTTGAGCCCCTTCCAGAGAAATTAACACATGTATGATATATTTCCTATTATCAATATAGAAAAATATAGAAAAAGGACATATCGAATATCCATCATTACTTGGCCCCCGTCAATCCACATCACTTAATTTGGAGACCCATCTTAATTTGCCATTTCAATGTCAAGCCCCACCTACAATTCCTCATCTTTATTAGACTTTGTCCCTTTAGGCAAATAAAACTATATATCCAACATTTTAACCTCCAATTTCACCCTAGTTTTAACATACATAATACTTTTTTAAGCACTTCAAGAAAAATTGATTACTTAATCCATGAAATCAAATAAAAAAATGAAGTATAAAAGACTTCAAATAGAATCAAGTAAAAAGATTAAAAAAAAAAAAAAAGAATGATACACCACTATGAAACAACACATGAGTCGTTAACTCAGATCAGATTGAGAAGAATACTGACAGGGACGGAGGCAGGTGGGTGCCAAGGGGAGCCATGGCTCCCCCTATAAATTTGATAAAAAAAATTTACCCCTTAGAAATTTTAAATCAAGTACTTAAGTAGTAATATTTGGCCCCCTTGTGCTTAACATAGTGATTTATAATGGAATAACAAAACTATAAGGGTTATATAAGTAAAGAAAAAAAGCTAATCAATAAAGCTGCAAAATGCCCTTTCAGAGTAACCAATATTTTCTATAGATTAAAATTGAATAAACGAACAAATCATACTTGTATTGTTCTATATAGTATAGACCATACAATATACTTTTCAAGCTCATTACACAAGATCTATGGTGAGAGGAAACAATAATAGAGTTATAGCCTTGTAGTCTGTACCACTTTTATTCTTGCCTAAAAAAATTCTCATTGTTATAATTTATATATTTTCTCATATGTATTCTATATTTCTAAACTATTTTTTTAATTAGTGGAATAATATTTTCTATTCGCAGGACTGAAAAGAAAAAAAATGAATCATATTTTTCTAACATTAATAACAAAACTTCCTATAATGTGAACGATTTACACATAAATTTGACATTTTTAACCTAGAAAATATTAAAATATTTCAGATTAAGTATGTTATAGATTAAATTATATAATATAATTATGATATTATTTTCAAAATGTCAATCATAAAGTTTTATTATATGATCTTTTAAAAGTGTGTATTCATATTTGAAATAATTATTTAATGTATAATTGAAATATCATTAAATATGAAGTTAAACTTTCTTTAAATTCTTTGTAAAGTATTATTTAGGTAAAATAGAGATAAATAAAAAATTAATTTTTTAATCATAAGTTACTAGACTAATTATGCATACATGCAACAATTTGTTTTATTTCAAAAAGTACTATGGTTAATAAAGAAAAAAAAATGCATGCTTTATTTCTACATGGTACTGTCTCGGTCCCCACTATGATTTATTTTTGGTTCCGTCCCTCGGAATGCTTCGACTGAATGTTTTATTTGAAGTTATGTTAGTGTCAATATATGTCTTAAACTTATGAATAATATACTTATTCACAAACAAAAAATCAATTAAGTTTCACGGTAGAACAATATTCAAACATGAACACAAGTATTACTCTTGTTATATTTCTATCTCTTGATAAAACAATTAAAAAAACTAGTGAGATGTTGGAATTGCTAGGTGCAAATTGGATAAATTGTGGAGGAAAAAGGGATTGGGCAATGGCAGCCAATAAGAAGAGAGACGTGGGGCCCAAGAAAGCATGGCTTCTCTACACGTGCTCAAGCCAGAAAATGACGTGTGCGCTGACGTGGACGAATGGAGAGTTGAGTGTTCCATGGGATTAGGGATGACGTCACCCAGCACACCAGATTTAACGGCCATCATTTCAATCTAATTAGTTAATTTAATTGAACCTCTGCACAACTTGGGTTAGAAGAAAATAAATAACTATAATTAAATCTTGATTTGCAAGATAATATTTCCATGTTTTAAGAAGAGGGGATTTAAGTTTCAGCAATATCATTTTATTTCTTATATTTGAAGGATTTGAGTATTGCTTAAAAATGATTTTATGTGTATAGTGGACTCATGACTATTCAATCATTAAGTTGAAAGATATATAAAGCTTCTCGCCCGTATAACAGAGAGTAGCTTAGTTTAGACCTTCCTTATTTAGTAGATGCTACGTATGTCGGCACATTGAAAGCTCCTAAGTTTGAAAACAACTGAAAAATGAGTAATAACTATGAACTAAGAAATATTATGTGTGTTATGATCAACAAAATAAAAGGGAATATTATTATGTGAACAAGAGGAAGGAAGAAAAAAAGAGGAAGGGAGAGAGAATATTCTTTTGGCGGATTTTAATGCAGGAATTAAGGGAGGGTTAACGAGTGGACTCGTCTCGTCTTAATTATAAGCCGCCACTATACAAATTAGCTAGCTTTGAAGTGAACGGCACCCACTTTATTGCTTTCATTCCAAGCCTAACCTTTTCTCACAAGCAACTCTCTTGATTACTACACCTCTCTCTCTCTAGCTCTCCCTCTCTCCTTCTCAACTTTTGTTCTTTTCATAACAAACTAATTAAGATGAAAGGAAGTAAGGTGGGGATGAGCTAGTTTTTTTCAAAAAGTCCCTTTTTCTTTTGAAACAGGCTGCTAGATTTGATGAGAGAGACATTATAATGATGAACCATATTAAGAGTTGACAAATACTAATTTATTGCACTAAGAGTTACTTAACATTTTAATTAAATGCAAAATCAACCTCAATCTAAAGATAAATCACCTAAAAAGAAGCAACTAATTATCATCAAACCAAGAGAATATAAAGTTTCTACGGTATTAGTAGTTGCTCACGTTTCTAGGTCTAAATCCTATACATCTAGACAAATTATGTTATTCAAACATATATATAAACATAACCTAAGCAAATCAAGTCAATTATATACATGTACACAATAAATTAATCACAAACCTAATCTAACACAATCGATAAATTATATCCATGTCATGAACACACATTAGTTCCATCATAAGACAAACCTAAACCCTAACAAATTATCAATCAATCTATCACCAATCTCCAATTAATGAATTCAAATTTCAAATTCAATATTTCCACATGGTGTCCAAATCAATTGCGGTTCCAACGGCTGATGAGGAAGGTCCGTCAAGATCATCATAATGCCTTGATATTACAGATGAAATCTCAGTATTGTGATCTGTACTCAAGCCAGTATCCTGAGACTTTGTAATATTCGATTGTTGTTCCTTTTTGCAGTTCAGATAGTCAAAGTTGTCAGAAGCCGGAACTGGGAAGTAAGTACTTGATGGAGCCATGTTAATAGGGTAAAAGGTAGGGTTTTCAGTTAGGTTAAGCTCTTGTTGGTTATCCATGGATAGCATGTTAGTGAAGTAAGAAGGAATGGAAGAAGAGGTAAAAGGGCTATTAAGGTCATTTTGGTTAAATAACAGGTGGTGATCCATTAAAGGCGGCAATGTGGTTGAGTCCAACAATATGTCATGATCTCCAATTGAGTTCATCCTTTCTAACCCATTAGGTATGGGTCCCTTCTTGAGTCCTGTACTCTTGTGAAAAATCCTAGATACAACCCATTCATCCTACATGCAAAGGATAGAAATAATCAAAATTAACTCAACTTTTTGAACAAAACAATGAAAGATTCAACCCAATATGCATACTCAAGTTATTTAACTTTCTTTTTTCCTACATGTTGCATATTGGTCAATGGATTGACTATGATATATAGTTGATCTTAGTTTGTTGACAAGTCAAAAGTAATATAAGAGTAGGAGATACATTCAAGATATTGTGTTACCTTGGAAGATCTATTGAGATTTGGATGAGGGAGTTTCCCTTCAAGTCTATACTCATGCATGACCCAATTTGTTTTCACACCTTTAGGAGCTCTACCCTTGTAGAAAACTAGGGTTTTCTTCATTCCAATGAGAACTCCTCTACCTCGAAAGATCTCCTTATCCTTTCCGGTTGCTTTCCAGTAGCCTGCTTCAGTCGCTCTATTTGTGCGCATGCCAGTTGGATATTTTCTGTCTCTTTGGCAAAAGAAGTACCACTCCTTTTCCCCCATTTTTGCTTTATCTAGAAAATAATTTTAAGTTATTTGTTAGTTGATATTGAGAGGATCTAAGTGAAAACGTCATGAAAGAAGAGAATACAACATTATGCAAAAAATAGCATATGATTTAAATAAATACATGCTAAGGTTTATAAAAACATATTATATGCATATATAGGAAGTTGTTGTAAGGAAGAGAGAGAATTTTGCACGGCACCTCTAGTACTAAAAGAAACAATATCATAATATTTTGAAATAAAAATGTCTTCAAAGAAATAAATAAAGTAACCAAATGGTATTTTTTCTTTTTACTTTTTTTCAAAAGTTCATACATACATACACAAGACTTATAATGTACATAGATAAATACAAGTATATAATCAATTTAAAATGAAAGAACCAAAATGATTTACTCAAAAAAAAGAAAGAACCAATATGAAAAAGTAATTACACATAGTGTGCAATGAAAAAAAAAAAAAAAAAAAAAAAACGAAAAAAAGCTAAATAAATAGGGTACTTACTAGGAAGATCCCACGGTTCACACTTGTTTAGATCGACTTCTCCCATTGCAATCGCATTGAAGGTGCGATCAATCGCCTTTTGCGAAAGATAATTCGTAATTATCTCCTCATCTGTTGGATGAAATCTAAATCCTGGTGGCAACCCTAAACTCTCCTCTCCTAATTGGTTTTGACTCCCCATTTTGAGCTCAAAATTTTTTTTTGAGGGAAAGTTTTGAGCTCAAAATTCAATTTTCTTTTTTTTTCTTTTTCTTTTTTGAGTAAATTGAGGATTTTTTTTTCTTTTTTGTAGAGAGAAGAAAATGAGAGAGAGAGAGAGGAGGTGTTGATTCAAGAAAATATTAAGAAAGAAGAGAAGGAAGAGTCTAAAGGGAGTTTATATAGAGAGAGAAAATTTATAAGGGGAGGTTAATTTGGTGAAGGAATGAAGATGCGTGCAGCTAAAAGGCACTTGTGAGGGAAGCCTCAACGGGGGATTTGTATTTATTTATGGGGTCACATACATTCTTTATTTTGTTGCTATGATCCAATTTATTCTCATTAACTATTTGTTAATGTGAAATGTTTGTCATGCTCTCAACATCTTTTAACTCTTCTAGATTTCATGCATAGAAAAATTTGAGAAATGAAAAATTGTATTCATCTATATTAGTTTGTCTTTATGTTTATGTAGTGTAAATCAAATTAAAATATATTTAACAAAAAGATTCATAAATTTACCAGCCTTATGGTTTAAAGGATTGCATCAAAAAGATTCTGTAGTAGCTTAATGATTAACATATGCATGTATTATTCAATTATATATGACATATATATCCCTATCTTTTGATGGATGCTGTATGATGTGAGTTTATCTTGATATACACTTGTTTGCAACACCAGATTGACATCTGAAAAGTTGGATTCTGGAATTGTTCCTTATTCTAGAGCAAACTCTTTTTTGTTATTTCTCCAAAAAATAAAATAAATAAAAGTTGTCAAGCTGATATTTGGCATTCTGAAGCCAAATAATTGGTTACTTTGAGTTCGAGTTTGAATACCTAACTGCTCTATAATCTTCTGTGATTTGAATAAACTTTGTGATCTTTGAAACAAATCACTATAGATTTAATTGTGAGATTTATCATGTTCAAGCTTATTCAGGGGATTTAGGCTTTCATATTCTAATCAAAGCTAATTCCTCCTCATGTCCCGCAAAACCTAAACAAAACTATAATACATAACACTATTCCCCCCCCCCCCCACAAAATTCTAGCATCCAAAGAACTCCCCAAAAAAAGCCACGTCATCCTCTTTTGGAGACCGTTGGATGGAGTGATGTGGTTCAATATGGACCGTTTAATCGTTTAGAGTTTCTGATATTTTATGGCAGTTTCTGTGTAGTTAGATGGTGTCAGAATATAATTGGTTGAAATTCGGTGTTCTGCGTTTTATCCTAATTTAGTGTGAAATGTCAAATAAAATATAATTAATTATTTTGAAAACTAAACTGTGTAACTTATGCGTTGTGAGTTATAATATCAGTAACTACCGAATACTCGCTACACATAATTCATTCTTAAATAATAATAAAAACAATTAAAAATAATGATTTATCAAAAAAAATGGGCCCACATGACACTCTTTTTCTCTCTCTCCCTCAAATAAAAAAAATAACGATTTCCAAAATAAATAAAAAAAGGTGGGGCCCTCTTTCTCTCTCTCTCAAATAATTAAAAAATTAAATAAATAATTCATTTTTCAAAAAAAAAATGTGGGTTCCATGCGTTTTTCTCTCTCAGGTAATTTGTTCCCAACGTTTTATTTAAAAATATAATTTTTTTAGTAGCTCATTTTTTTGTGAAAACATGAAAAATAGAACAAGCATGATGAGATCTTTCATTCAGGATTTCAATTGTTATACTTTCGAACGCACAATTATATTTTCTCATAACGACTTTCAATATCTCGTATCTTCAATCGACTAGATTGAATATCACAATGTCAGATGACATTATGACTCATTCCTAAATAAATAAAAAATAATAGTTTATAAAAAAAAATGCGGGTCTCATGTGTCACTCCTTTTATCTCTCCCTCAAGTAAATAAAAAAAAATAGATTAATAATTAAAAAAAACGTGGGCCTCTCTTTCTCTCTCCCTAAATAAAAAAAAGAAAATAAATAAATTATTTTTCAAAAAAAAAAAGAATGTGGGCTCCATGTGCGTGACTCTCTCTAAGGTAATTTTTTCCTAACGTTTTCTTTCAAAATATGATTTTTCAATAACTTAATTTAAAAAAAAATGAAAAATATAACAAGAATGATGAAATCTTTCATTCAAGATCCCAATTGTTATACTTTCGAACGCACCATTATGTTTTCTCATAATGACTATTAAAAATAATTTATATAAATTTTTTATGATTATTAATTCATAAGATAAATTTAATGTATTAATTATTAAACAATAAAAATAATAAAAATCGCAGTGGAGCGCGGAAATTCTCCTAGTATAGTTAAAGACTAGTAATCTAGTAGCTCCATGATTCTTGCATCAACATGTGGCAAAACAAATATGTTAAAAAGTGTACAAATAAGGGGCAAAAAAAATGAAAATAAAATGTCAGGACAGTTAGTGAAAAAAGATAAGATGGAAATATTTGTATTGTTTTGTTGTATCCAATCCATTTGAAACAACTGTCTTCATTCACACTTTGGAAATTAGCTACCCTACTTAAAATCCCCTTACACGACTCGGCTCAGCTCTGCTAACAAATTTAACAATTACATAAACCATTAAAACAAAAAAAAATTGTAGATAACATAAGAAATTATCATCTTCATCATCATCATTATTACTATTTTTATTACAATTATAGTTATCATAGAGGATGACTAAAGTATATAGCTAAGTATTTAGCAATTGCTACTCAGAATCTTTTAACCATTGAATTTGTATTGAAATTAGTATTTTTTTATAATTAGAACAATTCTTAATAAATCATAATTCAAAGTTTATATTTATCGTGTAAAACATTAATTAATCCCAATGCAAATTCAATAATTAAAAAAATTCGTAAGTGACCTATAGTCTATTTGACTAAAGCATTCACATGTGTAGCAAGATGTCACGTAATCAATATTCGGCAAACACAATAGCACATATTTAGCAAAATCTCTCAATCCAATGGGTTGAACTTCAAAAAAAAAAAAAATCTAAGTAGTAAGTGCTAAATATTTGACTTTTTTTTAAAATGACACTATTATGAAAAATAATTCATCAAATAACACTGTTTTGAAAAAAATTTAGCAACTACCATTTCCGCCAGCGCTTATGGCGGAACTGATCTTTTTTCATTTTTGTTGATGCCGGCCATTTGGCAGTTTTAAACACGCTTAATTAGGCAAATAAGGCAGTTCCATCAGGGCCTTTGGTGGAACTGCTTAAAAATTATTTTTTCAGCCTAAACTCGAAATTTAGAAGGGAAATTAGCGTAAAAATTTTGAATTTTATGGTTCTGCCACCCCCTCTGGCGGAACCAACATTATTCCACTTTTAAGGCTGGCTACATTAGTAAGGAGATTTAGCAAAAAAAAATATATATATATATTGTTCACTGTTTCGCCAGGGCCTGTTGCAGAACAGTGTTTTTTTTTTTTGGCTAAATTTTCATGGTTGTTTAGAAGTAAAAAATATATATATAATAGGCTATTCCGCAAGAGAGTTTGACGAAACTGTTGAATTTGTAATTTTTGGGCTAATTTTCCTTCTAAATTTAGAGTTTAGACAGAAAAAATAATTTTTAAGCAGTTCCGTCAAAGACTCTGGCGGAACTTTCTTTTTTGTCTAATTAAGCGTGTTTAAGACTGCCAAATGGCTAGGATAAAAAAAAAGCCCAGTTCCGTCGGAATCTCTGGCGGAAATGGTAGTTGCTCAATTATTTTCAAAACAGTATCATTTGATGAATTATTTTTCATAATAATGCCATTTAAAGAAAAAGTCAAATATTTAACTATGTATTTTAATGAACCTCGTCATTATTAACATCTCCTCCAAGGGAGAGCAGAATGATAATTAACCGAGCCGAGCCGTGAACCTTAAACGGCTCATGAGAATTAACAGCGAATAAGTCCGAAACGTCTCTCTTAGTCCTAGCGTGGGCTCCACAGTTCCTTGAGCCAATCATATAGAGCTGCTACGTGTCGCCAGCTCAATCCTTCTCTCCAACTACTCAGACAAGGACCCTCACTCGTCCACGTTGTCCAATCACCTTCTTCCACCTCGGATTAAATTCTTGTTGTGATTATTTTCATCTAGATATTTTTATTGTTGTTTTGAGAATCGTGTGAGAGATTAACTCTGGAGGTTTGGATGAGGAATTACCTCATTAGGAATATATTAATCTTGTTGGATTAGTGTAAACTACGATTCAAACTTGCCGTGCATGTTAGGCAGGCGGCACACATTATATATATATTTTTTATTTGGAGATAACTAATTTTTTTTTATTTGAAGGGTATTTGGAGATAACTAAACAATAACTATTATGAAGTTTCAAATAAACGAAATATTGCTTCATGCTTAAGCTATTTTTTAGTACTAGTGACAAATTAATTTGCATAAATGAGGTAAATATTAGGGAAAATAGTCAATGCAACATATTCAAACAATTACAATTGATTGCCAATTATAATCTGATTTTTTTAATTTAAATCGTTATCATTAATACATGTTTTATATAATATGTTATGAATTATGACTAGTAAGGCTATAAATAGATCATATCTCATTTCCCAAAGGAAAACAGAAATGGACCACCAAAATATTTGTGAACAAATTTATTGTTTGGATCGATCGTTTTGCCACCTTCTGCTAAAAAGAGCACTTGTTGTCAATCTTTGACACGTAAGCATGCAAGAGCTTATCTCACTATTCAGTTTAGGCAAAAAGAGATCAAAATTTTGACACGAGGGAACAGGACCAATGCACATGATTAGTATATATTAATTAAGAATTTATGATTGAATGGAGTCATAATTATTGTAGTCAAAAAAAGGGTATGGTGTAGAGCCTACCATTTACCAACTTTTAACTTTACAAAGTGTGTTTAAACTATGATATATAAAGGTTCTAGTTTTTTGTTACGATCATGCACATGTATTTCCCCATATACTAGACAGTCCAAAACAAATGTACGTTAATAATTAGTAGCCAAATTAACTCCTATGCATATTTATAGCTCGGGAGAAAAAATAAGGGTTTCTTTGGAGTGTTTTTCGAATATTTACAACTTACCTAAATGTTTGATAAATCAATTTTGCATTTAATTTTATAAATCTGACCGCTATATAGTTTTTAAAATCTTGTCTAAAGGTGCTTTCATACGACTAACTGAGACTAATCTAACATATCATAAGCACAAAGAACATATCATGTCAAATCATGTAATATCTACGTAATATAAACATATAAATATATTATTATTGTTAGAAAATAATATATGTCAATTTGTTAGTAGTTCAACTGCTGATCTATAGTTAATTTTAAACAAATTGACAAATCAAAACCTTCCATCATGATTGTAGTTAGGAAATTAGGAGTAGAAAACTAAGGGATGTTTACTTTTTTGGATTATTATATTTTTATATCACATTTCATATTCTTAATATAAAATATTAAATGTTAAATCCATTTATTTCTTCCAAGCAAGCATAAATTTTGTGGTTCTTTATTGCTCCATTGATCATCTCATCCATAAAACTGTTTGATGGCCCAATTTGTTGACTTGTTTTATTTAAATACAATTATTTTGGAAAATAATTCTACAAATACCATCATTTTAAAAATAATTAAGAAACTACAATTTCCGCCACTATCACTGGTGGAACAGAATCTGTTCAGCCACTGATAGTGACGGAACATGGTATATTTTTTAATTTTTCTTAAAAATTCTTAATTAGGCTAAAAAAATACTGTTCCGCCCCTGATAGTGGCGAAACAGGTTAAAATTTTAATTTTCAGTGATCATTAAGCGGATTCTGCAATATATATATATATATATATATATATATATATATATATATATATATATATATATATATATATATATATATATATTGTTCCTTTGTTCCGCCATAGAGAGTGGCGGAACAGCTTTTTTTTTTTTGATAAATTTTCAGAGTCTTTTTAGGGGCAAAAAATATATAAAATAGATTGTTCCACCAAGATTTTTTATTTATTTTTTGACTAATTTCTTTTCTAAATTTATAATTAATAATAAAAATTAAAAAAATTAATCTGTTCCGCTAAACAGAGGCTGTTCCGCTAAGGGTTTCGAAAGAACACGCACAGGCCATTTAGCATCCTTAAATAATCTTAATTATGAGAAAAAATGGCCCCGGCATGTTCCGCATAACTCTTAGCGGAACAACCTCTATTTAGCGGAACAGGTTAATTTTTTTAATTTTTAGCGTTAACTATAAATTTAGAAAAGAAATTAGTCAAAAAATAAAAAATAAAAATCTTATTCCGGCAACAAGCTTGGCGGAACAACCTATTTTATAGTTTTTTGCTCCTAAAAAGACTCTGAAAATTTATCAAAAAAAAATATTGTCCCGCCACTCTCTGTGGCGGAACAGTGAACGGTATTTTTTTTTTTTTTGCAGAATTCGCTTAATGATTACTGAAAATTAAAATTTTAACCTGTTCCGTCACTATCAGTGGCGGAACAATGTTTTTTAGCCTAATTAAAAAAATATATCATGTTCCACCACTATCAGTGGCGGAACACAGAGATAGTGGCGAAAATTGTAGTTTCTTAATTATTTTCAAAATGATGGTATTTGTTGAATTATTTTCCAAAATAGTTGTATTTTAAAAAAAAACCAATTTGTTTTTCTAGCAGAAAAGAAGCAAGACCTTATTTCATTTGGATAGCCCAAGCCCAATTTAAACTTCTGAATAATAGGCCTCTTAAAGCCTAAATTTACAGAAAGTTTAGGATCCAATATAGTTGGGATTATTTATTTAATATATTGCAAATGAATCACATGAATAAAAATTACATGTACACTTCAAAAATAAGAAATATTATATTAAAGTAAGGGCATATTCTTAGCACAATCATATAAAGATACTCAACAGCATCATAGCATTTATATACTTTTTCTTATATTTATAAGTTATATAATTAAATTTCCCCCAATAATGATTTGATGACTGATTAATCACAATTCACATTAAATAAATAGGAAGGTTGAATATAGTTTTCACCATATAAATGCAACATCACAATTCGTATTAAACAATTAAATCATTCATGTATGAACTTGAAGCCAGACGCATGTCTCCTGCAGAAATCTAACAGCTGGATAAGTTTCATAATTAATAACATAGGCCCACACATAATAATAATTAACAAAACCTTTATTTGATTCGGGTTCAAGGATCCTGCTTCGCTTAATCAATATTAATGACTATATTTTAACGGAGGATGGCTCTGTTAATAGCCTTTTTTTGGAAGTAAAGCTAATCATAATCTTACCTAATCTTGTTGATAATTACAAAATAATTTATTCTTTCTTTCCTTGTTTATTTTGTAATTCTTTTCAACTGAACAACTTAATATCTCAATTCTAAATTTCTTTTTTACTCTAAACCTTTTCAAAACCAAAGAAATAGAATTATTATTTTCTCATAGAAACAATGGAAGAGAGCATCCAACTATCTCATACGACATACTTCATATGAGGTATATTTTGTTTTCTAATTGTTAAATAATTTAAGTAGTTATTTTCCCATAATTAAAAATTCTAAAAGAATAAAAGATTTCACATGTCAAATTGAAATACACAGTACTACATTTATTATGATTAGCTTTACTTTCAAAAAAACTGTTAACAGAGGCCTTCCTCTGTTAAAATAGTCATTAATATTGATTGGGCTATATCACAGCCTATTAATCAAATGGCAAGGAATAGAGAGGCATGGAGTATCATGTTTCTCTAGAAGCAGGATCCTTGAACCCATTTGATTCTCTCAATTATTTATTTGATTCTCCCAATTATTTTTTCCTGATTCTTATGCGATTCACTTTGTCTACTGTCAATGCATTTAGCATTTGCTTTCTTGATAAATGGAGTTTTCCCCCTTATCCTGATTCCGATCTGATATACCCACAATATTATACTTTTCATATTCAATAAAAAAACATAATAGTGTGTGGACAAATCAAACAGTAACACATCATGCATTTCTAGAGCAAATAGAGTTGCCAAACGACCAACCAACAATGATAATATAACATACAAACAGACAACAATCAAACAAGACAGAAACAAACACACGAGCAATAAGTAAGCAGCACATACACAATCCTCCAAAATGCCTCAAAATAGCCAACATTTATTCCAAACTAAATAAATAAACCCACACAGATGCATACAGATCATCACATCATCTCTCTGCAAAATCACAAAAATATCATTGCATTATTACTCACTTCATGTTATCATTCACTTAATCTCAACAAATAAATAAATTAAGAGTTCAGATTGCCAGCATTTTGGAGCGCCCAGGAGCACACCCGATTACAAAAGGAATGATAAAATTACAAAAAGATATATCTTTATAAACACAAAGGATATATTAAAGTATAAATATATATGTGTACAACTGAAACTATATGGTGGTTACTTCCGTGCACTCCAAAAAATGAGTACTCCGAATTATTTCTCATAAATAAATAAATAAAAACTATTTTTCAATTATTATTTTATGAATCTTACACCAAGAGACGATTTTCCAGCGCTGATTATCCCCCTCAGTCCACTTCCAGAGATCGAGAGTCGTTCCGTCACGAACGCCGCCGTGCTCCTTGTCGCCATGAAATCCGTCAAAGTTCAGATAAATGTTATTCACCATGCGGATGCATCTGTAGCCGTTTCCCACGTCCCTGCTTTCCGTCCACAGCACCGACTCGTCCAGCTTCTCCGGATTGTACTCCGTCACCAACACCTTCATGATCAAGAACATCAAGAAATGAGATCAAGAAAATCAAGAATGGAGGTTAAGATTGAGAATGATCGAAAATGGTGCGAGTTTGTGAGATTAGGTTCGGATTTGTACAGGGTGGGATTGGCCGAGAGAGTGTTTGAGAGCTTGTTTGGTGGCTTTGTTGATGAGAGAGAAGGCGGGGTATCCTTCTTCATCCTTCACCTTCGTGCTGTATTTCTGATCCTTGATCCAGTGCTGAAACCATCATAAAACCGCAAATCAGACATTAGAATTGAAAAACAGAGAAAATTGAATCAAAATGACCAGATCTGAGTACCTGAGACTCATCGTGCTTGTTTGTGGTGGCGAGCAGCACGGTGCCGCCGCGGATCGCGAGGCTGACGTTTTCGTTGGCTTTGCAGTAGATCCTCACCGTCGGCTGCTTCATCAGCTTCTCCATCGGATCGTTGGAGGACGACGATCCATGGCCGGGGAAGATGTGGTGACTCGTGTGGCTCACGTGTTCTCCAGCAGCTGGAGGTCCGCCATACCCGTGCTGTACAGCAGGTGGAGCTCCGCCGTACCCTTGCTGAGGTCCGCCGTACCCGTGCTGTACTGCAGGCTGAGGTCCGCCGTACCCGTGCTGTACTGCAGGATGAGGTCCGCCGTACCCGTGCTGTACTGCAGGCGGAGGTCCGCCGTACTCGTGCTGTACTGCAGGCTGAGGTCCGCCGTACCCGTGCTGTACTGCAGGCTGAGGTCCGCCGTACCCGTGCTGTACTGCAGGCGGAGGTCCGCCGTACCCGTACTGCTCGGATGGGGGCGGAGCAGGGTGGCCGTAGCCGTGCTGTTGAACGGGAGGCGGAGGGCGGCGATCGTCGTCGTCGTCGTCCCGGCGATCGTGGTGGTGGTGGCGATGCGGGAACTCCATGGTTTGTTTTTCTGCTCTGTTTTGATCTGAAAAGAGTTTTATAATGGATGATTGAACTGAACTCCATTATTTATCAATTCGTGGATCCCAGTTACTAAATTATCTCCGGTTCAAAAATAAATGGACGTTATAAATTCAACGTGGGCTACCTCGGCTTCATATTTGACATTTCTATTTCTATTTTTTCCCAGGTTTAATTCCTATTAGAGGAAATATCAATCACATAGTCAGCTCTCTTGGCTAATTTTATTGTAATTATTGTAATGAACTTACTACTATTTTAATTGTTAATTGTCAGATATTCAGGTTCAATCTGACATCTAATTATCAGAAAAAAAAATGGATGTCAATGTGGCGGAGTGAGAAGATGTAACTGGGGCGTCTACGTTTGGTTGAAATTGAGAGAAGAATGACTATTTGATTTTTGTATATTAGTTATATAAAACTCGTGATTCATGTTTTCAACTTTTCAAAGGACCATTAGTACTGTTTGTCGGAAGTAAAATTGGGCCTGAATTATGAATTGTATTATAATTTGGTCCTGTTTAATTAAAAAGGACATAAAATTAATTGATCTAACTAGGCCTAATTAATCTTGAATATTAGGCCTAAATAGTTCTAAATAGAGCCCAGTTAATCTTGAATATAAGCCAGATTGAGGCCCAGTTAATATTTAATTTTCCTTTTTTATTTTCTGGACCAGATTAACAAATTGTAGAGTGGTCTTCTTTTGTTTTTGTTTTGTTTTTTTTATCGTTGCTGATTTTTTTTTTTTTTTTCATTTAAGCTTGAATCAATCATTGCTGATGTTTATTCATTAAAAAGATGTATTTACAAATGTAATTTCTAGATGCAAACCTCACTCACTCACTGGCTTGCACGGTTGGTAAAAACCATTTAAAGGAGCCACCTGTACACATTGATTATATTCAATTTAAGGTGATGTCTCATACTTTCCTTGACAAGAAAAAGAAGAAAAAAAGACTTTTCATACTTAATCATGGCCAGCTCATATTAATACAATATAAAACTGATATTAAGATTACATCATTATATTTCCGTACAATCCAAAAGGTTTGCAGTGACAGATGGGCACAATTTAAATACAAAAATTAAAATGTAGACCGTTTCAATAGATGTAAGCACAATCATAAGCATGCTTACTTTATTGATTAGGCTACGCTATGTATGAACATAATACTATATACAGGGGCGAAGCCAGACCTCTTAAATTATGAGAGCACTTGCTCAGACTTTCGGAAACTTGCTTTTCATATTCGCATAAGGGGGGCCAAAATAAAAATTTCTATATATTTACTTGGGGACAATGTGAGAATGCATAAAAAAAATTTCTTTCATAGGGGGGCATTCCCCCTGTATGCTGTATGCCACCACGTAGTTCCGCCCCTGACTATATATATTATATATTATACGTAGATGAGAGTAAGTATGACCAACAACATATAAATTTATAGTTTTAATCGTCATTTTGTTGATGTTTCCTTACACTCAACAAGCCTGTTGAATATAGCACCTCAAGCTTAGCCTAAAAAAGCCTATTGAATATAGATTTTTGCTTAATGAACACCTATTGAATACAGATTTTAATGATATATATAGTAGTCAAATTTGTAATAGAGTAGAATTAACGTGTGACACCATTAAATGTTAAATATTCTTAATTATATTCTTGATTTTTGGTCAAAACAAGAATGCCTAAGCAACCTAATAAATTAATCATGTCTAGAAAGAGAAGATTTTAGTAGCTTGAATGAAAATCAACATTGGTACATTTGCTTCCAGTTAGGAAGCAATCTCTTTGATCATGTAGGAATATAATTCTCGTACTTTATTTTATTTAACTATAAAGATAAGAAAAGATTTAATGCACTTTAATGCATGAAGAAAAGAGAAAATTAAATTAATGGTGCTTTTTTTGAAACACCTTGAGGCTCAAAGATGAAAATTGAAATTTTACACTCCTATTCACTGATGTAACCTTATGAGTTTGTGACTCACAAATAATGTACCTGTTTTTCCTTTCAAGCTAATGAAAACGGAACGCAACGAACGCTCGTAGTTTTCCTTCAGAAAAAAAAAGAAAAGAAAATTGAAATTTTAAGTTTTTCGTGGTAATATTCTCTCTTTTTTTAAGTCAACTACGAAAAATGCTTCATACACTGTTTAAGTACAGTTTCTTATATCATTAACTTGACTCGTCAAATAAGCATGTGAAATGTGCTTATGTTTGAGTTTCACTTTAAAAGTTGAGTTTAAATGGCTAATTTGATCTGTTAGGGAAATGTCAACAAACGCACATGTCTGCACCATCCTTTTTTCTTAAGTTGCTTAATTAGTAGAATAGATTTGTTGGAGGAAAAATTGTGTTGTTGAGTACTTTGCATTATAGTTGCGTATTTTATTTAGTGACAAACTTTCAAGTGTTTTATTAACACTAATTATACTAACACATTATTATATTTACTGACCCATTGAACTAATGAAGAACTGATGATATTTTAACTCGAATTATATAAATTGATACACTTAATAATATGATTTACATATGATCCTCCTCTTATATCTAAGACCCAATTTAAACATTAAAAAAGGATTCAATCCAACAAATAAGAAATAGTCAAATAATATTCTATCAAACCACATAAAATCTACATGCATGCCCTTCTTTCCCTAATTCGCCATCACAAAATAACCTCCTCACATTTTTCACTTTCCAACTTCGCATAAATATTTCTAAACCCTAAAATCTACAACCTATCTCTATTCTTATGCAATAAAGTTCACACAAAAACAAATGCACATCGATCACACATCGAACTTCTCTTTCCTATATTTCCCTTTCTCCTTTTTTCTTTTTCAACTAATATTTTTTTTTTTTTGAAGATCAATTTTCAACTAATAAAATGAAAAGATAAATTCAATTCTTTCCAAAATTAGATCCAAAAAGTATGTGCCCCTGCCCGTACAAAGGCTGCCCTGTCAAATTTTGTTGCATGCCATGATCAATTATATTATTATTTCCTTCATTAAATGAATAATCACCCTCTCTTGGTCTTTTGAATGAACTCTCACCGACCACTGACAAAGGGGTCCCACCTTGCATGTTACGCTGCGTCATGTTGTTACCTCCGTTGGCAAATTGGCCTTGCTGATCAGGCACCAGCATCTCAGTAGAATTGTCGAAAAAGTTCGAGAGGTTTGAATAATCAAGAAATTCAGATAAAGAAAAGGGTTTTGAAAGTCTCGGATCGTTCAACATCTGTGGATCATTTTGATAATTTGATGGACAAATCTCTTCTGATCCTGAATCGTCCTGTTCAGGATCAGTCAAGTGCGGCGGCGATTGATGCGTACTCTTTTTGTAGATGCGGCAAAGTACCCAATCATCCAACTTCATTATAGAAAAGAAAAGAAAAGAAAAGAAAAGGATGAATAGTTTGTTAGAGGTGAAGTCATGATGATATAAGTATGATCATTATAGATATTCTTTTTCTTTTCATATGTCATTTTCTAAACATAAAGTAACATCAGGCAAGTACACAAAAAAGTCACTTTGGATTGGAGAGGGTAAGGTTGTTGATGTCACATGTGATTTGAAAGATGGTTAGATCATATGTATCAAGAATATATATGTGATTAATACTACTAAAAGAGGAAGAATATTTGATTAATAATGATAGTAACATTAACAGAAGTATACTAGATATTGCCACAAAAGATCCTGAAGAAAAATCAAAGATACTTCATTTGAACAGTTGGTAATGTGGCGAACTATTGGAAAAGATTGATCATTAAAGATAGAAACCTAGTTTTAGGCCACCTAGCCTTTTTAATCTATCTTTGACATGACAAATGTCAATTTTATTTCTATGAGCATAAAATGGCATTTAGGTCATAACACATCCAAGTTAAGAATGACATACAGAACCATGGAATAAATAAAACATGACCAAATCAATTCTTAATAAAATTGTACATGAAAATTGTAAACTAAATTAATCAACTAAAAAAATATATAAAACTCACCCTCATAGAGGCATCCTTGAATTTCATTGGTCTGTAAGAATTACTGCTCTGAGGTTCGGCGATACGATATTCATGCATGATCCAATTGGTTTTCAAGCCTTTCGGCGGCCGACCTTGATAGAAGACTAACGCCTTTTTCACACCGATACTTTCATTTCCATTACTTCTGTGGATCGGCTTATCTGTGCCGGTCGCCTTCCAATATCCTGATGCAGCTGCACGGTTCGGTCGGATCCCATTTGGATATTTCCGGTCCCTCGGTGTGAAGAAATACCACTCTCGATCCCCAAATACTGCTTTGGCTACATAAACCAAACCAAACAAAAAAAAAGGCATGTCAAAAATTTGTTTACTAGATGCCCCACATGCTCAAACTTGAGATTTAATAAATCATAAATACACAAATATATATCTTCATTGAAAGAATAAATACACAATTTTTTTATGCAAAAGAAAAAGCACAAATACACAATTATTCGTTAAATAAAATTTAAATTATAACCTGGCAAATCCCAAGGGTTGAACTTGTAAATATCCACCTCGGCGATAATTGAGACGGGACACGGTGCAGAGGCGGCACGTTTTTTGAGGTAGTGAACAATGAGCTCTTCATCAGTTGGATGGAATCGGAATCCCGGCGGGAGAGAAGCCGGATTAGTCATATTCATCGAGATTTAAAGAACTATAATCAATCAAGATATGATTGAGATTTATTAATTCGATTTTATCAAGGTTTGAATTGAAAAAGGGTAGGGGTGCAACTAGCTAGAGAGATAGAGAAGGTGGAAGAAGAAAAATGAAAGGGGGTTTTAAAATTTTTCTTAGAGGAGGGGGATGGATTGCTTATATGGTGGTGAGAGTTTTGTCATTTAACGAGGGGCATAATTGTAACTTAAGAGTCCTTATCTCTTAGTCTATCTTAATTTAATTCTGACTAGTACTCATTTCTATCACAATTCAATATTGGATGAAAAATTTAAAGTGGACTTAAGTAAATTTACTATTGAGATAGAATAATCTAAATTATATGATTTTGTATTTTTTTTTTTTAATATCTAACGTGGAAAGATTGTGATTATCCTTAGTGACAAATGTCTGGCATGGGTAGTGAAAAAGTTAAAAGAAGTTTATAAGAGGAATGTGATGTCATGCACGGTGATATTGCCATTTGGAAGGACACGTGTCGAGCTGACAGTATGCTGATCTGGCAATATCTGTCTTTCTAATCGATCTGGGCCGTTCATTTGTTGATTAACAAAAAGATCTGATTTAATTAGGCCCAGATTGATTAATTGGGGCTTATGGGCTTGGATTTAGATAATTTTAGAGATGAATAAATCTCCATTTTTCTTTCAAGTCTAAGATGCTGAGAATATTCGTAAAAAGGGACAAAATAAACACATGTTGTAATTATTCTTTTTATTTGAGAAAAATAAATCTGAGAATTTTCATAAAAAGGACAAAATATACACATTAATTAAATTGGCCAACAAAAAAATATTAGCGCCGTCCTATTGATGTAGACCATCCAATTCGACAGAAATTTTCATCAGACGGTCAAGATTCAAGCACGACATGTCTGCTAGAAAGTCCTAATTCTTTCTTGTTCTTTAACCCAATCCACAAATCCAATACTTATCTCAAATGTAAATAATTAGCAAGATTACGTGGCCAGTTCTGATAGGCTGAGAAGCACATAATTAACCATGATTAGAGTTGGATTTAACTGGGTTTAATTATGCTTAATCAGGAGCTTACGTCCAAAAGTGAAGCTTATCTTAAGGGGTTAAGATAATAAGATTAGCCTAAGTAATTGTCATTTAGCTAAATGCGTGATTATAATTTACTATTATAGACTAATGATCGTCTTATCAAAGAAAATAAGAAGATGCTTTTTTGTTTTGGTGTGATGCGATTTGATGTCTCCAGAGAAATTCTATATTTAACAATCTTAGTGTGAGGTGTTAAAAAGTTGTTGCATTCCAATCCCGTTTTCGACTTTGGGGTGAAACATAAAATAATATATCTATAAAGATCACACAAAATATAAAATACATTTAATTATATACATAATTTCTAACTAAAAACATATCAATTGAGCTAAGAAGTCGCTCGAATCCCCAAACTTGAATTTGAAAACCTGAGAAAAGATGAAAGGGAATAAGTAACCAATATATTCAGTAAGGACATCCGTCTCATACATCACAAAACAAAACATAGTATTATACAAAAGAAAAATATTAAATAGTAGTAAAGTAAATTATCATAAATAATCATTATTATAAATATAGATATATTTTCGAGCTCGTTATTAGGTGATTGACGGTCATGGACATCGAGAGCCATGTGTGGTCTCAACCTCAAGCGGTCATGGATATCGAGAGACATGTGCGACTATAACTTTTATGGCTATGGATATCGAGAGTCATGTGCGACATTAATTTACCCATTGTCAAAGTAATATAATTTAAAAAAATATATATTGAGTTAAAAAAGCAAATGTATGAGAAAAATAATCTCTTACCTTAAAAATAAGAAAGACTACTTGAAAGCTCGTATATACAGAAATCGGAAAACCCTTACTTGTCTTTGACCAACAAAAATATAAGTATGATCCGTGATTTACATGGAAACATATTGTGGTAGCATGAAAAATTCTTTGTGAGCATGAATTATTTATAGGGACATAAACTTGCATATCTAGCTTTGTTATTTGCGTGGCTATTAATCATGTTTTAATGGCATGCGTGCATAGGGTGTAACAAAAGTGATTCGGTATCTTGTGAATATATAATTTGATTAAAGAACAATTTATGAATAAAGTTATAAAAAAAAATCAGTCATTAGTCATTACCTAATTATCTCCCCAGTGAAAAGATATCTTAATTAATTGTGACTATACATATATATGCAAAGGGTAATGACAAGGTTTGAAATAATTAAGTTGGTTTGATATTATGACATTAAATAATATATAAGAGATAAAAAGTATATGACATGGGCATGGGCGAGATATATCTTAATTTGGACCCATATTTCATGCTAGTCCGTTGGAAAAGGTGAACTCGCTCAAACCAATTAATATTATACATTTCATATTTTTGAGCAATATCCATTTATCAAATATATCCTGATCCTGAATAAATGACACTTCACTCTTCAGTCTTAGATTCAATCATTTAAATACCAACAGTTAAAGTACTCAAATGGATGAAATTAGCTTTACTGATATAAACTAGTTAATTATCACATTTATAAATCTTATTATACTCTTGATTTTGGAGATTAAGAGATTATTATTTCAATGATTACACGTTGGCTTGATTTTCTGTTCAATCAATATTTGCGTGCCCCGTAAGGCCGTACTGCTTTCTTCAAATTATTAATGTCAACACGTTACTCACAAATCAACACGTGCAAAATTGTGAGATAATAAATTCCACCACTAAATAAGAATGTTGATTTTCCATCTATAGAATATAGAATAATCTTCTCATCTTTTTACCTTTAACCTACTTTCCCTCCAATTAGTAATCCTTATCCAGTGTTGAATTATTGCATGACACATGTCGAATAATTATTCCAGCCAACGAAAACACGCCAAATCATCAAATTATAAAATACAATTCAAACCAGATACAGTCTTCAAACTTCAAAGTATAACATCGTATTATCATAAAGCAAACCATAGCCAAACATGTACATTACTAACTCATAAACCATCTCATAATTATACATAAAAGCCCAACACAAATGCAACATAACATTCATCATAACAAAATCAACATGCCATTTCACTCAATCACCTCTTTTTTATTCAACTAAATTGTTCCTTGTTTCATTATTCATTTAATGAAATCATTTGATTGTAGTTAAGCAGGTGAGCTGGAAACCTGGCTTTCATTTCCCGCCAATTGGTTTTGCAGGAACGCAAGTACCGATTTTCTCTACAAACAGGAAACCAAGTACCAATTTATATTTATATTAATTAATACTTCTATTCATATTTTCACACGACTCTTTACATTTCATCCAAATAATATAAGATATTACCAAACAAACCAGGTTAAAACACATACCAAAAATTCAACTTTCCGGGCGTTATTGGCAAGTAATAATGTAGAACTTGAGGCAAAATTTTGTAAAAAAAAGAGAGAAATATAATATAATAATAATATTAATAAAAATACCTTTTGTTGAATGGCAGGTTCAATAGAGTCGAGTTTCAAAGAATGTAAGCATTCAATCGCCTCTTTAAATCCATCGATCGCCTTCTTTTCCTCCCCCAAATTCTTGTCCACGTCAGCAACTTTTGCCAGTGATGTCGCCAGGTCAACCACCTATATTATAATAATAATAATAATATTAATAATAACAATAATAACAATAATAACAATAATAATATAGTTTCCAAATATATATACATATTAATTAAAAAAGATTAATTAATTAATTATTAAATGTGTTGGTATTCTACATCTAATAGTAATAATAATATAATTTCCATATATACTAAAACATTATTAATTTAAAAAAGAAGAAATATTTAAACAATTAATTATTATCAACAATAATAAAAATAAATAACTAACAACGGTTACAATAATAATAACAACAACAACAACAATAACATAACTTCCACGCATACATCGAAACCCTAATGAAATTACAAAAAAAAATATTAAATAATTAATTATTATTAATAAAGTTTTTCATAAATTTACTTGAGAGGACGCGTCAGAGTGGTCTTTGACAGCCTGGCGCCTGACTTCCAAAGACTTAGCATAATAATTCCTCGCTGATTCGAGATCTCCATTATAATATTTCAGATCACCTATTTTGTTAAGCGAAACCGAAAGAGTGTGCACCACCTGTAAATTAATATTAATAAAATTATATAGAATAAAATTATTTATGATATTAATATATAGTTTACCTCGAGATCTTTAGAGGGAAGTTTGACCAAAAAGTCAACGCTCTCTTCGTAGTGACCGATCGCTGACTCAGCGTCTCCCATTGCTCGACTGAAATAATAATAAAAAAATAAAGAAAACAACTCATGTATAAATATTAAACATGAAAAAGAAAAAGAAATAATTAACAGGGGTAAAAGGGTAAATTTACGAGCAGTCGCCAAGCATGCCAAGAACGGCGCCGAGTTGAGAATTCAAATCATGTGAATCTTCAGTAGTTTTACTCTCTTTTAATTGGTGTGTTAAATCCTCTTTGCAAAGACTCAGTCTTGATTTTGCGCTTTCAATATTCCCCGCTTTAAATGCCTGTGTAGCCATCCGTGTGGCGAGTCATTAACAAAAAGAAAAAAAAAGACGGACTTTCATCTACACCCAACAAAATCTCAAAATATCACATAAACCCCTCCAAAATATAAAAAAAATAATAATGAATACCCCTAATAGAACAGATTAAATATCATGGTATATTTTCCAAATTTAAAAAATGTAACTAAATAAATAAATAAATAAATAAATTTATTAATAATTGACAGACCCGCATGGCTTGTTGGACCAAAAAGGCGCCACGTTCCATGGACACATCCTCATAAATCACGTTCTGACTTTTCTTCCCCTCAATTATTACTTCTTCTTTATTATTATTAATAATATTATTTAAATCGTCAGTTTCAATTCGTTTGATTCTCGCGTGGCCGTTTATGAAGCGGTCGACTGTCGCCTGCAGATCTGTCTCGGGTTCCGTGCTCTCTATGTCGGCTCCGCATAACGGACAGTCCTTGAATCTTGATATGCAAACCCTAATTTGAGAAAATAATTAGATAATATTGTGATGTACAAACCCTAATTTAAACATTAACAACATTAATAATACTAATGAAAGATAATAATAAATACTAAATTTTTTTAATATTATTATTATTATTATTAAAACCTCTTGATAGTTTTTTATACATTTATATAAAACCCTTAATATTTAAACTTTTGGACCATTCAAAAATGAACTATGCTATTTTTAATATTCCAAAAGTTAGGGAGATTTTATGACGAATTTCCCCAAAAATAATAATGAATGATGATAATTAGAGGAAATGAATAATTAAGTAGAGAAATACAATGATGATTATAAGTGATATGCTCACTTGCAGAATTTATGAGCACAGGGCACACATTTACTGGTGTTGAAAAGAAGAGCGTGACAAATCATGCAGCTGAGCGGCCCGAGTTTAAAACTCTCTGAGTCGTATCCAAAAGGGCATTTTGGGGATATTGTTGCCGAATTATTACTATTTTTATTATTATTTTTATTATTATTATTATTATCTTTATTTTTATTGTCTTCTTCTTTGTTGTTGTTGTTGTGTTTGATTGGACAGGTGGCGCCGGGTGAAATTGAGGTTTTGGCGAACGGACAAAGAGAGCTCATTTTGAAGAATTAGGGTTTTGTTTTTCCTGCAGGTAAACAAGAATAGATAGTTTGTTTTGAGTGATTTGAGTGGTTCAATGTATGTAATTAAGAAACAGTGGTTTGCATATATTGAATCGGAGCTCTTACTGAAGTAGTTAATTAACAAAATGATTTAGGTTATAGGCTAATCTGGTAAGTTGGTTTTCTTGTGAGACTGTAATAATGGTTTGATTGGAGTTAATTATATCGTTTTGGCCAAAATTTCGAGGAGAAAATCAATTAAGAGTGACCTCCTTGAGGGAAAAAAAAAACAAATATTGCCAATCGAATGGATAAAATTATATACTTGAGTTACAATTTCCTACGAATCGAGCTCTAATTGCTGCGAATTGAAACAATAAAAAGAAAATCGAAACGAATTGAAAAAGAAATTACCAACTTGAGATTCGACCGCCGCCAAAATTCGACTCCAATTAGAGGATTTTTGAGGTAGAGTACAGAAGAACAAGAGAGAGATAAAATAAAATTGAAAGTTGAGAATCGGAAGGGGATTTGGACCACAGAAATTATCTCAAACTTTCCCCTCTTTTTCAGCTTATTTTTGATGGTTTCTTTCTTCTAGTGACGAGTAGGATAATTGGTCTGGAAATTAGAAAAAATTTATAATATAAATTATTTTATTTATCCGTATATTTTGGAGGGCTGACTTGGTACCTACCTAGAGTATGATATATTTATTGGGCTGATATGAGTTGAAACAGGGATTTTAATTCATGATTTGATCAAAATAAAATTTGGGCTAATAAGGGCCTGAAATCTCAGATTCATGCAATTTGCTAAGTGTTCAACATCATTTTAATATGATCCTCGATAGTAAAATGATATTATTAGTTAGATCTTGGTTCTTTAATTCTTTTATGATGGTTTTCATGAATAGGACAAATGGTCTGGAAATAAAACATAAAGAATAAAGAAAAGAAAATTATAGGAAAGGCTTCTTCACAAAAGACGAAGACAAGGTCACAAGCCACTGATCATAATTCATACATAACAAAAGGAAAAGAAAAAAACAAGTCATGCACAAAGTAAAGAGAATTAAGATCCAAAAAAAAACCACACAACACGTTAATAATAATAATAATAATAATAATAATAATAATTCACACAAAGCAGTCTCAGAAAACCACATTACAATAGTCTGTTTTTCACTCAAGATCTCACATATGGACCATCCAATCAAATTTTGTTCTTCGTCTCAATACCAGCAACTGCTTCAGTAGAGTTCTGTAACAAACATAAAGATCATTTAGTTTCCCTTCATCAACAAAACTAAAACTCACAAAAACTGAAATTATGTGTACCTTAGATGAGATGGAAATATTTGGAACATGGCAAATTTTGAACCAATCCTTCCCCTTCTCGTTCCGACAACTCTCCTCCAACTTGAAACTACAACCGCTGATAGTTATTTCCTCAAGTGCAGTGAGGCATTGCATACTCAGCGGTAAGCAATCCAAATTAGGGCAAGAAAATATCTCAAATGATTCCAACGTTGCCAATTTTCCTATCCACTCCGGTATTCTCTCCAAATTAACGCATCCATCGATTCTCAATCTTCCTATAGAGGTCAAGTATTGCATGCTCTCGGGAAAGTTTCTCAACTCCCCGCAATTCTCAATTGTTAATTCCTCCAATTTCTCCTGATATGCTAACGCGCCCCAATAGTTTGATAACACTGCAGAGTTTCTAATCCAGAGTCGTCTGAGAAGTGAATGTGGATAGATTTCATGTGTCCCGAGTCCGTTCGAACATAAAATCTCGCTACTATCAGAAACCATTAGATCCGATATTGACGGAGGTAAACATGGGTTTGGTTTTATCTTCGGGCATTTAGTTGCGATAGCTAATTTTAGGTTAGGAAACATGATTAATGCTTTCGGTCGTTTTTTACTGTTTGTATTATTCACCATGGTCTGCCAGGTTTCTAGATTGGGTAAGTTTATCAGGTGGCACTCTTTAAGTGACGGATATAATGATATTTCATTTTCACTTCCATTTTTCTCTTTATCATTGATCGGATCCGTTCCCATATTTTGTAGTTTATCCATGTTCCTTAGCTCAAGAGAGTGAAGAGAAGGTAAATATCCGAGCGAAGGAAGAGAGACACAATTAGGAATATTACTTAGTCTCAAACTCACAAGATTTGGCAGGAACTCTTTCCCCATCCAGCTAGAGAATATTCCCCCCACATATCCATTAATGTACAAAATCTCCAGAGTTTGAGGGGGCACAAGTACTTGCAATAAATTCTCCATTTCTTCTTTCTCTTGTGGGAGAATAATATCAGAGTTGTTATTATTATCGGACCATGTTAATGTCAAGGATTGAAGCTTTCTCTTACTATCTAGCCTTGCGTTTCTCGCATCCTCCACTACGTTTTTACTATGTGCGCGGAAATCAATGTTTAGCTCTCCACTCAAGAGATTTAGGGTTTCCAAGTCTGCGATTGTACTATACTTATCTGTCTCTTGGAGACCAGAAATGAACAAAGGCAATGTTTCAAGATTGGTGAGTTGACTAAATCCCAATGGAAGGCCTCTTAATGATTGGCATTGTGCGTTTATTAAAGATCGAAGGTTTTTAAGACTCACCATCTCTCTTGGTAATTCCGTCAATTCTTGACAACCGACTAGATTGAGTGTCTCTAGATTCGTGAGGTGGGTAATTGAATTCGGTAGCATTTGCAGGTTCCAACAGTGAAACAAAATCAATGTTTTGAGATTGTGAAGTCTCTCGATACAAGAAGGTAGTGTTTTTAACTCGAAATTCCAAGAGAGATTCAATTCTTGCAAATTTTCAAGGCTTCCTATTGATTCTGACAGTATCGTTGCACTAGAAATGTGGGACAAATTTAGAGATTGAAGGGATCGTAAACCGTCAATGGATTCTGGCAAACCCAAAAGGTGGCTACAATGTGACATGTCCAACCTTTGTAGTTTCCCAAGAATACCTATTGACCCGGGTAGATCCTCGAGACCGTTACATTGTGATAAGTTCAAAGAATGCAAGTTCGAGAGGTCACCAAAGGATTGAGGCAAATTGCGAAGAAGCCCACATTGTGAGAGGTTTAAAACATGCAAGTTTTGGAGGCTGCAAATAGATTGAGGCAAAATGGGGAGGTTATCACAACATTGTAAACTCATAGAGTGCAATTTTTTGAGACCAGAGAATGAATTTGGTAATTGCTTGAGGTTGTGACAGAATGACAAGTCGAGATTACGCAAATTTACAAGGTTTCCTAAAGACTCTGGTAAAGTAAAGAAATTGCAAGCGGCCAAGTTTAAGTTTTTTAAACTCGAAAGTCTCCCAATTGAGCTAGGAAGCACGCTGAGATTTAAGCAATGTGATAAATGGAGGGTCCCAAGATTTTTCATCTTCTGAATGGATTTTGGAAGGGTATGAATATAAGAAGATGAGACATCAAAATACCTCAAATATCTGAATTTGCGAATAAATTCCGGAATTTCTTTTATCTCACTGCCATGTAAGTCTAGCACTCGCAAAAATTTCGCGCGGCAAATAATTTCCGAACATAGAGGAGCGGATCTCAAGTGAAGCGCCCGCACATTTTTGGATAAACTATGTGGTACTCCAATAGTATTATTGTTATGAGTATTACTACTATTAACAATAATATTATTATTATGCCCTTTGCTTTCAACATCCAATGAAACATAGCGGCAAGAGGGAAAATGGCTTGGAATTCCCTGACCATTGGTTGTCGATTGAGAGATAATATGAACTTCTTCACCAGAAACATGTTGGGCGAGATCATGCACGAGATGGTGGAGCACATACTTGATACCATATTTGACGCTCTGACTATCCTCCAAATCCTGGAGGAAAGACATCCAGTATAGATGATCGAAATATTCACTCCCCTTGTCCTCTCTCGTTCTCCAGGCCTGGCTCTCGATGAACCCAAGAGCAACCCACTGTTGTATGAGTTTCTCTTTCTCTATCTCAAAGTTTTTAGGAAATATCGAGCAATACGCAAAGCACTGCTTCAGATCGCGTGGCAGTTGGTTGAAGCTTAACATCAACGATGGCAAGATCTTATCTTCATTTTCTAGTTGCCACGTTTCACTATCCTTAATCGCATTCCAAGACTCCTCGTCCCTCCTGAACCTCAGCATTCTACCGAGTGCGTGGGCTGCTAACGGAACGCCCCCACACTTGGTCACAATCTCCTTTCCAATTATCACGAGGCCAGGATACTCCTCATCCTCCTTTTTCTCAAACGCTCTTTGTTTGAACACCTCCCAACAATGATCCTTCGATAAGCCTTTCAAAAGATATGGCGGCACCGTCCTCATCAACATTGCTATTTTCTGACTCCGGGTCGTAACGATGATTTTGCTTCCCTTCTTACCGTCTTTCAATAAAAGCTTGAGCCTCTCCCATTCCTCTTGGTTTTCATCCCACACGTCATCCAACACAAGGAAGTACTTCTTGTCCGTGAATGTTCTTTTAAGGAAACCGGCAACCGCTTCGAGGTTATTGAGATCACACTGCTCCTTGGAAGCAGCCAATATAGGAGATACAATTGTACGCAATTTAAAATTATTGCACACTGAGACCCAAATTCGTAGGTCAAACACCTCCTCATTCGTCCGCTTGTCGTGGAAAACCAGCTGAGCGAGAGTGGTCTTTCCTAAGCCCCCCATTCCCACTATAGGTATCACCGAAATATCCTCCTCACGAGTTGTATCGAGAACTAATCGCATTATAGCCTCCTTGTCATCCCTTCTTCCTATAGTTTTTGATTCATCCACCATGGAAATGGTTTCTCGGTTTTCGACCACAATTTGACCGTTTGAGGAACCGTTTTCGCTCAAGTGGAATTGGGTCCTTTCGGTGGCGATTTCGTCAAGTCGTTCTTTCAACGCCTGGATTTTGCGCGACATAATCACACGGAATATGATCGGGTTGGAAAGGGAGAAAAACCGTTGTGTGGCTATCTTCATTCTTTTTGTTAAACGAAGCCTATATTTTAGAATATAATATAATTATAGTGTTAGTAAGAAATGAATTTTGATAGAGAATTTCATTTTTAAGGGTTTCTAGTAAAGGGACTACTCAAATGAAGGAGGAGTTGGGTACTGTTAAAAGAGGGCACAAAAGAGTACAAGTTCCTTATTATTTATTTATTTTTCTGTTTTGCCTTTTTCAATTAGATTCGATGTTTGATACAAATCAAAATTGCAAGCTTGGCAAAAAACACTATCTAATGACTAATGCCAATTTATAGCTAATTTCTTTTATTCACATTTCCATTGTGCTCAGTTATACTGGTTATAATTTCACTTTTCTTCATAGTTACTCTATTTAGTTCCTACACTTCTTCAAATTGTTCACGATCCAATCCGTGTGTCATGCCAGTTATATAAAGATTAATATCCCAATTATTACTACAATTATAAACACAAAAAATCATAAATTTCGACTCATAGAAGGTTAGATTAAATTTCAAATACCTTGATAAGGTACTCTCTGTCTGAAATTCATCTAGCAAGTTGTCAATATCATAAGCAACATGCTTGAGCTTCTTCAGCCAGATGCAGAGCGGTTTATCTTTCAGGCTTTTCTCCTCTGCATCAGCAAGAACCGCCTGAATCGTGCTGAGCTTGCTTTTCATGTCTTTGATTCCTCCTTTCAAGTTACAGAATCCATTCTGTCCGATCGCCTCGAATAAAACGGAGCCGAGCTTGAGCAACACGCCATCTACTACGCCTGAGGCTAAGGCCCCTGCCATGGATGGTACTTTCTCTCCTTGAAGAACGAGTGTTGATTTTGTAAAGATTTTTTTTCTTCTTCTTGCAATTAGTGACAAAAGGTAATTGCAGTTACAAGGTGCTGACTTTGGAAGAGTTAGACAGATGGAGACTTCTGACCAACTCCACGAAAATATCTTTATTTTTCAATTATTAGTTGCAGGTTTTGCCTACTTAAAAAATAGGAGATTACAAATTTTTCGAAGTATGATATGGTAACCGAATTTTTCAAAGAAGATTAGGCTTGACCATGTGAGATAATTGTATGTTTAAGCATGTTAAAAGAAATCTATATAGCATATTCAATATTTCGACATTAGAGTCATAATTCAAAGGGGCGGCCGAGTCCCATAACAAAAACGCATCGTTTTGAAAATGTCAAATTGTTATTCCCTCAAAAAAGTCAAATTATTGATTCGATGGATTTTTTTTTTTTTGGGAGTAAATTTGGAGGGAGTTGTCCCTTCGAAACGAAAAAAATTACTTTCTTTATAAATTTAAGCGTTTTACATCGATGGATATGTTAGGATGGCATCATTTTTTTAATTATTTTTTATAAATTTTACTTGAGATATAATAAAATTATTTTATATTTAGCCAACTGGATACTGTTATTATCAAAATTACTGAGAACGCGCCTCAAAAAAATTTACTGAGAGAGTATTGGTGGGCTTGATTTAAATTCCTGGACTAGGATGCACTGGGTTTGGATGGGCTGAAGCCTGGGATTTGAAAAATAGGTTTGGATCAAAATAAAACTAGATCATATTTAGCCTCAAAAAAGCCTTGAAGAATTTCTCATTTTAAAATTATGACTGCACGAATTAATGAAAATATATTTATTCTTTAACTATGCTCGACTTAAATTGAAACCTACTGAACTGTTTGGTGATATTACCTATCTTCAAACATTTTTATGATAAAAATAATAGATGCTTCAATTTTATGTGAAACACAAAGCCAACACGTGGAATGGAGGTGTGTGGAGGGGGTTTGACATCGTGACTTGGCGTCACACAATATGCTAAATGTTCAACATCATTGTATTAATCATCATGGATATAATAAGTTTATTGTTGTTAGAATAATGTCTAGTTACTTTCAAACAAAGGGAGATTCCAGATAACTTGGAAATCATTTGGATTCCATGCACAGCTCACACAAAATCATTGATTATTTAATTAATTTTTTTATTGAATGGAACACAAAATCATTGATTATTTAACTTCTTTTTTTTATTGAATGGAACAGAAAATCATTGATTTTGCATGGGTCAGTTTCATAGTGACATGAGAACTTACGTATTTTGAAAACCATATGTGGTGACCTAACCTTCCAAAAGGTATTTCTAGACAGGTAATTATTCAACTAGAAGAATAAAACCTCCTTTCATTTTCACGAGAAAAATATAATAATTACGACTTAGTTTGGTCAAAAGGTTTGTATACAATAAAACGTCATTTATATACTTTAGTTCTGAGAATGCTCATAAAAAAAGATGTCACAGAGAAATTAATAATGGAGAGAAATAACTATTTGTGTTTATGAAAGGCTTTAATCCTGAAATATTGGCCCCTTTGAGGCACGCTTATAAGGAAATTAGACTTCCTTCACGCCACAGTCGAATTATGTTCATATTTCTTTTTTCTTAATTTGTTCCTTTTGGGGTGATAGTGTGATTATGATGATTGGAATGCACTATATCATTAAATGTACTCTGTTTTAAGAATTGCTAGCATGCCAATTATCCTTGTTAACTTCAGTCTTTAACATAATTTGAAGGATTTTTGATAGATCTGTAAATTTAAAATCCCGCTAACGTTGTTTGTTAGGTTTTGAAACAGTTGAACGATTTGATCCACAAATGATGTATTGTCATCTCTTTAAATTCGACTTTTATTAAGAAATAAATATTAATCAAGCATAAATTAATAATAACCAAAAGTTGATAACTCAAGGGGTAATGCACTTTCTAATCTTGGGGCAGATCTCAGTTTCGATGAAATCTTATATAATATAGCACATATTTAGAAAAAATATTTTAGCCCACTAATTTCTTTTTTTGAATGAATTGATTTTAGCCCACTAATTACGAGTTCGAATCTCAAAAACATAAAAATAATTAACAATGAGTTCTTTTTAATTAATTTAAAATTAAAATTCATTACAATAATCATCGAATCCCAAGCAATAGTAGAAATGTTTATTGTCTCTTAGTGCAATGGTTATGGAATTGAATTAATTTGGAGGCAACAACTATCACCCTTAATTAAATAAAGAAAAGTGTTATGAGATTTTGAGTCCATAGAATTTTTGCTCACACGCAATTGAACTCTATTAACTAGATTATGTTTAATTATCTCTTTTTTTTTTTTTTTGGAAATGTTAGATATTTAATGTAATTTGTACGTAAGATAACTTTAATGCTTTTGACTTGATGAAAAAGTTGTTAAATCCAAACAAGATGGAAGTTTTAGATATTTAGTGTATATAAGAGACTTTTGATACTTTTTGACTGGATCAAAAAGTCGTTAAATCATAGCAAAGCGTGCGCATATAATAGACCATCTTTGATCAAAAAGTTAAATCATAGCAAAGCATGTGCATACAATAGACCATCTAATTATTTTCTAAAACAATTGACATTTTCAAACGACAAATTCTGCTGCTGAAATGAATGACCCTTCGCTGCGAAACAGCTGCTCAAAGACTGGCTGACTGAGACCAAAACACCAACACCAAATAATGTTGTTACTTGGCTTGGGCACCAAGCATCATTTCCTCTTGATGACCTCAAAAGCCATAAAACAAAAAAGCACCACTTCGATTTACACAAACATTATTATTATAACATTTAATATTTGTATTAATGCAGTTTTATAATATAGTTGAAAAAGCAGGGAAGACCATTCATCTGACCTGTTGTTGACTAGGGACACGAGGCAGAGCCGCCACCACAAAACACTGTTTCATCTTCTCTTTGTAATTTTAATTTTTGTAACTAAGCGTGTGTGAAAGTTTATATACCGAAACCAAATTCTAGTATTAAAGAATTAAGTATAGATATATATAATTACACAATATATATTTATCTAGTAATAATTTTTCTTAAGTAATGTTTCAATAATTAATGAGAATACATGTGAAATGAGTTTTTTGAAATTTTAAATTATTAAAACTTTGGAATAAGAGTAATGATAGTAAAAAGATTTTACAGATCGTACGTATTATTTATTTACCAATATTTCAACCTAAAAGCATGGTTGTTTCAATTTTTGGAGATCTTTGATGATTATAATAACTAATCGATCTGGTATAAACATAATTAATATGATAATTGGCACATTCTGATATTCTTAACTTTTATGTATTCTATTTGTACATTATTCATCATGAGAAAATGAAGTTTGATACATTCTTGTTTTACAAAGAAGTATTGAGAGCTGAATTCATAAAAAATATTTGTCTCCTCTTTTGCTTAACATTTTATTGCAAAATAATCATAGAAATTGCCAAGGAATGTACTCTAGTTTTGGACGCGAAAACTTGAACTAAAGACTGAAAACCAGAATGATTAGACTCTTGTTGGTTTTATATCTTTTTCTTAGAAAGTAGCTTTTGTTCTAAGGATAAACTATTTTTTAGTTTTTTTAACAGTACCATTGTAAATTTTTCATGTAACAAATTTTTTATTCAATTTAATATAACGTAAGCAAACTCTTACCTTTAAAAAAAATTGCATTGTAAATTATAAAATTAAATAAAATTAAATAAAAGATTAAATAGAGAACTCTAATTACAAATCAGTAAACTCAATAATTATTTTCTAATACTTTGTTTCCTTTTACTCATCTCTTTTTTATTTCTTTCATTTGCTTGGTTGTTCAGAGCTGCTAAAACAAAACAGAATGCTCCGTAAACGAAAGATGCAACGAGAAACAAAGATTTGTGTTTCGCGTGTCAAAAGAATTTGCATATTATTAAAGTTTTGTATGCGAAGCAAGTTGGATTCTCGAACAAATGATGGTTATTTATTTTTTTGGATGGAACAAATGATGTTTACTAACGACTACATATGATTATAGTATATAAATCTTAATTATTTAGAGGTCCTATAAATTTTGAGGTCTTTGACATCTGTTAAATGAGACAAATCATAATAATCCCATATTATTTTTATAATACTAGTAATAATATTATATACATATTGTACACCAAAAAATATTTTTGCTCGTCCAAATCCACATTTACCAAGAACAACATAAAAGCACACTATCGGACCACACATATGACCACACAGATGAGTGTCACAGATGAACTAACAACAAAACAAAAGAGCACGTGAGACAATGCATGATACGTCCACAATGACGTCATTTAGGAATCGTCCATCCATGCGTTTCTGAAAACCATTACCATTAATTAGTTGCTTAATCGCCAGTTCTAATCCTTTTGCTTTGACTGTTTTATTTCACTGAACCTATTTTTCACATAAACCTACCCCTTATTCTGATTCAACTCCCAAAATAGAAAAGAGAGTGAAACTATTTCGTTTTACTTTATCATGCTAAAAAACAATATAACTTTTGCGATGAGAGGCTGCCTCTCAGTGAATCATGACAGTAAGGAAAAAACAATATAGCTTTTAGCTGGAAATCATGTACTATCATGATATACAATAATTTGCAATAGACAAATATGACAATAATTATCTTGAAACAACAGTCATTAATAATTTTTAATTGATAATCACAGTACAATGAATCTTCTCAATAATTTTAGACATTTAGACATTATATATATATATATATATATATATATATATATATATATATATATATATACTGAATTTCGAAAATATTATAAAATATCAAAAAATACTTTATAGTCCAAGATACGTGGAATTAAATTTATCGACAGTGGACACCTAACAGTAACAGTTGTCCCAAATCTATTCCTCCTCTAATCCAGTCCAAATCTTTTTTCACCAATATATAATCCCCACAAAAAAAAATATCCAAATCAAAACAAAATAAAATAAAATAATATAAAAAAGAGCACAGCACATCAAAAAATAAAAATTCAGAAACTTCGTAACAACCTCCTTTTCCTTCTAGGCCGTCCACGTGTTCTTCTCCCTCCCCCACCACGTGACTAAGATATTATTTTCCTTTTCTAGCAATTCAATTACTTCCTTTTTCTCTTTTCTTTTTCCCCTTTTTCATTTTTTTCTTTTCAGTCGACGGCATACAAGCGGTACGCTTAATCTCTCGACGCGTGTCCTCGCACGAATCGCAAAGCATAGCTTCGAATGATATTCACTCAATTATTTATGTCGATTCTAGTATTATCTGCACACAGTCAAGCCACGTCACGCTGACAACAAATATTAAATAACTTAAAAAAAAAGAAAAATCGAAAAAGAAATCTTTTTAGTTTTTAATAAAGTTTATTTATGTGTTCTCTCTGGAAGGTACTAGATATTTATTTATAAATTCCCCTCTCGCCTCTTCCATTTCATTCATACTCATCCATTCATTCATTCATTCATTCATTCGTTCATCCAATACTCACAGCAACAAACAACAGCACAGATAAGCTCAAGAAGAAGAAGAAGAAGAAGAAGAAGAAGAACATTGCACACTATTCCATTCAGTTCCGTTTAATCTTGGTTTGGAAATGGTGAGAGGAGTGAGAGGAGATGCGGAGGCGGAGCTCAACCTGCCGCCGGGATTCAGATTCCACCCGACGGACGAGGAGCTGGTCGTGCATTACCTCTGTCAGAAAGTCTCAGGCAAAGGACTGCCCGTTCCCATCATCGCTGAGGTCGATCTCTACAAGTTCAATCCCTGGGATTTACCAGGTAATTACAAGTTGAATTGTCCTGCATGTGTGATTTTTCCTACTGTCTTTGAGTGACAGATCGAGCTTTTTCTTGAAAAATTTGGTTTTGAACCGAGTAATTGGATCTAATTTTTGCGTTTGTTCAACAGAGAGAGCTCTATTTGGGCAGAAAGAATGGTATTTCTTCACACCGAGGGATCGGAAATACCCGAACGGATCGAGACCGAACCGGGCGGCGGGTCGTGGGTACTGGAAGGCGACCGGAGCTGATAAACCGATAAAGCCATCTGGTTTACCGAAACCGTTAGGGATCAAGAAGGCTCTCGTGTTTTACCATGGTAAAGCTCCGAAAGGAGTGAAAACCGACTGGATCATGCACGAGTATAGATTAGCTGACGTCAGCCGGACATCATCCAAGAAAGGCACATTGAGGGTATGTAAATTGTTCAGAAATTTGAAATAAAATGATTTTGCTGTGATTTGGTTTGTTTTGAGTGGAATGATTGATTTTGTTTTGGTTATTTGCAGTTGGATGATTGGGTGCTGTGTAGGTTGTACAACAAGAAGAACAACTGGGAGAAGATAAATGACCAAAATACCCCTAGTAATGACGTGGCCATGACGCCCGAGTCCGACATTGACCATGAGCATGAGTCGGCCTTGTTGGATCAATCCGATTTTGCACAAAATAGTTCCAATTTTGCACAAGCTAGTTCCAATTTTGTGCAGAATAGTTCGAATTTTGTACGGAGTAGTTCGAATTTTGCACAAAATAGTTCGAATTTTGTACAAAACAGCTCGAATTATGTGCAAAATAGTTCGAACGATGTACAAAATAATGGTTCGAATTTTGTACAAAATAGTTCGAATATGACGGTGCAGAAGAAAGAGGAGAATAATGATTGGTGGTTCACGGATTTGAATTTGGACGAATTTCAGGGGCCTTTGATGAATTTTGGCGCGACAGGTCAAGATTTCTATTTCTAGATTTTCAGCATTTGAGAGAGAAGGAAAAAGGATGGTACCAAGGTTTCTATTGCTAGATTTTTGGCCTTTGGAAAGGAAGGAAAAAGGAGGAAGAGTTGGTGATTTTGTAAATAGGAGGGGTTAGTATGAGTGAGGAGGGAAAGTTGAGGGAGGTTCTAACAAATAGTTAGGATTTCATTGGTTTGTTAATGCTTAGGAAATTTTAAGTTATTTTTGTTCTTTTTTGTTATCTATTTTCTCGTTTAGTTGGTGGGAAAGTAAAAGGGTAGGAGTTGAGAGGGGTTAAATTATGTCAGGGAAATGTTTTGAGTTAGTAGTAATTATTTACTTTGCAAATGTATGGCCATATCTTTGATCTTTAATACATCTATTTTCCCGTCTATTCGATCTTATGTGAACTAAGAAAAACATGTTACTCTAGAAGGTAGACTTTTTGGATATTAAAAATATATTACAATATGAAAAAAAATAAATGAAAAGTACATTAACATCAAATAAATGATACTTGGTATATCCGGCCACTGGCCCAAACAGGGCTAAGCGGCCTACTATATGTGTAGCTGGGCTTGATGGGCCTTTCATAATTCGGCTAAGGGAAAAACAGGTCACTTAATTAGCTTAAGAAAGATAATGTAATATACACAAATAACCAGCTTAACAAGTAAACAGAATCCCACACACAAAGGAAATGGAATTCAGATTACTTTCAAAAACAGTTACTTGCATGTAATCCATTTTCTGATCTTTCCTCTTCTCCTTCGTAAAGAGAAGAACTGAAGAATTAGTCTACAAAGAGAAGAAAACTCTCTTTTGAGACTTAGAATCTAACAAAGAATCTCCTCTAAACTACACTACACCTCGTTTTTTTTTGGTTTCTAATTTCTCTCAAGTAAGTCTGCTTTTGATCTAGCTAGATTGCTTCTATTATTGGGAGTACACCTAAGCAAGCTAAGTACGGCTCCTTTTAGACCGATCTGCTTGAATTGCAAGCCAAACTACCCTTATAACTCCTCCAATTTATTCCCTCATTTTCTATATATATCACATGCATGCAAAATCCACAGGAAACTCAAACTTATTACGAAATAGAAAACCGGAAAGACAGATAATACCTAAGAGACAAGGAGAGAGATATATCATTTCAAAAGAGAAGAAGAGAGAGAGAATAAAAAGAGAAAATAAACAATACAACAATGGGGGAGCTTGTGTTTTTTGATGTGGAAACAACAATGCCGAATGAGCAAGGAAATAGAAGCTTGTTGGAATTCGGCGCGATTCTTGTTTGCCCTAGAAAGCTTGTCGAAATTGGAAGCTATTGCACCCTTGTTAGACCGGCTGATATATCGGTCGTGCCTCAAAGGCTAAACGGTATAACTTGTGAGTCTATCTCTTCTGCTCCGCGTTTTGAAAATGTCGCGGACCATATATTCAAAATCATGAACGGTACGATTCAAACTACATAATTTCTTTCTTTCTGATAAATGAAAAAGATCCAATTGAAATCTTACTTTAGATTTAGTTTTATTGAATCTATATATAAAGTTGGTATTATTTTTTAATTTTTCAGGTAGAGTTTGGGTAGGACATAATATAAGAAGGTTTGATTGCCATAGAATAAGAGAGGCTTTTGCGGAAATTGGACAAGAACCGCCTGAGCCAATCGGAATGATTGACTCATTAAATGTTTTGTCACAAGGGTTTGGAAGAAGAGCTGGTGACCTTAAGGTAATTGGTTCATTTTAGACAACCAAAATGTGTTAAAAAGTATGAATTTTGATATATATATATATATATATATATATATATATATATATATATATATATATATATATATATATGAGTAATGCTAAATAGCATACGTATGCAAGAGGGAGTGAAAAACATATCGTCCAAAATACGTATTAAATCATCAAAATTCAAATTTCAACTGTACGGATGGAATATATATGTTTTGAATATATTGTAGATTAATTTTCACAAGAATCAGAATATTATATCATTGCCATAATGTATCATCAATATATATATATAATTGGAATATATATATATATATATATATATAGTGATGAATTTTGATGATACATGATGGCAATGATATAATATTCCGATTATTGTGAAAATTGATCTACAACATATTCAAAATATATATATTCCATCCGTACAGTTAAAATTTGAATTTTTGATGATTTAATATGTATTTGGGACCGTATATTTTCAATCCCTTTTGCATATGTATGCTATTTAGCATTACTCTCTCTATATATATACATGAGAAAAAAAATAATATAATGAGAGTTTGTTTATTACAGATGGCAACTTTGGCATCCTACTTCAAGATTGGACAACAAACGCATAGGTCTAAAACCTTTCTAAGTGTTTAGTTCTCAAAATTTCTTCAATTCTTTTATATATATATATATATATATATATATATATATATATATATATATATATATATATATATATATATATAGTAGATTCTATGTCTTATTAATTATTATATATCAATATGAATTCTCACATCATAATCACTTTTCTTAAATATAGGAGTCTTGACGATGCTCGCATGAACTTAGAGGTGATCAAACATTGCGCGACCGTCTTGTTTTTGGTATGAATATCATCAAATCAAAACTAATCTATACATTAGTTTATATACTAATTAATTTTTCTGTTTTACTTTTAAATATAAGGAATCAAGTCTTCCTGATGTATTATCAAACAAAACCATTGGCATGGTGACAAGGAGCAGAAGTAACACAACAACAATGCCTATGTCTTGCGGACAAGAAGCTTCTAGAAAACCTCCTCCAACTTCTATGTCTTGTGTACAAGAAGCTTCTAGAAAATCTCCTCCAACTTCTTCCTCAACTTCTCATCGAACCGCCCCTTACTCAAAAGATCGACTCGGAAATGTGGTACATCTTCCTCTTTCATCGTTTTTATGGACATAATATTCTTCTTATTCATAGTATTATATTTATTCTTATATGAAATCTTATTATGTGATTTTAGGTGGTGGAAAGAGCGAGATATGCGTTGCGATCAAGACCTCTAAACACTCTTTTGAAGCACTCAAGATGTATATTGAAAGGATGAATTTGAAGATTTAATACGAAAGGAGGAAAGAAGAATTGGAATTTGATAGGCTGACTAGATCCAATTCTGTTTTTTTTTTCTTTCTGATTGATTTGTCGATTATTGTACAGAGTAATTGATCATTCATTTGTAAAGATTTAACATGACATAATTCATTGTTTGTTTGTTTATTATGTAATCACACTTATGCTGAATAAAATTTATCTTTTGCATGGATTCAAGCAACTTTGATTTTTCCTTCACTTATAAATCTGGGCTGTGAAACTGGGCCTCAAAGAAAGCCTACTAAAACCAGTTCTAACTGGCTCGGTCCACGCATTAAATAACAAGACCGAGTGTTTGAGTTAGGTCTGATCTGATCCTCAAAATCTCGTTTTTAATGGTCGCAAAGGAAGATTCCTTCCTTCACCGCTCAGATCCAATTCCAACTCAGGTGCTCTAATTCTCTCTTTTCTTCCCTCAATTTCACCAGTTATAGTTTAGGTTCTCGTTTAATCACAAGTGGTAAGTGAAATCCACCGGGTTTGATTCAGTTTCTAGCTATTTAATTTGTGATTTTGTTGAGATGTTACTGTAGATAATTTGTTGGGTTCGTACTGAGTTATTAGGTTTTAATTGTAGATATGATGTAATTAAGTTTTGCATGAACTCGATTCCATTTTTTATTTTAGTGTATAATTAGGAATTACTATTTAATAACTAAAGTAGGATTGGATTTATAAATTACTGAATCATGCATGCCGTTGCCCTTTTGTACTTTCCTGTGATATTCAAATGATTATGCTATTTTTATTAATTGAGATATAACTTTTTTAGTTCTTAATTTTGAGATCCTTTCCTTTTGATCTTCAATAATTAACACTTATTTACACAAATTAAAGAATAACTAACACTATTACCACTTCTTTGTAGTTAGTTAATTAAATCATGTAAAAAGAAAGTCGTGATAACTTATCATTTTTTCTTTTTAGTCCATTTTTTCTTACTTTATATAGTTTGACATTCATTTTTCTTATAAGTCCATTCTTTTTTTTTAATTTCAACAGTGAGAGACTGTTACAAAGCGAGCCTTTGGATTATTAAGGTTTAATTCCTTAATTTTCTATGCAAAAAGAAATTCACAGGAAAAATTACAGGAAAAATGAAGTTTTTAGAATACACCCCTTTAGACAGGTAACATTTTCAATTTAACCCCTATTTTATCCCAGTTTATTATTACTAATTTTAATTTTGTAACAGTATAAATTTATTTCTGGACAATTTAAACCTTGGAGATTGTACAATCAACGGAAGCCTAGAAGCCTTTTCGTGTAATTAAATTTTATTATTTTTGTTATCTCCATTTTTTTGTATAAATTAAAAAAAATAATTTAAATATTTAAAAAATTTAGGCAAACATACTGGGACCGACCGGAAACTTTCCATAAGTTTGGAGCATGAGGTATTTATTCTCTTTTAAGTAATAATTATATTTTTGGTAAATTATTTAATTTTAATTAATATATTTTTATCATTTTTTAATGTGAATTTATTTAGATTTTGGATTATCTTGGAAAATCGTCAGACAGTGATGCTTCTTCTCCTGTGGAGCATTTAACTTGTCGATCAAGGTAAATAAATAATAACAATATAATTAATTTATATGATTACATAGTATTAATTAAATAAATAATTAATTATTTTTTAATCAGTCGAAAAACGCTGATATATCTCGTTCTGACACTCGGCCACATTTATCCTGATTATGATTTCAGGTATTCTGTTTCTATTTCTTTTCCCAAAAAATAAAAAAATAATTTTTTTTTTATTATTCTAAACAAAAATAAAAGGAAGGATGATTATTAATTGGGTAATGAGATGCTCAGCTTAATATGCGACCTCTCAACCCGCCTTTTTCTAATTCCCTTCCTTTTCCAATATTAATTAATTAATTAATTATTAAATTTAATAATTAATTAATAATTAATATTTATTTAATAATTTGGGAGTGATGTCAAATGGTTTTGACAGATGGTTTGAAATACCGTCAGCTCTTTGAGCCTGAGAGTTCAATTCTCTCCATTTCCCTCCTTTTCCCTCTTTTATTTAATTAATAAAAATAAAATAATATATTGTTATGAGATTAAATGAATATACAGTGCAATGAGAGCACATTTGTTTTTCAAAGAGGAGGAATTTGAAGGCTTCAAACAAACACTTGAGACTTACTTATCTGAAGCCTCTAGGGTATTCTATATTATTCAAATTTTTATAATTTTGATATAAATAATTAATATTTTTTATTTTTTATTTTCTGAGTTATAAAAATGATTTAATGTATTTACAGGAATGGGTAGTGAGTAATGGAGGAAATTCACTGTTAGAAAGCATGACTAGTGCTATTGATGAGGTGTATATTTTACTTCAATTAAAAAATAAAAAAATTATGCAACATTAATTTGTATTATTATTTTTATTATTTTTACAGGTGATAAAGATAAAGGAATGTGAGATATACAGCTACAACCCTGACTTTGACAGTGATCCTTTCTTTGAAAAGGGCGCAATGTATTTGTTTTTACCTCTTTCATCTTTTATCATATTTTATTTATTTGTTTATATATATATATATATATATTTATTTGTTTATGTTTAAAAAATAATAAAACATTGATTTATCACAGATGGTCGTTTCATTTCTTCTTCTACAACAAAAAACTGAAACGTGTAGTTAGCTTCCGTTGCTTTTGCACCAGGTATTAAATTATTAAAAAATATATGAAATTATTATTAACAATTCAAATATTAAATCATTAAGCATAAAATTTATATTTTAGTAATTTATGATATTTAATTTTCAGTAATTTGGGAGGAGATGGATTTTCACCGAGAAAATCAATTGATTATGAAGATGATGATGCGCTTATTGACATGGATATGTAATTAATGAATACTAGTTTGTATTATATTATTATATATCTACGTAACTTTGGACTTAGCTAATATTATGTGATGTTATATGTATGTTTGTATGGTTTAATTAGTTAGGTTGTGATTATCTTTAATCTCATCCCTATATGTAGGTGGGTTTGATCAAACATCTAGTTTTCTAACTCACTGTATGTATTGTATTACTGTATGAAGATTTTATATACTTTTGTGTTTGAAATATATTTCGAGATTTAGTATATGTTTGTGTTTAAATTCGAATAAAATAATCCCATCTCCATGTTTGATTCTGTAGAACAACTGGTACTGTTTTGAGGGTAATTTTAATTTTCAGTTTATACAAAACCGGGAACTCAAATCCCGATTATCAGAATCCAGGAATTCGATTCCCAATTTTCCTCCCTCCCTCCTCCTCTTCTCCAAACTCGAAGGAAGTAGAAGTAGAACCCCACTCAGATCAAATCGAAGCGAGATTAGACATGGAAGGCGACGTGGTGAAATCGGAGCTCGTGCTGCCGCCAGTAATGGCGTTCAAGCGGATTCAAACGGCGGATAAATACCCGAAAGGTCAGTCAAGAGGGCGATACTGGAAGCATCTCAAGCAGCTTCTTCAGGCGGAGAATTTCATCTCGTTGCCTCAAGACGAACCTAATTGTACGCTCAATTCCCTTCTTTTTTCCCCAATTCATATCGCATTTTGTCTAATTTGTCGTTAATTATGTTGATTATTGAATTTATTTTCCGATTAATTTCATCAGATTTGAACATTGAGGCGCCTCCGTCGATTTACCCTTCGAAGAAATACTGCGACATCACTGGTTTTGAGGTAATTATCAACTCAAATAAATCTCAAATTCAAGATTAAAATCCTTGATTTTGCCATTAGTACGAGATTAGTTATAACTGGAGATGTCCATTTCAGGCAGCGTATGTGGATCCGAGAACGAAAATGAGGTATGCGGATCCGGATGTGTTTAGACGGGTCAGAAATCTGCCCAATGAGCAGGTCCAGAGATATTTAGCTTTGAGAAATGCAGCTGTTGTTTTTAAATGATTTATTTTTATTTAAATTTTCTTTTTTGTTTTGTTGGAAAACATGAGTTCTGTTTTAAAAAATTGAAACTAGTGTGTTTTGGTGGTGCTGTGTATATAATGGACTTTGTTTTTGAAATTGAGTAATTCCTAAAGTTTATTAGTTTAATTTATTTTAGAGTTTAGTACGTAAAATTTAAGGACAAAACTTGCTGACTCGTTCTAGTTTGGTGAACTGAATAAATGTGAAGCCTGAAATTGAATTAGTTAGTATGCTTAAAAGAAGGATTTAATATTTATATCTCAAATGGTTGGTTATATCAACATGCCTCTATATTTTTTGTTTTATACATTTTGAAATGTGGTGATCTATGTTTTTTTTATTGTGGTGGTATATGTTGAGTTGGCTTGTTCATATAACTGAGGTAAATACATGGACTTTTTGTTGGGACGGTACGAACCGGTACCGTCAAATCTTAGAACCTATGCGAATCAAAGCATAAATCATAATAACGGTAACGTACATTGAGTCCTTACTTGCATATCGAATTGGAGATGATACTGTAGTTGCAAACAAGTTCTTCTAAAATATCTACGAATCTTGTAAGAGAGTTTTTTGAATTTCTTCTCTTGGTTTCTCTTCTCTCAACTTGAAAGGATAAGAGAGAATGATTCATTGATTTTGTTATTTTAGAGATCAAATTATTTATATATAGTCAAGTGATAACCTTTGACCAAAAGATACTTTGACCTATAGACATATTTGGGCTTCTAAGTGATTATTTCTATATTAGCGCATCATAAATAAAGAAATCACTCCATCATATTTCTACACACCAAATGTCACATCCTAATTGACACATTATGTTTAATATATTATTAACTTAAGTGATCACTTTATTTTAAGCATACATGACAGTAATATAATACACACAATTATTCTACATATAAGTCCAACATTGAATTAATGATCCAACAATCTTCCATTTGAACTATATGTATAAACTTTATAATTATGTAAATATAACCGAAATGCTAGCTAGCAACCTTTCTGTCATAACTACCTTTATGTGTCCCTGAACAATTCCGTCCATCAGTCATATCAATATAGGATCAAAGCGGTTTTTGTCACTTTTCGCGTAACTCAACCTTCAGTGGCCACATACATTGATATAACTGAATGATATGAATCATGATGTGGATGTGTAGCATGAAAATGTCACACAATGTGATCTTAACATGCCTATTTCCAACTGATGCTCCTAAGTGAGATCAAACCTCATTTCCTTATGAGACAAAACTGTCTCACTTAAAACCTTAATGTGACAAACCCGTCTCTCTTATGAGGCGAACTTAATTATAATGAGAGTATATGATAAACTGAATTTTATTTCTGCAGAAATAACCTAATATACCATAAAACATGATAACTGTATCATATGTCTATATTATTTGCCTATATTATAGAGGTACAAATATGAACTCCCACTAGAACTGAATATCTTTAACTGAAATAACACCCATACGAGTAGCATGCTCATTTTGGGTGACAAACCTTAGTGAATGTATCCATAATTTTGGAGTTCGTACCAATATGTAAATAAACAACTATTTACTCTGAATCTTTTATTGTACAACTAGGAATTTGATCTCTAAAGTTCCTACTGTTGGAATATTTTACTACTAATTTATTGTCACAACTTGAGTGGTCTTATAATTCTGTATCCACTTTGCACAGCCCGTGACAAAATTATATAGTTATATCCCATAATTAGATGTCTCATAACGTGATATAATTTTGTTTTCATTGTGAAAGCTGCTATACAGATAACTGATTAGTACTCTTTCAATACACGAAATAGCACACACAACTTGCAAATAAATACATCTCATTACTGATTTCATACTATTATAACATCTACCAAAATAACATAATAAGTATACCGAATGATCTTATACTTATCTGAACTCCGATATGTGAGCATATAGTATTTTGTCTCTATAAATATCGCATACACTTCTTGACTGCTTTCTAAATGATATATTCCCGAATTACTTAAATATCATTCTAGCATCACCGTAATGTACGCAATAACCGAATGTATACATACCTGATTTAAACCTTAGATTCTCTACAACTATAAGCATATATATTTTTTGTGTTTTCTATATATCTAACACATTCTTAGGACACTATTTTGAGACTAAACATGTCTCACTTAATCACAAGGGTACAACCTGGTTTATAACCCTTCATGCTATTTCTTTTAAAAGTCTTTTCGATATAGTTTTTTTGCAATAAACCGAGAATACCATGAGAATGATCTGAAAATATTTTATACCTGACAAACAAGAAGAATCGCCAAGATTTTTCTTCTCAAGATTACTAAATAGAAATATTTTGGTTATATAATAAATCTATATCGTTAGTAACATGTAATATGTTATTAACTTATAAAACTAGGAAAATATAATTACTCCCACATAACTTATGGCTAATTCAGTTATCTACCAAATTCATCTCAAAACCGAACGAGATAATCTATTGATGAAAGTTATAATACCATTGTCGGTATATATGTTTAAGTCTTCAGATATACTTCTTGAGTTTGTAGTGCATATTCTTTTTATTTACTGATAATAAATATTCTAGTTGTACTACATACTTTGTCTCATTAATGTCATCATTGATAAATAATGTCTTTATATCCATCTAATATGACTCAAGATTGAAATGCGTCACAATTGTCATGATAATCCTTAAGAGTCTTCCAAATAAACCGTAGAGAAAGCATCTTTATAATTTATTGACTTAATTATATTTATTGTTGTTCTTGACATGTCTAAGTTTGCTCTTCGGCTACAATGTCTTGACAATTTTAACATAAACAAATCAAAACGTAAGTCTTGAATTTCAAAAGTATAGCCGTATTTGCCCCCACAAACTGGACATCTTCAAAGAACCGCGCATTTCCCGAATACTAAAACAAATCAAATTTATTTGTGGGATCGTAAAACTTGTACCCCCTTAGACTTATCGGCATATCTAACAAAAAATTACAAATGACTGTATTAGTGTCCAGCTTTTTTTTCTTTATGACTGTAAGGACCAATCTAAACTACGTTTGTAACCTATAAAAATTCATATTGTGTCTTATTAGTTGTTTTAGTTGGAACTGTATCTAGGATATAAGCTACAGTTTTAAGTGTCCCACAAGAATGATGACGTAAAATAGTATTACAAATAATACTATACGCCATATCCTTAAGCGTCCTATTTCGTCTTTAAGCAGCTAAGTCATTCCTGTTGGGAAAATCCGATTATTGTATACTGTGATCGCTTTTCTCTAGGAACTTCAAAAATGGTCACAGATGTTGTTCAACTAAACCGTCATATTAACCATGACATTTATCACCACAATCAAACTTAACGCTTTTAATTCTTGTGCTGAGTTAATTCTCAACTATAACCTTAAAACTTTTGAACACATCTGATGTCTTGGCCATTTCATGATTGAGATATATGTAGTCATACCTAAAAAAATGTCTATGAACATGATATTTAATGTTGATTATTCCTAGCAACCATAGGAAATGATCCACATATGTCCTTATGTATCAGTCCTAATACATCTTGAGACCTTTTGACTTCAAATCTCCTTGTATTGGTTTGTTTCTCTTATGTAAACAATACAAACATTTAAGTCTGTGAAACTTAAAAGGTAGATAATTTTGTTTGACACAAATCATTCTAATTCTCGTATTGGAGATACAACCAAATATTATGTGTCACAAAATATTATAATTTTCCTAGGTTACTTTACACTTTTCACAGAATGTACTTAATTGCAAGGTTTTCATTATATGAAGCAATAGTATCCAAATATAAAGATTACCATAAACGGACAAAGAATCGGGCTAACCAATTTTGAACCATGAAACAAACTAAATTTTCTAATTCCAAATGAACAAGCAACATCCGCTTTATCAAAAATGGAAGTAGAAAACAAGTTAAGTCTAAAAGATGAAACATCAAAAGCTTTATGTAGATCCAAATAAATCCAATCTTTAATCATAATCTAAATTTTTCAATCGCTTCAATTTGAACTGTTTTGCCATCACATATATTGATGTATCTTTCACCATCATTAGGTTTCTAGCAATTTAGATAATCTTTCATAGACATGTGATATAAATTAATTATACCGGAATCTATTCATCACACAAGTCTATTGGCCGAATAAAATTAACCAATGAACAAATCAAATTTAGAAAAATAACTTGTTTCTTTGATGGCGAAAAAATCTGCAACTATCTTATTTTGATTCCTATTCCTTTTGCTTTTTTTCCTCATTGAAATTAAATTTGTCAAGATGATCAATTTTATTTCCATTTTCATTCTTAACAAATTTATTTTCAATATTTCTTAAATAATCTTTTATCCGTAGTTATATTCTAAAATTGTGTCCTTAATGTATATGGATGATATTCTTTACTGATCATTTGACACATGTGATATAATATCTCCCACTTTTTCATCTGCATCTAATTATTATATACTCTTTTCTGTATGTGTTAATAAAAAGTTAATCTTTATCGCAAAGTCAAGATCATTAACTTTGAGAATTATTGAAAATCCTTGTTTATTATTACTTGAAGTTATTACCATTCATCTATAATTGAATTGATGCTAACGATAAAACTAGTTGCAATATTTACTATATTAAGTAGAAAACTATATTTAATTACTATAAGCTCATCCAGATAACCGAATAATAATAAATTCATTAAAGGTAAACTCCATCACAAGATACCGGTTTCCATTAATATCTTATCTTTGTATAATAATATTAACTTCTAATTGATATCTTGGTGTAGTAATCAAGATGATAAAGTAACGTGTCAACAAATTTATCTTTCTTTGAGCCATAAACATGTCACACGTAAAGCCAAATAATCATCACATCCTTATTACCACATATGTACATATTATTAAAATAAATATTATCTTTCTTTGGGCCAATTAATATTTACTCAATAAAAGACACACAACTTATAAGTAAAAAACATTTTATTTAGACAGTTGAGGTCAATTAACCTTTTATTTAGTTGATTGGATGAGAATTGAGAATAGACTAGAGTAATTCCCGCTCTACGCTACTGGTTTTTATTTTGTTCTTTACTCCAATGATTAAATATATGAAAATATATTCACACGACAAACAATAAAAGCTATAAAAAATGAAGTAATCTATGTTATTTTGTTCTTTACACCATTTTTTCGGCGCTATTTTATTTTTTCCTTTTTAATTACTTGGAACTATTGGCATTGATGGTTTGTAACTGGACATTAATCAATAGATTTATGTGAGAAACGATCAAACTTTCCGTAATTTTTCAAAAAAAGAGAGAAAAGATTGAAGATAACAATGTTTAATCTTTAAAAACCAAATATAATTTACAATCATAAATAGAAGGCTAAATTTCATCATCACTCAACTCATCATAAATCACCCATTTTGTTTCGCTTCCTGCCATTGATCAAAACATATGTAAATAGCTTTTTTGTCATAAATTTCATTGTCTGACATCTAGAGACAATTATTGACATAAATACATATATAGTACAATGAATGTGCAAATTTTCCTTAGAAAGAGTTAGACAACTAGATGTCATGTATGACGTTTCAAAATAGTCAATTCAGATCTTAAGCTAACCAGCACAATCTCATCTCTAGGTTTTTCAAATTTTTAATTCTTTTACAATTGGATGTGGAAGGCACACAAAATTAAGGGAGGAAAAAAAAGAAAAAAGAAGAAGCGAATAGATGCTGTGTGTGAAGAGAGAGAGATAAAGAGAGAGTATGGGACGGCTAGAAAGGAGAAGACCCAATGGAAGAGATGAGGTAAGATTTTTTTTAAAGAGAAAATATTAGAGATAATAAAATAGATGTGACACAACCAGGACGGAGCTTAATAGGGACGGAGGGTACCATGATCTTCTCAAGATTTTGACGAAGTAATATATATCAGTAGTATTTTAATGCAAATATTTTTGAAATACATGTATTTCTATGCATTTGGCTCCCCTAAAATTTTTGTATAGTGTCAATTAATAGGGAGATTTTTTTTTGCCCTCCCAGTAAATTCACTAAGGTCCGTGCCTGGACACAACACAAATTATTAATCGTGTGTAAATGGATGGAATATTATCCGTATCAAATTGTGCCCGTATCCGTAAAAAATTTGTATCCGAATCCAATTATTCAGATCCGGTCAGATACGAATACATATACGGATAATTTTGTTCGGATAAGAATATAAATTCAATAATCAATTTAGCTTCTAGATAAAGATAATATTTATTTTCAGATATTTCACTATGGATCTTTTTCATGCCTTCACTATGGATCTTTTTCATGCGTTTAGAGTAGTAAAGGCTTTCATTTTCTTGTTCATTTGAAATTGACGGTTCTCACTTGATCCTATGGATCTTTTTCATGCGTTTAGAGTAGTAAAGGCTTTCATTTTCTTGTTCATTTGAAATTGACGATTCTCACTTGATCCAGACGGTTCTCACTTGATCCGTGTGTGAGCAGAAAACAACAAAAACCCAATTACAAGGCTATATATATCATCTATTATACAACAAAAAATTTAGAAGATCAGAAATTTGGAAAAAATAAAAGGCTCTTGAGTGAACACATTTCTCCAATGTGTGGTCCACAACAAATACCCTGCGTGGCCCCTAATGTAATTTCAAACGGAACTGAGACTATAAGATTCAAGCAGGATTCATTCTGTTTTTTTAGTAAATCTGATCTTTTTCCTGATACGTATTCAAAGTACGGAAAAGTAGAATCATGTATTATTTTTGTTAAATTACAATAATGTATTATACATTTTCTATAATCCGAATATTATTTTTATTTATCTGCTCACGTATTTCACACAACACAAAAGCTTGAGATGTCTATATCCAACAAGAAGACTTAAATACTTGGTCCTAAATCGAGATATTTTTCATTGTCGGCCAAGAGATTTTTCATAAAAAACCCTAATCTTTTTTGACAATTAATAAACCCTGAATTATACTTATACCTCAAAAAAATCACTCGTATTATTGAAAATTACAAAAGATGCACACATTTGTTTAACTAAACTAACAAACCTGTGAAATTTTTACTTAAATGCTTTAGATGTTTAATTTACAATATTAGATGATACTGACGGTTCTTTTTTAAGTTAGAAAGGGCCTTTTTGCAAGTTGTCTTGTTTGAAAACTACCTATTGACCGAGTTTCACGACTTTAAATCTCTGATTCCATTTACATCAACTCGTACTCTTCTCATATACCTGAGGTAATTTATGGACTTTTTCATGTATGATACAATACAAGTGAGGTCAATTGGCTTTTATTTAGTTGCTGGATCAGAATGAACTGCTCAAGGTTTTAGAGCAATGAAAATCTAGATTCAATAAGCATTTTTTTAGCAAATATTATTATTTTTCATAATACATATTCAGAGTACGGAAAAGTACAATCTTGTGTTGCTTCTTTGTTAAATAACAATCATGTATGACCTATAATAATTTATAATTCTACAAAATTTTCTCTCCTATCATTAAGCCAAGCCACGTAGGCCTTTTCTTGACCATTAGATTCATAATCTAAAAGTCACAATTTAATCATGTATCATCAAAATGATAAAATTTTGTTATATAGAGAAAGAAAAGTCAAGATTAAGTCAACGTATGTAGGGATGTAAACAAGTCAAATAATATTTGACCGATCCATATTCATATCCGAATCAAAATTATTTGCATCCAACTGAATACATACATATACAGATTCAGATATTTTAAATCGGGTACGGATTCAGATTCAGTTGTCGATTTGGCACCTAGATGCGGATAATATCCGTATCCAGATAATTCGTTATTCGAATAGTAGCAATTTTTTAATATTTCAGTCCATGTCAGAAACGGATTGGATATTGACACAGATGCAAACATGGATATTTTGTATTTTTATCATATTTGGATACAAATACATATATTATTGTTGTTCTTTCTTTGAAATTTTTCTTAAAAGTTATTATAATTTATTAACTTTGTCGCCACAAATAGTTAATTGTATAGATATATAATATGGATACATGTCCGGTTAAATATCGGAAATAAATTTCTATTTATATCCGATAATATCCGAAGTACATTCATATTCGTATAAACGGAACTAAATCTGTATCCGAAGCTATCCACATTTGTATCCATATCCAAGAAAATAATACGTATACGAATAAGTTTTGTCTAAAATAATTGCTCCGTCCTCTTTATATTTCTTTGATTTCTCTGCCCATCAATTTACGAGCCCAAATTCTCACGTCGAACCCTTTCTCTCTATCTCTCCGACTAAAGAAAAATTCTACTTCCCAACGCTATCGTTTCTCCGTCTGACATTCTTTCTCACCTTGCATTCCGAGGAGTTGATTGAAAATGGAGTCAAATTAGTTGAAAAAATGATTTTTCATATTTTTACACGTACTTCTAACTCAAAACAATCTTAGGTAACTTCTGATTTTTTGTTGTTGTTGTTGTGAGATGGCAATGAGTATCATAAATTGTCAGGGTAATTAGTGAAGGAAAAAAACATATCCATAAAGGAGAATTGCTCAACATTCTTACTAACAAAGACTAAAAATAAGATAAAAAGTATTCTTACACAGTGAATTACTTTAAAAAAAAATAATTACTTATTCATTTTTGGTTACTTTTGAATTTTCTATGTTGTTTATATTGTAGTGGAAATTTTTGGCACGAATATAAAATTTATTTTTGGCTAAATTAGTATGTGATGCACAATAATACCAACATTTATTATATTTTAATATAAATTGTTTTTAAATTACTTTTTAAATCTTGCGCAATGTGCGAAGGATTTGCTAGTGTTTTATATTACTGGAATTATTTTAATTTATTTGCTCATGTATTTAACACAACAGATTTGACTTTTGAGATGTTTATATCCAACAAGATGACAACACTTGGTTCCAAAATCTAGATATTTTTCTTTGTCGGCCAATAATTATTTCCTGAAAACCCTAATTTTGCATTGCAATAAGTCCCTCATATTATAAAAAGTCAACCCAATTCTTCAAGAAATAAAAATGGAAGGTTTATATCTTTAGTTCCTCTCAAACATACTATATATTAAAATGAATAATTACGAGAAATTAAATATTTCAATGATTTGGATAGTTTAATTTACAACATTTTTTTTGAATTTGTAGCCAAAACGCCTACTAAAGACTTTTATTTCTGCAAAAGTGAGATACATTCGAGTTACAAATTTTAGGTATCTTTGACCTGCTTCCCTCTCAACCTTAAAACAAGCAACTATCACTCTCCTAAACTAATCCCTAATCTCTATTTCTTGATCTTGTTCAATACTTTAATCCATTGAGCCGCCGTCTTCTGGGAAACCTCAGTAATTTTCCCCGGTATCGGAGTCACATTTTGGAATACTTTATTGTTTCGTGCCTTCCATAGTTCCTTGCAGGTCGCTGTCCAAACCACTTGTCATTACAATCTCTTGGTCCTGTCGAGCTTTCCTTCAATCCATTTGAGGATATGAAGGGGGTTGTCCCATGTAGGGGTTGTTGTTTGGGTAAACTTTGCACATGTAGATTCTCATAATTTTTTTGCTAGCTTGCATTATAAAATAGGCGGTTGCGGATTTCTGTTTGGCTTGCATTGCAGGATTGGCATCCATAAATTTGTAATTGGTCTCTTTTTTTGAGCCCGTCCTTTATATGAAGCTTTCTTTTGTGTTAGTAGTATGCCCTAGGCCAATATATTTGAGACCTAAATGTATGGATTGTGTTAAACAAACATTATGTTTATTTAGAGATATTTTGTATAATAAATGCGTATTGATTATTTTATTCTTATTACTAAAATGAACCTTAAATATGATATTCAGCTTTATATCATCAAAGTATGTGACTTTGATAGTAAAACTATAAAGTATTATGAATGATATTCTAAATCGTCCCTGATCATTCATAGGATGTGAGACAAACATACTTTATGATAAGCTATAAATGTACATCAGTATGTTAGTTGCTGATGGTCACGTTTTACCGATCATGAATAAGAGTTATTAAGTCATTAACATAAGTATATGTTGGAGACCATATACTGGATTGACCCACTATGAGAATACTACATGGTTCGTGTCATTAGTTATTCTCAGTAAAGAATGTATATGTAATTCTTAGACTTGAGATTATCTTAGTTTCCTACATGATAAATTTTATACTTTAATATAGTTTAACATCGTCTTTAACCGGGCGATCATAAAGATTATAATTAGGTATATAATGAATTGTGCGGAGGAAAAAGTTTAATTAAGATATGATTTGTTCCTCTCATAAATTGAGAGAGATATTTTTAGGCCTCTTGATGATTTGATTGAAGAAACGCACGGCCGTGCTCAAGTGAATTAATAAGGAGTTATTAATGTCATTTCATGTTCAATCAAATTCGGTGTCAAGAAATATTTATCGACCAACATAAGGCTGACACATATCATGACTTATGGACGATATAGATATCATGTAACAAAGGGATACAATGCATGACATAAATTAGGTTTGATCGAATCATCTATACTTGCTTAATTTGGATAATCATGATGTCTTGCTAGAGGCCGCTCATGATTTATAATCCATTGTGATTATTGCCAACATTAAGTAAACCTACAGGGTCACACACAAAGAACAACTATTGAGACGTACACAGAAAAATCATAACTTATGTGATAAGTTGTATGGAGAGCTACATAGTCAAGTGACACATCCAATCCTACATCTTATATGATAAGGTGTGTTGCATATATGGTTACATAGTTACCATGCACATAGGATATGAAACTTATGGACTATATAGGCACAAGAGACACCCCAAAATCGGATTAAGGGTATAATATTTTCGTCCAAATTTTGTGAGACAAAAAGGAGAGAAAAATCCGAAAATTATTCTCTTGTTATTTCTGTAAGAGAAATGAAGAATGAATACTAGCATATATCGTTCTTTATCCGTTCAAAGGGGTTGTTCGTGTGGATACCGGTAGAGGACGAGGCGAAGTGCGGCGTCTTTGTGATTCGGGTTGAAACTGTGGTTTTGTTTGGAGAATCGGTTCGTTTGGAGATCGGTTTGTTAGACCGGTTAGGCGAAACATACAAAGGATCGGTTTGGAAACCGGTTTGGAATCGGGCAAAGAAAAGCGTCAATCAAATTCGCTTTTGATCATCACGGAATAAGCGTAATCCGAAGGTACAAAGTTATGAACTTTTCTTTGATTTAATTGTAATTCACGGATCCTTCTTTTGGGTTTCGAATTCGATTTTGTTTCGTTTTTGTTTTTCCGCTGCGTTATGAACGGTAGAAACCCAACATTTTGTGTATCTGCCAAAGAAAGAATTTGATTCTCTGCGGCACCTTTAGGATCCAAATTACTTTGCGGCCTTGGTCTTTTACTCCCGTATTTGTGAAGAACTTATACATGGAGTTGATCGAGAATCTGCCTTCCTTATTGGTATTCCAGTGAAGTTTGTCTTTTCGTATTGTGAGTTGCGTTGCTGAGATTTTGCTTCTCAATAGTTGTAGCTTTTGTTAGTAGTATGTCCTAGGCCAATGTATTTGAGACCTAGATGTATGGATTGTGTTAAACAAACATTATTTTATTTAGAGATATTTTATATAATAAATGTGTATTGGTTATTTTATTCTTATTACTAAAATGAACCTTGAATATGATATTCAGCTTTATATCATCAAAGTATGTGACTTTGACAGTAAAACTATAAAGTATTATGAATGATATTCTAAACTGTCCCTGATCATTCATAGGCTTTATGATAAGCTATAAATGTACATCAGTATGTTAGTTGACTGATGGTCACGTTTTACTGATCATGAATTAGAGTTATTAAGTCATTAACATAAGTATATGTTAGAGACCATATAATGGATTGACCCACCGTGAGAATACTACATGGTTCGTGTCATTAGTTATTCTCAGTAAAGAATGTATCTGTAATCCTTAGACTTGAGATTATCTTAGTTTCCTACATGAGAAATTTTATACTTTAATATAATCTAACATCGTCTTTAACCGGGCGGTCATAAAGATTATAATTAGGTATATAATGAATTATGCGGAGGAAAGAGTTTAATTAAGATAGGATTTGTTCCTCTCATAAATTGAGAGAGATATCTTTAGGCCTCTTGATGATTTGATTGAAGAAACGCACGGCCGTGCTCAAGTGAATTAATAAAGAGTTATTAATGTCATTTCATGTTCAATCAAATTCGGTGTCAAGAAATATTTATCGACCAACATAAGGTTGACACATACCATGCCTTATGAACGATATAGATATCGTGTAACAAAGGGATACAATGCATGACATAAATTAGGTTTGATCGAATTATCTATATTTGCTTAATTTGGATAATCATGATGTCTTGCTAAAGGCCGCTCATGATTTATAATCCGTTGTGATTATTGCCAACATTAAGTAAACCTACAGGGTCACACACAAAGAACAACTATTGAGACGTACACAGAAAAATCATAACTTATGTGATAAGTTGTATGGAGAGCTACATAGTCAAGTGACACATCCAATCCTACATCTTATACGATAAGGTGTGTTGCATATATGGTTACATAGTTACCATGCACATAGGATATGAAACTTATGGACTATGTAGGCACAAGAGACACCCCAAAATCAGATTAAGGATTATAATATTTTCGTCCAAATTTTGTGAGACAAAAAAAAGAGAGAAAAATCCAAAAATTATTCTCTTGTTATTTCTGTGAGAGAAATGAAGAACGGATACTAGCATATATCATTCTTTATCCGTTCAAAGGGGTTGTTCGTGTGGATACCGGTAGAGGACGAAGCGAAGTGCGGCGTCTTTGTGATTCGGGTTGAAACCGTAGTTTTGTTTGGAGAATCGGTTTGTTTGGAGAATCGGTTTGCTTGGAGAATCCGTTCGTTTGGAGATCGGTTTGTTAGATCGGTTAGGCGAAACATACAAAGGATCGGTTTGGAAACCGGTTTGGAATCGGGCAACGAAAAGCGTCAACCAAATTCGCTTTTTGATCATCACGGATTAAGCGTAATCCGAAGGTACAAAGTTATGAATTTTTCTTTGATTTAATTGTAATTCACGGATCATTCTTTTGGGTTTCGAATTCGATTTTGTTTCGTTTTGTATTTTCCACTGCGTTATGAACGGTAGAAATCCAACATCTTTTGCATTTGAACCGTGCTAAAGTTCATGTCCTATTGCAACACAGTTGTGTTCAAGATTATTTGTTGTACGTAATATTTTTTTTCTGTGAACCTTAAGTAAAGCCTTGTAAATTCTTTTGTCATTATACATTCAAGGTGTCATTTGTCGAGCCATAATTTGGTGTCCTCTAGATCCCTTATTTTTGTTCTTGCTCTGTTACTGAATTTTGGTAGCCAACTCGGAATAAAGGACTCGTTGCATTAGAATAACATTCCCTTATTGTTTTAAGCCAAATTCCTTGTTTGCGGGTCTTAACCTTCCATATCCATTTCATCAACAATGTCTTTTTTTGCGTTTTGAGGTCTTTTATTCCGAGTCCCCCGTTTTCTTTGTTGACTCTTAATAAGTCCCAATTTGCGAAGTGCTTGCCTTTTTGATATTCTGTAGACCCTGCCCAAAGGAAGTTTCATCTCAACATGTCTATATCATCAACTACCCCTTGGGGTAACTGGAAAGCTTGCATGTAGTACAGGAATTGTGTTGATAGTACTGAGTTTATCAGTGTTAATCTTTGACCAATAGACAGATACTTGGTAGAACATCCTGAGATTATTTGCCTTATTTTTTCTATCATAGGTAAAAATACACTTTTCGTTGGTTTCTGGATAGAAAGAGGGAGCTCCAGGTATTTGATTGGGAATTCCTGCTTGCCATATTGTAGGATGTGCCCAACTGATCGTTCATTGTGCTGTGAAAATTGGATCGTAGTGAACGAGCTTTTACTATTGTTGATTTGTAGTCCTGATACAGTGGAAAAATATTTCAGGGCTTCCTTTAGTAGATATAGATTGGATCCATTTGTTTCTTGTGATTACTATCGTATCATCCGCATATTGTATCACTTTAGTTGCCATTTTTTACGGTGTGGAACCTAGGTTTGACATCATGAGTTATTTTGTGATTTAGAAAGGGTCTCTTTGCAAGTCTTCTTGTTTAAAAACTAGTTGTCGACCGAGTTATATGACTTTTATCTCTGATTCATTCCATCAACTCTGTACTTTTTTCACTTTGAAAATTATTTGACTTTTTTTTTGAAATGGCACTATTATGAAAAATAATTTATCAAATAGTATTGTTTTGAAAATAATTTAGTAACTTGCATTTTCGCCAGCCCTTCTGACGGAACAGAGGTGGTTCCGCCAGAGGCTCTAGCGGAAATTGTCTTTTTTTCAATTTTGTTGATCCCGTCCATTTGACAGTCTTAAATACTCTTACTTAGGCAAAAAAAGCAGTTCCGCCAGAACCTTTGATGGAACTGCTAAAAAATTATTTTTCAGCCTAAACTCCAAATTTAGAAGGGAAGTTAGCGTAAAAATTATAAATTTCGTGGTTCCACCACCCACTCTGACGGAACCAACATTATTTCACTTTTGAGGCTAGCTGCATTAGAAAGGAGATTTAACAAAAAAAAAACATTGTTCATGATTCCGCCAAACACTGTAGCAGAACAATGCTTTTTTTTGGGCTAAATTTTCATTACTATTTAGAGGCAAAAAATATAAAATAGCCTGTTCCGCCAGAGGGCCTGGAGGAACTGCTGAATTCGTAATTTTTGGGCTAATTTTCTTTTTAAATTTAGTGTTTAGGCAGAAAAAATAATTATTTTCATACCAAGTGCTATTTGATGAATTATTTTCCAAAAAATTACTATTTAAAAAAAAGGGGGAATATCACGTATACCCTTCCAAAATCCCAAAATACCAAATTTACCCTTCCAAAACTGATAATATCAAATTTACCCTTCTAAAATGTAAAAAATATCAAATTTACCCAAAACACCAACTTCTGCCATATTTAGAGGGTTAGTCATTATTTATTTTGATTAAATTAATAAATAATATCATATTGACCTAAGTCATTCAGGAAATATCGCATGCAATATGTTGATTTCTTTTCCTCTTGTAACCTTTGTCTTAACTAAGCTTTTTTCCAACAAAATACTTGATTTTTTTAGGTAAATTTGGGTGGTTCATCCATCTTATTCCCATCCCACTTACAAACTAAATTAAATTAAAATATAATTACAAGTCTAAGTTGCAATGTCCAAGAATTAAAAACAAAAGGTTGCAGAATACAAGATAGTTAATTGTCTTGAGACTTAAGAGTACACCTATACTAGAAATACAACTTCATTGATTAGCCCACTCACTAATTTGTTCTATTATAAAGTTACAATGCGACATTCGTGAAGTTACTTTGTAATTCGATTTATTCATTTTGCTTTATTTGCTATGTTTTTTGAAGCTGCTTTATTTGTTATGTTGAAAAAAAAAATGACACCACACGCATCAGTGAAGTTACTTTGTAATTCGATTTATTCATTTTGCTTTATCTGCTATGTTTTTTGAAGCTGCTTTATTTGTTATGTTGAAAAAAAAAAATGACACCACATGCACACACTTGAACAGGGGAAGAAAGATATGGGAGAAGCTTCTATAGGATAAGTTCAAAAATTCCCCAAAAAAAATAAAAATGGAGAAAAAAGAAGAAATGATAAGGGGTAGAATAGTAAATTTATCTCTTTTCAATTTGTTTTGACGGAAAATTTTATGGATTTTAGCGACAGGGTAAATTTGATATTTTAGACATTTTAGAAGGGTAAGTTTAATGTTATCAGTTTTGGAAGGGTAAATTCGATATTTTGGGATTTTGGAAGGGTATTAGGTGTATTACCCCTAAAACAGAAGTCAAATTATTTAGACCGAGTTCTTGAGGGCTTTAAAGGCTTAATTAACTTCACAATAGCAACTCTTCACTTTCCTTCTCATCTTTCATTTCAGCAAAGAAAGATATTTATCACATTAAAAGAGACAGAATTTCTTCATTAAAAGAGAGATTTTTTCATCTGTTTCTCTTAAGTTTCTCTCTCAAGATGATGGTTAGTTTGTTTTTATTCTTCCTTCTGTGCGTGATTAGTATTTCGCCTTCTTCCGAAACTCATCCAGATGATGGTACTTATTTCTATTCTTTTTTTACTCTATTTTTAATTCATTCTTTTTTCTAGTTATAATATTGTGATGTATTATATCTTTTCTTTATAATTGTAGTTGCTGCATTAAAATCTTTAAGAGATCAATGGAAGAACGTACCACCTAATTGGAAGAAATCAGACGATCCCTGTGGCTCCGCTTGGGATGGAATTAGTTGTACTGATTCAAGAGTTACTAAATTGTAAGTACATTTAATTATCTCATATTATTATTATACATAAATATATTTAAATGCTAAGTTATTGTTTATTATTTATAGGGTTTTGTTTAACATGGATATTAAAGGAACTATAAGCAAGGACATCGGCAATCTCTCGCAATTACAGTACTTGTAAGTGTAATATCTCAAAAAATTATTTGTTTATTTGTTTTTGTGTCCAAAAATTAGTTTTTATGAATTAATTAAGGTATTCCAAACATTAGTATTAATGACTTATTTTGAAATGTAGGGATTTATCGACAAATAAAAGACTCAGTGGCCCATTTCCTTCAACTATCGGTAACCTGGCTCAGCTTACATCATTGTAAGTTTCCATTTTTTCAAAAAATAAAATAAATAAATATTTTGGTATTTAATTTGCAATTTTTATAAATTTTGTAGGAAATTGGTGAATTGCAGTTTGAGCGGTACCATCCCAAATGAAATTGGAAATCTCTCAAACCTCGTCTACTTGTACAAATTAAATCTCATTTTTTCATAACTTTAACTAATTTTCTTTATTTCATTCTATAATAACATAAGATTATTTTTTTAAGGGCAATGAACGTAAATCAATTTACAGGGAATATTCCCGCTTCGTTAGGCAAACTTTCGAAATTATATTTTCTAGATTTGGCTGACAATCAATTAAATGGGTCGCTTCCTGTTTCGGCCAATCAGGGCTCAGGATTGGATCAGCTTCTCTCAGCACAACACTTGTTAGTTAATTTTATTATTTCCTTTTTTAATATATTTTTTGAATTATTTTAAATAGTATTCTCTTTTTTTAAGTAATAGTTTTGTTTTTATGTGATTTTTGTAGTCATTTCAATCAGAATCAATTATCGGGCGAAATTCCAGCGAGCTTTTTTAGTGCCGGTATGGTTCTAATACACATGTAAGTTTTAAAATATTATCGAAAAATTTCATAATAATATTATTAACTTAAATTTTTTATTTCTTCAATTTTTTTTCGTATATAGCATGTATTAAATATTTATTCTTTTTTGCAGACTTCTTGATAGAAATCAATTAAAAGGGTCCATTCCTGCTTCTCTTGGACATGTGCAAACGCTTGAAATTATGTAAGTTCTTTTAATTTAATATTTCTTTTTGAGAAAATTTTAATTTAATAATTTTTTTATAATAGCAATTTATTAAAAGTTAATATGATTATTATATTCTAAATTTTATTTTATTTTTTGACAGTCGGCTTGATAATAATAAATTATCAAGCACAGTTCCTTCAAACATTGGCAATCTTACAAAGCTCAATGTCTTGTAAGTAAATTTTCATTTTGAAATTTTAATAAATTTTTATCTGTACTATGGATTTTAATATATGACTTTATTTTTTATTTATATTTTTATGTAGAAATTTGGCGAATAATAGTTTGACCGGTCAAATGCCTAATTTGACTGCATTGACTAATCTCAATTACTTGTAAGCTTTTCATGACATTCTTTAACCTTTTTTTATTTTTAATAGAACATTTTTTTTGTAATTTTATTTTATTAGGGATCTGAGCCAAAACCAATTTGACGCATCAGAAGTTCCATCTTGGATTTCAAATTTGACAAATTTAAGAACTCTGTAACCTATCCTAGCCATTTAATATTTCAATTTTTCTTAACTAAGAAACCAAGATTAATTATATATTTATTATATTAAATTATATATTCAATATATTTACAGCATAATAGAGTCTGGAAAGCTTCAAGGAGAGATACCTCAAGCGTTATTTAGCTTCTCTCAATTACAAGAAGTGTAAGTTCTTATTTCAATTTTTCATACACATTCCCAATAAAAGGAAAAAACTACACAAATAATATCTAATGTAATGAATTTCTTAATAATAACAGGAGATTGGATAACAATTCGTTAAACGGCACATTTAGCATGGGAACCAAGATTTCACAAAAATTAAAATTGATCAACCTACAATTCAACTCAATTACTTCCATCACTCTCTCATCAAACTACAACAATACAATCATGCAAGTCTCTCTCTTTCTCTACTCAACTCTCCATTTTCTCATATTCTTACACAACTCAAGCTCCATTTTATATCATTTATCAGGCTAGCTGGAAACCCAGTATGCACAAACCCACTTCTCTCTCTCACGCCGTCCTGTCTCCAAGATCAAATCTCAGCCATTCAATCAACTTCCAACAAAACGGGATGCTCAAATCCATTAAACGGTTTCCTGGTTTTCCGTGCCCCGTTTTTCTCTGATGCTTCCCCTTATATTCCCATCCTTGAACAGAATCTAACCAACACGTTGAAAAGTTGCACGCCAAACGATTTATCTGTGCAAAATTACTATTTTGACCCTAGATCTTACTTGTGGATCCAAGTGGAACTTTGTCCAGTCGAAGAGAAGTATTTTAATAGGAGTGAGATATTGAATTGTTTTGATTTGAACGCTCAAAGTTATAGACCGCCTGAAAATTACGGGCCCTTTTATTTCACTGCCAATCCGTACAAACATCCTAGTTCAGGTATGCTATTTATTTATGCAATTTGATGATTATGATTTTATTTTTGATTTGTTTGATGTAATTTTGATGATTTTTTTGTGACAGCTTCTAAGAGATATATAATTGGAATAGCGGTTGGTTGTTCTGTGTTGGGGTTTTTACTTGTTTGTTTGGGCCTTTATGCGATACGACAAAGGAAAAGAGCCCAAAGAGAAATCAAGAGAAATGACCCTTTCGGTAATTTATTCACCTAATTTATTCTGTTTATTATAATATTAATTAAAATTTCAATTTGGCAATAATTATTTTATTAATTATATTTCAGCATCATGGGCTTCGATGGGTGAAGAAAGTGGAGCCGCACCAAAACTAAGCGGAGCGAAAGCATTTACATACGATGAATTAAAAAATTACACAAATAATTTCAGAGAAATTAATATAATCGGATCTGGCGGATACGGAAAGGTACACAAATATTTTAAAAATTGGTATTAAACTATATTAAATGATTAATTATTCTGAACTTTTGTTGGGTATTTAATGCTTGGACCAGGTGTATAGAGGGAAGTTGCCAAATGGACAAATAGTCGCTATAAAGAGATCGAATGAAGGTTCGATGCAAGGCGGGCTTGAATTCAAGACGGAAATTGAGTTACTTTCAAGGGTTCATCACAAAAATCTCGTATCGCTTGTCGGTTTTTGCTTCGAAGAAGGAGAAAGAATGTTGGTCTATGAGTTTATTAGCAAGGGAACTCTTAGAGATAGCTTATCAGGTATTTATTCTGCATAAAGAAACACAAATTTTCGAAAGAAAAAAAAGTGAAGTGTTATAAAGTATTTTTTTCATTTTTCTAGGATCAAGTGGAATACAATTGGATTGGGGCGCGAGACTTAGAATTACTTTGGATTCAGCAAGAGGATTAGCTTATTTACATGATCATGCAAATCCTCCAATTATACATAGAGACATAAAATCGACGAATATTTTATTAGATGAGAATTTAACCGCTAAAGTTTCTGATTTTGGCCTCTCTCTTTTTGTTGCGGACACCGAGATTGGCCATGTCACCATGAATGTTAAAGGAACACTTGTAAGTCTTTTAGATTTATTATTTATTTTGGCAAATATCGTATTTTCTAGGGTTTTGTATGGTATATGTCATATTTATTAACTATTAAATAATTTCTGCAGGGTTATCTTGATCCAGAATATTATATGACACAACAGTTAACTGGTAAAAGTGATGTTTATAGTTTTGGAGTCGTAATGTTGGAGATAATTACAGGTCAACCTCCTTTAAAAGACAAAAAATATATTGTTCGTGATGTAAAAACCGCTCTAGACAAAAAAGATAGAGAATATTTAGGGCTAAAAGACAAAATTGACCCAATTTTGATATATGAAAACCAAAGCCTAATTGGTTTTGAGCGGTTTCTGGATATTGCCTTGAAATGTGTAGAGGATACGAGCAGTGATAGACCGACTATGAATGAAATTGTGAAAGAAATTGAGGCGATTTTGCAAGCTGGAGGGTTTAAAATGAATTCTGGTTTGAGTTCTTGGGTAAATATGAACAACGCCTTTAAGAGATATTCTTTTGATGTTTCTTCTTCTTCGACTACCAGAAATAATATTACCAGTAATGATTTTAAGTATAGTGCTGGATTTCCTAATTCACGATAATTTTTTTCTTTTTTGGTTAATGGTTTCATATATATATATATATATATCGTGTATGTGTAGATATCAGGTGCATGTAGTCTTATAATGTAATTTATATGGTTGAAAGCACATTGAATTTGTTATTTTTTGAACTTAATCTATTGTACTTCTCTTATGTGACAAATAAAATTGATTTATATACAAGATCACTTTGAGATTCATTTTTCCCTTTTTCTATTTGAGGGTGTTTTGAGATTTGAAAAGACATTTAATTGAATCTGTGGCATAACAGTAAGTACAATTAATTGAATCTGTAGCAAACAATAAATATTTTTTGAGGAAAACTACGAGCGTTCACTCACGTTATTTTCGTTGATAATAAAATTTGAAGTTTTTTACAAGGGTCTGTTAGCAGCAAACCCACACATACATCAAAATGAGAAGAAAAAGCAAGGGATACAAACAAGAATAAAAACAAGAATTAAAGCTAGAGAGTCATAGTGTAGATCATCCAGGGACATTAGCAGTGTTGGATCCATTCATGAGCTAAATGTTTAATTTTATGAACGAATAGCCGGTGAGATCGACTTTTTCCGTTGAAGATTCGTTGGTTTCGTTTCCTCCATATGGACTAGCAAGTTCCGCCTGAGTTGTGCTCCAAAAGCGTCTGTTGGAAGCAGGGCCGGTCCTGAGTTTTAGGAGGCCTTTGACGATACGAAAGATCTCAAAGTGAGAGGCTACAATATATTTGGGCAGATGCAACTTTATCTTTATTTATTTTTCCTTTTTCTTGCTTTTATATCATTGTTTGGTGAGTTTATGTGAACAAAAGCAACTCCTTTTTCTTGTTTTATTTTCTCTAGAAATTCAATAAATAATATCTTAACTTAACTTAGTTATATTTTTCTGTTGGAACGAAGATGACTTTATTTTTGCCTCACTTCCTTTTTGATGCCAACGAATTTTGAACCCATATAACTTACGGTTTAGAGAAAATATTCGGGACGTCCGCTTAAACAACGTCATATACATTTATAGCTTTTTAGTTGCTCACTAATTGAGCTAATTGAAAAATAATATCGTTTGTATATTAATATACCTTTATATGTGGTTATTATACCTTTTCTGTTTATCAATATACTTTTGGATAATTCTTTTATATCTTTATGTTATTCAGGCGATTCTGGATGGGTGCTAAATAAGCCGGCGGTGCATATCAATTCCCTATAGTTTATTATTTATATTTTGCACTCTAGCACTGAGCTATTCATTTGTAAATTAGTTTGCTATATAAGTCATGAATAATGAATTCTTCTCTTATTTAATATAATAGTAATTCTTATATGGAAAAATTAATCAAAATAAGATAAATATTTATTGTCAAAGAAAATATGACTGAAAAATGTAGGCAGATTTGTGAATGTTCAACTTCTCTCAACTCATTTACGTTTTTTTGCTTATGTTTTCTTCCATTTTTTTATGTTTTTTTTTCTCACTATTAAATGACTATTAATCTAATTTTTGGAGGCCCCAGTCATTTGTGAGACCTTAGCTAAATGTCAAACCATTTGTATAGCAGGGCCGTTCCTGATTAAAAGGTTAGAAGTCGTCAGTTTGATGAAAGTTAATCTCCATGTGTCGACGAAATGAGCAGCATTGTGAAGAAGATCCCATTGAGCTAGCATGTGAGTCCACACTCCAGTTGATTAGGGTAGTCAGAGAGTAAGTGAGCTCCGGTTTTTGTTGCTCTTTGACATATTATGCAAGCCGGAATTTCTGGCCATCCCCGCTTGAAAAGGTTGTCTGCCGTGAGTATTCCATTGATTGCCAACCAAAGAAAAAGTTTGACTTTGCTTGAGCTTTTATCTTCCATAGGAATTTCTGCCACCATATCGTCATTCCAGGGTTTATGAAATAAGAATATGCCGATTGGGACGAGTATCGTGGTCTTTTGGCCCCATCGCCAAGCAAACAATAAATTAGAACAAAGTTACTCAACAATATTAAAATCACCAAACAAACAAGTCTTTTCATTGTAATTCAATCATCAACACGTGATCCTTACAATACAAATGCTCAATTATCAACAATGCAAAATAAAACAAAACAAAGATTAAATGATCCTTAGTTGATCTTGCGGCAATTGAGCCTTACCTCGCCCTGCCATCCGGTGAGTACTCCGATATTACCCATTTTCACCATTGACGCTGCAAAATCTCGTAAAAATGCCGACGCATCAGTGCTATATTTATGAACAAATGCATCTGTTGCCCCACCATTGAATAACACCTGATCTGAGTGCAACAGACCACGACGTGCCACTAGGTTCTTGTAAAATTGATTGCTAAATCTACAACCATCACAAAAATAAAATAAAAATCTAACTATTCAACCTTGACGAACTATCTACAGTGATTATAGATCATTCTGGTAAAGTAAGCAGTTTAAATTTCGAACCTGTTTGTGTTTGGAGTTGTGAGGGCGGTGAGAGTTGTATCGCCTTCATTGGCCGGACAAGTTTGTCTGCTCGAGTCAATTAAAGAGGGATCGATATTAGGCTCACCACCCCCGACCCGGCTTCTGAAAGCACTGCAGATGGCAAAACCGAAGGTATGGGCACCGGAAAGGACAGTGAGATCTTGTGCATTCAAACCTTTTGCGGCGAAGCACGAAGTGAGTTGAGAAAGACTCTCAAAAGGAGTCGGGAGGTTGTTTGTCTCCGCGAGGTTCGTGGTCCTTGAGTCACGTTGACCGAGCGGCATCACCCAATTCGGTCCTCCAAGCAAGGTCAACCCTGGGTTTTCAAAACACCTAAAAAATTAAAAAAAAATTATAACATTCCAATAATGTATGTAATTCAGGACCAATAGTTTGAATTTCGAGTAAAAATTCAATATATCGATAAGTTTTATTTTACTATACAAAAAGTAGAATATATAATTTTTAATACTATATTTTGAGTACAAATTTCAAATCCCTAACTTTCTAATCTTTCCAATAATCAACCCAATAATTCAAATAAGACCAATTCTCTAATAATACTAATTCCTAGCCTTTCTAAAAAGAAATTATACTAACTCCTAATAATCAACTCAAATCAATTAACCATAATAACTAACAAGATATCATATTTCACCGATTTTCAATAATCAATTGACAACTCGATTTCATATGTCAAGAACAAGAACAATTTCAATTAGAAGATAGGAAAATACCACGAAATTTATGAATCACCACTTCCAAATTGACTGAATTTGAGGAGAAGAAAAGATGTAAGATAAGACTCGAGGTTGGACGAGCTTAGCAGAGACTCACTAGTCTGATGAAACAAAGACGATGTCGTACGCCGATCAACGGTCGACGTGGAGCCGTCAGGTACTGCATTTTTCTCAGCTTTTTCTTGCGAGTTGAGAAAGGGGCTTCTTGTTTGGCGAAAGGGAAAATTGAGTGGGATTCTAATTCTGGCGGAAGGAGGAGAAAAGTGTTTGTGGACCATGTTTACTGAATTTATCAAGTGTTGGGCTATATATATATATATATATATATATATATTTTGGACTTCTCAAAATTTTGGACTCTAGATCCAGATCTTGAGGGACTAAAGCTGAGGCGGCCTTGCCTCCAAGCTACACAGATTAAAGTTATTTTGTTTATACTCCACAATTTTAAGTGAAATTGTAGTTCTATCTTAAAAATTAATTACAAATTTGTGTTAGTTATATATGTGATGATGTATTATTATCAAAATTTAGCTGTTAATTGAATCCGAATAATTGCATTAGACGGGTTTGTTACGATAATACCTTTTTTAGTTTGAGCACAAAAAAAGACATCAATAATGATCATTTTTATGCTTAAAAAATAAAACAAATAATGTACATATGGTGCATATACTATGTACTAAGCACTAACCATGCTTTGTTCCAAAAATTATTCTAATTAGTTAATAAACTAAGAAATGATAAATTTACGACTTAAACCACCAGATTTCATATAAATGATAAATTTGGGAAGAGACGGATTTTCACCGTAGAAAATCAATTGACTATGAAAATGATGATGATGATGCGCTTATTGACATGGATATGTAATTATAGGTTTTATGATATATCTATGTAACTATGGACTTAGCTTTAACTAATATTGTGTGACGATCAACTATTAATCTCTTACAAATTGGGGCTTTCTGATTCTCAACTAACGAGATCACATCACATGTCGCAGAAATGGAAGTTATTTAGAAATTACTGGGGTACCCAATTAAGTGGAATCCGGAGCTCCCATATTTGCTGAAAAGATTAGAACCTTCTCCCACAAAATTAAATATATAATTGATTTTTTTTTGTAGCTCTCTGTGACTTCCATTGAATTTCTCGTATAAGATATATTATTGGAAATATAATGTATATTATTTAGAATCTAAAATATATTGTTGTGATATAAAGGTATATAACATTTTTTTGACGGAGAGATTTCTTAATTAGTCTAATTTTTTAACTCTGGATTGACATCTTATCACAGAAAAAAATCAATAGTGTGAGATAAAAGGTATATTTTTGTGAATAGAAAGCTATAATATTTAGAATGTAAGGTATATTGCTGAGAATATGAAGATATAATGTTTAAAATTTAAGATATATTGTTGTGAATATAAATGTCTAATAAAAATCAAAATAAAACTATGAAACTTTCAGCTGAAATATATGAGAGCTCGGAAGCCAACAATATGGACCGGTTGAAATTTTGAGCTGAAATATATTGGAGTCACTAGAAGATAATAAAAAAATATTCAAGTATATGAGGCGGCTCACAGTTTTGGTTCTCATTCTATTAGAAGTCAATAGGAACTAAATAAGATGAAAGCTTTTTCTTATTGTGTGATATATGTATGAATGGTTAATTAGATTGTGATTATCTTTAATCTCATCCCTTTATGCAAGTGGTTTTGATCAAACATCTAGTTTTCTACCTCGCTGTATGTATTGACGTATTGTATTATTATATGAAGATTTTATATACTTTTGTGTTATAAATATATTTAGAGATTTTATAATTTCCAGTTAATTCTTTTTTTCAGATTTCATAGATTTTTTGGTTGCAAATATCATTTATGGAATTTATATATTTTTTGTTGGAAATGTTTTTGAGTTATAACAAGCCCGTTTCATGTTACATCCACAACCAAAATAGAAACAGGGCCTGAAAAAACTGACACTGTTAAACGGAAATGAAAATCTGTTTCGATAAAACCGGGAACTCAAATCTATATTTATCAAGGAATTCAATTGCCATTTTTCCCGCCCTCCTCCTCCTCCTCCTCCTCCTTCTTCTCAGAACTCGAAAGGAAGAAAAGAACCCTATTCAAATCAATCAAATCAAATCAAATCGAAGAGAGGTAAGATGGAAGACGACGTGTTGAGATCGGAGGTCGTGCTGTCGCCAGTAATGGCGTTCAAACGGATCCAAACGGGCGATAAATACCTAACTGTACGCTCAATTCCCTTCTTTTTTCCCCAATTCATTTCTCTTCTTCTCCAATTTATCATTGTTTAGGTTAATTAATGAGTTTATTTCCGATTAATTTCATCAGATTTGAACATTGAGGCGCCTCCGTCGGTCGATTTACCCTTCCAAGAAATACTGCGACATCACTGGTTTTGAGGTAATTATCAACTCAAATAAATCTGAAATTATTCAAGATCAAAATCCTCGATTTTGTCGTAATTAACGAGATTAATTCTTTCGAAAAAATTGACTGGAGATGTCCATTTGTTGAACACAGGCAGCGTATATATGTGGATCGAAGAACGAAAATGAGATATGCGGATCCGGATCTGTTTAGACGGGTCCGAAATCTGCGCCTAATGATCAGGTCCAGAGATATTTAGCTTTGAGAAATGCAGTTGTTTTTAAATTATTTTGTTTTATTTTGTTGGGAAAAAATGAGTAAGAAAATTGAAATTTGTGTGTGGTTTGGTTGGTGTGTGTGTGTGTGTGTGTGTATAGTTGTTAGTGGACTTTGGTTTTGAAATTGAGTAATTTGTTAAGTTTATTGCTTTATTTGGTTTAGAGTTTAGTACTTCAAATTTAAGGAGAAATATTTGAAGCCTAGAATTGAATTAGTACTCATTGTAGACTTGTGTTTGGTGAACTGAATAAATGTGAAGCCTGAAATTGAATTAGTATGCTTAATAGAAGGATTTAGTATTCATATCTCAAATGGTTGGTTATATCAACATGTCTATTTTATTTGTTGTGTAAACTTTGAAATGTGGTGATTTATGTTTTTTTCTCTGTGGTGATATATGTTGACTTGGCTTGTTCATATAACTGAGGTAATCCATGGACTTTTCAGATGTTATACAGTTAAGGTCAATTGACCTTTTATTTAGTTGATTGGATCAGAATAGATTGGCTATACAAAACAATGAAATTCTAGATTCAAGCAGGATGTATTCAAAGTACGGAAAAGTACTGTATTATACAAGATGTATTCAAAGTACGGAAAAGTACCGTATTATACAATCGAGATATTTTTCATTGTCGGCCAAGAGATTTTCATAATAAACCCTAATATTTTTTGACAATTAATAAACTCTGAGTTATGCCTATATTATTGGAAATTACAAAAGTGGCACTCATTTGTTTAACTAAACTAACTAATCTGTGAAAATTAGTTTAATTTACAATATTAGATGATACTGGCAGTTCTTTTGTAAGTTAGAAAGGGCCCTTTTGCAAGTTGTCTTGTTTAAATACTAGCTGTTGACCGAGTTCGAGACTCTTTACCTCCATTTTATTCCATCAACCTGTACTTTTCTCACTTTGAAAATTATTTAGACCCAGTTATTGAGGGCTTTAAATGCTTAATTAACTTCACGATAGCAACTCTTCACTTTCCTTCTCATCTTCAGCAAACAAAGATATTTTTAACTCATTAATTAGTTTGAAAAGGGAAGAACGAGGATTTCTTCACTTGATCTTACGAAACAGAGCTCCATTAGAAGAGTGAATTTATCATCTATTCTCTAAGTTTCTGTTTCAAAGATGATGATTTTAAAGAGTTCGTTTTTATTCTTCCTTCTGTGCATGATTTTTGTTTCGCGTTCTTCTTCCGAAACTCATCCTGATGATGGTATTTCATTCAGTTCCATATTTCCTCTGTTTATTTAATTCATGTTTTTCTAGTTATAATCTTATGATGTATTATTTGTTTTTTGTAATTTTAGTTGCTGCGTTAAAATCTTTGATAAATCAATGGAAGAATGTTCCACCTAATTGGAAGAAATCAGACGATCCATGTGGAGCCCCTTGGGAAGGAATCAATTGTACTAATACAAGAGTTGTTGAATTGTACGTGCACTTTAATTATCTCATACTATTATTATAAATATATCTATTTAAATTCTAATTTAGTATATAATGTTTATTATTCTATCTAGGGTTTTGTTTAACATGGACATTCAAGGAACTTTAAGTAAGGATATCGGCAATCTTTCCCAATTACAGTCCTTGTAAGTGTAATATCTCAAGAATTTATTTGTTCATTTGTTTTAATGTCCAAAACATAGTTTTTATGAATTGTTTAAGGTATTTCAAACATTAATAGTAATGAATAATTTGAAATATAGGGATTTATCAACAAATAAAAGACTAAGTGGCCCACTTCCTTCAACTATCGGTAACTTGGCTCAGCTTACATCATTGTAAGTTTCCATTTTTTTCAAAAAATATTTTTAAAAAATGTAAATTATTTTGGTATTAAATTTGCAATTTTTTTATTATTTTGTAGGAAATTGGTAAATTGCAGTCTTAGCGGTACCATCCCAAATGAAATTGGAAATCTCTCAAACCTCACCTACTTGTACAAATTAAATCTCATTTTTTTCATAACTTTTTACTAATTTTCTTTATTTTATTCTGTAACAACATAACAATATTATTTTATTTTTGAAGGGCTATGAACGCAAATCAATTTACAGGGAATATTCCCGCCTCATTAGGCAAACTTTCCAAATTATATTGGCTAGATTTGGCTGACAATCAATTAAATGGGTCGCTTCCTGTTTCGGCCAATCAGGGCTCAGGATTGGATCAACTTCTCAAAGCTCAACACTTGTTAGTCTCTTTTATTATTTCCTTTTTTAATATACTTTTTGATATATTTTAAATAGTTTTCTCTTTTTTTTTTTTGAGTAATAATTTTATTTTTATGTGATTTTGTAGTCATTTCAATCAGAATCAATTATCGGGCGAAATTCCAGCGAGCTTTTTTAGTGCCGGTATGGTTCTAATACACATGTAAGTTTTAAAGTATTATCGAAAAATTTCATAATAATATTATTAACTTAAATTTTTTATTTCTTCAATTTTTTTCCTATATAGCATGTATTAAATATTTATTCTTTTTTAAAGACTTCTTGATAGAAATCAATTAAAAGGGCCGATTCCTGCTTCTATTGGACTTGTGCAAACGCTTGAAGTTATGTAAGTTCTTTTAATTTAATAATTATTTGTAAGAGCAATTTATTAATTTAATATGATTAATTATATTCTAAATTTTATTTTATTTTTTGACAGTCGGCTTGATAATAATAATAAATTATCAAGCACAGTTCCTTCAAGCATTGGCAATCTTACAAAGCTCAATGTTTTGTAAGTAAAATCTCATTTTGAAATTTCAATTATTTCTATGGATTTTTTTTTATGTAATTAACTTTTTTTTTTGTTTATATTTTTATGTAGAAATTTGGCAAATAATAGTTTTACCGGTCAAATGCCTAATTTGACTACATTGACTAATCTCAATTACTTGTAAGTTTTGGCATCAATACACTGCCACATTCATCAATTTTTTTTAAATTTCGAATTTGATATCTTTTAATTTCAAATTGAACATTTTTTTTTGTAATTTTATTTTATTAGGGATCTGAGCCAAAACCAATTTGACGCATCAGAAGTTCCATCTTGGATTTCAAGTTTGACAAATTTAAGAACTCTGTAAGCTATCCTAGCCATTTAATATTTCAATTTTTCTTAACTAAGAAACCAAGATTAATTATATATTTATTGTATTAAATTATGTATTCAATATATTTACAGTATAATAGAGTCTGGAAGGCTTCACGGTGAGATACCTCAAGACTTATTTAGCTTCTCTCATATTCAAGAAGTGTAAGTTTTACTTCAATTTTTCACACGTATCATTTCCAAAAAGAATAGAAAAATAAATTCACATAAGTATGTCTAACCAATATAATGAATATTTTTAATAATGACAGGAGATTGAATAATAATTCATTAAACGGCACATTTAGCATGGGAACCGACATTTCAGGAACCCTAAATTTGATTAACCTGGAATTCAACGCAATTACCTCTATCACTCTCTCATCAAACTACAACAAAACAATCATGTCAGTCTCTCTCTCTACTTAATTATCCATCAAATCATTCTCTTAATTATTTTATTAATTCAATGTCCTTTTTATAACATTTACCAGGATAGCTGGAAATCCTGTATGCACAAACCCATATCTCTCTCTCACAACCTACTGTCTCTCAGACCAAAACTCAGTCGTCCAATCAACTCTCAACAAAACCGGGTGTTCAAATCCGTTAAATGGTTTCCTCATTTTTCGTGCTCCATTTTTCTCTGACGCTTCCCCTTATATTGCCAACCTTGAACAGAATCTAACCAACACATTGAAAAGTTGCACACCAAACTATTTATTGGTGCAAAATTACTATTTTGACCCTAGTTCTTACTTGTGGATCCAAGTGGAATTTTGTCCCGTTGAAGAGAAGTATTTTAATAGGAGTGAGATATTGGATTGTTTTGATTTGAATGCTCAAAGTTATAGACCGCCTGAAAATTACGGACCGTTTTATTTTACTGCCACTCCGTATAAATTTCCTAGTTCAGGTATATATTATTTATGCATTTTCGGATTATGATTTTTGTTTTTAATTTGTTTTGATGTAACTTTGATGATTTTTTTGTATGTGATAGATAAGAAATATATAATTGGGATAGCGGTTGGTTGTACTGTGTTGGGGGTTTCACTTGTTTGTTTGGGCGCTTATGCGATACGTCAAAGGAAAAGAGCCCAAAGAGAAATCAATAGAAATGACCCTTTTGGTAAAAAAATTCATCCAATATATTTTAATATATTTTTCTTCTTTCATCATAAAAATGCTATCTAAAATGATAAGAATCTGCGATTTGAATATAATTAATTTTTATATTATATTTCAGCTTCATGGACAACACTGGGTGAAGAAAGTGGAGACGCACCAAAACTGAGCGGAGCCAAAGCATTTACATACGATGAATTAAAAAATTACACAAATAATTTCAGAGAAATTAATATGATCGGATCTGGCGGATATGGAAAGGTACACAAATATTTTAAATTCGGTATTAAACTATATTAAATAATTAAGTATTTAATTTATATTAAATAATTAATTATTCTAACTAAAGTTTTGTTGGACATTTAATGCTTGGACCAGGTGTATAGAGGGATGTTGCCAACTGGACAAATAGTCGCTATAAAGAGGTCGAAAGAAGGTTCGATGCAAGGCGGACTTGAGTTCAAGACGGAAATTGAGTTACTTTCAAGGGTTCATCACAAAAATCTCGTATCACTTGTTGGTTTTTGCTTTGAAAAAGGAGAAAGAATGTTGGTCTATGAGTTTATTAGCAAGGGAACACTTAGAGATAGTTTATCAGGTAATTTATTCTACATAAAACAATACAATTTTTTGAAAGAAAAAAAAAACCAAGGGTTAGAAAGTAATTTTCTCTTTTTTCGTGTTTTTAGGAACTAGTGGAATACAATTGGATTGGGGCGCGAGACTTAGAATTACTTTGGATTCAGCGAGAGGATTAGCTTATTTACATGATCATGCAAATCCTCCAATTATTCATAGAGACGTAAAATCGACGAACATTTTATTAGATGAGAATTTAACTGCTAAAGTTTCCGATTTTGGCCTCTCCCTTTTTGTTATGGACACCGAGATTGGCCAGGTCACCATGCATGTTAAAGGAACACTTGTAAGTCTTTTAGATATATTATTTATTTCGACAAATATCATATTTTCTAGTGTTTTGTATGGTATATGTGATATTTATTAACTATTAAATAATTTATGCAGGGTTATCTTGATCCAGAATATTATATGACACAACAGTTAACTGGTAAAAGTGATGTTTACAGTTTTGGAGTCGTAATGTTGGAGATAGTTACAAGTCAACCCCCTTTAAAAGACAAAAATTATGTTGTTCGTGATGTAAAAACCGCTCTAGACAAAAAAGATAGAGAATATTTAGGGCTAAAAGACATAATTGACCCAATCTTGATATATGAAAACCAAACCCTAATTGGTCTCGAGCGGTTTGTGGATATTGCGTTGAAATGTGTAGAGGATGTGAGCAATGATAGACCGACTATGAATGAAATTGTGAAAGAAATTGAGGCGATTTTGCAAGCTGGAGGGTTTAAAATGAATTCTGGTTTGAGTTCTTGGGTAAATATGAACGCTGCCTTTAAGAGATATTCTTTTGATGCTTCTTCTTCTTCGACTACCAGAAATAATATTACCAGTAATGATTTTAAGTATAGTGGTGGATTTCCTAATTCACGATAATTTTTTCTTTTTTGGTAAATGGTTTCATTGGATGGAGTATATATATTAGTGTATGTGTAGATTTCAGGGGCAAGTAGTCTTATATGTACATTTATATAGTTGAGAGCACATTGAATTTGCTATTCTTTAAACTTATTCTATTGTACTTCTCTTATTGTGACAAGTAAAGTTGATTTGTATACAAGACCACTTTGAGATTCATTTTTCCCCTTTTCTATTTGAAGGTGTTTTGAGATTTGAAAAGACATTTAATTTGAATTTGTAGCATAACAATAATAACAATAAGTACAATTAATTGAATCTGTAGTAGCATAACAATAAATTAAACAAAAGTTCCTCAACAATATTAAAATCGCCAAATAAACAAGGCTTTTTCATTGTAATTCAGAAGTAAACATGATCGATCCTTACAATACAAATGCTCAATGCTCAACAATTCAAAATCAAACAAAACAAAGATTAAATAATTCTTAGTTGACCTTTCGGCAATTGAGCCTTACATCGCCCTGCCTTCCGGTGAGTACTCCGATATTACCCATTTTCACCATTGACGCCGCAAAATCTCGTGAAAATGCCGATGCATCAGTGCTATATTTACGAACAAATGCATCTGTTGCCCCACCATTGAATAACACCTGATCTGATTGCAGCAGACCACGACGCGCCACTAGGTTCTTGTAGAATTGATTGCTAAATCTTCAACCATCACAAAAATAAAATAAAAACATAAACTATTTAGCCTTGATGAGCTCTCTCCGGTGATCATAGATCATTATGGTTATATAAGTAATTTAAATTTTGAACCTGTTTGTGTTTGGAGTTGTGAGGGCGGTGAGAATTGTATCGCCTCCATTGGCCGGACAAGTTTGTCTGCTCGAGACAGCAAAAGAGGGATCAATATTAGGCTCACCACCCCAGACCCGGCTTCTGAACGCAGTGCAAATGGCAAAACCGACGGTATGGGCACCAGAAAGGACGGTGAGATCTCGTGCATTCAGACCTTTTGCGGCGAAGCGTGAAGCGAGTTGAGAAAGACTCTCGAAAGGAGCGGGGAGGTTGTTTGCCTCCGCGAGGTTTGCGGTTCTTGAGTCACGTCGACCGAGGGGCATCGCCCAATTCGGTCCTCCAAGCTACACAAATTAAAGTTATTTTTGTTTATATTCCACAAGTTTAAATAAATTTATAGTACTATCTTAAAAATTAAGTACAAATTTGTGGCAGTAATATATGTAATGATGTATTACTATCAAAATTAGCTATTAATTGAACCGAATAATTGCATTAGACGAGTTTGTTACGAAACATATTTTTTTAGTTTAAGCACAAAAAAGACATTAATAATGTATATTTTTATGCTTAAAAAATAAAACAAATAATGTAAGTGTGGTGCATTATTATGTAATAACTAATAAGCACTAACCAAGTTTTGTTCCCAAAATTATGCTAATTTATTAAACTAAAAAATGGCAAATTTGCGACTTAAACCACCACATTTCATAACAAAGAAATCCTAATTGGTTACCAAATTGACACTGTCGCGAGCTGCCAGAGCGAGAATATCAGCACAAGAGACCGTGGCCTTGCATTGTCGCTCAACTTGAACTTTAATCGCATCAATTACTTCGAAACCTCGCGCCGAATTTACATTTCCAAATGCGTTCTTTTCTGTTGATATACCTGGTGCATTGTCCAAAAGGATTGACGCATCACAGCCCTAAAAGAAATGATGAAATATAATTTAAACGAGGTATAATATAATATTTTGAATAGTTGATATGATATCATTGTTGGGACAAAGGAACAAGATCATAATTATGGTCAAGACTCAAGACTAAATGATAGTCGTATTTCTGTCTTTTGTGTTCAGTAGCTAACTGGGCCATGGTCCGGCCAGTTTTTCTTTTTCTGAGCCTAGTGGGCCATTTAGCTCAAACCACACTATATATAATATAAAGTTTGAATAATAATTATTTATTAATTAACTTCGGAATGTCTCACACATAGTTAAAGTTTTACTAATAGTAATTTGAATTTTTATTTTTGTTAGTAAGAAAAAAACGACTGTACATTCTATCAGAGAAGAAAGAAAGAAAGAAAGAAAGAGAGAGAGAAAAAAGAGAGGCCAGCTAGTTTAACTTTGAACTTACTTGAACAAAACAATCATGGAACAAGAGGCGAAGTATTGAAGCCCCCATTCGTGCTTCTTTGGCGACAGCTTTAGCCATTACTGACCGAGCTATTCTCTCTACATTCGGGCAGCTTTTCGCGTAAAATGTAGTAGAAAGCTGACTGTGTGCATTAAATGCGAGGAAAGAGAGGAGAGTAAGTACTAGAAGGGATTTAAAAGAGGCAGCCATTGATGAGAGTGGGATGAGATTTTATGAGGTTTAAGGATGTGAGAAGAAAGAAGGGTTTATATATAGAGTTTTAAACATGCGTGATGTGTAGAAATTAGCATGTGCTTTTGTAGGAACTTTGTCGGTCAAACTAATCAATCACGTGTTGATGCTAACAGTTAATTAATAAATATAATTTCACATTGGAAGAAATAGTAATTGACAGTATAATGAGAAAGGAGATAAAAAATACTATTGCTTTTTGGGAAAGGGGGAATATTTTGTCAGAAATTCAGGATAAGTTCTTACATTTGTAGCTAAAAGGAAAGTGACAAGATCTATAAGAAATAAGAATAGTATGAACCCATATATATTATATATTAATTTGGTATAGTGGAATGGCCAATATGTATTTTCATTTCACAAATTGGCAGAAAAGAACAATATGAATTAAATGAGTAGTGAACCGAAATGGCAAAATCAAAGAAATCTCCATCCTCTATATATCAAGATTATCTATTTGTAACTAACTATATACATTTTGCCACTATTGAATCATGTTGCATGTACCGACTATACTAACAAAGTGATATTTTGCTAGATAAGGATAACTTACTCTCATAATTCAAAGAGAGTAATTATTCAAAAATTGCACGCGCTACTAAAATCTAAAACTAGCTTCCTATTCCATAGCCCCACTAAATTAAAACTACAAAACCTTTGACAATTCAAACCAAAAGAGCAACAGGAAAAAAAATGATATTTATGCCCAATTCTAGAATCAGCACGGATTAAACAATTCAATGTAAATTAAACGAATCAATATACTTTGGTTCCTGTACCGCACGTCATTAAATATTTAAAAGTACTAAATTTGGCCGAAATAGCGACACTTTAACATGTTTAGATGTACTTTTTATTATGGATAAAATGTCTTTGTGTACTTTACTCTCATTTTTCAATAATCAAATCATGTATAGTATACCAATTAGCACCGTCTCCTGAAAAAATATGCAATATAAATCTGTTCAATTTTTGTGACTCGTGCAAATGGATAAACACACAACTATATATATTTGTCCAGTGATTTGATTTGAAATAACTTAATCACAATAAAACGAATTTCACATGCACTATTTGTATGTATGCATGCACTGTTTATTAAAATGGATCCACCACTTATCTTGATGCCTTATTTCCTCTCCAGTTACATATATCAATGGAGATCTTCATTTAAATTTCATGAATAAGTTCAAACAATACATATTTGATACAAATAAAGAACTGGTTTTTTTTTAATTAGACACAATCAGGTGTCTGATAGATCGAATAATCAAAGTCAGATCTTTTAGTATTTCAGTTGATTAGAACAAAAAAAAGTACAAATCATTCAAATTAAATTCAATTCACCTATATTTAATTTAATTATTATTATTTTTATTTAGGATTATTCGGATTCCAGTATTGGTTCTTGTGGTGGTTCTACAACCGGAGGAATTGCATCCACTTTGTATTTCAAGCTCTGAAAAATAAAAAATATATATTTAAGGATTAAATTTTTTTTTCCAAATTAAGATTTTAATTTGTCTTTATTTTTTTTTATTTTAGGAAAAATTATGAGTTACCTTTTTGAAAAAAGAGGAGTAAGAATTGTCCCATACGAGTTTGTATGATCCAGCTAAAACTGTGCAGAAATTTCCCTTTTATCCAAAAAAATGAAAATAAGTAAGAAATAATAATAATATAATTTGCAAACTTAATAAAAGCTATAATAATAGTTCATAATACAATCGTTACCTGATCAGAGTCATATCGTCTGTATGGTAAAATTAGCTGCAAAATAAATAAAAAAGATAAATTTAGGTTTTTATGAATTATAATTATATTAAATTGTATAGATACAGAAAGAAAAAGAAGAAAAATATTTACAGTTTTTTCCCCTGAAGGACTAACATACTCCACATGGAAACCAACATCCTGTTCAGATTCAAATAAGAAAAATATTAAAAAAAAATAAAATAAAATAATAATAATAATAAAATAAATTTCCATTTAAAAATAAAAAATACCAAAGTAAGTGTGCCTTGTATCAAAGTGAAGTCCCAAGCAATGTAAGAATTTACAGCTTCAACTGTTAATACAACCTGACAATTAAAAAATAAACATTTATTAAGCAATATATACTTTTAGTAACAAACTACACATTTTTTAATTTCATTTTTGCTGGATAGAAATGGTTACAAAATTACCTCGTGTGTTTTACCAGCAGGAATAATTGTTTCTTTAAACTCATCACTGTCAAATAAAACCATAAACACAAAATGTTCATTTTCTAATAATTTTGTTGCAAAAAATGTGTAAATAAAACAAACTGGAAAAACAAAGTGAGAAATATATTAATATTTATACCTTGATTCAGCAGTACCAGCTTCTTCAGCAGAAATGAAAAATGGAGAATTTATAAATACCTCCCTGAAATTTATAATACTACACTATTCAAACAACTCTTTACATAAAGTTATAAAAATAAAACGGAATAAAGCAATTAATAATAAAATTACCTTATAAAATTAATGAACTTTTCAAACTCAGTAATATACAAATCAGCCGCTCGCTTTAATACCAAAACTTGCTCCTTCTCTCTGCCCAATTTTAAATAAAAATAAAAATAAATCAGAAACCGTAATTTCAACACAAACCTAAAATAAAAATTTCGACATTTTTTTATTTTTTATTTTTTTAGAGAAAAAAGTGACATTTTATCAGAGCGGGCCCACAAGAGAAGCAAAAATAACCGAATCGTCAGAACCATTTTAGTTAGTTTATATAGACTTGGTCCATATCTTTCTCTCTGCTCTTCCATTGGCCTATAATCGTTTCAAAAAAAGTAAAAAATTACCAAAAATTAAATAATAATTCAAAATTATAAATATACAAAATATTTATGGATTAATATTTAATGATAAAGATTTCAACATACCCATGGTCATCATTTATCTGTTTTATAAAATCAAGTAAAACCTGCAACAAATAACAAACTTTAATCATAAAAAATAACTAAAAAATAATAATAATAATAATAATAATAATAATAATAATTATTATTATTATTATTATTATTATTATTATTATTATTATTATTATTAACAAATAATTAGGTTAAGTCGCACCTGCGGTACACCAACCAAGTACTTAACCAGTGTCTTATAAACACCTGTTGCAGAACCGAGCTGAGCCAACTGTCTCCTCCTGTTAATCGAACCATTCACAACTAATAATTATAAAAACAAAATAAACAAAAAATATATGAAATTTGAAATGGACCTTTCCATTTGCTGATTCCACAAGAGAGCGTATTTGTCTTTAATTTTCCCACCGGAATTAATTAATGCATCGATTTGGGCTTGTTTATTTCTTTCAGATCTCTCTCTTTGCTGTCTTATTAAAGTGCCTCTAAAATCTTGTGGCATATATGTCAAAACTGCATTACAAAAATACATTAAATACTTAAATTAATAAGGGTGCATTTTTTCATCTTAAATGCTTGATTAGTATGAATAGAGAGAGAGAGAACTAACCTGTGTTAAATACATTGTCGGCATTTTTGACTTGGAATTGTTGCAATTTATTCAACATTTCTTTGAATTTTACTTCCGTTTCATCAAGTTGAGAGGCTATCTCACTATCTTGTATCTGAAATATTTATACAAAATATTCATATTAATTATATGGTAAAAAAAAAGGCGTGAAATTAAAGAAAGATAATATAACTTACAGATTTAGGGCGGCAGGTTGAGTTAAGTAAAAAAAGAATTTCTTCCATTTGTTCCCTATTTTTCCATAAATTCTCATCGATTTTGTGTACTGGCTCTCCATATACTTCATTATATACTCCTTGTTCATCTTCATGTTAAATAATCATGAATTAATTATAATTTATCATGTAATTATAATTTGAAATAATCAATTTAGCTTCTTTCATTGATTTGGTTTACTTAGGATTTTGAATGAAACTCACTCATTGATATAACAGGCATGTTGATCCATAAATCCAATTATATGTAATTACCATTCAAACAACGGAGTATTTTCAGCTCATTTTTAAAAAGACTGAATTTCGGCGTGACAGCATAAATGGTACTTACTTACCAGTACAAAATCACCCTAAAATACAATCAATACCATCACTAAATCATACCAATCGAAAGAGGATCTCGTTTCACAAGATCTTCCGAAAGCGATCTGAGCTCGTCGATCAATCCTGACACCTCCTCCGGCAGAGGAGGCAGCTCGTACTTATCGTAATACTTGGCTAGATAAGCGCGCGTGATCGGTACAAGCCCGTCCTTCGTCGCCGCCATCGGACTGTCGGAGTAGGTTCCTCGGCGGAGCAGAGCCGGCGATCGATCGGAGCAGGATGAAATTGAACTGTGCGTTGTGGTGTGTTGTGTTGTGTTTTGTTGATTAATTAATAATTACTGAATAATGAATCCCTGTTTTAGAGACACGGTGTTGTATTCAATATTTATTATTTAACGAAGAACTCGGTGCAGGAGATAAAGCTGGTGTGTATGTTGCCTTCGGTCTATGAAGTAAATGTGGTCTGAACACTTCTCTGCTCTGTTTGTTAGGTCAGGTGGAAGGCACGTGACATTTGGGTGTGTTGCGTCCCGGTAAGTGTTAGGATAAGGACCTTCACGTCATGGATCGGGTATAAACCCGTTAACCCGATAAAAATGGTTAACTCATGGAGATATATTATTAATAAAGAAGATTGGGGTAGGAAAGGACTGGATATTTGTTGGATCCGATAAGAGAAATTGCGTCCGTGCGAAGTTAGGAATAAGAGATGAGAGTGGAGAATATCCAGAGGACCTTCTTTTCTGATATACTTTCGGCTTTTTTCTTGATTATTCATTTATTCTTTCTTTCTATTTTGATACAAGATAAAGATAATCATGATATAAACCATTGTTTATTTATTTATTTTTGAGGAAGTTTGCGTGATAAGATTTTTAATCAATTTTTTTCATATATCTTCATTTCAGGAAAAGTGGAGAGAATGTTATTCCTTTTTTGTTCCAAGTTGGCAGGAAAATTAATGGGAAGAATTATTAGTTTTTTAAACAAATTTAATGGGAAGAATTATGGAATATAGTGACTGAAGCAGATATCTTAACTTCTTTTTATTGTTGATTTTATGTGACTCCTTTTTATCTATGTTTATTTGAAAATCACTCTAAACATTGTTTTCAATAGATTGGGCTTTAGTTTCTCTCTCATTTTGTGGGCTGGCCTGACCTGCTAAGAAAGGCTATGAAAAAATTAATCTTAAATATTTCGGTCAAATCATTTCTGTTAGTTCATTAGCAATATTATTTTATCAAAATATAATACTAAGAAAATTGCATATTCAAGAAATTTTGAATTCGTGCTATAGAGAATTTAAGATAAAGACGTTAGACCATTAGATGATTTGCTTTAACTTTTTTTTTATTTTTATTATTATTATTATTTTGTAGTTGCCTTGAAGAAATGGGGACTCTCTAGTGGGTTGCTTCAACCACCTGATCTTGCACTTCTTTAATGATAAATTAATTAAGTATCACAATGCTTAAAGCAAAATGTTGCTTATTTTTCTCTAATAAGAAAAATTTCTAGTTTGTAATGAGCAGCTAAGTCCACAAACAAATGGTATCTTCTATAATAAATCATAAGATATTCTACAACAATTAATGAAATTGAAGGCTTTATGATATAAAATATTTTTTTGCTGTATTACGATATAAAATATAGTGATTATTTATCTTATCATTTTTATGTCAACAACAGATATTACTTTAATATATGTTATGCTTTTTATATGTTGTAGAAAGATTAAGCTCAGTGCTCAAGATATATTAGATAATTCGAATGCAAAAAAGAAACTCATAAAGCATATTATAGTGCTTCATAAAATATTATCATGTATTCATATAATAGCCAAGTAATTATTAACCTTCTTATGCAAGCTTTTCTATTGTTAGAAACCACTAAAACATAGTTAGCTATCCAAATTCTGAAAATGGAATCCATTTGAGTGGGTTCATTAATTGATTAATTTGCAATTAGCACTGAGAACATATGATCCTTAAATACTTGAAGAAGATGCACTTCCATGTATGAATTGTTTAATTTAATTTCAATCAAAACATGAACAAGCTCAAGGTTTCACAAATATTTACAATTTTCATTCTCACTTCGACCCTTTTGGTCAGAGGTACTTGATCTTTCTTTCTTTCTTTTCTTCTTTCTCGCATTTTCTTGTTCGTTTAAAGTACAATTTTTCTGGTTTTCAAAAATCCTATCCTTGAGTCTCTTTTATGTTTTTATTAAGATTTTGATATACATGTAACATGAAGGAATTGCTCTTCCAACAAATGGTTACTTTCCATTTGTCTCATCCATCGATGAAAATGAGAATACAAATAATGATATAAACGGTCCAAATGGAAGCGAGACATTAAAATGCTTGCCTTGTCAGTGTTGTTACAAACCAGGAGATTGTTTTACGACGAATTGTTGTTACAAGATCAGTTGCGGAATTCCTGGCAGGCCGCCTGAAAGATGTTACTTGCACCCTATTACTTGCAACTGCAATTCATGCAACCAGATATGAATACATTATTTACACGGAAAATACTTTAGTGTTTATTTATGAAATGTCATATAGCTATATGGGTTTATATTTTATTTCTATATCATTGATTTCTATTATAATTTTATTGAAGATAAATCGGTAATATGTAATGGAAGTGGTTTGATTATTTGGGCCTTGAATCGGTTATATATTGTTGCACATGGCCTATGCAATTATTTGGACCTTGGAATGTTTAATGGGCCAAGCAGATAGTGTAATTGCAAATATATAATCATTATTATTATTAATTATTAATTATTATTATTATTATTCAGCTACATAATTAGCAACCATGTATATTATTCATGCTTGTGATATTACTTTATGCTTCTGAGGTTACTTATCCTTCAACAAAAGAATCTTTATATGCATAGTTTTTGTCTTCCGCTAGTTTTAAGTGCCAAGTTGCTATAAATTAAATTTTCTGTTTATTAAGACAATTGCATGACCCCACTATAAAAGAGACATGCACATTTCTAGACAACAACATTCTGTTCAAGTTTGTATAGGAATCAACAGTTAAATTGATTCAATGTACTGTTACCACACTAAAAATCCAAAGAAGAAAAATTGACATTATGAAATAGAAATTACAAAAAAAAAATCCGGGTCACTTCAATATTTTGTCTGACCTTAACTTAGGGCAGCTAAGGTAGGCACAAGATAACAAGCCACCCAAAGAAGATGAGGTGCTGCTTTTATTCGCTTCTTTATTTGGATGTGGCCTAAATATGAATAATTAAGGGGCTCGTTTGGCATAATTTCCGTTTTTTTATTTTTCGTTTTTTAAAAACAAAATTCAGTTTTCTGTTTTTCTGTTTTCGTTTTCAAAAAAACTATTTTTTTGTTTTTAAAACCGATAATATTTTTCCTAGTTATTATTTTATCAAATGTACATTTATAATATTTTCAGCGTCAATATATCAAGTTTTCAGCACCAATATGCCGTTTATGGTATCAACATAATATTTCGAGCGTTAAAATACCGTTTTAAGTACCAATATATAATTTTCAGTATCTATGTACCATTTATAATGTTGATTTAATGATTTATCATGATTGAGTATTAATATCTTATTTTCAGCAATCATTTTTAGAGTTAATATGATGTTTTCAATGCCAATATATTGAGTATTTAGTGTCAATCTACCGTTTACAATATCAATGTATCATTTTCTGTGTCAATATACTATTTTCAGTGAAAATATTTTGTTTTTAGTGTATCAAAATATTATTTTTTAGTATCAATAGAATGCTTTCAATGTCAATATATCATTTTTAGTATTAAAAATGTTAATATATCAATTTTAATATCGGCATATATCCTTTCTAGTGTCAATATACCATTTCAGTGTGAATATAAAGATTTCAGTATTAATAAACCTTTTTCGGTTGCATTATATTATTTTCAGTAGTAAGTTATTTTATTTTTACTTCAATATAAATTTTCAGGGTCAATATTTTTAATTAGTATCAACTTATCTTTTTTAGGATCTCTGTGGCTCCGCCCCTCCCATAAGCATCTTTCTCCGTCCCCCTTGCTCCGATCCCAAAACCCATAGTCGAAATCCACTTCCTCTCCCCTTTTTTCCCATCCCTAACTCTAACCCTAGTTCCGCCATGGTTCTCACTCTTAATGAGACAAAAGAGGGACGCCTTCTCGGTCATTTTTATGCTCCGTCAATGTGATGAGAGAAGCCCTCTCGTCCACCAACCCCTCTAATAGATTCGGCATTTCTTGACGTAATCTCGGTCGATGCATATGGCGTCGGTCTCAACCGTGGTGTATTCGGTGTCGTCTTCCTCGCGGACGAAACACTAGCCATGACATAATGATGTTATCTTCCTCTTGGGCGAAACTCTAGCCGTGACGCAATCGGCGCCGTTTTCCTCTTGAGCAAAACCCTAGACATGGCGCAATCGACGCCGTCTTCCTCATGAGCGAATCTTAGTCATGTTGCAATCCACATCATCTTCCTCTTTGGCGAAACATGAGCCGTGACTCAATCAAAGTTGACTTTCTCTTGAGGCAAAATTCTATCCGTGGCGCAATTGGCGCCGACTTTCTCTGGGGCGAAACCCTAGTCCGAGGAACCATCTTTCCGCTTGACGTGATGACATAGGCGAAAACGCTCAATTAATTAGTTATTTCTATTAATATGAAAATTAAACTCGTTATAACTATAACTCTTTTGGAATTGTTTTTATTATTTTTTATTTTACTTTTTTTCAATGTATTGTAATTACTATTTTTTTATTAATATAAGTAACAATAAGTAATCGCTTATTGAGCAATTCTCAAAAAAAAGTCATAATTCATACACCAGTAGATAAAGTTTTTCTTATCTTTTAGTTAAAAGAAAATTCGAAAGCGAGGAAGGGGAAGCAAATGCATAGATTAGGTAGGGCTCATTAGGTTAGCACTAGCACAACACAAAAAGTGCCTTTTAGTGTATGAATCATGATTGCGATCTATCAAATACAAGCTAGCTAAGATGATCAAGATATATACTTGATAAATGTCATTTTATGATGTGAAATCTCCAAAAATAAAAGGGATTCAACTCGTGAATCATTAATCAAGGGGATACTCACAAGTCTAAAAGATAGAGATAGCCTTTCGCCTTTTCAAAGAAAAATTGAGTGATATGTTAATTACGACTTGACACGAACAAATATATGTCTTATCTTCCACATAATCGGCTCTAAAAAGGAATTTTTAGGGACAAAATTAAATCCTTTGTGACTTTCTGATGGTCTTCACTCCTTCAAATGGCGGCAATGGTTGGTCTGATTTGATATTTTCTGGAAAAACAACGAATCATGATCTTCTAGCATCTTCATGTTTCATCATAAAACACTTGAATATAATTTATAATTTTATATACAGAATCAATTTATCAAAATTAAATTACAGAAATAATACAGGGCAAATTTATCATAAGCCACTGAAGTTTATTTTGGGCTTAAATTAGTGACTTCTCAATTGTTCACTAATTATATATATGACCACTGAACTTCCTATTTATATTCATACTAGATTACCTTGTGAAAATTATTTCAGTTCTTTTATTAAATAATGACATGAATATTAAGTAATAAACCAAGCAGTATATCTAGCTAATACCTTAATTATTGTATAAAATGAATTAAATTAGCGTGCTGCGTGCATAACACCTTCATTTATCACCGAAAATTTCACTACTATAAATTACCACATTTTTAAAGCTATAAATAGCGATTAAGCTTCTAAATATATGCTCACATGATTGATAATTTCAATACCATGTGTTATTATTCCATTAAATAATAAATGAAAAAAATGATAAAATATATAATTTGGACTCTGTGACAACAATAACAGTGTTGACCCATTCAGGCCAAGCCTCTCACTTTCATATAAATAAAGAAGTCATGTCATTTAGTTTTGTGAGGTTCACACTTGAACTACCACACTCAAAACATGATCGAACAAAATCAGTATATTTTGTCCAGAACACATGCTTCTGATCTGGTCTCATTTTAAGCATGCATGCACAATCAATGTGATCAAGCCTAGCCGTGTTATTTAATGGTGTAGGCCCTTAAAAGTACTATTCTTTTTTGACGGAAAGGAGAAAAGTACTATTCTTTGAAATTTCGAAAAAAAAAAGGTGCACTATTCTTTGAAGGATGTTGCATGTTTTCATTCTCTCTCAGTTGCATGGCTCCATCAAAACGAGGCCCATTTTCCTGTTGCATCTAACCTTATATATTTGATGCATTAATATGATGCTTTTCAACATATATATTTTATTTTTTAACTATATATATATATATATTTTTTTTTTTTTTTTTTTTTTTATTATTATTTTTTTTTTTTATTCCTATCTTATATCTCATCAAACATTTCAAGATCTATAATCATTTCCAAATTTCAATCAATTATTTCTCTTGCACACATATATGTAACCTATGATATATGGATTATGGACCACAGATATATAACTCTAATTTTGAATTTGATTTTTGATAGATACACCCAATCTCCCTCTTTTTAATGGTGCCCATTCCAAAGGCTTAAGACAAATGTAATGGCCCATCAGATGTTGACACGTGTCATGATCATATTTTGGGCCAATGAGGGCATGCCAGGTAAGATATTCCCTTTTTTTTAGTTTTGAGTTTTTGCCAAAAAATTGGAATCCAGTTCTCTCCTATTTTGTCAGTGCTTTTTGGATTTTTTTATGTAATTATTGCATAGGAATTTTAGTCCACTTCCATAAAAAAAATGATTATCATGTATTTCAATATATCAATCCCTTGAATTTTTCAAGGGTCAATATTTTTGAAAAAAAGACCTTTCAATTATTTAGTGAAGCACCATTTATATTTTACATTTCTCATGTATAATGCATCATATCTTGATGTATATAAAACTAAAAAACAAATAGTTATTGTATCTACATAAATTAATATACAACTATAATTATTTATTTTGAAAGTCACTTAAATAATATTATATCATTTAAATTGTAACAATTAATATATAATACTAGCAAAGTCAGCAGGTAAATCGGAGCTTGCCTAAACTATTATTTTATTTCATTGAAGTTCGATAATTACTTCACTATCATACTTCAAAAATACGGGTAGAAGCAATTTCTTACCACCAGTTACACAAGAATCTCAGCACACTTCCAAGATGAAAAAGAAGAATATGTTGAGAAGAGAATCTAGCGAAAACAACTTTCAAAAGTAGAGAAAATCAGTATTATATTAGCTCATGCAAGTAAAAAATACATAAAATTACAAGTTAGTATATAATGCAACCATCTACCTCAAGCTTTGCCTAAAAAAAGTATATAATGCAATAATTATGGATACATACTATATTATAACGACAAAAACATTAAAAACATAAAGATACTCTTTTAATAGATGAGAATGCCATTCAACCACCATATGAAAACATTATTTATAAACAAAAAATGAAGATATTCTTGTGTGTACATAGACCACACACATGTTACACCAAATTTAGATCTAGCTAAATCTTCGAAAAAAGATCACAAAACAAAGCTAAATCTAAGCACATGGTCTGTATTATATATCTCCATCCATTCCAAACCAAACTCGCCTTCGTATCTCCTTTATCAACTCAACCCTTCTTCCTATTCAACTCAAGACTAAAAAATTTTATGTAGGTTTTTCCTCATTTAATGTTGAAACAATCAGAAAAAATACAAGTACGAAAGTCTCAGTCATACTTAATTCCAAAGCCCCAACCATAATTTAACAAGATTATCATCATAACCTATATTCAAACTATCCCCAAATATTTTAATACCGACCCACTAGATAAAGAACAAAATCATAAAACAAGTAAAAGTACATAACAACTAAAGAGGATGAATTAGAGCCTCTAATTACGTTAATACAAAACCCCACTTAAAGCCGCCAATGGACGTCACGCCTTTGATTCCCAGCCCCCCAAATACTTTATTCTTCCACGTCAGTGTCACCTCGCCACGTGGCACTCCTATATCCACGATTTAGCCCTTGTATTAGATCCAGAGTAAACGATAACCTAGATTAAGATGCATTAACTCAGTCTTTAGACGAAAAGAATAATCAAGTGTGGAGCCCGATTAATCTCTCTGTTATTATCCTAACTAATTGCTCATATTTGCAATTTATTAGTCAGTTTAGTAATATCGTAAAATAAGAGGCACACAACACAACCAAACACTGAATTAATTTGCCAATACATTTAAATTAAATCATTCAAAAGCCTATATCTCAATTGTTGAAAAAATTTTAATGTTTTTTTTTATAGATCATACATTAGTCGTAGTTTTGACACAAGTTCTTTATTTTTGCATGCTAGCACAAATTGTATGTAACAGCACGTGCCTCTCACGTGCAGGGTAATTCTGATGATTTCAAAGGGCATTTTGGTCCAAGCAAGAGTATATAAATATAGACCCAGTGGAAGAACAAGTAGACAGCCAAACTCATCCTCTCTCTCTATTCTTCTCCATTCATCTTCTCTTTAAACAACAAAGTTCATCTTTTCTCTAAACGGGTTTTCTGAGAGATGACTAAAGTACACCCGAACTTGAGCCCAGCTGTACGGACTGACGGAGTATTTGACGGCGTCAAAGGAGGAGAGGCGGTGGTGCTCACCGTGTGGAGAAAGTCTCTCTTGTTTAACGGGTATGGATTCACGGTTTTCGACCCGAAAGGGAATCTTCTATACCGAGTTGATAATTACGCTTCCGAGAGTAAAGGACAGATTGTGTTAATGGATGCACTTGGAAAACCGCTTCTCACGATCAGACGAAAGGTCCGTTGATCTTTTTCCATTCAAAAACAAGAATTCATCAATTTGTTGGGCTTTTTAAAATCAAAAGCTATTTTTTAAGAGATTTATTTAACAGTTTTTTTTTCCTTTTAATGCAGAAGCTGAGTTTGAGTGATCATTGGGCAGTTTACAACGGCGAGTGCACAACAGGCAAACCAGTCTTCTGTGCAAAGAAGCAAGTGCGCCCTTTCCAAGCAAAGTCATTAATGGAGCTGAGAAGCTCAGGCGGTTCCACATCACAGCTCCACGTGGAGGGATCCTATTCGAAGCGGTGCTGTTCCGTGTTAAACGGCTCGCGCCGTGAAGTCGCTTCCGTGAGGTGCAAGCAGTTGCCAGCTGGCGGTGGTGCTGTTTTAGGCCGAGACGTATTTCAGTTGGTGGTTGAACCTGGTTTTGAGCAAGTTCACGCCATGGCCATTGTTATGCTCTTGGACCAGATGTTCAAATGGTGATTGTAAGAAGAAGAAGAAAGTATAGAGGCTTTTTGTAAACCCCCAATAAAACTTCTGATTTTTGAATGTACCCTTGAAGAAAGTTTGTGTTTGCATAGTTCAGGAATTATTATGTAACACTAATATAGGAGAGGGATTTTTTTGAGGTTTCTTAACGAGTAACCTTTATTCAATCCTAGTTTTTTATTCTTGAACTGAAAGCAAATGACAACGGTTTAGGGGTGTGTGTGCAAATTGGATGTTGTGGGAGGGTGTATATGTAATTATTTTTGTTTTTGTTTTTCCTTTTGTTTTTTGAATGCTTACTTTGTAATGTTTGTAACTTTTGTGGGTTGAAGTGGAAGCATTTTTCCTATTTCATATCTGAATTTAATTTCAATTTAAGATTTGCCTAAAAAAAATTAGTTTCAGTTTTAGATTTCAATTTTAAATTTCAAAATTTCAAATGAAATAATCTTTTTTCAGGAAGACAAATTAATATCATCAATAAAACTGTATCTATTTTTCAGTATGAATACTCTCGGTTTTCTACAAAACAAATGCAAACTAACATTTGGCATATCTGTTTATAGTGGTAGATCAAAAATTTGTCATTGAAACGTAACTCGGTTGATTTAGTTAATTATTGTTTGAAGAATCAGTGATTTTGATCCAATTCAGCCGATTCTGATCGGAATCGGCAAACTCCGATCCGATTAATACCCGATTTTCATGATTATATAAAAAAAAATTGTATATAAGTTGGTCTGATTTTTCATCCGATTCGAGCAATTTCGTCCAGTTCTGAATCGCTATTAGGAGGCACCGACTCTTAATCCTATTTTTCGAACCTCATAAGACATAGCAAGTTAAGAGTTCTAATTATGACAACAAATAACGAACAACAAAGAACCTTCAGTATTTTCTTTTGTCAAATTTAGGAAAAAAAACTTCTGGTATTTTCCATTCGTACAAAAAACAGTTGGTTAAGTTTTCCTAAAAAAAAAGAAAATTGAGTTTGAGTTGATAAATCGTAAAATTTCTCAACGCTTGGTCATAAAATTTTCTAATTTATTGTGCTGGCAATTGTCGGTACGTCTGGAAACCGAATAGCGGCTGCTCCTTGATTAAGTGAAATTTGTTTCCATCACGAAAAGGACTTGAATTTTATGTGTGTTCATAGTTTCTTAAAAAAAAATTAATTTGAGTCACACAAGAATTCTCTTCCTTGAAGGAAAAAAGACAAATATCTCCATTTCTGCTATTCAACATGTAAACAGGGATTTTTTTTTTCTTCTTTTTGAGGTAGATAAACAGGGCAAATTGTTTAAATATAATTAAATATCGAGCATTGCTTGATTTATGATAAGTAAGATTTTTAGATTCTAATTAGAATTAAGACAACATAAAAAAATTATAATGCTTGATATATATACAACATATTTATTTCGGTTAAAGGGATTTCGCTCTTTGAGACGGGAAAGCAAAATACAGTTGGCAATTATGTTTCTCATACTTTAACTTTATGAAGTTAAGTGTTCAATCAAGCCTCATGTTTCAAATTATTTTATTATTTGGGAAATGTGATATGACTATGATTACTGTAGCATGACAAATTATGACTTTATTATAGATATAATATTATTTTTATATTTTAACATATTGTTTTATCATTTTTATATATTGGTTTACCATTTTATTTAATGTTGTTTATTTTTTGTGAGTTTTTTATTTTTTTATTTTTATACATTGTTTTCCTATTTTATATACTGTTTTCTTATTTTATATTTTTTTTCACTTTTTATGTATATACTATTATTAGAAACTAAATTACATATATTGTTATGTATATATTGTTATTAGAAAATAAATTATATATATTATTATTGGATTTGTGGTGTTCTATCAGCTACTTTTGTATTTTTGTATTTTTATCATTGAATGAAGTAATTTTTCCATGTGTAAAATGGCCTTGGGCGGTTTCTGCGTAGACTAATTTGTGAGGCTAACAAAGCCTATTTGGAAAAAAAAAATAGAAAATAGAAATGGAAATGAAAATGAAGGTTCAAATCAAGAGAGAATGTTTGATGAAATATCCCGCGTTGTGATTGGGCCACTAAGAATTAGCTTTTGAAAAGAAAGAGAAATATCTAAAAGCAAAAATAATGATCTCAAATTAGTCAATGATAGCTTTTGCACACAATTATTGCTATAAGATCTTTAAGAAAAAAATGACCCTATCATATCACAGTCAAATAAACAGAAAAAAATTTCAATTTTTTAGCAATATTTATCACACGGAAACATTATGGAATCATCCAAAAATGGATTTCAAAATGTAAATGAACTTCAAATTGAAAATGAATTTCAAATATTTCAACACATAAACTGTCTATTATACTAATTTACAAATGAGCAATAATTCGGACTAGTCGGAAAATAATTTAATGTCAATTTTCTACCACCCTAAAATCAAATAACCCTATTCTAAAATCTACAAATCCACATTCCAAAAAAATACCGACTCACGTCAAAGCCTCAACAACCGCTGACATGGCAGCGGGCCCGGCCTGCTCCAAAAGCGCGATCGCCAGCTGGCACTCATTCCACCTCCTCAAACCCTTGGCCAAATTCCTAAGAGTCTCCAACTTCACCTCCTTAATCCAAACCGGCGCGAATCTCACAACACAACTAATGAAACACAAAACATACGCTTTCCAAGCGCCAGGCTGGCATCTCGGCTCCAGACTCACTTCCATAACCCTAGCCAAAAAGTCCATGTGCTTTCCAAAAACCCTAGCTCGTCTCGACGAAAAAACCCACGTGAAAGCCGGCGAAGTTTCCCCAAAACCCCACACAAAAACGCCGCTATAAACCAACAAATACGCGATAGCATATCCGCTCAATATATCATGAACCGGTTTCTTAAAACAATTTCCTTCTTCACCCAACAAAAGAAGTGTAGGAAAAGTCTCTTCATACAAAACTTGCACCAGTTTCACTCCGCCCGTTACAACGAGCAAGCTCGCGCCTAAGGACGCCACCTGTCGCATTCTCACCACAGCCGACGCTAAAGATCCCCCGTTTCTCACCCCGTCATTTCTCACACAGCAATCTGCCGTGTCACTAGCCAAGTCAAGGATAAACTTAAATATCACCTCACTCACGTGATGGATATCAAGAAAAGTCCTACACGAGTGAATGAACAACAATCCTGGTGCGACGGGCGAGCGGGCCCCACGTTCAACCTGCACGTGGCCTAACAGAGTGAGGGGACCGCTCGTCATAAAGGACGTGAAACATGATTTGATTAATTGAGAGACAGTGTTCTTGTCGCGACTAAACGGGGCACGGGTACAGGATAAGACGATAAAGTCGTGCCACCGTTTCGCCTTCTGAGTCCACAGCGCACCCACGATCGGCATGCTGGGCCACGAGCTCGTGCTCGCGCAGTTTTCCAACGCTTGGCCTATTATACCTTTCGATGTGAAAGAGAACAAAATAAATAAATCTATTGTTAGTATCGGACTTGTTTTAAGGGGAGAATTGTGATTAAATGGATTTTAAAGAATTTTTGTTTGTATACCTTGGATGTAATCGTGATTTCGGTCGAGTTTAAATGTGATTGTTAGACTCACTAAAACAGCTATTGGTAGTGGTAACATCGGTTCCTTCCCACCTATTATACAAAAAACAAATTTATTATACTAATACATGACGTTTTTGAGGGTCAAATTATGAATTAACAGATTTTATTTAATTTCTTTTACGTGGGTAAATGCAGGGGACCACAACTCCAGCCGAAGCCAGAATTTCTTTTATTTCTCTATCAATTGTTAAAAGATTAGCGGCAGGACTCGGCCAGTCGATTCCGTTTAGATGAACGGGCTTCCAAATCCCGCGCGTTATTTCCGCTGAAAAGTAACTCACTATCACTGCCAAAGAAGCCGGCAAGAAATCCACAATATGTCTCAACCCTAAAAATGCATAACAAAATAGTCAAAAATACATCATTCCTCAAAATATATTTTTTTTTGTCAAACCTGTGGTTACGTCGCGAGAAGAGAGTTGACCGTATGCACAGGCGGTCAAAGCGGCGTCAAGCACGAAAGGAAGGGCTTCTAGAACCTCCCAAGCCGGTAGAGTAGGTCTTTGACTTTGACTCTGACCAGAAGAGTCGTCCGTACTCACAACTGGGCCCACACTTCCACTTGTACTAGAGTTACTCAAAGCCGACCCGCTCCAAATCATGTTCAGAATCATATTCGCGACCTGATGCACTGGATTCTTATTCGACAATCCTGAAAGAGTCGACGAAATACAAGCCTGGTTTTGGAAATACCACGCTCGTAACTTAGGAAAGAACTCTATGTAAACCGGCTTGGAATTAGGGTTTTGGATCGAAACCAAACTGTTCCTCAGTAAGAGAAGATAGTCTAAGGTTAGCTCGTGACGGACGTGAGCTCCACGGGAAGCGGTGCAGTGTTCCTGCGGCGGGCGGTAGAACTTCCAGAGGCGGAGTAAGAGTAGGAAAGCGTAGGAGAAGACGGAGAAAACTGTGATTTCCTCCGGGACGCAGGATTTGTGGGTTGAGAGGGGAGCTAGGGACCCGAAGGTCTCACATATTGGCATTAAGGCTGCGGCTACTTCCGGAACCTGACATAAATGAATAATTAATTAAATAAATCGTTAATGTTGGATTTACATATAAATGCACATTTAGTTCATGTACTTAAATTGCATAAATGTTGGTTTAAATGATTGAATAAATTATTAGTTTAAAATATAAATGGAGTGTTGGTTCCTTTACTTTAATTGGATCGCAACTTAGTCCATGTAGTGTTGATTTAAACTTTTTGATCCCTACACTTTAGGAAAATGTGTACGATTAGTCCTCGAGTCAAGGACTAACCGTGCATAATTCTATGAAATACAGGGATCAAAATGTTTAAATCAGTAGCACAAGGACCAAATTGCGATCCAATTCAAGTACAAGGACTAGAAGTGCATCATTTTGAAGTTATTAAAATGAATGATTTGATTATTATTGTTATTACTAGGCCGTAGAGAGAGAGGATGTGGACTGTATCGACTGATGACATGGCGGATAAGATCGCATTAAGCATCGACATGTTGCGAATGTAATGCTTTCTGTTTTCAGAATCTTCTAGAGAATCCAAGGGCGAAAGTAGCTTAATCACCATACCCACCGCATGCTCCTAGATTTACCAACAAAAATGCATCAAATAAATTAACTAAAGAAAAAAAAAATCAATATTTTCGAAATGTGCATGTCATCCTTGAGCAGGGGCATGTTAATCTTACATGTATCCTTCCAATTTTAACGGATGTCTCCGAAGAGACAAAAAAAAAAAATTCAATGCAGTATTAATATGGGTTATTTAATTTATACCTGAAAATTCCACCCTTGTATTAATGATGCTCCGCATAAAATCTTTGAAGCGGTTGACTTTTCCTTGTCGGATCCACTCAATGCTATTCTATACAATTTCTCCAATTCCGCCGCACTAAATCCAAATTCATCAAAAATCAATACAAAACAATATAAATAAAATATAAATAAAACATTTTTAACTTCATTCAACCTTGGAGCAGGAGTGACCATTAGAGCGGTTTCAAGCTGGTCGTTAAGTGGAGCTCCGTCCATGAAAGCCGACCAAGGAGAATCTTTCTGAAAAGATTCTTTCTGAAGCGATTGAGTGGGGACCACATAACCGTGCCAAAAATACGCTGACGTGTCGATTAGGTTTCTCGCTATGCAAGATTCCACTATTAAGTGTTGCATATTCCCAACTATCAAATGATCAATTCATGAAAAATGTTTAATATACTCTCATTAAATGAATGGTTTATAATGATTTAAATATTTTATGTAGTGTAACTAACCGGCTTTAATTGTGGGACTAACAGCCCCAATTTTCATGTTGGAGACAAAAACGGCAGCTTTTGTTGCGGCCTCATTTGCCATTGTGACAAATGAGGGGTGAGGCACAAGTAACGATGAGAATTGAGACAATACTTTGATGGAATAAATCAAACCGTCTCTTTTGATAATTTCATTTTCTTTATTATTATTGTTATTATTGACAAGAGGAGCAATTGACAATGGAACTATAGCTAATAATATGCATAGTCGTGCGCTTAGAAGTGGTATCGGCCCTTCAATTTGCACTCTACCCTAGTATTTTTCAAAATAATTATTAAAAAAATGAAATCTAAGTTAAACTAAATTTAAATGAAAAAAACTAAGATTGATATTAACTCGTTGGACTTGGCGTAAAGCGGAAATCCAAAGAGCTTGAAACGTTTCTTGCCAGGTCGCCTGATTAATCACTTGTAGCGTCTTAATGAGCTCTGTCTAGCAAATGAAAAATGTCATTTATTTCTAAACACATAAAAAATTGGAAAATAAATAAAAATAAATAAATCACCGGTTAGAATTTCAATAGCGGAAATAACGTGCAAATGTTTCCCATCCATTGCATTTTCCAAAAAGACGTCGAAAGGAATCCAACAAGTCGAATTATTTCCAAACCCAAAATTATTGCAAAAATTTGAAATTGAACTTTTTTGTCTCGTGTTGAACAAAACGCCGAGTTGTGGGTGTTTTTCCAACTGATTTATCGCTTCATTTACGCTATTTTGTATGTTAGAAACTAAATTACTCGCGACATTATTTGTATTTGGAGAATTAATATTTGATAGATGGGCTTCGATCAACTCTATCTTATCAAGCAAACTCTTGAACTTTTCTGGCCTAGCATAAATAAATTTATAAATTAATGCTTTTTAATTAATTGCATGAATTTTCAAAACAATGACTTTATTTTTAACGATAAAAGACTTACATATTCATATAAATGAGGCGAAGAAAAACTTGCACTCTTTTATCCGCGGTAATCTTTTCCACAATTTCCAGAGCCAAAAGCATATTATTTATTATTAAATTCTGGTTTTTCATCTCAAAATCTGAATCCATAATATTTCTTCCATTATTACCGTATAAATTTTGCGAAAATCCTGAATTTGTATATTGCATACTGCAATCTTCAAGCGAGCTATCAATTAAATTATTTATTATTGTAAAATTAAGAAAAACAATTGCACAGCCCAAATCTATCTCTTCAACTCCATAAGTATTTGACAGTTGTAGCGTGTCATTAATCGACTTTACTATCCTGAAATAAATAAATTAAATGAAATATCATTATAATATCATTTTCTTAATAAACTAATTAATTAATGAAAAGTTGGTTTGGTTGAAATAAATAAAGAAAGAAAAAGGCTATATAATACAAGGACTGGAGGTAGGTTGCATTGAGTAGTCAATTTTGAGAAAATCTTTATTGAAATTCAGACAATTCTAGAAAACGAAATGAAATGAACAGGGCCCAAACCAATCAATGTGAATTTAACTTAAAACAAAACAACACAGAAATTTATTGAAAATATTAGAAAAATACAGGATTATAATTGTAAAATATACAAAAAACTTACATATCTCCACCCGGTATATTCACGCCTGAGGGCGGTAAAACAAGAGCGTACCGCCTGAGCAACTCAAGATAAAGCCGGTACGCACCCGGCTGTACCTTTCTTTCCGGTACCACTCTGTTCCAACCAAAAAACAGAAAAAAATTAGATTCAAAGAAGCAAACCCAAGTAAACAAATTGCAACCCAAGTAAATAAATCACGAAATTGTAACAAAGAACTGACCTTTGGGTGAGAAGAGCGAGAGTCTGCAGAGGCGAAATGAGGCGGGAGGCCATGGCCTGGTCCAGAAGCTTCCATAAAGACGGAGTGTTTTGGGAGAAACAGAGGTGGGAAACGATAATCTCGGCCAGATTGGGGTTTGGGAGAGAGAGGCCTTTCTGTTGCAGGCGGCGAGCGAGTTCGATTGAACGGAGGAGAGGCGTCTCGCTGTGCATCTCTGAGGCCTTCAGCTCGGATGATATTAGCAGGTTTAAGTTGCACTCGGTCTCCATTGGAGGGTCGAGGGAGGAGCAAAACAGAGGAAAAATGAAAGGATTGATTGTTTTGTTTAGAACGAACAAAGGATGGTAATACTAATGGTAATGGTAATTCAGTACGTAACCGAACGAAAGAGAGAGACCGGCGAAGTGAAGAGGAAAGAACCGTTCCTCTCTCCTGACTGAAATTATTATCTCTGCAAATCAATCCTAGTTTTGATAGTTGATAATTTACAATTATAAACAATTGTGGAGGACAGGGAGCCGGCGAAGAAGGAGTCAAGGGATAAAAAGCTTGCCTTTATCACTGACAGTGGGACCCAGAAAGGACTTCGTTACATTATTTCACTTGTCAGAAGTCGGTTCACGTGTCAGTCAAATAGGGAAGCTTTAGTGAAAAATGTTAGGTGCCTCGTTTATTAATCCTTTGAAAAATATTTGAATTCCATACATACGACGACTTTTATTTACCACTATATATTCATCTCCGTTAATTCTAAATTGAGAAATTATGTACAGTACTAAATAAATGAAATTCTGTCATACAGTTATTATTATATAATGGAGAGAGAGAATGAGCATTTGATGCCCACTCATACTGTTTAGCCACGAGTACACAAGAACAGTAGCACAAAGAAGGTGGAAAAAAAGGAAGAGCGTCTTTATCCGATGATCTATTGCTTTGAGATTCGTGTGGTTAGTGATGGTCGGTTGAGATTGTGTTTTTGTTTACGGGTGGGTATTTTTTTGGTGGAGTTAGAATTATTACGGACCGTTCTTCTAGAAGGAAAACGTACTAGAAGCATTTGACCCAGGTCCCTTAAAGTGTCTGTCTGTATGTCTTGTCACGTATAAAAAGTTTCTGTTCTTCTGTTGCTGGTGATAATTGTATGTTATCTAACTCTTTGTGCAGCAATGCAATAAAAAGAAGAAGACAATAATAAAGCTTGGTTTTTTTGTGAAAGGGCCTAAAATGGGTCTTTTTATTATTGAGAAACGTTAATTGTAAAATGAAATCTTACTTAAGTAGGCTTGAACAAAATTTCTAAAGACTTTTTAATATTTGTTTTGTTCTGTAATGGAAGAAAAATTTCACTCTCTTTTTTTGAACAGTAGATAAATTGTCTACTATGACTTTAATTGATTGAAATAAAAAGCTATAAAAGTGGGGATGCATGATTCTTACCATCGTATGGTATAATTTTTTCGAAGGTAAAATAAAAAAAAAAAAAAACATAAAGAATTTCAGCCCTTTAGTAGATTGATCTGTCGTAGTTCTTAACTTGCTTTATGTTACTTTCTTGTGTGATATAAAAGTAGGGATATCTAAGATAAGTATTCTGCCGGACACCAAGCTGTTGAGTTGACAAAATAAATAGCAAGTTATATATTCTATAGGCCTACTTAATCAAGGCCTATAGAATGAATGATAATCCTATGGCCCATCATACATATGTTCATACCCAATTGCATTGCAGCCCAAGTTAAAAGTAAATAATCTTTAACTTTATGCCTCAAAAACATAATCCTCAACTTTATATACAAATCCAATAATGAAGAATAAATATAATTTTATTATTACCCCCTCATCACCTTCCAACGAAGAGCATCAATAGCGCTCATCTATTCTAAAACAAGCAAATGCGCTATAAAATATAAATCTAGTATTCCTTATTAGTTGCAATTACTTCTCCAAACAATCGCATTTATCGTCTACACAATACTCAAAGTCAAACCAAAAAGTCAACAGCTGTCCCACCCTTCTCAACCAACAACATCGCCAGCTCATCCTCACTCCACCTCCTCAAACCTTTCGCCAACTTCCTCAAAGTCTCACTCCTCACTTCCCCAATCCACGTAGGACAAAACCTCACAATCACCCCCACAAAACTCACCACGTAAAACCTCCACGCACCCGGTTCGCCACGCACCAACACATCCCCCTCCAAAACCCTGGCTAAAACCTCCATGTGCCGCCCAAACACCCGGTTTCTTCTAGAAGAGTAGACCGATGCGTAAACACGCGAAATGGGCCCCACTCCCCATATAAAAGCCCCTGATAAAATCAGTAAATAAGCGACTGCATACCCGCGCATTAAATCACGCACCCGGTCCGCCGTGGACCGAGTCTTGTCATCACTGAATAACGTAACTAAACTAGAGAAAGTCTTCTCATATAAAGCTTGTACTAATTTCGCACCGCCAGCAATACACAACATGCTGGCGGCCAAAGAAACAACTTCCTTTACTTTACAAATCCCGAAAGACAATGAAGGTTGACCTTTTAACAAAGATGCTGACGTGGAGTTGACCAAGTCAACGGATGTGGAATCCGCCCAGTCAACGACCAATCTGAAAATCACATCGCTAACATGATTCACATCATGAAAAGACCGGATAGAACGAATGTAAAGCAAGCCCGGTTTGACAGGAAACCGAATCCCGTTTTTCACCAGCCCGTTTCCTAACAAACCTAAAACCCCGGAATCGGAATCCCGGGAAAACAGTAATCCGGGATTTGAAAGGAAGGAATCGAAGCAGGATTTGATTAGCTGAGTTACTGCGTTGTTGTCGCGACTTAACGGGGAGCGGGTACAGGATAAGACGATAAAGTCGTGCCACTTTTTGGCCTTTTGAGTCCATAAGGACGCGATAATTGGCATGCTTGGCGAGCAACTTGTGCACACGCAGTTTTCTAAAGCTTGGTGGATTATACCGAGTATGTAATCTTGGTCTTTTTCTAGTTTGAATGTTATTGTTAGGCTTACTAATATCGCCATTGGGAGTGGCAGACTCGGTTCCATCCCATCTGAAAGTTTAAAAGAAAAAACATTTAATTTAAGAGAAATTTGCATTAAAACCCCTACACTTTCCCTAAATTGCAAAAAAGGCCCCTCCCTACATTATTGGACATTGCAAAAAAAAAAACTACATTGTTTAGGAAATTACAAAAAGAAACCCTACATCATTGCCAAAATTTCACGGTATTTTTTTTTTTTGCAATTCCGGCAACAATGTAGGGGCTTCTTTTGCAATTTTCAATAATGTAGGGGCTTATTTGCAATTTGGGGGAAAATGTAGGGGCTTTTTTCCAAATTTCTCTTGATCTAAATAATAGGCTAATTTACATAACAAACATATATTTTGCATTATAATAATATTTTTTTTTTTTTTTTTGTTCTTTTACGTGGATAAGTGTTGGGGATTTGGATCCCGGCTTGAGAGAGAATGAATTTGATTTGGTTGTCGATTGTGAGGAGATTTTGAGAAGGGCTGGGCCAATCGGATCCGTTTAAGGAAACGGGTTTCCAAATCCCGCGAGTTATTTCCGCTGAGAAGTAACTCACTATTACTGCTAGTGAAGCTGGCAACAAATCCACCAGGTCTCTCAGCCCTGTTGTTTAAAAATAAATAATAAAATAATAAAAAAAAAAAATAGATAATAAATAATAATAATAATGAATGAGTAATCAATAATAATAATAATAATAATAAATAAATAAACATCAAATAGTAACTAAATGAATAATAAATAAAATAAGTAAGTTAAATAAATAAATAATAAATAAATGAATAAATTAAGTAAGTAAGCAAGTAAGTTAAATAAATAATTAATCAACTAATTAATAAAATAAAATAGTAAATAAATAAAGTTGACCTGTGATCAAGTCACGAGAAGACAACTTATCATAAGCACAGGCAGTCAACACAAACTCGAGCACAATAGGAAGCGCTTCCAAAATCTCCCACGCACTAAACAGTAATATCCTATCCTCCTTACTCTTCATCATGGCTTCATTACTATTCTTCTCTTTCCCCCAAACCATATTCATAATCTTATCCGCAATCTCATGCACCGGATTCTTATTTTTGAGATTCAGTTTTAATCCGGACAGGGCGGACGAGGAGGAGGAAATGCAGGCCTGGTTCTGGAAATACCAGGCTCTCAATTTGGGGAAATTGTTGATAGAAATAGGGTTTGATTTTGACTTTGAATTTAAAGTGTGGTTGTTTCGTAAGGTTAGGAGAAAATCGAGGGTGAGTTCAAGTCGGCCACGGCTGAGTAAAGAGAGCTCTTGTGGCGGTCTGTAGAATTTCCAAAGGCGAAGTAAAAGGAGAAAGGCTTTTGAAAATACAGAGTATATTGACTCATTTATATTGTTATTATTATTAAGATTAGTATTCGTATTAGTATTAGTATTATTGTTGTTGTTGTTGCTGTTTAATGGAGGTTTTATTGAGCCGAAATATTCACATATTGGCATCAGCACAGCTGCAAGTTCTGGAACCTGTGGTTAAAACGCATGATGATGATGATGATTAATTGATAAGTTAATAAATTTGTATAATATGAAAAGGATGATAATTTTTTTTTAAATTACGAGTCCGTAGAGAGAGAGAATGTGAACAGTATCGACGTGAGATAAAGAAGATAAGACAGAATTAAGCATGGGAATGTGATTAATGTAATCACATGGAGGGGAAAGTAACTTAATCACCAATTCAATCGTATGTTCCTGTAATAAAAATAAAAGAAATTACAATTTAAAATACAGTACTAATTTTCAATATATATTATTTTACATGTATTGTATTAGATTATATGTACCTGGAAATTCCAGCCATTGAGGAGACAAGCGCCACATAGAATATTTGAGGCTGCTGACCTGGCGGAATCATCTGGCCCACCAATTGCAATTTCGTACAATTTTTCGAGTCCTGCCATACTGAAAAATAAATAATAAATGCAAATCATTAACTAAACATAAATACAAAAATAAAAAGGTTGAATTAAATAGCTCTGAAAAGTTAATTTTGGGTACCTTGAAGCAGGGTTTGAGATTGGGGCATCTTTGTTATTTACATTTTCATTTTGATTTATTGGATTAATAATCACATAATTAGGGCAGGTATAAAAAGATCTATCAATTAAGTTTCTTGCGATACAAGCCTCAACTATAAGATGCCTCATATTCCCCTCTGTAATAAAACCAAAAAATTCCATATATTCATCTTTATTTCAAAAAATAAATCATACAATTTGAATTAATTAAACAAAATCTAAATAATTCTAACCTGATTTAACATTAGAATTAGAGCCATTAATAAACACAGCAGCATTAGTAGCAGCTTGATTAGCTGCATTAATTAACGAATTTGGAGGAGAGAGAAGCTGAGTGAACTGACTCAACATTTGTAAAGAATAAATCAAACCATTTTTCCTCAAATTAATTATCTCTTTTTCTTCTTCATTAATTTCATTTTCTTTGAATTTCACAAGTTGAGAAATTGATAAAGGAATTATAGCTAATAACATGCACAGTCTTGCTGCTATGTGTGGCACTGGTCCTTCCAAATATTCCTGCCCCTATTTATTATAAAAATTAAATAATTAATCAAATTTTTATTTCAAAATATTATTAAATTAAGATTATTTTTAATAATAATAATAATATTAACTCTATGAATTAGGCGAAGGGCAGAAATCCAAAGAGAGAGAAAAGTCTCTTGCCAGCTGGCTTGATTTACCACTTGCAGTGTTTTTGTAATTTCTGTCTAGGAGACAAAAACAAAAAAAATAGTAAATAATTAAATAAAAGGTCAAGGACAAAATCGCGAATAATGAAAAAAGAAGGGTTAAAAGGCAAACCTGTGAGAATTTCAACGGCAGATAAGGCGGACAGGTGGCGCCCATCCATTGCATTTTCCATGAATATATCGAAAGTAATCCAACATCCAGATTTACTTTTTTCATAATTATTTAACTTGTTTGAATTAAAAATAAAACTCAGTTTTGATCTTTTAAGATGAATTTGATTTGTCGCCCTTTGAATATTTCGAAATAATTTAGTGATTATATTATTTGCATTAGAAGAAGAATCTTTTGAAGTATGAGTCTCAAGTAATTGCAGTGAATCAATTAAATTCTTGAATTTATTCGGCCTGATATAATACAAAATAAGACAAGTTATTTTCTATAAATTTGAAATTTAACAAAAAACAAACTGTAATTGGAGAAGAATAAAATCAGAGAAATTGGAGAATACATATTGATATGAACAAGGCGAAGAAAAGTTTGAGTCTTTTTATTTGCAGAGATTTCTTCTAGAACCTCCAAAGCTAGAATCTTGTTATTTGAACTTAATTGCATACAATTCTCACTTTCCTTCACATTATTGTTACCGAATAATTCGAGAAATTGCGGGTCTGTGCAATCATGCTCTAGTCCGCAATCTTCTACAATAGAATGAATCAAGATTTTGATTATGCTAGATACAAAGAAAATAATTGCTTGGCCCAAATCGAATTTCTGAAGCTCGAAAGTCTGTGAAATTTGCAAGGAATCATCAATTGATTTCAAAATCCTGCAATAATTATGATTACAATATATACTGTTAACAGAAAAAATTCTTCAATTGGAAAAATTATTCAAAAAATTTCAAAACGCAAAATCTAATCCACTACTAGTGAAACGGAAAAGTGAAAATGAAAAATGAAGGATCATGAAAAGCGACCATACATTGAAATGCACAAAAGAAAACAATTTCTCACAATTATTGATTTGTAAATACAATTTACGAACAGTAAAACTCACACGTTTAAGCTAGCAGAAGATTCATTTAAACTCGGGAACACAACTGCATACCGCCTCAGCAGCTCAAGGTAAAGCCGGTACGCACCAGGCTGCTCATTCCTTTCCGGAATCACCCTAACAGAAAGAACAAATCAAGAAACGAACAAAACTAAACAAAAATCAAAGAAAACTGAAGTTCAATTCAGATTCGTCACCTTTGAGTGAGCAGCGCCAGCGTTTGCAAAGGCGAGACGAGGCGCAAGGCCATGGATTGTTCCAGAAGCTTCCATAGAGAGGGAGTATTGTGAGAGAAACAGAGATTCGAGACGAGTATTTCAGCAAGGTCAGGATCAGGCACGGAAATGCCTCTCTCTTGGAAACGACGTGACAGCTCCAGTGATCGGAGAAATGCAGAACCACCGCAACCGGCGGATTCCTTTATCAGAAGGTTGATGGCTTGAAGCTCGCTAGTCTCCATTGTTGTTGTGAAGAAGTAGTTCGATCAATTTCATACCAATGGTGGTGAGAAACTAAATTGAGCGAATTTAAAGAGGAGGGATTTACAACTCGGAACTCGGAGGCTCACTGATTAATAAGGAAAATTAATAAATGGAATTGGTTCACAATGAGCTGAGCTAATGAGACTGATACACGTCGGATGATCAATGATGGTTGTTGTGGACCGCATCCAGGCAGATCATAACGGAATAGCATTTGAATGTACAAATATGGATGCATGTCAATTGTCAGCCCACTGGATCATAAATACATGCATGTGTACAGTATTCCCAATTTATACTCCTAGCTAGCCTCAACCTTCTATACTTTGCTTTACATAGAGATAAGATAAAGTTATCTTAGATAACGAATATCAGATCAATATCCAACTTGTCTCAGAGTGATGTCAAACTTCACATCACTTCCATTCTTGCGTTTTCATAATCAGTAATTTATAATTTATAATCAAAACATTGATGGATCAAACGTAATCTGTGGCCCAAAGATATATGGGCTTTAGAAGCCCAATTTACACGTGTCACCACATAACAAATGGAGTTGGACCTTAAATGTCCTACTAAGTATGAACCAAAGTCCTTTCATTACAGGCACTAGGCAGTTCAACGAACTATACTGAACCTCTGACACCGACAAATAACCAAACAACTCCACTAAATTACTCCTCTCCAATTCTCTCATCCTATTCCCTCCAATTACCCAAAGATAAAACTATTTCTCACACATATTATAATTATAATGAAATTATTATTTTTGCAACAATCAAACCACATGCAGAGTTTTCCTTACATTTCTATAATGTCCACCAAACCTCGTTCAATATTCCTCACGCCTAATTTCACCTCCCTCTTCATCTCAACTCCGCCATGGATCCCACTCACAAGCTCCACAACCGAAACAATTCCGCTCACTCCAAATCCTCCTTCTCTTTGCGCCGTTGTCTCTTAATCTCTCTCTTCCTTCTTCTCTTCACCGCTTTCATAATCATCATCCTCTGTTTAACAGTCCTCAAACCGCGCCAATCCACCACGATAGTCAACTCCGTCCATCTCTCCGGCCTCCACTTCTCCCTCCTCTCCCCGTCCCTCTCTCTCTCCCTCAACCTCACTCTCTCTCTCAACATCACCGCTCGGAATCCCAACCACGCGAGCTTCCGCTACACCCAAGGAACCGCCAAGCTCTTTTACAAAGAAAATTTGGTAGGTTTTGCAGAGATTCCGGCCGGTGACGTGGAAGCAGAAGGAGAGGTCAACACTCTGGTGGATCTGACGATAATGGCGGGGGAATTGGCAGGGGATTCGGAAGCTTATGGAGATTTCATCGCTGGATCCATGGATTTCAGAACGGAGACAGAGATTCCGGGAAGAGTGACGGTGCTCGGAGTGTTGAAGCATCACATGGTGACGTACAGTAGTTGTGATGTGATTGTGGGGATCAGGAGTAATACTGTTGAGAATTCCAACTGTAGGTATAGAACTAAGTTTTAGCAAGGGAAATAGGAAGAATTTTGCAGAGTTCTTGTTCTTTTCTTTTTTGCTTTTTTGAAGGATTTTTGTTAACTTGATAGCTTGAAATTGAAGAAATGTTTCAAGTTTTGAACTGCAGTTTTACAGACAAACTTCCACTTGAGGGGAGATTTCATTTTCAACTTCGCTCCTCCATTTTGTACATGTTGAACTTTCTTTAGTTAAGAAAGGTCGTCTATTTTTTTTATTTTGAACTAAGTTCCAACGACTAGCCCATATATTTGAAATTTTGGGGCCCATATATTTGAAATTTCAATTTAATAAGAAAGACTTTTATTTATTTTCATTATTTGGTGCTAATAGTTCTTACCTTCTGATTTATTCTTAAAACACACTCCAGTAATTACTAATTAGGCTATGAGCTTGGTTGCTGGATTGATACTTCATGTAAATCACCACAAAAAAAATGGAAGGTTTGGCGGATCATTGATGAATTGTAAATAAAATCATTACAGAAATATAACAACTTGGTACAAAACTACAATTATTTTCTTTCTGGAAGCAAATCCTACTATTTGACAAAGATAAGAAGAAAAGTACAGAAAAGAAAGTACAGAGATATCGACCACTAAACATAACATAAACAAAGTTAGATGGATCAAAGTCTAAAAATTCTAAATATCAAAACCACCATTGAAACAAACCAAACCAAACCTCGAAGTCGAAGGTTTCACATAACAGCGATGCCCTGCATCATGATCTTAAACTCACTGAAATCCACTCTCCCGTCTGAATTCTTATCGACGGAGCAAATCATCTCCTCCACTTTCACCATGCTTTTCGCCTCTTGAAACCCCAATTTGTCGAGCACGGACTGCAATTCTACCGCAGAGATGAATCCATCGCCGTCCTCGTCAAAAACCTTGAACGCCTCTTTCATGTCTTCCTCATCCTTCTCATCCTCCCCCAAAGCGCTCTCAGATCCGCCGAAAATCGAGTCACCCAGAGATCTGTGAAGGTTTTCGAAATCGGGGTAGAGGAGGCCGGATCTGCCGGCAGGGACGAAGGACGAGACGGCGGAGATGATCTCCGGCACCTCGCCGCCGAGGCCCAGGCGGTTCAGGGCTGCGGCGATCTCGTCGGCCGTCAGCTCGCCGTCGCCGTTTCCGTCGAACAAATCAAAGACTCGGCGGAGTCTGACGGCGTTAAGACTGTCGTTACGGAGGCGGAAGGAAGGCGAGGGCTTGTTACTGCTTAGCAATGGAGGCTTTGTTAGAGAATTTTCTGAACAACCCATTTGAGAAGTGAGAAGTAAGATGGAGAATAACTGGATTGGATTGGATGAATTTGGAGAAGGAGAAGAAGGAGATGGTTTATTTATACAGGGAAGATGAGGAGGAGGAGATAATTGATCGAGAGAGACGCGTTGGGGATTTTATTTATTAATTCACAAGTGGTGGGCTGAATTGCTTCAGCTTTTCGTCAACGAATCTCTAGAGATTAGAAATTTCTCTTCTTCGTGCTCTTTTTGAATTGAAAACTGCTTTTGGAGGCGGACTGAGTTGGAGAAACAAAACAACGGCTCATTTGTTGTTATTTAAAATAAAATAAAGGGAAATGATTAGCATAATTTCATTAAGATGTTAATTGTACTTTTGCTGCCAAATGGTGGTACCTTAATACCCAGGATTCTTGCAAAGTTTTAATTAAAAATGAAAAGGAAAGAACAAGTGATGGCTGGCCGGTTCAACATGTTAGGGAAGAAAGTTGTTTGCATGTCGAACTTAATAATTGTTCACTTGTTGAATATAATATGTAATTGACAACCTTAATCCACGTATGACTCATTATCTTGCTAGTTATATTAAATTATTACAATGATAATTCATTTAATTTTCGAAAATAAATTAAATTATTATTATTTTATTTCAGGAAACCATTATTAATTATGGGCAATTAGTTGTTCTTTTAATTTGTGTTATCTTTATATAATATGTTGGGCTTTTTTGTTTCACATGTTGATTGTAGGATACTCAAACTCCCATGTATCAATTATTTGATTAAGTTCGGACTTTGGGCTGATAATTTATTTTTTCATTCAATGCACACAACAAATTAGATGATAAGTTACTGATAAAAAGTTTGAGCTATTTTCCAATCGATTGTGTTTTTTTTTTTTTTTTTTGAGAAATTTGGAGAGGGCTTATTATCCCTCATCCAAATATATTTTTGATTGAATAAATAGTTAATAGTTATAATATCCAGATTGATTAACTTAATATTTAGTTGGTCATAATTGTTTTTAGAATTAAACTATTATATTATGAACTAAATTCATAATTTCTATCTTTTCAATTCAATACATCAAATAATCAGCATAAATTTGTTTTTTTCTTTTTATTGCTAGCTCGTGGTGGGTGATCCCACACTGAGAATGTGTTTGAATTGTGAGCAAGTTTCACTTTCCTTGAAATGTTGGGATATAGAAATGTGATTATCATGTTTATTTTGCATTGAAATTATATGTGGCGGTAATGTAGAATTATCATGGGAATACGATATTATTATGTTCATGGGCAAGTGATTCCCACTAAAATAGGTGGGAATGTTGCATTCTCATGCAATGTACAAAAGTACACTCAATTGTTTATGATTTTTTATTGTTTGAAATATCTTTTTATTAATTAAATGTATTTAGTTATATTTAAAAAATAGTTATTATATTTAATTATGAAAAACTAGTATAAAAATTAAATTAAATAATTTTAATTATCTTTATTATTAAATTATAATTATATCTAATTAAAATATTAATTTAAAATACAAATCTTGTATAATTAATTTTGTATGGTCATTATTTAATGATAATTGTTATATTTAATTAAGAAAAACTAATATATAACCTAAATATAATAAAATTAAATAATTTAAATATTATTATTAAATTATAATTATATCTAATTAAAATAGTAATTTACTTGATAATAAAATTTATTCAAAAAATAAATCTTGTAAAGAGTCGCAAATAAACATATTTTATTGGAAAATATATATAATTGATTTTTTAGTATAAGGATATAATGGTCATTTCATAATTAGATAAATCATAATAAGTCAACATTCCAAAGAATGTAAAGTTGTTAATCAAACAACAATATTCTAATACCATGATAATAATATTCTCATCAATTATATTCCTTGGAACGTGATTTTCATTGTAATGTGACATTATCGCAATCCAAACGTAACTTCAGGGAATCAGCATAAAGCCATAAATTTTAAAATTCAATTTATCAAGAAGAAATTTAAAATTCACAAAATTTGCAGCTTAGTTGTTAAAATTCCATAAAATCCGAATCAAACTTGTGAAGCTAGAGGAATGGTACGGATAAATGCACTCTTTATGTTTGCTTGTATTTTCCGGTACCAGTCACTCTCATTGGAATTTTGAACAGACTTTTCTGAGACGCTTCAACTAAAAGAAGCCATCCATCCATCTAGATTTCTAACTTCTTCACGCGGGTCATACACGGTAGTACCAATTCGTACATCTCTAGAAAATCATGTGATATTCCAAACCAAACATAAATAATTTGATAGTTATCTTGGTTGGATGAAACTATCTTCATCCATCGCCATTAAACCATGATCTTTATATGACAAGTTGCAGCCATGACATGTGACATAATAATGACTATCCGTTACTGACTTGAAAGATATAAATTCATCAAATATACTCGGTATTGTTTACCACGCTACATACCGCGTAGAATCATATGAAGCAGACATAAATGCAGACAAATAAAAATAAAAATAATAAATACAATATGGGCTTATACAAAATATTTGCTATTGTCTATTGGGCTTAAATAGGCCATAAGAAAAAAATAAGAGAGCTTCATAATTAGCAACACTTAAAACATATATACAAAATCCATACTTACTTCCAGTTCCAGTCAATTGATAGTTTTCTCACTGTTTCTTCCAGTGAGGACGAACGGAGAGAAAGAAACAATTAAAAGGCAGCTCAACTGAACTAAATCCTTCATTAATACCTTCAATCCAATCCTAATCTATCTCTCCATTCCTCTCGTCTTCTCTTCATCTCGGTGCAACAATGGAGGCGCTGGTATGCACGAAGCTCGGCGATCCAACGCTCCCTCTTACCGATCAATCCTCCCCATTCACCCTCTCATCTTCCCGCCCGATTCCGCCTCTCACAAACCCCACTTCCGTTCGGGTTCGTGTGGTGGCATCAAGCCTCAATTACGCGAATTACCTCCAGATTCTCGGGAAATACCAAGAGAAACCTCCTCTCCCCTTCGTGCCTGGTTCCGATTTCTCTGGAATTGTCGATTCGGTTGGAGATGCGGTGACTGAGTTCAAAGTTGGGGATAAAGTTTGCTCCCTTGCTAATGTTGGATCATATGCTCAATTCATCATAGCTGATAAAAAAGATCTGTAAGTAAAAAATGTCAAAAAAGTTCATTCTTTCTTCCATGATTTCATTTCTGGATTTCAAAGCCTTGATCTTTGTCAACATATGAATGAATCTTGTTCATAATCGGTTCACAAACAAGGTTTTTAGTGCCTGATGGATGCGATTTAGTACAAGCTGGAGCCATGCCTGTTGCTTATGGTACTTCTCATGTAGCTCTGGTTCACAGAGCTCAACTCAAGTCTGGTCAAGTACGCAATTTCCTCAATTCTCATTATACTGGACAAGTCCATTAATTATACTTACTGGAGATATATGGCAGGTATTGCTTGTTCTTGGTGCAGCTGGTGGTGTCGGTTTATCCGCAATTCAAATCGGAAAAGTCTGTGGTGCTGTTGTAATTGCTGTTGCTAGGTATATTTAAATTCTTTAATATTAACCTTAATTAATTTTTTTACCATTTTATTTTTTGATAATTGCTGTTGGTAGGTAAATTTAAATTATTTAATTTTAATCTTTGTTAATTTTTTCAACATCTGATAATTGATTTCTTTTCTTGCTCATTTTCTTATAATCGCTTTTTTTTCTTTTTAATTTTTGATGATCTATTTTTTTATAATTGATTTTTTCTTTTATTTTTTTTATAATTGATTTTTTATTGTTATTTTTATTATTGATAATCGATTTTTTTCTTTTATTTTTTGATAATTGATTTTCTATTTTTATTTTTAGGGGAGAAGAAAAGTTGAATTTTCTGAAGTCAATGGGGGTTGACCATGTGGTTGACTCGAGTAAAGAGAGCATAATAGACAGTGTTAAAACTTTCCTAAAAAGGAAAAATCTTAAAGGTGTCGATGTGTTATATGATCCAGTTGGAGGCAAATTAACTAAAGAAAGTATGAAGGTTTTAAATTGGGGCGCTAATATTTTAATAATCGGTTTTGCCAGTGGTGAAGTACCTGTTATTCCAGCAAATATCGCTCTTGTTAAGGTATATTAATTAATATTTTTGTCAATTGATATAAAATTATTTTTTAAATTTGTGGTAATTTATTATGTTGTTTTTGTAGAATTGGACGGTGCATGGATTATATTGGGGGAGTTATAAAATTCATAAGCCTCATGTACTAAATGATTCATTGAATGAATTGCTTCAATGGCTTTCAAAAGGGATGATAAGTGTTAATGTTTCTCATTCTTATCCTTTATCGAAGGTTATTGTTGAATTTGTTATTTTAACACATTTTTTATTAGTTTAAATGTGTATGGAAGTGTTAATTTTTTAAATTTATTTTTTGTAGGCGAATCTTGCTTTTGAGGCTCTGAAAGATAGAAAAGTGCAAGGAAAAGTGATGCTTGTGATGGATTCATTGCAGAAATCCAAGCTTTAGTTCAAACTGAAAACATCACTAAATTTAGAGTGAAGTTGTTTAATAAGAGAATAAATGTTGTGATGCTGCTGGTAAATGTCATAAAAGAAATTGTTGTTTTATATCTCTTTGCCCAAATTTTATGAAATACAATTTTCTTTTCTTTTTTTAATGTAGTATTTAATATTTACATTTTAATACTTATACTATTTATTTTATTTATAGAGTGATCGTCTGCTCCACACCATTTTACACAAATTAAAGTTCATTTAATTTTATTTCTTAATAAAAGAATAAGTTTATATCCAATTACAACGAAAGAGTAGGGTGATATCGCACTCTTGCCTGTTGACGCACCCATAACAACCACCATTAAATCTATTGCAAAAAATTAACAAAAACTAGTCAATTATATTTGATAAGATGTGTTGCAAGAAATCAACAAGTATGAAATAAATTATATTTGATAAGATTATGACGGAAACATATTATAACAATAAAATAATATCACCTATACAATCAAATGCAATGCAATGCGGTGCCAACATTCTTCGGTTAAGGTTAAGAGATTTTTATCAATTTGTAATATGTACATTCATTTTCTAGTGTTTTATCAATTTGTACATTCATTTTCTTCTAATATCTCATAAGTTATACTGATCAATTTAATTTGAACATAAGATATAGCTTTTTTTTGGATATGGTGGTTTTGTTTGTTGTGTGTGCGTGTGGGGGGGGGGGGGTGGTGATCGTTATAGCATCCAAGTATGTACTCTTAAATACGATTTATTTATATCCAAGAACTTGTCAAAATACAAATTTTGTGACTCCAACCACAAAGCAATTATTGCATGATATACTAGCTATTTCACACAATTTGTTTGACAACCATAGTTTTCTCTGGGGTTTCCCTCTTTTCTGATTTATAACGGGCTTAGAAAGTATACAGTTCTTATTTTCTCACGGGCCCATATATGAAGGTTGCAATGTCTATTTCCTTTTAATTAAGTACATAATATCTCTACCTGAAGATTAATGAAAGGAGCTTTATGTCTGATATGAACCAAAACATCATACCATTCTTTATTCTTTAGCTAAGGTTGATTTAAATATATTTTTTTAGCACATTTCTTATAATTAGTTAATACTACTTAAAATGTTTAAGGGATGTTAGTTTTTTTTGTTTTTGTTTGTAGGCCAATCTTGCTTTTGAGGCTCTGAAAGGTGCGTGGAAAAGTGATGCTTGTAATGGCTAATTCAGGGCCGGCCCAGGGGCAAGCCCAGCAAGCCCGTGGGCTGGGGCAGTCAATGGGCCGGGGGCATCCATATACAATTCTTTAGTATAGTGTTAATTTTTTGTATAATTATTTTTGGGCTTTAAAAAGAAAAGAAGAAGGCCTATTTAATTCTTTGGGGGAAAAAACAAAAGGGTTAAGCCCGTGTATCAGAATAAATGGTGCATTTTTTTTGGACATATTCACAAGTCCATTATGCCTCTTTAATTTAACTTCAATATCCATTTTTCTTGCAACTGGAGAGAGTAATTATAAAAGGTTTGCAATATTTCATGGAGAACAAACTGGAAAAAATAAGCACCACCCTATGTATCAAGTCTCTTTCCCTCTTTTGCACGGAACTGATTTTGAAGCAAACGAAAAAAGAAAAAAAGACAGAGAAAAAAAAAATTGAGGACTTGCTTTTATATTTTTCTCCCCAATAGCAATCAGTATATATATTTATATTTTATAAAATCTCTATTTTAATTTAGTATCTATGTTGCAATCTCTATTAGTTTTCAGTTTTAGTTCAAAATTTTTCATTTGTATGACTTCTCTTTTTTTATGCATATAAGGTGGTTCAATGAGTTCAAAAAAGGGAAAATTTGAGAATTATTAGGTTGAGAAGTATATTTTATTATTTTGAGAATGACGTAGAAGTATGTTGAGAATAAAATTAATTATTATGTTATTTTCGAGAAACTATATTAGAAATTAATTTTTTGCATTTTCATTGTCAGGCAACATTTTAGGGCCATATCTTAGTGCTAGTTACTAATTGGGCTAGAGCAACCAAAATGACGGGGCCGCCCCTGGGCTAATTCATTACCAAAATCAAGCTTTAGTTAAATTCATCAGTAAAAAATCCTATGTTTTATGTTTAGAGTTGACTCGTTTAATAAGAGAATTTAATAAGTTTGTGATGTTGCTAGACAAATGTCACAAAAGAAGCTGTTGTTAAATTTAGGAAACAATAGTAATTATTTATATTTATCACTCACATCATTCAGACACAAATTGAAATTCATTAATTTATTTTTCTAAAATACTAAATGTCCCTTATTCAAGTAAAATGACCAAGCATATCACAATTCTTCGTCGCAACACGATATTCGTTCAGTTTCTCTTCTATTTATAGACGATCTAAAAGTCCAATTTCAGAAGATGACCATGGCCTATTTTGTAGGCCCGTGGCCACTATCCAAAAATAGATATTGCGTTGTATGAAGTCTAAATACTAATTTGAAGTAATGGTAATACGATAAGGACTTGACGAGTATCAATTTAAGGTCTTAATGTATAGAAAATAATATTTTTCCTAAACATGTAAAATAATCTAGATGAAAAATACTAAATATTTAGGGAGTTCATATAATTTGTATAGCATCGCAAATAATTAAAATTGTAAAGTTTTTTTTATAAACTGGTTGAACTGTCATTTTAAAGTTCATATAAAATCAATTAGGAAAGACATAACTTTACTACCTTATTGTTTTCTACTTTTTTTTCTAGAGATAATATTGTATCATATTAGTATATGAAGGTATTAACACATTACATAAGTGACACCACTAGTGATTCATAATGAACATATTCTACTTATAATTTTTTTTAATAGTAGGTGATTCCCTATTATAGATTTCATTAATTAAAAAATTACAATGTTCTTTTTGTTTCTATAGATTCAATAAATAATCAGAAAATAGAAATGCAAGCAAAAAAAACTAAAAATACTTTGACATAGAAATTTGCTAATTGTGATCAAGACTAATTTGTTGATTGCTTGTGAACTTTGTGTTAAGTCTAAGTTTTGCATATCATTGAAGTTCATAAATTCATACTCCTTATATATATATATATATATATATATATATATATATATATATCACATCTAACATTGATTAGTTATGTTACAATTGGAAAAGTGAAATGCTGATGAGTGTTAGTCTTAGTGAGAATTGTCACTGACTTGTCATACTTTGATCTTAATCTTAAGAGAGAATTGAATGAATATATGTTATAGATTGTACTAGCTAGAGAGAGGCCCTCACAATTGTGAGGCCTTCGACACAAGTCAGAAGACTTACATTACAGAGTCGCCCCTGGTGTCAATGGATCGGATTCGAATCTGATCCATGCAATATCCATATACGAATCCATTTGAAGTTCAGAAGATCCAAATGCGAATTCAAATCCATTGAGAAAATCAAAATCCATATGCGGATCCAAATCCATTAACTAACGGGCTTCGGATCGGGTTTTGGATTCTATTATGAAGTTTTAAACATAATTTACACATGAGTATATAAAAAATCTTAGATGAATTTTTTTTTCACACTCTCGTTTAGCACCATATATGTTATGTGAATCATGTTGAATTTTTTGTCTATTATACTCATTGACATATTTTATTTTATTATTTTTGTTATTTTTCTAAGTTATGCAACACTAAAAGTAACAAATAAATCGTCTATATTTTTTATACTATATATACAAACTTATATATGTATATCATTATCGGATCTTATAAGATCCAAATCCAAACCCGATAAACTAACGGATCTTCTTCAAAAATCCATATGTGGATCCATTTTGGTTTCGGGTACTTTTTTAAGATCTATATGCGAATCCATTCATACGGATTCGGATCGGGTTATCGGATTTTGGAGATCCATTGACACCCCTATATGGTGCTGGTTTTTGGGCTTGGGTTCAAAACGACCTTGATGTAACCAAAACGACATTCCTTGAAACTGTTACAAAAAATCAACAAAAATTAGTCAATTATATTTGATAAAAAAATTGTGAAACAAATAACAATAATAAAATAATCTCCCCATACAATCAAATGCAAGGTCTTTTACTTTGCTAATATTTTTTCTATTATGGATTAAACTTCTTCTTTCGGATTTTTAACATGTATATTCATTTTCTTCTAATATCTCATAAGTTATACTAATCAAATCGAACATAAGAAAGTTTAATTTAGAAAAGAAGTTGAATTATCAAGTATATACTTAATTTGACTTATATATATTCAAGAACTTACCAAAATGCATGACTCAATCCAATCAAGAAAAAAAAATGCATGGCTCGAGAAAGCAATTATTTGATGATATACTGGCTACTTCACACAAATTTGGTTAGACACCTTTAGTTTCTCTTATCTTTTATGATCTACAATGGACTTCGAAAGGATATAATTTTTAGTTCTCATGGCCCATATGTGAAGGATATAACGGTGGTTTTATATATATTTTTTTTTGCTTAAGTGAGGGTTTATCTAAAAATAATCACCAAAATATTAATCTCACCTCATTATTTTTCATCTAATTTTGAGCCTTTTCAAAATGCTACATCACCCAAACAAAAATATTAATTAATGTTTAAAAAATTCGACTATTGAAACTAATATTATTAACTTCAGTTTAACGATAGTTTTTTTTTCTTTTTTTGCAATTTTTACAATAGTGAAGTTCTTTTTTTGTAATTTCCATCAGTGCAAAAGTTTGTTTTGCGATCATAACATTTAGTATTTATGTTTACTCGATAATGTTTATTAAATTTAGAAATAAATTGTAACTATTTATATTTCTCTGACCCCTCTTTTAGTAAAAATGGTTACTAATTTTTTATCCCTTTTACAACAAATGGCTAGGTGATATTACAATTCTTTGATTTGAAAATCTTCCATTTCCGGCCCAACTAATAAACAAAATTAATCGTAATGGGCTCCTTCGACAAAAGATGAAAGAGTGAAATAGTGGAAGAGTGGAAGAGTGATTTTTTCATTTTATTCTATTATTGTTCGGCAAGTTTTATGAAATAAAAGATTGATTTAAAAAATATAAATAATTGCTAATTATTATAATATCTTTATTTTAATTATATTCTATTAATTTATTTAATAACCTCTAATTTTTTTAATTAAATAAGATAGAAAATATAAAAATATAAAAGTTCAATTAAAAATACAATAACAAAAGAAAAATAAAATTTTATTCAAAACTATAGGAAGACATATTTCTTTAAATAGAGAAAAATGAGTACAATTATTTGCATATTTCAAATTTATGATTTTATGAAATTATTATCGAAAATTAGTGATTTTTTCATTCATATTTTTTGACATAAAAAATATAGAAAGAAAGGAGAGAGAGAGAGAGAGAAACAGTGCATTAATTGCTAATGCCACATCAGCTTATGATGAAAGAAAGGACGGTATTTTCGTCATAAAATTTGTCTTATTTCATGGAATAAAGATCTTCCACCCCCAAATGGAAAAAGAAAATTTCACTCTTCCACCAATTTATTCTATTTACTTCCACCCTTGTTCGGCTGGAAAAACTCACTTCTTCCACTCTTCCACTCTTATTCCACCTTGCTGAACGCCACCAATAAGTATAAATATAATCAGAGTAATGCTTACATACACCTACTTTCAAAAAACTTTTGCCCATTAGTTTCATCTTGGCAGTTCATTCTCTGAGGTGGCGTTCGGCAAGGTGGAATAAGAGTGGAAGAAGTGGTTATTCCAGCCGAACAAGCGTGGAAGAAAATGAAATAAATAGGCGGAAGAGTAGAATTTTCTACTTCCACGGGGGGGGGATCTTTCTTCCATGGAATAAGGCAAAAATTAAGACAAAAATACCCCATCTTTCTTCCATCTTGAGATGACATGACACTAGTAATTAATGTTTTGTTTCTTTCTCTTATTTCTTTCCAAATATTTATTTGTAGAAAAATAAGAATGAAAAAATCATCAATTCTCAATAATAATTTCATGAAATCATATATTTAAAATGTGAAGATAATCATGCTCATTTTTCTCTATCTCGAAGAGAACCATCTCCCATATCTTTCTTTCGTTGTTCATTTTTTCCATCTTTTTTGTCATGCATAAAAGATTTAGTAAATCAAACAAATTATTTTCTATCTTATTTATTTATTTTTTATTTTTTTAGGTTGAATAATAATAATTAAATAAATTAAAAAGTATGATTAGAATAAGAACATTGTAGTAATTAGATATTATTTATATATTTTAAACCAACTTGTTACTCCATGAATGTTACCGAACGATGATGAAATAAAATAGAATAACCGCTCTTTCACTATTCCACCATTCACCCAACGAATCCTAAACCAAGAAAAAAAATGAGAATATGGAAATGAATGTCACGCGTGTTGGGTTTCTACCGTTCATAACCTATATTACGCGGATACTTCAAAAAATTAGCCGTACGCGTATCGGATACGTATCGGACGCGGATACGGCTCCGATACGGCACCGATACGTTTCGGACACACCATGTGGCGTATCCGAATATTTTAATATATATTGATTTTCGGACACGGCTCCGATACGGCAGGACACGCCTGGACATGGCTGGGACACGGCTGAGGACACGGCCCAATGTTTTAAATCCCAATTTAATTTTTATTTTTTGCTATAATTCCATTTTCGCTTATTTATTTATTTATTTTGTTAAAAATGATCTTTTTTGAAGCCTATTTTTTTTTAAATTCATTTTTTCTTTTTTTATTAATGAAACTAACTCATGAGAAGCATAACTAAAGACGATATCATATCTCTTCTTGTTTAAAAAATGATTTTTTTTCTCATTTCTTAATCTTGTTCTTTTCTTGTCATTTTCTTTACTATATTTGGTTATTTTTTATATTTTTTATATTTTTAGATATATAATTAATAATATAATAATATATATATTAGACGTATCGTGTCCAAAGATTTTTTGAAATTGCGGTATCGCTGTGTCCATATCGTATCGGTGCAACATAGTTCATAACGCAACGGAAAATAAAACGAAACAAAATCGAATTCGAAACCCAAAAGAAGGATCCGTGAATTACAATTAAATCAAAGAAAAGTTCATAACTTTGTACCTTCGGATTACGCTTAATCCGTGATGATCGAAAGAGAACTTGGTTGACGCTTTTCTTTGTCCGATCCAAATCGGTTTCCAAATTGATCCTTTATAGGTTTCGCCTAACCGGTCTCACAAACCGATCCCCAAGCAATCTCCAAATGAACCGATTCTCCAAACAAACCACGGTTTCAACCCGAATCACAAAGACGCCGCACTTCGCTTCGTCCTCTACCGGTATCCACACGAACAACCCCTTTGAACGGATAAAGAACGATATATGCTAGTATTCGTTCTTCATTTTTCTCACAGAAATAACAAGAGAATAATTTTCGGATTTTCTCTCCTTTTGTCTTACAACAGTTGGACGAAAATAATATGCCTTCATCAATCATTTTGGGGTGTCTCTTGTGCCTATATAGTCCATAAGTTTCATATCCTATGTGCACAGTAATGCAATACACCTTATCATATAAGATGTAGGATTGGATGTGTCACTTGACTATGTAGCTCTTCATACAACTTATCACATAAGTTATGATTTTTCTGTGTACGTCTCAATAGTTGTTCTTTGTGTGTGACCCTGTAGGTTTACTTAATGTTGGCAATAATCACAACGGATTACAAATCATGAGCAGCCTCTAGCAAGACATAATGATTATCTAAATTAAGCAAGTAGGGATGATTCGATCAAACCTAATTTATGTTCACGCATTGTATCCCTTTGTTACACGATATATATATCGTCCATAAGGCATGGTATGTGTCAACCTTATGTTGGTCGATAAATATTTCTTGACACCGAATTTGATTGAACATGAAATGATATTAATAACTCCTTATTAATTCACTCGAGCACGGCCGTGCATTTCTTCAATCAAATCATCAAGAGACCTAAAGACATCTCTCTCAATTTATGAGAGGAACAAATCCGATCTTAATTAAACTCTTTCCTCCGCATAATTCATTATATACCTAATTATAATCTTTATGATCGCCCGGTTAAAGACGATGTTAGATTATATTAAAGTATAAAATTTCTCATGTAGGAAACTAAGATAATCTCAAGTCTAAGGATTACAGATACTTTATTTACTGAGAATAACTAATGACACGGCCATGTAGTATTCTCAGAGTGGGTCAATCCAGTATATGGTCCCCAACATATACTTACGTTAATAACTTAATAACTCTTATTCATGATCAGGAAAAGTGACCATCAGTCAACTAACATACTGATGCACATTTATAGCTTATCATAAATTATGTTTGTCTCACAAACATCCTATGAATAATCAGGGACAGTTTAAAATATCATTCATAATACTTTATAGTTTTACTATCAAAGTCACATACTTTGATGATATAAAGCTGAATATCATATTTAAGATTAATTTTAGTAATAAGAATAAAATAACCAATACGCATTTATTATATAAAATATCTCTAAATAAACACAATGTTTGTTTAACACAATCCATACATCTAGCTCTCAAATATATTGGCCTGGGGCATTCTACTAATAACGCGGTGCCTATCTCATTGAGAGAAGAGATGCTAATCATATCCAAATTATACATGTCTTGTCCTTTTCTTTATACTTCTCCTTGCATGAATTGCATTTGATGAATATCAAAATAATTTTCAAAGACATATTAAAAATAAATATATCTAATCTAAATCTAAATATAAATATTTTTTACGTATGATTTGTTGCTATTTATGATGCATGATGCAGATCCAGCGAGCCGCGCTATGTATTTTTGAAATTATAAATTTATGAAAATACCATACTATATATATATATATATATATATATATATATATATATATATATATATATATATATATATATATATATATATATATATATATATATATTATATATTTCTGCATAAATTATAAATTTTTTTATTTTTTTCTTGCATATTATCTATATACTTTATATCTGAAAGCATCATAAATACATTTTCTTGCATTATATTTCATGTTATACTTATAAACTATCTTTAATAAAATTGTATTGTTTTATTGTCGTTATATATCATTTTTGTACGTATATTTGTTTTAATGAAATTTTTTAGATATTCAATTATTTTAGTAGAGAAAGTATAGTTTTTCCTCTATACTTATTTTATTCATTATCCTTCATTTCTAATTTAATTGTGTGTATATTTTGGTGCTGGAAAAAATATACATTAAGTAGTTGTCAGTGATAAAATAAATATAACGATTCTAGATAAATAGAACTAATGAATAATATGTGTGGCGGGTTATATAAAAGCTATGAAATCAACCCGTTACACAAAATCTGGAGATAATTACCTTAATAAACTTTATTTATTGTTGCACTAATCCCCCACGTCCTATATAAATCGTGGTTCAAATTACTAGCATACTCTTACAATGAATGATTTTTTACAGGCTGTATGGATGAAAATACTGGCTATACCGGCTGTACAATTTTATTCGGTCATCCTAATTAAATCTAACCATTAAATCCATTTAAATGGACGGTTGAGAAAGATGTGGTGTATGGAAGAATTTCTCATATAATCATAATTTTCTGTGACACAAGATCCAAGCCCTACGCGTTGTTCTCTAGTGCTGCCTCTTTTTTCTGTTGATGCGGCCAAATCGTCTTTCATTGAAACTGTTGCAAAAATGTTAGCAAAAGTTAGTATAATGAATAGATTTTGGTGTAAACAAATTGTAACAATTAGATAATCTCCCCCTTACAATCATATTGGCCGAAAAGTTTTCTGTCATTAGCCACTACGATTTTTTTCATTTGTAATATTTACGTTGATTTTCTTCTAATATCTCATAAGTTATACTACCCAATTCAAACATAGAAATAAGCATTATCTAAAAGATAAGTTATATTATCAAGTACATATTTAAATATAAATTATATGTATCCAACAACTTATCAAAATACATTTTGTACGACTCCTCAAAACAAGTGTTGGATGATCTACTAGCTATTTCACACAAATTGTCAAGACAACTTTTAGTTTCTCCTCTCTTTCTTGATCTATAATGGGCTTAGAAAGATATAATTCTTATTTCTCACGTCCCACGGCCCATATATGAATGTGATAGGATAAGGGTTTTGTAATTTTGACATATGCAAGAGAAGAGGTATTTAAATAATCACCGAAACAAAAATCCATTTTATTATTATTTTTTTGGTCACGTCCTGTCCTGTAAGAAGTTCGTTGTCAACTTCTCATGCCAATGTCACGTGCCCATTTGCTCCCCGCGGGCTCCCCTCTCGTCACTCATACTCCCACAAACGAACTTCCTGCGAACAGATCAAGCAGACGATACAACAATCCTTATTTCATGCTATAGTATTACTGTCCTTATAATATCCACACCTGTGAATAACTATCAGTACCCGTCTCCTTCCTTCCCAAAGACCAAATCTGAATCTCCCCCAAATTTCTTTCTTTCTTTCTTTCGTTCTTCTTCTATTCTCTATTCTCTATTCTCTATTCTCTCCTCCTTCAATTGAGCTGTAATCGAACTCTCCTCTCGCTCTCGTGTGGCTTGCCGCATGGCATATCGCCGGAAGCAGGTCTCCGCCGTGCGGCCCTCCTCTTTTGAGTACCCATTCTCCCTCGCCTCGCCTCCTCCGGCGGCGGCGGGGCCGGCGGAGCAGGAGGAGGAGGCCTCGCCAACTTCCCTGGCGGCTCAGGCCATCCGCGCCTCCGCCGCGCACAGAGATTCCTCCCTCTCCTCCGCCTATGCCGAGCAGGTTGTTTTTCATCATGATTCGGATCGAACCTCTGACTTTCGTTCGCATCGGCCTCGCGTGAGTTGCCTCTTTTTGGTTATGTGCTGATCTATTGCTTAAATTTTGTCTCCCTGTGCTGAATTTGTGATTGTAGATTTATCTGAAGTATAATAATTCAGTAAAGATAGATCTTTGAGCTAATTCGTAAAATTAACTTGAAATTTCTTCTTTCTTTTTTTGTGTCATAATGTTTTTTCTTCTTTTTTCATGAGTAGGAACCAAGTGCTTATGAATATACATCCATGAAAAACATGAGTGAATCAAAGCAAGGATTTTGGGGAAATTTAGCTCGAAAAGCAAAGGCATTACTTGATGAAGAAAATATGCCAAAACAATTCGAACCGATGAGTGGAAGAGATAATTTACATACTGAAAGCACATCAACTGGCCGTCAGGTCAAACCCTAATTATCATTTTCTTTTTTGATTTTTCAGATCATTTTCTTTTTTGATTTTTCAGATATTCAATAAAATTCAATTAATTTTATCTTTTTTTTTCCGGAAAATGTAGTTTGATAATTCATATAGAGTGCCAAAAACCGAGACACCACCATTGCAAAAGTCTCTTAATTTCATTGGAGGCACAATAAAAAATGCTTTTGAGGTACTAAAATACATGAAATATTTCAAAGCATCTTCAAAGTATTTCATTATTCTTACTAAATACATGAAATATTCCAACAGGAGGGTAAAACAATGGTAGAGAGCAAAACGGCCGATATAATTCAAGAAACACGGAAATTAAATATGAGAAGAAAAGGACGATCGAATCAAATGAATAATAATAATAATAATAATAATGAAGAAAAATGGAGCCAATCATCATCTTCTTATCTTCCAAGAACTCAAACCGACTATGAGACTCAACTCAAGGCATCAAGAGACGTAAGGTGCCCTTTATTCATCCTTTAAATATAATATTCCTCCATAAAAATAATATTTTGAAAAAAAAATTCCATTTTTTTTCTTTATTTTTTCAACCGAATTTTTTTTTTTGTTGGAATTAATGTCTTAACTTTAGCCATGCCCCTAACCTTTTTTTTTCTTTTTGTAATGAAAAATAATGATTTTAATGTGAAAATTAAAAGATGGTTTTGTAATATTGGGAAAATTTTAGGTTGCAAATGCAATGGCTGCAAAAGCGAAGCTTCTATTGAGAGAGCTGAAAACAGTAAAAGCTGACCTGGCATTTGCCAAAGAAAGATGCGCGCAACTCGAAGAAGAAAATAAAATATTGAGAGAATCTCAAGAGACAGAAGGCGGGCCTGAAGATGATGACCTGGTAAAATAACTATATTTTAATTTTGGCAAATTTTCATTTTTCATCCTTGTAAATCTCAAAATGTTCGGTCTGCCCTTCCAAAATGTGAATGTTCATGGATACGACTAGAAAATAAAGCATGAGAAATGCCATTTATATGTCTACTCTTTTAATTTTGTACAGATAAGGCTACAATTGGAGACATTACTGGCTGAGAAAGCTCGGCTGGCTCACGAGAACTCGGTGTACGCAAGAGAGAACCGATTCTTAAGAGAAATCGTAGAATATCACCAACTCACAATGCAAGACGTGATCTACGTGGACGAAGGGATAGAGGAAGTCTCAGAGGTGTATCCAACGCAGGTTTTACCTCCCACTCCTAAAAAAATCTCAACTCCTCAAATTTCGCCGAGTCCTTTGAATAAATCGGCCTCGGTTTTGGTGCCGGATGGTTGCCCTATCGTGCCGGTTTCACCTGAGTATACTCTGTAGGTTGGTTGCTTGCTTGATTTGTGAGGTGTGGAAGAATTGTGCTTTGTGGATGTCATGTGTTGTAATTTGTAACTTTTTATGGTTGATTTAAGGATTTACCAACCATTGGTTTATCGTATGTACGTATGCTATGGTAAGTTTATATATAAAAAGTTTATTTATTGTTACTTTCTTTGAAAAAATGAAAAAAATTGTGTAGTCCGGCAAAAGTCGCTTTTTAAATGAAAATATCCTAATATTAACTTGTCTTCGAAAATAACCTAGAAGACTGAAGTTTTGATATTATGCTGCTCATTGTTTGTTAATCTCACTCTTGTATTTTAAAAAATACGCAAAAAAAATATAATGATAAATAAAATACGCAATTTTGAATGTTAAGTATCAATCAGTTCTTAAATGGCAAAAGATTTCTACAAAGAGACAAAGCTGAAGAATGTATGTTCATATCTGTACAAATATAATCAAATCTGAAACTATATATATAAGGCTATTTAATTTTGCAAAGCCCTATATATATACTAAACAGTACAATCTTCTGTACCAACAACCAACCATTTCTCCCTCTATATTTCATCTCATGAATCAATCTTGAATTTAAGCAATCTTCAATTTTCCTACTACATCCATCAAATCGTGTATCCATTTCTTCCAAACTTTCTTTTTTTATTATTTTTTTATTTTGCTAAAAAAGCTGGAAGAAAAGACTTGTAGAGCCATCACCAAAAGAGCGAATATCAGCTGGCTTTACCAGAGCTCTACATAACGGACAAGTTCTTTCTCTCTCAAACCTACAATTCAAACAAAATTTTACTAAATCTGACCTGAAAATGAAAAAAAAAATAGAAAAAAAGGCTAACAAAAATAAATGGAAAATAAGGTGGAAATAAATAAATAAATACCATTCAGAAACACAGTCTTCACAAAAAATGTGTTTACACCGTAAGAGAACAGGCACATGCATTTTCTCCTGACATATTGCACACATATCTCCAGCTGCTAATACCTAAAAAATACAATAAATTTTATTAAAATAAGATAAATTAAACAGACTTGTTTATAAAAATTAAAAAATCATATTTGAATTTAAAAACTACATATTACCTGTTCAGCTGTTGCATAAGAACCGTAATGCACATCTTTACGCGACAATGCTTTTATTGCCGACAAAAATGATTGGACCTGAAATAAAAATAAAAATTACAGAAATGTCCTTCAATATTCATAAATTTTAAGCGCACAAAAAAGATAATAAATAAATACCTTTTCTACAACAGAGGTCAATTTGAAGGTGAGATAAAGCCCAGTAGTGAGAGAAGAAAAAAGGCTGCCATATTCCTTATTTAGAAAAAACCGGTACCAAACTGGAGTCGGTAAGAGGGCTCGGTACAGAAGCAACAGATACTCAACTAGGGTTAGCATTTGCCCCTAAAATAAAATAACAAATAAAATCAGAAAAATAAAATAAGTAATATTAATAAAATAGAATATTCAAATATAAATAAGTTACTTGTCGGCGGTAATCACGGCCTCTACTGTTTCTGTAATAAATGAGAAGTACGCATTTGATTGCCATTGCTGCTTGTCTCACCATCGTATCTGTCAAATTATTCAAAAAATATTTCAACAAAAAATATAAATTGAAAAATAATTGAAAAATGGAGAATTGGGGGAAATTAGGAATAATACCATTGACCATTATGATGAAAATAGCGTGCCAAAAAGGGGGAATTTGTTCAGGTGGAAGCATAACTAAAGGTTTTATTAAGTCATCTTTTCTGTACCACCAATAAATTCCAAACACGTGTACTGTAAATAGACTTGTGATTCCTACTAAAACCCACAGTTTCCTCTCACCCTGTTAAATAAACACTGTTAAAGTGATAATTGGTTGAATTATAGCTGAGAAGTTAAAAAAAGAGAGAATATATGATACCTTGAGAGCTGTCTGTTTCTTCAATATATCATTTGACTTGAACATTATTGCAGCAATCCATATAGTAACAAAAAAACCTGCAAAAAATGATTCAAAGATTAAAAAAGAGCAATAAATTCAACAAAAAAGCTCATGAAATTCAAATTATAAGTCCGAAAAATTGCAAAACAGAAGCAAGAAAGTACCTTGCAAGTGCTGGCGAATGAAAACCACCAAAAGGAGCAAAGAAAAGGGCAAAATCTGCTCAATCCATCTTGCCACGTGGTGTATATCGTATCTCTGATAAGCTCTCTGGTCGCCACTCGCATTCGCCGTTCTCGATCCGCCTGAGAGACCTCCCTCTCCGTCAGACCCGACAGACGACGATCCTGAAGACCCAACAGGCGAATTCACTTCTCCGCCTTCTTCGTTCACTTCTCCGCCGTGCCTTGAATCGCCTGCTAAGCCCTCAACTGAATTTGATCCGTCTCGCAAGATGCTTTCTTGCTCGCCGCTTCCTACAATGCGGATGGAAACCTGAGGATTGGGCGAATCAACACCGATCCGATTGGGACTGGCCGACGAGGACTGAGTTTCCGGCGGTTCTTGGTGGTGGCCGGGGCGAATTCGTAGAATCCCAGAGTACTCCAGCAAGGCCACTAATGGCGCTTGAATGAGACTCGACGGCGAGAAGGGCAAGCCGTACCGCCTGCCGGTACTGCCCGTACCACTCCGATCTGTCGATTCCATGAAAAGAAACCGAATTTCTCGATTGAAAGGTGTGTGAGGGCAACCCTAATCGAAATTAACAAACACGAATTCGAAATTTGGGGATTTTGGGTGAGCGGAAATGCGCGAGAGATTTGCGATTTCTTTTGGAGCTTTCTTCTTTGATTTGGAGTTTGTGTTAGAAGATGGAGAGTGTGATTGATTAGTGGAGAGGAGAGGGGTGATTAAATTAAACGAAGGTTGGAAAGGAAGAGAGAGCTGACCAATTCTCTGACTTGTGAGGATAATTAGACCAGGATTAGTGTTCAGACCTTTTATTGGTGAAATAATTAGTGTATTTTTTGTATTTTATTGGTGAAATAATTAGTGTATATAGACCTGGTCTATACGATGGAGTCTACGTACACGCTTGAATAATATAATACAAACAAACTACGGTTGCTGATAAAGAAAACTATTTATCTGTTACGGTTGATTAGAGAGATCCATTCCATCTCACTTTTGGACAATGACCTAAAACTTTTAATAATTTGTATTATAAATAGAGTATTACTTGCATAATCTGATGAGTATTTTGTATTCTTGAATGAATTTGAATGGTGACATCAAACCAATTAAGAGACTTTTTTCAGGGAAAAACCAATTAAGATTCATCACTAAGATGATAAGATTATAAATCTTTAACTAAATTATATTTTTGGTATTGAAAACAGGCGACAATGACATATTAGCTCCATCTCCAACATAGATTAGTCCATTAGAAATATATATTGCTCGTCGGAAATAAACTAATCTTAAAGAGCCACAATTCCCGTGTCTTTTTCTCCACTATTGTCCTGTTTAGCATTACTATTGTCTCGTTTTCATAGATTGTGAAAGACACAATGTCTATGGTCGAAACAGGAATTATTTTGAATAGTAGCACTATTTTGAAGAATAATTAATCAGATAGTATGATTTTCAAAATATTTGGGTAGGTAGCACTTCTGCCAGACCTTCTGGCGGAACTAAGTAGTTCCGCCAGAGGGTCTGACGGAACTAGGGAATTTTTTTTTTTTGCTAATCTCGGCCATTTGGCACCCTTAAACAGTCTTAATTAATGAAAAAAGGCTAATTCCGCCACCACATCTGGCGGAACTAGGTAAAATTTAGTTTGGCCCAATTTAGACGGTATAGGTTCCGCCAGAACCTATGGCGGAACTATTTAGTTCCGCCAGTGGGTCTGGCGGAACTAGACAATTTTCCCAACTTACAATCTGACCCAAAAAGTCCAAAAAATGGTCTAGTTCCGCCAGACCTACTGGCGGAACTATCTATTTTCTAGCTAGTTCCGCCAGACGATCTGGCGGAACTAGACCATTATGTTGGACTTGCCATCCGACCCAAAAAATCCAAAAAATGGTCTAGTTCCGCCAGTAGGCCTCGCGAAACTAGCTAGTTCCGCCAGTGGGTCTGGCGGAACTAGACCATTTTCCCAACTTACAATCTGAACCAAAAAGTCCAAAAAAATGGTCTAGTTCCGCCAGATACTCTGGCGGAACTATCTATTTTCTAGCTAGTTCCGCCAGATCCTCTGGCGGAACTAGACCATTTTCCCAGCTTACGATCTGACCCAAAAAAATTTCAAAATTTAGCGTTTAGTAACGGTTTTTAAAAAAAAACCGATATTAAATATTAGATCTGTATCGGTTTTTATCAAACAACCGTTACTAAATCGGGAAATTTTTTTCATTTCGTAACGGTTTTTGTATGATAACCGTTACTAAATCTGACTTTTAGTAACCGTTCTTCCCAAAACACCGTTACTAAATGCAGTTAGTAACGGTTCTTCCAACAAAAAATTTCAAAATTTTGCGTTTAGTAACGGTTTTTAATAAAAAACCGATACTAAATATTAGTACTGTATCGGTTTTTATCAAAGAACCGTTACTAAATCCCCAAAATATGCATAATTGTTTGTTTCGCCCTAGTTCCGCCAGACCCACTGGCGGAACAAGCTATTTTGTAGCTAGTTCCGCCAGGCTCTCTGGCGGAACAAGCTATTTTCTAGCTAGTTCCGCCAGACATACTGGCGGAACTAGCTAGAAATAAGTAGTTCCGCCAGACAATCTGGCGGAACCTGTACCACCCCAAAAAATTGAGAAATAGCCTAGTTCCGCCAGGGCCTTTGGCGGAACTTGTTCAATCATTGGAACCTGTTATAAAAGGAAAATCTTTCTCTCTCTCCCCCAATCTAACCTATAATCCGCCCCCAAAAAATAAAACTACTATTCAGGCGATTTTGAAGTGTATTTGAGGTGATTTTGACCCAAATAAATAGAGAAAATAGAAGAAAAGAAAGACGGAAATTAGGTATTGTATTATAGATTATTTTTTCATTAAATAATTAATTGATTTTATTATATATTTGATGTTAATTTGTTGAAATATTATTGCAATTAGTAAGAAGAAAATGGCACAAAACTCTCAAATTCTTGTATATTATGATGGTCTTATTGTAAATCTACCAAACGGATGCAATTACGACCCGGAGGAACCGGCTTATATTCCAGAAAGTACAACCACAAATATGGATTATGACCAACTGTGTAACGAAATTTATGAGAATCTCGGTTGGTCGTATAATGATATTCTTTTAATCCGAGATCGGCTTCCTTCCCTTAAGAAAGGAATTTGGCATTATAGGTTAGTGAAAATTATGAATAATACACAATTGATTAATTTTGCGGAGCGCGTCATAAGGGTTGGGATGGAGGAATTAGAAATATATGTTGATCGCGTCCAAAATAAAGAATATCAGATAGGCACTAGTAGTAAATCAAATGTAATTCCAAATGCAGATGAAAATGAGATATTAGAACCCGTTGAAAGTTTCTATCCTGTAAAGGAAAAATCACAATGGACGCCACGCATAGAAATTTGTAATTACAATTTATTTCCTGGTGATAAACTTATAAGGACAAATGCTAACGGAAGGATGAAACGTGGAAGAAGGCAGGAGTTCCGAATCCAAAACGTATGGACACCATGAACAAAGAAAAGCGTGTAATGAATTGCAGCGTCTGCAAATTACCAGGACACACTAAACGAAAGTGCACACAAATGGGTGAAGACCGTTACAATGGACCGTAGTTTGGTTTATTTAGTTTGTTTTCATTTTGTTTATTTTATTTAGTTTGTTTTATTTATCGCTGAGTAGTTGTAATGCTTAAGTTAAAACAATCTCAATAAACCATAAACCCTAAAAAATCAAACAAACAATCCGCAACATAATGCAAATCCCCAAACATAACCCCTAAACCCCAAACATATAAACTATAACGTAGTCCAAATCTCAAAACATAAACCCTACAACACTATAAACATCTCCGCCGCGTGCACCACGGCCGCGTCCTCTCCCTCTTCCTCTCCCTCTCTCCTGGTTCCGAGTCTGCATCTGAGTAGCTGACTGACGTCTTCTCCTCCCGCATCTGCTCTCGGTTCGTTGAGCACATCCCACTCAGTATCGCCGGGATACTCATTAAGCTGAGTACAAATTAGTTTTTGGCATCCCAACCATTTTCTGACGCCGTCCCTTACTTCCGCCCTCATATTTGCACCAAATTCTCGGAGCATTCTGAAACCTATGCGAGCTCCCTCCATGGCAGTTTGTGCCTTAAAATATTAAAAAAAATAAAAAATTTATAATTCTAAATTTAACTTTAGAAATATTACAAAAATTTACCGCTAATCTTTTTTCGGGGACCAAGGGGCGGTATGTGCTCGAACCGTGCGAAATGGTGCTCTGCACCAACGGATCAGAATTCTGCCAATACCAGCTCATGTAACCATCATAATCCAGAGGGGTATACGGCTCCAAGGGGTTCCATTTGCGAATACCAATACCATTTATCGTTCCAACGTGTAATCCAATTCTTGTGAATCGTACCCCAATCGTTTCCCTTAAAATTCGTCAGGTCGCGTAATTCTTTGTCGGCAATTTTGTCGGCTTCAGGTATTTCCGGGGGTATTTTTTGCCGATACCCGAACTGTCGCATCACCCTCTCAGGACGATAATGCTCGACGATCCAGAAATAAATCAACGGCACATTGAGTAGTGTCGTAGTTCTTTCTTCCTGACAAATGGGCGGTAGCCGATCGCGGTATGGTTCGTAAGGTGCCCAAAAGATATCACTTTGAGGGATGCTGTCTAACATGTCGCGGTTCGCCCACAAATGAGTAGTCGACGGTTCCTCTTTAACTCTTGCATCTCTCCAGAGCATGCCAACCGTATCATTGTAATCCGGATCGTCGTAGATATTCAATCTTGCCGGGTTCAATGAAACTCTTGGTCTTTCGGTCGCAAAATGTTGTCAAGCCCATAATTGTAATAATAAGATGCAACCTCCCATATTTTTCCGATCGGGACCTGTACTTTTGCACAGCTCTCTGTACAGGTATGCAAGTACCCCACTCCCAAATGCCCACTCATGCAAATTATTCATTTCTTGTAAAAGTACCAGGGGCATGAGCGAATAACTGTCCCCATTCGGATCCGTAAATAAAATGTCGGAAAAAAATCCGATCATGTAAGCTCTACAATATTGCTCGACTCGTAATATGGGGGCATCACACTCCAAATCGGCAAAATTCTCCATGAACCATTTTTTTTTTTACCAACACGTTGCTTTTCTTATTTCCTAATCCTCTGAACATCTCTTGGGGGGGTGTTTTTCCGAGTAGTTCCCCGGCTTTATTTGCCCAATTAATACCGTTGTTCTTCACACAAAGTGGCTTGCCATCCACCCGTAACCCCAACAAGCATGAAACATCCTCTAACGTTATGGTCATTTCTCCGTGCGGCATGTGGAACGTATGTGTCTCTTTTCTCCACCGTTCCTGCAGAGCGGTTATCAGTATGCCATCGATTGGTATATAACCGATTCTCTGCGTTTGTAACAAACACGCACTCGCAAAATATGGCTCGAACTGAACATTCCATGGCACCTGCGGAAACGAAACATATAAGTACATTATTTTTACATAATTAAATAAATAGATATATAGAAATAATTTTATATACAATACATTAATATGATGTTGCATGTATCGGAAACCCCCTTTTGCTTTAGCCTTGGTGTTGTCCGGTTGGCTGAAACATACGGTTCTGTGATCATCCTGGAATTCGTTCAGCGGACGATATACCGGACCTTTTGGCTCAACTATAGGAGCCTTCCCCCGATCCGCACGACTAGATCCGCCCCGACTAGATCCGCCTCTAGATGACATCCCTATATAAATTTTTTTTTTAAATATAAATAATAATTAAACAATATATTTTTACATTAGTAAGTAAACATACTATTTAACACAAAAATAAACAAATTGCTTCATTCTATTTTTTCCACTTAGTAACGTTTTTTATGGAAGAACCGTTACTAAATGCATTTAGTAACGGTTTTTTGGAAAAAACCGTTACTAAGAGTCAGATTTAGTAACGGTTCTTTGATAAAAACCGATACAAGATTAATATTTAGTATCGGTTTTTTATTAAAAACCGTTACTAAACGCAAAATTTTGAAATTTTTTGTTGGAAGAACCGTTACTAACTGCATTTAGTAACGGTGTTTTGGGAAGAACGGTTACTAAAAGTCAGATTTAGTAACGGTTATCATACAAAAACCGTTACTAAATGAAAAAAAAATTCCCGATTTAGTAACGGTTGTTTGATAAAAACCGATACGAGATCTAATATTTAGTATCGGTTTTTTTAAAAAACCGTTACTAAACGCTAAATTTTGAAATTTTTTTGGGTCGATCGTAAGTCGGAAAATGGTCTAGTTCCGCCAGAGGATCTGGCGGAACTAGCTAGAAAATAGATAGTTCCGCCAGAGCATCTGGCGGAACTAGACCATTTTTTTGGACTTTTTGGTTCAGATTGTAAGCTAGGAAAATGGTCTAGTTCCGCCAGAGGATCTGGCGGAACTAGCTAGAAAATAGATAGTTCCGCCAGAGTATCTGGCGGAACTAGACCATTTTTTTGGACTTTTTGGTTCAGATTGTAAGTTGGGAAAATGGTCTAGTTCCGGCAGACCAACTGGCGGAACTAGATAGTTCCGCCAGACACACTGGCGGAACTAGTTAGTTCCGCCAGTGTATCTGCCGGAACTAGACCATTTTTTGGACTTTTTGGGGCAGATGGCAAGTCCAAAATAATGGTCTAGTTCCGCCAGACCATCTGGCGGAACTAGCTAGAAAATAGCTAGTTCCGCCAGTAGGTCTGGCGGAACTAGACCATTTTTTTGGACTTTTTGGGTCGATTGTAAGTTGGGAAAATTGTCTAGTTCCGCCAGAGCCAACTGGCGGAACTAACTAGTTCCGCCACAGGGTCTGGCGGAACTAGACCATTTTTTTGGACTTTTTGGGTCAGATTGTAAGTTGGGAAAATTGTCTAGTTCCGCCAGAGCCACTGGCGGAACTAAGGGTCTGGCGGAACCTATATTTTCGTCATTTTTGGGCCAATTTCACCGTCTAAATTGGGCCAAAACTAAATTTTACCTAGTTCCACCAGATGTGGTGGCAGAACTAGCTTTTTCATTAATTAAGGCTGTTTAAGGGTGCCAAATGGCCGAGATTAGCAAAAAAAAAAAAATTCCCTAGTTTCGCCAGACTCTCTGGCGGAACTACTTAGTTCCGCCAGAAGGTCTGGTGGAAGTGCTACCTACCCAAATATTTTGAAAATCATGCTATCTGATTAATTATTCTTCAAAATAATGCTACTATTCAAAATAATTCTCGAAACAGACACACAACACTATCGATTGTATCAGTCAGGTTTGAATTTGCCAATAAAAGACAAGTCAGTCTCAAATTCTTTCCATGAAAAATACGGCACAATTTGATTCTCAACTAAGCCATCACACAAAGAGAGACTCTCAAATATTCAACCAAATTTCAATTAAATCAACTTAAAAAATTAAACCCTATCAGCCCCATCAATTCATTTCCCTAACAATAACATGCTTTATACATATATATAAAACCCCCACATGAAAAGGGTTATTTTAAAATAATCCCTCTCAAATCTGCACACAACAAACTCATCATCATACAACAAACAACACATCAAAAACAACAGCAAAACCAAAACCAAATCCCAAAAAACCTCTCCCTTTTTCCCTTAAGTAACCGCCTCAGGAGCCGAATTACAATACGGAGTATGCAAACAAACCAACCGGGTCGACATCAAACAAACACTCGCAAACCCGAAACCCATTAACAACCCGTAACCCGCCTTTCTCAAATCCAGCCTCAATGCCCTTTTAAACACCCTCCCAAATCCGGGAATCAGAATCCCGCACGCAAACACCATCCAGAAATCCAGGCTTTCATATCCCTCGATCCCCCCAACTATCGCCCCAATCGCACCAGTGGGGCCCGCGAGTCCAGTCAGCATGGCGGCAGCCAAAGCCCACCGCCAGCTGTCAGTCGCGCCTAACACACAACTGGCTACGGCAGCGCCGCGTGGCAGTCCGTGAAGCGATACAGGCAAAACCATGTGGCGACCTAATCCGTAAGCTTTTGGCGCAGCCACGCCTAAAGCTAAGCCTTCTGTGAATCCGTGCAGAAATATAGCTCCACATGCGAAAAACGACTGGAGAGTTAAGTAACTTATGGAGAGAGAGGAAGCGGAGCGGGATAAGTTGAGATTGTTGTGGGTGGAGTTTTTTTTGCGCTGGACCAGGTTAAGGAGGGGTGTTGTGATGAGGTGGCAGGATATTGCGCCTAGGAAAAGGAGGAATAGGAGAGGGAAGAAGGAGATTTTGGAGGAGAGGAGTAATTGAGAGGGGCGCCAGATGGCGAGTTTTAAAGCGATTCCTGAGGCGACACCTGTCAAAAGAGGGTGAGGCATGGAAAATGCTTGAGAGAATGATAGGAGTATTAAGCCTCCTACAAGTGGGCCCAGCCCGAAAAGTAAGGATACTAAGAATCCTGACGCATCCTCTGAGCTGTACAAAGGAAGGAAGAAAATAATATTAGTTGATGGTGCTTTTTTATTTTATTATTTTTTGAAAATAAAATGGGATGAAATTACTTGAAGCCGTGGCTGAAGGACTGAAGCACGGTACTCAAAGCTTCCATGAATGCTACAGCGAGAGTTCCAGCTGAAGCAACTTGAGATGGTGTGGCTTCCTATTATACAAATAAATAGAACAAATATTACAATAAAGCCTCTCAAATATCAAATATTAAGAAAATGAAGAATTAATAAAATATAATTTTAAGTTACCTTGAAAGCATCAGGAAGGACCTCAGCAAAAACCATCCAAATCATGCATCCGGCGGCAAATCCAGTACAAAACGGCAATACTTTTTGAAACGCATCCGCACATAAAAATGATGGCACCGCCACTATTGGCTGCATTCCACATTAATACAAAAAAGTAAAACCTTAAATAAAAAAAATTAAAACTACAAAAAGAGTTAACAAATAAATAAAGAACTTTTGCAAAAAGCCCCCTGCATTATTGATAATTGTAAAAAAAAAACAGCCCCTCCATTCTCAATAAAAAAATGTCAGGAACGAAGAGACTCACATCTAAATTCCATTACAACAACAATGTCCCTTTTTTACAATTATCTATAACATAAGGGCTTTTTTGCAAATTTCCCCAAAAAAAGGCACAGAGACAAACAACATGCCTGTGGCAAAGAGGTAATAATGCTCCAAAGCATGGCGTTCTGCGGACTAACTCCTCTAGACGCCAGCACCATGCTGACAGCCAATCCTTCCGGAATGTTATGAACAGCAATGGCCAAAGTTACCAAAATGCCCTGGGAGAGCCCTTTAGTGCCGGCAAATGACACTCCTACCCCTGACCCCTCTCCGAAAGAGTGCAGCGTCATTATGCCAACGACTAAAATTACTTTGCTCGCCTCCGCGCCCTTTATGTCCAGCATGCTCACTTCCCCATAAGCCTCCAAAAACTTTAACAGAAAAAATAAATAAAAGATTATTTTATACAATATGTCGCATGTACTGTATACCGTACAGAATATAGAAAATATCACATATACTTCTCAAAATCCTTAAATATCATGAAAACCGTAATAAAACATAAGATATAGTAGTTCTTCGTCATTTTCAATTTGTAGTTTGTATATGTATCTGAGAAAAAGGATACTCATGCATTAAAAAAAAAGGTGGGGCCGTTAACGACGTTTCTTATATTTTATGAGGGTATTCACAAAATTTAACGATTTTAAGAAGCATACGTGATATTTTCTATATTTTGCAGGGTCACAAATGAAACCCCTCCCACCTTAACAAAACAAAAAATAGATTATAACTTACAACAAAATCTACATTGCAATAACAAAACTAAAAAATTTAATTACCTTTTTGCACAGATAGATGAAAATCCCGCCAGACAAAATCCCAAACACGACCCAAGTCCCGCTCCCAAATTCCTGTCCTTCCTGAATTAGGTCAAAACTGGCGGCCAACATTACTCCAGCCGCAAGTCCGTTACATATTCCGGCCAACTGAGGCTCCAATTCCACGAAGAAGAACGGAATAGCGCCTATTCCAGTCGCGGCCGCCATGGCTAGCGTCAGCCATAGCACTGTGATTACCGACACTCTGTTTTTGGAGTTTGGTTGGGAAATGTTGGGATTGTTGTAGAGTTGGGTTGTGACAGTGCCGTCTCGAATGGAGGATTCTTCTAAGTGAGGGGTGGTTTGGGTTTGAGAGAGAGAGGGGAGGTTTAGGAGGAGGAGTGTGAGCAAGAAGAGAAGAATTGATGTGGTTTTTTTGGCCATTTGAGTGGATTTCTATGAATCGTTAGTAATTAGCATAGGTTGGGAATGAGCTGTTTTGTTATAGGATTGTCATTTTGTAATGTAGATTTTTTAGAAATGGTGAGAAGGATAGAGTGAGAGGTCTGTAATTGTATACAGATCCATGATTGATTGGGTTCAGATCCTGTGCATGCCTGGCTTCTCTTGGGAGGAAAAAATGCTGCTGCTACACAGAAAGAATTAAGTGATTGCTTAGATAATTAGAATTTTAAGAAAATACTATTGAATTAAGTATGCTAGCAACGCATTTGATGAATTGAAGGATAAACACAAATCAGAGAGCAATAATGGAAAAGTCTGATAATTAAAAAATTATAAAAGCATCGGATCTCCCCAACTGAAGACGAATTGGAGCAGTATCCCCAAATGAGAATTCAGGAGAAAACATAAAACGAGAGAATTACCTGAACATAAATGGAGGTCGAAAACGCCGGTAATTCAACAGGATCGAACCCTAATTAGCTGCCCGCTGCGGGAAACCTTCAATGCAGGAAGCGCTTCCAATCCAAAAATTACAAAGGAGACTAGTCGAGTCGAGTCGAAGCGAGATAGCGAGGAATAAACCCTAAGAAGATCAGATTTACAAAGCACACGAGTCGAGTAGTACTGGAAGGAGCAGAGTGAGATCAAGAAAACGGAAGGGTATTAGTGGAGCTCCATTTCCGTTTAGTTTCGAAGTTCAATGCTGTCTTTGTACTAATTAAATGCGCAGGCAAAAGAGAGAGAGATGAAACTGACTTTTTAAGTGGACGACATCTGTAAAAAAAAAATCTTGCTAGGAAAAATGGCGCACGCGGTTTTGGGCGAGGGTGGCCGAACCCTGGTTTCACCAGACCAAAACTGTGGTTCCCATTTACAGTCCGTGTAGCGAGCTGTAATTATATACTGTGAATTATGTTATAATGTAAGTTACTAGTTATATTATTGAAATACAAGCATACAAATAACATGCTAATTTTTCTTTTTACGTTTTATCCATTTTCAATTTGTTTTCGCATTGGAAAAAGAATGTAAATCCATAGAACGAACAATAATGGCTACCTGTAAATTCGAAATATCATCTAAATACCTCAAATTACTGCATTATAGACAACTATAATGCTAATCATGTGCGCTTCTACTTAGAAACTCATGCCAAAAATTTAAAACTACCGTGAAGAAGGGATAAAAAGAACAGAAATAACATTCCAGAAACACACTTCAAAATCCAGTAACCATGAAGGTGTCTCAAAAGGCAAATATCCAACACAAACAAACATACCACAAGTAACAACTGTCTACTACTTGAAAACAAAAATCCTTGACAAATTACTCGAAACAAAACACAGTTCACAAACTAACAGACTCAAATATAAAATAACTCAAAATTTAAACTAAAAAGTTCAAGATTCAGGCTTCAACTGGTTCCGGCAAGAAAGCTTCTCCAGGCTTACGGTTCGAAAGACGTCCATGGGTTCCAAGCAACTACACACAATTACAACAATTTTCCATTAATTCCATCACAAAATAACATCAACATATTACACCAAATAATAACATCTCATAACAATTTCAAAAGACTACAATATATACATAAAAATACCTTAGCATTGACACCATCAGACACAATCTTCTTCTCAGTCTTGTACTTCAAGTACTCAGCACGCTTAAACTTGGTAAATCCCCTACACCACCACACAATCCAAACAAACATTAAAACCCCAATCAAATCAAATAATATAACAAAAAACTAATTTTTCTTTTCATACCATTTGCCGCTCACAATAATCTTCTGACGACCTGGGAACTTAAACTTAGCCCGTCTAAGAGCTTCCTGAGCATGGATACCATTAGCGTCCTTGCATCTGACAGAAAGCAAAACCTGTCCGATCGCCACCCTGGCACAAGTGCCAAGAGGCTTTCCAAAAGCACCACGCATTCCAGTCTGAAGCCTATCGGCTCCAGCGCACGAAAGCATTTTGTTGATACGCAACACGTGGAACGGGTGAACCCTAATTTTGGAAAATAGTTATTGTTGGTTTAGGTTAATTGGAAATATAGTTTAGAGGTTGATTAGGAATATGGGTTTGGTTAGGTTTTATGTTAATTAAAAATATAGTCGGTTGATTTTGTTTGTGCTGGTTAAAAAAAAAATTGTAATTTCAAAGGCGAGATAAATGCACACCATTAGTCTGTGTACTTTAGTTGGATTGCAATTTAGTCCTTGTACTATTAATTGAACATGTTTGGTCCCTGTATTTCATGACTAATCACAGAATTAGGGACATACCGCACAAATTTATGATGAACAGGGCCCAAATATGTCAATATATATTACAGGGACTAAATCGCAACTAAATCGAAGTACAGGGAACAACAGTGCATTTACTTTAATTAAAGTCACTACTTTTATTTATATACTTTGGCAATTACAAAATACAATGACCAAACATGCTAAATAAATATTACAAGACCAAGTCACACTTCAACTAAACTACAGGGACTAAATCGCAAATCAATTAAACTAAAAGGACTAAACTGAATTTGTTACTACCTGACACGTAGATGGAAGGCGTCCTTGCCAGCAAACTTAGTCATGTACTTATTGCACGCGATACGTGCAGCCTCAAGAGCTTCTGAGCTCACATTTTCTTTCTCCCAAGAGGCAAGGTGAACGCAGAATGGGAACTCATCAACGCCTTTCTTCTTCATGCCGACGTCATAGATCCGGATCTTAGGGTCCGGCACACCACGGCAGTACCTGGATTTGGGATACGGCTTGTTCTTGATCTGGCGGTAGCATCTTGCTGGCCCTGTAACAGATAAGAGAAATTAGGGTTAGTTTGAGAAGTTAGGTTTGTGGCAACAGTTTTAGGCAGGCAGAAGAAAGTATAAGGAGTAAGTTTTAGATCGATTTAAGAATGAAAAACAAATCGATATCATTTTAACAGAAAACAACAAACGTGTAGATGGATTATATGATCTACAACAGCTACAAATAAATAAAAACCGCTACAGATCTCTGCGAGAAAAGGTTTTGAGGTAGAATCTACGATGAAGAATCGCTACAAGGATTAACAATCTAAAGCTAGACGGCAACTAAGATCTGCAAAACAAATTTTACTACGAACACAACGAAGAGAGAAAGATTGAGAGACTTACTCCTCCCCATGGCGGCTGAAATCTGTGGAAAGAAGAAATGTGAAACGCCGCCGGCTGTAGACGCGGCAAGGGTTTTTATAGGCTTATATTTATACTGACTCCTTTAGAAAACCCTAGGTTATTAAGAGGCTTATTTGGGCCTTATAAATCAATTATTTATTGAAGTGGGCTGAAATAATACAGTTTTTATATAATTGAAGTGGGCTGAAATTTATAGTACGGGAGTTATAGGCTTTTTCAAGGCATGTATAAAGAATATTGTTGTGTTAATTATTATATGTTAATATTTAATAAACATATCAAGGAACAATCAAGACTGCTGAACAGTTCATGGCTGGCATGTCTTCATTACTTACACCATTTTCTTTCCTTTTCTTTTCTGTGGTGTGTCATTTTTCTATTAATTATTTACTTAATCAAATATGTAATTAGTGGGTCAAAAACAAACTCTTTATTCTCTTTATTTGAAAGAAAAAAGAGAGATCAAGACTTAGCACGTTGAATTTAAGAACTATTATTTTGCTTATTCCTCCAATCCAATCCAACAGTTGAGAAGAAAAGACAGAAAGCAAAGGAGATTCAGCATAAAACTCGTTTGCTTTTCCACTCTGACCCCTGTTTTCTCTTTTAATCAGTAAATGAAACATACTGATTTACCCGGGAAAACAGAGAGGCAGTAAAACGGGGGAAGAAACAGAGAATATTATATAATACAATGAATGGTCCATTATAAACCCATCCAGTTAAACTCGACATGTCATAATATTGACTGACATGGCTTCCTCTCATTGGTAAATCCTTGTTTTCAACTCTTGCCCGTTCCTTCCATTTATTACTCCTCTCTCTTCTTTGTCATCCCGAGAAAAAGCAAAAGCCCTGCATTAATTCTCTGTCTGTCTCTCTGATGCACAATGCGTCCAACTCCATGAAGTCTTTTCACATTTGACCAAGCAAGAACAACAACAAAAAGAAAGAAGAAACAAAACACAAGTGTAGTTTTAACTTTTTTATTCATGCAACAAAGAGATGAATCGATCATCGAGAGAATCGCCCAAGCGGGTGAGAAAGCCATCAATGGCGATTCAAGCACTACAAGGGAGACCAGTTAAAGACGAGAGTCTCGAATTCTTTTCCTGGCTGAAAAAATGTCCCACTGTGCTGCCAACTGAAACTAAAGCCGGTCAACCCGGTACGAAATAAAATCACTTTCTTTTTTATGGTTTTTGTGGTAATTGCTTCATAAAATTTGCATGCAAAAAATGGAAATATGAAGAATGAAAGTATTTACAAGTTTGTGATTAGGTGGAGTACAGGGTAAGAGGAAGAGTAAGGTCAATGGAAAGGTTGAAACGGAGGATCTTCTTTCTACAGACATTGGAAAGAATGAATATGACTGGTAATAATACAACATAACAAACTTTTTCTTCTCTGTCTTTTTCAATTTAATCTACAAAAATTCAAATCAATCAACAATCATATCCAAAATTTAATATGCAAATTTGAATTAATCAGGCTCTTAACTCCGCCAGCGGCTCCTGGCCTTCCTTCTCACCCAAAACCTTCTTTACCAGCTAAGGATAATCCAAAAGTCCGATCCGTCTCAGCCGCTAGACCTTCAAGGGTAGGCAGAAATTTCAATTTTGGTGCTTTAATTTCTACGTAGATTAATATTTTTCTTACAAATTTTTGTGTTAACAGTAGTAGCATGATTCACTGGGTTTGTTTTTGATAGATTGCTAACTTATACGGACTAACAAGTAACAACTGTTGATATGTTGATTAGCCTAAGTATAATTGTAACAAACTAAATAGTTATATTGGATTATAATTCCTCTTTTTCTCTCAGCTCTCTCAAGAAAGCAACAATTCAAGTTCCAACCCTAGATTAGCAAGAAGTAGCTCGGTAACTCGCTCCTCAATCTCCAACACGACAACTCGATCTTCAATCTCTTACTCCATAGCTCGCTCCTCTTCAATCTCCAACTCAACAACTCGATCTTCTATCATCTTAAATTCAACAACTCGACCTAATTCAAGTTCCAACACAATTACACCCGGTTCTACCACTAAATCCCCTCACAATCCAACCAAACAATCTCCCGCCTCAATAAACTCAAAAATCTCGTCCCCTATTACCCGACCTGTTTCCTCTCGTCTCTCCTCCCCTCTCAAAACCCGAAACCCATTAACAACCCAAAAACCGTTAAGCGACAAACCAAAACCCTTGTCAAGTTCAAGTTCAAGTCCCTCCACACCAAAGGCAACTACTACAACAACCACTCCAAGGCAACCGACACCTACACGTCGTGCCACGTCTTCAGTGATGTCATCGACAACAATCCCAAGGCAACCGACACCTACACGTCGTGCCATGTCATCAGTGACGCCATCGACAACAATCCCAAGGCAACCGACACCTACACGTAGTGCCACCTCATCAATGACATCATCAGTGCCGCCGGTCTCCCGTTCCAGCTCTCTAACCAGGCTTCCCGAAACGAAAAATATGAGGATTCCAAAACCACTAGACCGGTCTGTTTCTGCTGTGAAACAAAGGTTGATTGGCGCTAGTGCAAGCATGAGTTTGAATCGAAGGCCGGCTACTTCACCAGTTTCTAGTCCAAGAAAGAACATGACTAGGGGTCAATTTGGTGAGAGTCTGGGTAAAAGCCGGTTGAGTGGGTTGAGTGGGTTAAGTGAGAGCAGAAAGACGACCCGACCAATTGAAAACACATCTAGAAAGTTGGTCAAGCCAGTGCCAGCCATCGATAGAACCGTGCTAAGCAGAACTGGCTCAAGAAAATCACTCGACCCCAATGCAAAAAGCACAGTAATACATATATATATATATTTTCAAAATTAATAAGATTAAATATCTCTCATATTGTGCATTATTTCTCAATCTAATTACAGGACAAAAGCATAGGTGGCAGCAAAAGAGCCCCATTATACCCACGTAGCAATAGCAACCGGTCATCAAAAAGTCTATCCGAGTTGGCATCTCGCTCCAGTGTGAAAATAGTTCCGACAGATGATCAAACGAGTCACGGGACCTCGTCAGACCGAGCCGCATCAGATGACGGTTCTGGTTCCAGTTCAATCCGGCTGGTTCAGTCTGACACGTTTGAGAGCTCAAGATATGATGCGATTTTACTCAAAGAGGATGTGCAGAATTTAAGTTGGTTGATTGGAGATGAGTCGGTTTTGCAAAGCCCTTTGTTCCATCGGTTCGACCCGCCACCTGAGCCCTTTGATATTTGATTCAAATTATTTGTGTTCTTTTTGCGTAATTGTCAAGTTTTTAGACTTTCTTATTTGTTTAAGATGTGCTGCTCAGATATTTTGCGATCAAAATGCTTATGTACCGTTATATATTTATGTTCAGAAAGACCAAAATTAGATCATGTAGAAATTTTAGGACCAGCCAATGGAAACTGACAGCTAAGCAAACTATTTCAAGGTACAATGTAAAGACTTCTTTCATAAGTCCAAGCATAAACAAATCCAAACTCAGAGATAAAGGTAAGGCCTGCTCAAATATAACTAGAGGGCTTTTAAATGGGTACCTAGTCAGTCATTCACAAGGAAATAAAAAAATAAAATTACAAATTCTTCCATGATATTTAATAAGTTCAACAGGGGAGCAGATAAGATGTTGTGACTTATTATCCTATCCAGCTGAGACAAAACTATCATTATTCTCTCACCTATTCAAATTTCAAACGGCCTCCTGAAATATATTCCATCATTTAATAAAACCATATACATTCACAACAAGAAATATTAAGTACTTAAAGCAAAGCATATAATTAAGATGAGATGAAAATTGAATATACCTCCACACTGTTGGATAGTATTAATCTCCTTTGATTTTAATTAAAAAATTTAGGAAGAATTAATAGCCCAATTTGTTAGCCTTATATAACTTCAAGAGTTCAAAAGTTCCATCAGACTCTCTTTCTTTGTCTCATTCAACACCTGCTCAAAAACATCAAATATTATAATAATTTTTCATAACCAATAAATCAAACGAAAAAATATTTAAAAAAATAAAATAATAAGAAACAAAATGTTGAAAATTACTTCGATTGGAAGGTCAGATGGGAAACCCATCGAGTCAAGAAAATCGCGCGCGACTTTTGACCAGTCAAAATTGGCATTTAATTCAGTCTCCTTTTCAGCAAGGTCAAAATCCCTGCCTACAAACAAGCACACTTTTCGTTCTGCCCCTTCACTTTTACTCTTATTACAAACCACACAAACCAAAACCGATTTCGCGTCAAAATCCTCCCTTGAAAAATCCTCCAATTTCTCCATTTCAGGCCATTTGTACACCGCAGTTTTCATTTCATTTTTCTTATCAAAAGTCAAATTCTTTTCAAACGGATTTGAATTTACCGAAATACCCTTGGAATTAGAATCCTTGCTTAAAGTCACCAGCTTTAATGGGGAAAATCCGCCTCTCCTTTCCGCAATAGAACTGCTTCTCAAAGGAGAACAATTATTATTATTATTATTAACTTCTTGGTCCTTATTATTATTAATATTAATATTATTAATATTATTATTATAAATTGGAGAGGGAATTAAAGAAGGAGGAGAGCTTGTAGAAGGCGAGATAGTTGGAGAGTCAGAACTATACTTTGAACTAATGCTCGAATCAGAAGAAAAAGAACTCGGCGATAAAAAAGGGGGCGAAATCGCAATTATACCCGAATTAGTATTGATATTATTATTCGCGTCTCTGACAAGGGCAGAATCGGAATAAGTGCGCAACAGAGTTTTGGGAATAAATTTCCTTCTCAAAACGCTCCAATCGCTCTCTCTAGCGGGTAAACGGGTTTCGGGCTGTTGACCGGTCAAACCCGGTAAGGAAAAAGCCGGCACAACACCGCCACTAATCGCCTTGTGAAAAACCTCAAAATCCGAATCGTAAGAATCCACGTGGTTTTTAGGGTTTAAGGAGGGTTTAGGGCTCGAAAAAGCCTCCCAAAACTCGGCCGGTTCCTCTCCTTCTTGTACCAATATGAAAGAACCTTGTACCTTTTCGTACCGAACCACTTGAAAAGCGGCCGTTTTTGCGTCATTCGCCATATTAGGGTTACAATTTTTCCCTATCCAAACATAAATGGAGCTCAAAAAATGCACAACAAAAGCCCCTCTTGAGTCCAAAGCATTTAATGCGGGTTCATTAAGCATTTTGGGCACCAAATGGAGCGGATCGTAAGGCGAATGTGGAGCCATTCTATACATTCTAAGAACCGAATTAGGGCTTAAAGGAATCGCATGAACTCTCTTTTGACACTGTAAAAGCTGGCAAGCGAAACCCATATTAGGGTTTGCGATTCCTCTTGCGGCTTTTACATATTCAAAAGCATCGTCAAAGCTCTGTCCTTTCCGCCACATTAAATACGCGATTACAAGAGAGGTTGACCTAGAAACGCCTTGGCAACAATGCACAAAAACCCGCCCGTTTTGCTCTCTCACGTCCTCAAAATAATCAAACACGTCGTATAAAATGCTCGTTATATCCTCACTTGGACTATCTTGTAACCATAAGGTTTTGTACATCAAATCCGTTTTGAAATATTCAGGACATACAAAACCCACACAATTCAATACATGTGTTATCCCGTTTTTCCTCAAAATTTCTCGGTTTTTAGCAACAGAATCGCCGCCTAAATATATATGATCAGCCACTTTTGAGCACTCTTTATCAAAGAACGCGATTTGCTCTTTCTTTCCGCCGTGAGAAGGGCGAATAGTGGAGAGATCGAGTCGTAAACCGTCACCGCCACGTGGCGGTCCCCCATTGGTCGAGGCGCCAGGTGTCGGCGGATTATTGGGCCACTCGCCTAAATCGTCAGAGCCGGCTTTTGGCCACTCATCAAGACTCGGCTTTGCGATAAAGAGAGGCTGTAAAGGGGGGAGACAAGAACGGTTCTTGACGCTCAGAGACCGAGGCGTCAGAGGCGGGCCGGGGCACCTTCTAGAAGGGTTGTTGGACTGCTGACACTTGTCATCTTCTGATTGGTTCGGGTCGAGCGTGCGTGAGGCCGACCATGAAACGGATCTCCAGAAGGTTCTACGGCCGCTGACCGGTGGGACCCCTGATGGGTTGTTGCTGTTGTTGGTGGCGGTGTTATTTTCTTCGCCCACCATTAAATTGATGATTATTTCTTTTGATTTTGATTTTGTAGAAGGATTTTGAGAGGATTTTATTGGTTCATCCCTCTTCTGAAGAAGATGGAGGAGGAAAGTTTAAGTGTTTGTGTTGGATTTGGAAGTTTGAATGAATATGAAATTGTTTTTCGAACTTACAGACAGTATTGTGCTCACTGGAGCTAATTGAAGATTAGATCGCAACAAATTCTTTATTTTGTGAAAGAACCTGGAAAAATCCAGCACAAAAATGAATAGTTAGGACCATGAAGTGAATTTCAAGTGAAAAACAACAAAAATCAACATAAAAGGGATTAAACAAACGCATCTGTACCTTGAGAGCTCACTGGATCAAATCAAACCCTAGATCGGATCGTAAAACCTACATCAAAGCACAAAAACTTAACACAACTCGCTATAAGTATTTTGAACAGTAAATAAGGAAAAATAATAGCTTCTTCCACTAAATAAAGGGTTAAATCGGGCAAAAAAAAAAGAAAGAAAAAGAAAGTAAAGAAAACCCGCAAAGTGGAAAAACGAATCGAATTCTTACCTTTAACCCCAGCACGTCGAATTCAATTCCCTTTTCTTCTCGCGATAAAAAAAAAGAGAGGGAGAAAGAAGGAAAATATTATTAGACTGTCTCAATGCTCAACTCAAGTGAAGCTAAAGCTAAACAAACTCAAACACACAGATCAGAAAATAGAAATAGAGAAAAACGTGAGGGTTTTATTGTAGTAGAAGATAAAGAGGCCAGATTTTATTTCTTTTCTCTCTGGTCAAATTCCGTGTACACCCCTTAAACTCCCCCAAAATACAGAATCAAACAGAAACAGAAAAAGCAAATACATGAACTAAACGTTTTGATATTTTCTAGTGGTATTTGTACAATACGGCATTATCTTTTCAATAACTGTGATTCGGTGGGATGCTCTCACACCGTAACTCCCGCTATACGGAAATCCCGTGAGGCGTAATCACAGCCGTCCGCTTGAGAAAGAACGGATCTGGGCCGTTGGATTAGAGCCGCCGTGGATTGAAGGGTGAGAGAATGGAAATGGATAAGTAGTTTGACTGGTCAGCGGGACCCACAGGCGCCGGATGTTGACTGGTCTCTTCGCCTAGCAAAAGAGATTTTTTTTTAACTGTCCAAAAATGAAAATTAATTAAGAAAGTTGTCAAGTTTGCAGGTTACTACTGAATTAAGCTAGAAAATACTGTTTCACTTCGTTGCCGGGCGAAATAGAATTTCTTTTTTTTATCATTGAATTAGATTGAGAACACTATATCACCCCATAGTAAGGCGAAACTTGCCAAAAAAAAAAATTTTGTTCTGAGTCAGTGAAAAAAATGAAAAAATATCTGTTTCGCCTAGGTATGAGACGAAACAGTACGAAATAGTATTTTCAACTTAATTCAGCGGTAAAAACGAGAAAATTGGTTGTTTCGAACGGGTGGTGGGCAAAATAGTCATTTTCTTAATTAATTTTTTTTTTCCGGTTCAAAAAAAATGTCAGAGAGAGAGATGTGATGAAGTTCTGTATGGACACGGTGTGTTGATTATGTTGTGGTCTTGTAGACCATATGAGCATGTTGAGGATAAAGAAGTTATGGCTACACATTATGTTTAGTTCTATTCTACTTTTTTTTTAGATGACTTGATGAACCAGCTTAGTTTGGATTCCTTTTTGAACTAAAATACTTGCTTTGAATCAGATTTCTATGTGAAGCGTCAGTGGTATTAAATAATTTAGATACGAATTATATCACATTGAGTCATTCATATAATCATATGAAATAATTAGTGTTATAACTCTGAAGTGTTAGTGTTGAGCGGGGTATATTTTTGAGTTGCCATGCGGCATTTGTAGATGGAGAACTCTATCAGTACTTATTTAAAAAGAAGTACAGTCAATTAAATACGCCTTGTTGCACTTTATCTTCAGTTTGAAAGTCAATAAAATTTTGATATGACTCCTCCAAATTCCAAGAAAACTACAAAATTTAGACAGAGACGGCTGATATTTGATTTATTCAACTTTTTTCATGAATAATATCTGTAACAAAGACTGGCTCAAATTTCTGCTTGTTTTTGCAATAGATTGAGTAATATCAGTATAACACCCTGCAAAAGTGACTAGTATCATATACACCATTTAAAATAAGAATAGTATTCATCATCTCTTCTCTCTTCATTTCTTAAAATATTTACGTCAGTTACTCTGTTTTTTCTCGAATTCGTATATAGATAAAAACTGATAACACATGAATATACTAAATTATTGTTCGATCAAATGAAGAAAATAAGTATTTAAGATATTATTTATGCTTTGCAGGATCATGTTTTATGTTTCCTCTACTTTCTAGGTATATGATATTTTATTTTTGTAGGGCTATGCAAGGTACATCAAATTTTGGCCGGTGTACACATGAAATTATCATTCCTTTGTCTATATTTTTTATTCAAAGCATGCATCTTATGCACCAATCTCTCTTTTAAATATTCGGTAAGCATTGTTTTAGTTGATCTTTTCCCGACACAACAGCACCCAATTAATCAAACGTTTTTCATGACAGAAAAGTTCACTATTTCAAAATTTCCATCTTTCTTTCCTCTTAAATAGTCAAAGATTACCAATCTTCAGTACTACAAAATCAGCAAATATACCAGACTCAACGACTTGAACTGGAAATAATTGAATTCTTCACATTAATTAACTACCAATTTAGACTAGGCAAACTCATAACTGGATGACACACCCTTTAACCTTTTTGCCCATTTTTTGTCTCTTGCAGTGGTACTGGTACATGTTGGACCAGCCAATAAGAGCAGGCCAAATCAGCAAATTAAATGATATGTCATGTTCATATCAGCTCGGTTGCATTGGCCCAGTGCCATTTAAGAATTTCTCATACGATACATTCAATCTTATTACATCAGCCAAAGAAGTAGGTATATATTCCTTTCTTGTATGAAAAATTGAAAATCACTGCACCGCATACAGTTACAAATCCAGATATTCCATCTCATCTAGAAGTATATTTTCTTAATTTGAATAATAATTAGACAAGTAAGATCACTAATTGCCAATTTCATCCATCTAAGTAAACATGATTCTTATTTTTCTTTGATTCTGGTGCTCAAATCTGGTGAGATTTTATTCTGGTGTCACATGCGAATGAGACAACAAGCCACCTTGTTCTTAGTACAATTTTCAACCAAGAAATAAAATAGAAAGAAGAAGAAGACAGTTTTCTCAGAAGGGTGTTTCTAGAAAAAAACAAACAAGGAGAATAAATCAGCACAGACAAGGGGCAACAGGCAAAGAAAGATGGCCATCTCATGTGATCAGCTTGCCACATGGCTTTTTACAAAAAGGTCCCTTTACTGGACCTCTCTGTAAACTCCACAACAGTCCATCTCAAATGACAACACAATAAACCCACTGTTCATCATACTGTTGAGAAACACAAAGATGGATAGATAACCTAACACTTAATTATTGAAAACAAACGAAAAATGCAAATTAAAACACAACATATACACTTGAAACAGATAAAAATTACTGGTCGAAGCATGAACCGGGTCCAGTTGGAGGCTTTCTCGCGTAGAAATTGGAGACAGGAGCAGCTGAAATGCCTCTGTGATTGAGTAAGCATCTGAAGTAATGCAGTCTTGGCAGCACTGTTGCATTCAAGTTCTTCACTGATGTGGCCTCCAACGGACTCCACAATCTCTCTACACATCACAATTTAAGAACAATATTAACAAAAAAATAATAATAAGGAAATTCGCAAAAAACCCCTACAATATCGGAAATTGCAAAAAAGCCCCTGCATAATTGGAAATTGCAAAAAAAAAAAATTTGCAATACTACTAAAATTTTAAACTAATGGTAGCGCCTATTTCCAATTGCTAACAATGCAGGGGCCTTTTTGCGAATTTCCCATTATTTTTACCATATTATGTCTGCCACGTCATCAATTTAAAAGTATTATTTTCGCCGCCTGATCAATTAAATTTTTTTACTTTTGCCATGTCATCAATTTAAAAATATTATTTTTGCCACGCCAGCAGTTAACTAATGACCGTTCACTCAGCCTTCACTTTTTACATATCGTTTCAACCATACCTGCAGGATGCAGCGGTGGCAGAGCGAGGCCAAATGGTCTGTTGGAGATCCGAACAAAAGGTAGTTTACTTTTGCAATTGTGGCACTAACGCAGGGGCCTTTTTGCAATTTCTAATAATGCAGGGACTTTTTTTGCAATATGCTTCTTTTAGGGTTACACATGCAATTTCAAAAAATAATATTGGGAAATTTCCAAAAAGCCCCTGCATTATTGGAACTTGTAAAAATGCCCTGCATAATTGCAAAAAAAAAACCTGCAATATTGCTAAAATTTCAAACCAACGTTAGTTTTTTTTTGCAATTTTGGCACTAACGCAGGGGCTTTTTCGCAATTTCCAACAATGCAGGGCCTTTTTGCAATTTCTAACAATTCAGAGGCTCTTTTGCGAGCTTCTCATTGTTTTTACCATACCTGCAGCTGCGGCGGCGCGAGGCCAGATAGTATGTTGGAGATCGGACGCATCAGCAGTCTCACCCCACATGCACACCTCCCCGCCAAGTACCAACTTTTTCTGATTCGCATCAGAAATGCCAAACGCCCTTGTTGCTCACTACACACCGAAAAGCCCTTTTGAAATGCCCTGGTGCTAGGCAGGGAAGTGTGCATGTGGGGCGAGACGGCTGATGCGTCCGATCTACGACAGGCTATCCGGCCTCGCGCTGCCGCCGCTGAAAGGTATGATAATAATATTGGAAAATTCGCAAAAAAGCCCCGGCATTATTGGAAATTGCAAAAAAGCCCCTGCATTATTGCAAAAAAAAACCCTGCAGAATTGCAAAAAAAATCTTGCATTGTTGCTCAAATTTCACCGTGCCTGCAACGGCGGCGGCGCGGGGCCAGATAGTCTGTTGGAGATCGGACGCATAGGCAGTCTCGCCCCACACGCACACCTCCCCGCCGAGTACCAACTTTTGCTGAGCTGAATCAGAAATGTTGATGCGGGGAAGTGTGCATGTGGGGCGAAACTCCTGATGTGTCCGATCTCCGACAGGCTATCGGGCCTCGCTGCTGCCGTCACTGCAGGGATGATGATAATAATATTGGGAAATTTCCAAAAAGCCCCTGCATTATCGGAAATTGCAAAAAACCTATCACACTAATTATACCTGCAGCTGCGGCGGCGCGGGGCCAGATAGTCTGTTGGAGATCGGACGCGTCGGCAGTCTCGCCCCACATGCAGACCTCCCCGCCGAGTACCAATTTTTTCTGATTCGCGTCAGAAATCCCTTCGAGAGGCTCGGAGGTGTAGAAGGGTTCCCAGGGGACGTCGAGGTGGTCCAGGTACCACACGCCCTGGTTGCTCACTATGCACCGAAGCCCTTTTGCAACTACTTCAGGACACACTCCGCCTCCCAACCTGTTGTTAGAAAGGGAATTTTGCGTAAAGGACCCTGGGTTATGTGTTAATTGCAAAGATGTCCCTGGATTTTTTTATTATTGTAAAAATTCATTTGGTTGAAAATTCAAAAGGTGGTCCCGGCTGTGGTAACACGTGAATTTCTATAATTAGAGGCTTCTTTTGCGATTATGAGCAGTTTATTTTGGAAATTCTGCTTGTATTAGTTTGATTGGATTTAGGGTTTTCGTAATTGAATGTGTTACCAGTTGTGGACTACGGTAAGAGGATTGAGTTTGTCTCCGAAGTTGTTGAAGGTTTCTTCCCTGGAAATAAACAGAAATAGGATAATAAATGTTGATTGCATCAGGGGTTAAATATTTATTAGAAGCTATTTTTCTTTCTTTTCTGTTAATTGGAATAACTGGAAGTACCAATTGACTGGGATCCAGTTAAGATTGATTGCTATTTCCTGAGCCTTCAGTACGAAATATTCATAGCCGCCTTTTGTAGTCAGGTTGTGTTCTCTGAGCCTGCATATATGCATATTTAATTATTTATTAAGGTATATTTATAAAGACTTGATCATGTTTGGCAAAATATTTGGTTTATAAATGTGAAATTGAAGGGCGGTATTATTATTCACGTACCACTCCTTGATATGAGGGGTGTTGTTCCAGCAATCTGCAAATCAATTCAATATTAAATAAATTTAACTTTCCAGTGTTTATGTTAAGAAAAGCTATGGATTAATTTCAGATTATATATTTGAAAAATGTCATTAAAAGGGTATAACAAAAAAAGAGAGAGAAATAAATTAAGTAATTAATTAATTAACCTGTGTTTACTTCATCTCCACCCAAGTGAAACATCCCGAAAGGAAATATTTTCCTCATATCTGAAAATTTCATATTGAAATAATATTACTAAAAAAGTGTAAAACTAGAAAGTAATTGTCAACTGCTTGGTGAATTTAACAAATATAAGAACATCAGATATTTAATAAAAAGTAAATGGCATGAGACCTTGAAGAATTCCAGAAATAACTTCAAAAGTGAAATTTTTTGATATATCGAGCGGCTCTGTGCAATTCTTTGAAGGCCAAAGATCTGGATATCCAATTCCCCTACAAAACAATCAGAATATTAGGTCAAACTATTTATTAGGTCAAACTGTTCTGTTATTCAAAATATCTTCTAATGAATTTGATAATATTTTTCACTGAAATAGATAAAAAGATATTATAAAATTATAATTTAAGGATTTAATTATTTGATAAAAAATATAATTTATAAATTCAGCAGAATTTGTACCATGACTCTGCATGTCCGGGTACATCAGTTTCTGCCATTATGTGAATACCTGAAAAAACAACAATCCAAAAAAATTAATTGCTTCAGCCAATAATAAAATTAATTGATTCCAAAAATTACAAAATGCTAAAAAAGGGAAATTGACAAACACACACCTCTTTTTTTCGCATATCTTTTCTCCACAAGCATTCAAAGGTAGAGAAGATAAAACAAACAGAAAAGGAAAAACAAAATAGAAAAATTCAGCAAGGGAAGGTCAAAACAAATATAATATTGATATCCAAAAATAAATAAATAAAATAAAAAAGTGTTAAAAATTAATAAACTTACTCAACAATGTAAATAGCATCTTCAATTGTGTAGCGCTCTTGTTTGGAATAAGAGCCTTTCCACAATTTGGGATATGAAGGAACCTCCAATGGAAATGACTCTTCATCTATTATATGCCAGTGTAATACATTCTACTGGATAGACACATTTCATCACATCAGAAAATAAATAAATAAATAAATAAATAAATACAAATATAAAAACTATAGTGCATAATTCAATAAAAAAAACTATAGTTCTTATATAAAAATTTATCAACTGACTTACCAGTTTAGAATATGACATGGAATCTATCACTTGCGTGATCACATGTACTGGAAGGTAATGTCTAGACGTATCTGCAAATCAATTAATAATATTAATAGCATAATATAAAAATATGTAAATGAACAAAATAAGATGTAAATGAGAATTAGATACCAAGGAGTAATCCACGGAAGGCAAAGCGAGGTTCGTCTTTAATATACCAAGGAGCATTGTACACTTCAACAGCTTTTGTATCATAATTAAATACGCATAATTGACTGAATGTCTGTTACAAATATAATAATTGAAATATCAGATTTTCATGATTGAAAGGGATATGATTAGATATTATTAATTGAGTTTATGATTTAGGATCTTAATACATACCTCTAATCCACGAATTGCTCCGTATACAGTATTTGCCTGAATATAGAATCAAAGTAAGAAAAGGCACATCATTTTGGATATCAAATAACTAACAAGAGTAAGAAGTAACAATACCTCAATTGTAGCTCCAACAATAGAGTGACTCTGCTTGCCGTTCACGTACAGTACATAGCTCTCATCCACACCCAAATTCAACTAAATTATTCAATCAAGAGAATTAACTTATGGATTAAATAGCAGTAGAGCAATGTAGTAGGCTAGTTAAATTATTCAATCAAGCATACAATTCCATCCAAATCCAGATTTGATGATAAAAACGAAGTTTGGAAATAAAAGACTGTTGTAGCTTTCAGCATTAATTGCTAACGACTTCAGTCAATTGAAGGGATATAGCGCTTGATTGAAGGATTTCAGTTCATGGGTACTGAATTCAGTGATTTTTAAGATTTTCAGTGCAAACTTAACAAACAAACAAAAATAACGAAGCAAATAAAATCTCACTGACTGAGCAATCCCATACCGTTTCATCATCGGCAGAAACAAGCACAGTCAGCTTGCTGACGTCATACGCCGAGCTAACCCCCTTGTGAGCCCACGACTTGAAGATCAGATCGTGATACCGACAGAAAGCCTCTTGCACAATACTAGAGTTGGCATTGACCCCCTGCAGATCGAGCTTCAGATCAGGCGAAACAGACAGGGTCTGGCGCCCGTAGGTGAAGTTCCTCGGCAGCGGCCAGAGGTACACGATCGAGCTGTCGGAGTCGCGAGTGATTGGGATTCTTCCGCCATTGGAGAGGGACACGAAGTGGAGGAGCAGCAGTAGGAGTAAGGTCATTTTGGACGAGGAACAAGGACTGGAGAGGAAGAGCGAAGCAGTAGTAACTAGTAAACTGCCAGTCATATATATATATGAATATGAGAGACAATCACAGGCGGGATAAAAAACGGTCGTTGACTGACGTAACTGGAGGTGGACTTTTGAACTCTGTGGGCCCAGGCTGTCAGTGAGAGTAATTGCGTTTCAATAGGGACGGACCCGAGATAACTTGTGTTTGGCAGAGAGTAATTGTTGAGTACTGGTACATGAACAGGGCCACTGCTAGTTTAATGTCTCCATCTGAATCTCTGAATCATTATCTTTAGTATTAGTACTACTATTATTAAATTTTATTTCTGAGGATAGTACTATTGTTTATTTTGATCTGAGTTTTATTAAAGACGGGATTGGGTGTATTGTTGGTGTGTGTTATTATTTATTTTTAGAAGCAAGTAACTGATATTAAACTATAAATAATTGTTGTGTTCAGCTTATCTAAGATGATCAATTTCTGTAAGCAAGCCTATAAAAAAAAATAGCTCCAACAAACTTAGCATTTTTTTATACAAAAACCATTTATTAAACTACCAAACAAAAACACAGCAGAATAACACAATAACTACAAGAAAAACATTTCATCCATGCATGATCTTTGTACAATCAAGCTTTTTATTAACCAAAAACATCCTAAGACAGTTCTCAGCAGCTTATTTATCATCACATCAAACACAGATAAAAGCTCAAGGTATATATGGATACAACCATACATCATACAAGATATACGATCTATCCTCTATCTTTTATTTAGGGTAACGATATATTTATATCCTCTATCAAAACTTTATATTTTAATTAGGAGGGAAAAATATCGCGTCAGAGGTACGTTTAGACCGAAACAACTTCTCCATTTCGGGCGTAGTATCAAAGGACGCCTCCAGAACTTCCGCTGAAATCGCCTTCCACACCGATGTCCTTCCTGCCAGATGACTAAACACAGGGCTGCATTTCCATTTCAGATTAACTACTATATATATAAAATAAATAATAATATTGAAAAATTGAGATGTGTGTAGGTGGGAAACGTACTTGGGAGTGGTGATAATCGAAAACCACTCCATGCCTTCTTTCCCCGCTATTTTTGAAACAACAAAGAATCTTGGAACTATGAATAGAGATCCTCCTTTGATTTCTGTTTCAAGCACTCTTTTCCCGTCTATTCCCACCACTTGCACTCTTCCACTCCCCTTTACAATATACGTTACCTAGAAAATAAAAATAAAATAAATCATAAATAATTCCAAAAATTCATACAAAATAAAATCACCTTTAGCAATAGAGAGAAAGAATATTTCATTTTAGGCAAATTTGAAAAAAAGCGCCTACATTATTGAAAATTGCAAAAAGTCCCCCATCATTCTCTAAAAATTAAAAAAAACCGGACCTTCCAACAATGCAGGGGCTTTTTTGCAATTTAGACATAACATATGGTCTTTTTTGCAACTTTCCAAATTTTCTTGCCTGAAAAGCTGAGTCGCATGAGAATCCAGGCGAGCACATGGCCCCACCTTTGAGCCTGACAAGATCCGCTCCCAATCCAACCTCACCAACCAACGGCAAATTCTTACTGTTCAAAACCACAACATTCCCGCCTCCCTCTATATCCACATCCAATTCCGCCTCAAAGCAGTTCAGCACAAACCCTTCTCTCTCCTCCGCCTTTCCTTCCGGAAGCTTCCTCCCCTCCTTCACCCTCGTAATCCCCGCATTTAATTGAGTAGAGACGAGATTGCTGACCTCAGCGGGGGGTAAGTCCCAGGCGCGGGAAACGAAGTCGGGGGTAAAACCGGTAAATATTCCTGTGGGGCCCGTTAGGTAAAAGTTGGTGAATTGGCCTGGTTTGTGGGCTTTGGATGTGTCGCCTAGGAAGAGGATTGTGAGGGGGGAATTGTTGGGGTTGAAGTACCTGTTGTATTATTTCGTAAAGTTAGAATTTTTTAAAATTTAATTGTTTGAAATTTATTGAATTATAATTATTAAGTTATTTTGGACGATGGTTCCAACCATACCAGGTGATTATTCCGAAAGGGAGGGCGAGTGAGTCGCCGGCTTTGATTGGGAGGACTTTCTCCTTCGGGGATTCGGGGAGAGTTATTCCGCATGCCCCGCTACCTGTTGGAATAATGGAATAAGGGAATAGTTTTATGTCTGTTTAGTGAGATGTTAGTGATTTGTGATGTGGGAATATATTCAGTAGTAGGTGATTAGATGTATCAGAAATGTGTTTAGTGGGTTAGATGGAATATTTAAAAAAAGTAATAATTAGTACTATCCTAGAATCAGATCTCAGATCAACAATAATAAATCAAATACTTGCTATCTAATAACAAGAAGATTTTAGTGCTTTTTTAACTAATAACTTATGTATTTTTTCTGTCTATCTTATTTTGTTCGTTCTTTGAGGTGGACCAGATGGTGCATTATTTTTTTTATTTCAACTAACTTTTATCTATTGAAAAAATAGATCATAAACACAACAATCAAGATTACTTTAGGACTTTATGAACTTTGATCATTTCACATCAATTGGTAGTACTTCACATGGATAAGACAAATCCGTTTCAATGATATATGTAATGATCTATCACAGTCAGAATATCTTTACAAAAAACTATGGAGTTAGCTTATCTTAATGACTAAACTAAACTATAATGGTACCGAAATGAACAATTAAATAAAGCTAAAATTTGAAGAACTAGTGAGAAAGGAATCAAAAGTGATAGATCACCAATCATGGATGGACAAAGAAACTTACATAAATGCAAGGGAAAAAACCTAAAAAAGTTTTTCAAAATCAATGTACTGAGATTCAATAAAGCAAAGACGCAATTTCACAGAACAGGTTCACTAAATTGACTGATAGCCTCAATACATCAAACAACCACAAACAAAAATCACCTTCAAGCACATAAGCGACCTTAGATGAATCAGAATAGCTCGGAAGCGCCAAGCCGCGATTCTCCAGGACGAGCTTGGCGGCGCCGATGTTGGCCAGGCGGAGCATCGGGAGGTCGTCGGCGCTCCACGTGTAGTACGCTCCCCCTTCTCCGCCGTAGGATTTCCTCGGCTCCTTGGGGCTCAGATCGACAGCCATTTTGTTGCTCGAGATGAGAAGAGTTTGTGAATTGCGATCGAATTGGTGTGAGTGAGAGAACTGATAGAGAGACTGACTACTGATCGACTTCTGTTTTTATTTTATAAAACGAATTGAAAGACAAGAGATGAATGTGATTTCGTGTGGACGTTCTGTGTAGTATAGAATGCAGAGATGGCTGACTCGTTGTGTATTTTGATGTAACTGAATGAATGGGCCTAGGAAGCAATTCATGAAGAGGGATTAAATGCATGATTTGATTAGGGTAGGACATTGCTAGGATTCAACAAATCTCGGTTCATATTTAATGTGCGTACACGGAGGCCCAAGTTAGAAAGCCCAACTGATTATGCCCAGCTAGTTAAGCATCACAATCTATAATTAACCACATCATATAAATATATTGGCAACACAACATTAGTCCATTATTTATTTATTCTAAGATTTAATTATTTAATTGAGTGTAAAATCAACACACAAACATAAACAAATATATATGGCAAGACAAACCCAAAACATGAGAGAAATTAAGGGGAAAACATAAACATCACAGAGAAAATAGACAAAATATAATCAAGAGTTGAGCTTAGAGGCCCAACTGGCAATCATATGCTCCTCAGCTGCCTTGGTCTTTATGAATGACTCTCGGTTGAAAATCAGCTGCCAATTTACAAAAAACATATATATTAATATAAAACCATTGAAAAACTCAAACAAATTGACAATGAATAAAATATAGATTATAATTATCAACAGAAATTAATACCTTCATATAGGCATGAACATATGTGAGGCTTTCTGGTAGTTTCCAGGCCTTAAAATGGCCTAATGCTACCTTCATATGGTACAGTTTAGAAGCGATGCTCATGTCGATAGCCGATATATTCTCGTCATTTACAAATGGACCCTGTACAAAAAAAATATTTTTTTATGAGTTTTATGCATAATTGAAATTGAAATAACTAGACCTCTTATTTGATTTGTTGTTTCTCCATAGCATAAATCAAAAGAAAGGAGAAATTAAAGAATGCGCTTACATGTTCCTTGAGATGATCATCGAAAGAACGTAACTCAGCAAGTAATGATCGCTCGGTTCCATCATCTAAATCCTTGCTTTTCAAGAACTTGATAAAGCAAGGAAATATTTTCGACCCTCTAATTAATCACAAGAAATTAACCTTAGTTAGAATTTTATCATCCTAATTAATTGACCACTAATTGATTTATCATGAACATGATTGAACGAAAAAAGAAGGGCAAATTAAACTATTACGTACACGGCAGAATATTCAGTAGGAGCGAGAAGAGAAGGCTGTGGGTATTTCTCTTCAAGGATTTGAGATATCATATCTGAATCTGGGACCCACTTTTCGTCTCCGTCTTTATATACAGGCACCTTTCCATCAGGATTTATCTTCAGAAACCTTAAACATCGAAATTACAAGTTTAATCAATCTTATGATCATGCTAATTAGTAAATGAATATTTCTTAACAGTTGAAAATAGAAAATTGTATTATATATATTGTACCAATCAGGCTTGTTGGTAAGGTCAACCAGCTTGAGTTCGTATGGAACCTTCTTCTCCTCTAGAGTCATAAGCACTCTTTGACAAAATGGACCTAATTACAATTTTAAGAACGAAAATATAATCATACAAAAATATAATCAAAGTATGATAATAAAAACTGAAATATTCAGATTGAAACAACAGAGAAGTACTAACAATCTCCTAAGGAATCAGGAGCGCCATAAGCAGCCTTAACCAACACTTCCACAACCATAATGCTAGATAAATTCGAAGACTGATTTGCAATTTTCAAATTTCTCAGAGTTTAATTGGTATAAACTATAAATGGAATTCGAAGAGTTTTGTTGTGAGGTCGAGAGAGAAAAGCGTCGTATATTTATACGGTTCGAATTTCGTTTATGCTTAAACAAGAGATATATGCATGGACTTGGCTTGGTAGACTGGTTTAATGAAATAAGAACTGATCATTTTCGGTGTACGGAGGTGCAGGAGATTGTTTCCTATGGGTTTCGTCATGTGTGATCAGTGATCACAGACTCCTGATATTCTGTGGTGATAATAATAATGTGGTATTTATGTTGCTGGTAATAGAAACAAATTATATTCCCTCAGCTAATTAATAGCATAAAAATGAACCAGAATAAGGAAACCAGAAAAGCTATAATGAAAAGAATTGTTAATTATTTCTTAATTATATATGAAGTATTTGCAGTAATTTTTTTTTAATGAAAACTTATTTAAGATGTTGATAAAGCCTTTTTGGTTTGTATATTCGGCCACATGGAAGACCAACTCAGGAGATTCTGCATAGATGATCACCAGTGACATATATATGATTCTTGTATGATTTTCGAGGAGTCCACGAACAAATTAATGCTAATTAAAAAGGAATCATGCTTGACAGTCTGTTTGAAGAGAAAGTGTCAACTCATGATGAATATTGTGTTTCTTTTTTCCCTTAGGTTGAAATAGATCATTTGAAGGAGAGTAAATGAAATCGATTTTAGAAATTGATCCAAAAAGATAGTTAAGGCATGATGTTCTTAATTTTAATTGATTGTCATTAATTATAAAATCATGAGATTTGTAGCTTATGTGTTAAAATAACAACACCTGAAGCAACAACTCATATTGCAATGTAAAATTTCATGATCCTCCCTTCTTGTTTTCCATTTACCAGATTTAGTTGTATGCCATTGTTGATTATGAATTGATGACCTTCGAATTGACACAATGGAGTATTTGTTAAAGAGACTTGACATGGACGGTGGAGTATTTGTTAAAAACAACTGAAAATTAATTGATGATCATCATTTATCTATGAGGTTGAAAAATTCGAAATAATAAATTTGATGAAAGTTAAAAGTCTTTACCGGATACGTTGCGCATTTATGAGATTTACTATTACTAGCGCGTATTTAATCAATTCAGTTAATAGTTTCTTTACCAAAGAAAATTCGATAAATATTTCCTTGAACAAAACTCACTATAAAAAGGTCCAACACAACCCTTCAAGAACAACAAATTACATCTCAAATACAATAAAAAATGGACTCAATGATTTCTCTCAAGAGTTCTAGAGCTTATGTGGTTCTCGCCACAATAACAATGATGTTGTTCTTTTCTGCTACCTCAGCTCGGTTGCTGGTTGAGGAAACAGAAAAAGGCTGCTTCTTCTCTTCAACAAATATTCAAGTTGCCGAATGAAATTTCTGACATGAAACCTAAAGGACCAATCATACCGTCTGGACCCAGCGATCCTTTAGGCCCTTTATCAAATCTGCCTAATACCGGAGGATTTGTGGACAAGAAGGCTAGAGGCGGACCGGTGTCTGGACCGAGTGATGAACATGCTAATCCATTACCAACACTGCCTGACATTGGTGGATTGCCAGGCATGAAGCCGAGGAACAGACTGGTGTCTGGACCTAGCGATGGTTTTTTAATCCAACACCACCAGTTCCTGGCATTGGTGAATTGTCAAACATGAAGCCCAAGTTTCCCATCAAACTTTCTGAAACCAACATTTTTGTCGATCCACTACAAAAACTGACCAATATTGGAGGATTTGGGGACATGAAGGCCAGAGGCGGACCGGTGTCTGGACCCAGTGATGAGCATGCTAATCCAGTACCAACACTCCCAAACATTGGGGACTTGTCGATGCCGAAGGGCGTTATGCTACCATCAAAACCCGGAGCATCTTTGGGTGCACTGCCCAAACTGCCTGGCATTATGGGTTGATCCAAGTTAAAGGGCCGTCTTGTATTATGTTGGTCAAAATTAATTAGTATGGATATGTCACTGTGTTGAATTCCATATGTAAACAAAAATGAAAATGTGAAGTGGGTTATGTAAGTATGAAATTTGTTTTGAGTTTTTTTTCAGAATATTTTATATCCTATTTGGAGCCTAATTTTTGCTTAGCCTTTTACAATTTTTTGCTATCCTTTAATTATCCTATTGGAGTCTCTCTAGCTAATGTGAAACAACTAACTTCTCTCTGCTTCATTTTCCAACGAACAAAGTCTATTACAAAGCAAAAATGAAAAATAAAAAACAAGAACAAAGTATTACAAAGCATCTGATTCTAATCGTCCCTAGGAAGATAATTTTGGTTAATTAATTGTTTGAATGCGACACTTTTACAACATTCACTTGTGTGAAAGAATCTTAACCATACGAAGTGATTTATATACCCTTCCTCATCATTGCTTTTGGAAAGTAACTTTTTTTTATACAAAGTTAAACCAGTGGAAAATTGGTGCCTCATAATTTTTTTTTTGAAGTTAAATTGGTGCCTCATAATTAGTGGTGATTTTAAAGTTAGAAAAAAAAAAAAAAGGAACGGCCCAATTCAGGCTCAAGCCTAGTTACTTATATAGTCAATGTAATTGGACTCATTCAAATCGGTTCTCTAAGAACTATAGGTACGTACTAATCGCGAATTAAATAGGGTACCACTCGAATAAGAGAAAACATAGATCATGATTCTTTTTTTTTTTTGAGGTATACGAAGGATATACGAGTCTTATATAATTCAAAAACAAAAATGGGGACTGGTAGGAACGTTTTGGATGGTTATTTCACTTTCAACAGTCATTCAATCAAAGGCATTTTTATTTGAGGTGGCATTATTGTGTTTGTAAAAAAGAAAAAAACAGTGTAATATGAGTTGCTATGAGATTAGTGACAAAAAGCATCTATTTGTGTTTGTGGGCATCATGTGGGAAGAAAATTCTATAATGAGACGGGTCCATAGTGGATCCTTGTGTCTTGGATAATTTATGTTTACAAAAGTAATTAAAGAAAATAATTACCACTCAACTGCTCCAACTTGCATTCTTTATTTCTTTTTTTGACTAGCTTTTAGAAATTGACCGTTTATATTTAAGACATAATAATTTGCAGTCTCGTGTAAAAATGATGATAAACATAAGCAAAATACATTACCAAAAAGATATTTTTTTTTGAAGGAAACATTAGCAAAAAGATTTGTGTAAGATCATGAAATATAGCGAGATTTAAGACTTTAATCTAAAGTTAGGTTGAAAAATAAGAAACGTGGCGGAAAGTTGAAAGCTACTACTGCTACATGTGTATGAATAAAACTCAAACATTTTTCACTTTCTTAATTTCCATCAAATGACTGAGAAATGTATTTTCACACGGAACACTCACTCCAAGTCATTGGACAGACCAACAGACAGGGTCAATTAATATTTGATTTTGTTTAATATGTTTGATATTTTTCAATTTTTCATCTTATATGTTTGATATTATTTAATATTTGATTATTATGATATAATTATTTAATTCTTAATTTTTTTTAAAATTAAAATGGCACTAATCAGAATAATCCGTAGGAGTTGGTTCAAAACCACAGTCATTTTTTGAATGAAAATAAGAAAGGTGCACAAGTGGAGAAAAAATATTAAACTATTGGGCCGACTTCCCTCCTTGATAGTTCTAGTATAAAAACAGACCGAATCGTTGATCTCTCCTTGCGAATCCTCCCCTTTCTTTCTCAGACTTGCACATGCATGATAATTTCACACATTTGTTTACACAAAAAACATTCTTTTATACTAAACAGAAAAGGAAAAAGAAAGAAAAATGGCCTCTGTTATCTTTCGAGACATGAAGCGAGTGAGCTTCTCCTGTTCTTCCTCTTCTTCTGCCGCAATTTCAAATAGCATCATTCGTAAATCTCCTCATTTGAGAGACCCAAAAAGGAAAAAATCTAGTTCCAACTCAATCTCAAATCCTAAATCTAAGCTGATACCACAAAAGGATGTTAAGAACCCTAATCAAAACTTGATTAGTCCTGTTGATTCATCTAGATATCTTCTCAAATCATCTCGGTTACAATTCGACGATTCGACCACACCTTCTTTCATTGATTTATTTCCAGAGCCAGAATTACCGGTACAGAAACCCATCTCTGATTTAGTACCGGTCAAAAGCTCTTGTGCTGAAAGTAAACTGGAGGAAAAGGTTGAACTTAAGCCCGTTATGTTGAGGTCATTTTCTACTAGGAGACAAGACCAGGTATGATAATATATCCAAATTTGAGATAATTAGTTTTTACTCAAGAAAAAAATATGAAGAACAAAAAAAGATTCATGTTTTGAATTGTTTTTTTTTTTATGTTAAATAGGTGGTAGAATTGAGGGTTTCATTACATTGCAAGGGCTGTGCTGGCAAGGTTAAGAAGCACATCTCTAAGATGGAAGGTCCATTTTCTTATTCATTTATATATATAATTTATTTTCTTGGTATTTCTATCATAGAATAGGCTGGGTACCAAATACCGACTAGTAACTTAGTGTTGATACCATACCAGGCATGATTGCCTTATCATTATTTTTTGATATAATTTTGCTAATTTTGTTGTTTTATGAATGAACAGGTGTAACATCATTTAATATAGATTTGGGATTGAAAAAGGTGACAGTAATAGGAGACGTGACGCCTTTAGGAGTATTAAGCAGTGTTTCCAAGGTTAAAAACGCCCAATTTTGGAACTCGTCTCCTGCTCGAGCCTCTGTTTCTTTTTAATTATTTTTAGTTAATGATGCATAACTAATGCTAAGTTCTATGATATGATTTTGCATGTATGTGTGAGAGAAATGTATCTAGATAAGGACTGTTTTATTAGTTATGTCGTGAGCATGAGTTTAGTCCCTTTGTAACGAGACAAGTGTCCTTCACTAGCAATTATTATAAGAAAAAGGAGTGCAGAGAGAATATATTCTCTATTTTATTCAAAAGAAACATATTCCTTTGTTGGATTAAAGTTACTTTTTGTTGATTGTTTCCCCTAAAGTAATAGATATTAGGATCGTCTATTGAAGAATAATCTGTCGACATAAAACAAAAATAATATCAATAAACATGAGAAACTAACAAAACACCAACATCCATGCTACAAATATAGACATCATATCAGTAGAAAGGAAATTTCATTTTCTTTGAGATAAAAAATATTTAAGCCCATTCAAAGTGAGCAGGAAGAACAACCTTTATGGAAACATGAGACGCCCAGAATACCAATGTAAGACCAGACATAAAAACATTTTGAACAGATAACCAATATTATATAAACAAACTATTTTTAATAAAAAACAATTTATTACACTAAACTTTTCATGAAAAAAAGAAGAGAATATAAAACAGAAGCTAGGGTTAATGGAAACAAGAACAACATGCAGCTCAAAAAGGCTAAGATAATAGCAAAACAGAGGCCGATGTGGAAACAGTAACCTTACTGTTTCCCCTTGGGTTTCCAACTTAATTAATTTGATTTTTTTTTTCTCATAAAACAAAGACAATTAGTGCCCCAATTGTACGACATTCAACATTTCCAATTCGTCAATTTTTGACGTGACGTGACTGAAGGTTTCAAAAGCTATTCAAATTAAGGTATTGAAAAAGAAATATTTATACTCAAACTCAACAAATAAATTATTTCCTACTCAAGAAAATAATATAATGCCGTAGGCCCGTAACTTAACTGGCATATAGATTGTTTGCCTTGAATTAGCCCAAATTGTTTGGCCCAGCAACTGATAATCCAATTTATAATTGCATACAATTAAGATTTAAATCATAGTGACCGCATAGCGCAGTGGATTAGCGCGTCTGACTTCGGATCAGAAGGTCGTGGGTTCGACTCCCACTGTGGTCGTTTGTCTTTTGCTTTTATCTTATATCATATTGATTATGAATAAAATATTCTGTTTGTCATTTGCTTTTATCTTATCATATGATTATGAATAAAATATTCTGTTTGTCTTTTGATTTTATTTTATCATGATTCTGAATAAAATCTTTTGTTTGTCTTTTGATTTAATTTTACCATGATTATGAATAAAATCTTCTGTAAGATTATAATTGTTATTCTTTTATCTAAACAGAAACACGGATCATTAAACTTGTCCTTATCTCAAAATCGCTCCGTCCATGCATACATACATGCATGAGAGTAATTTGATAAGATTCTATTTTCAGCAATTCAATCCTCATTTATCATTTCATTCAAGCACCCTCAAGCCTTTTGCTTTCATAAAACAAAACCGCCATTCCCCATTCCATCCCCTCCTTCGTAAACCCTAAAAAGGAAGAAAAACCCTGATCTTTCTGAATTTATCTCTCTCTCTCCATGGCTTTACTCTCTCCCCTACTGCATGCATCCAAGAAACCAAATATTATTTTCTCTATTCCGCACCTTCATAGGTGCGTCCCTCAATCTTCTAAGTCAGCATCGGAAAATAATCTCGGTCCGAATCCAGTACCGGCTCCATTCCAACATATGGACATCCGTCCTTTGAGTTGCACCATTCCGGAACCAAGACAAGAGCTATCAGAACCGTCCGTTAACCACCAGATAAATCCGCAAAGAGAGAGAATGGAACACGAAAAAGATCGAGAAGCTGAATCATCAACGTTTTCTAACCCCGGCCAATGCATGTGTCCTGAGGGTGTATGTATATGTGATTACCTGCCCTCTTTACCTTTCGCCACTCAAACTACCGTTTTTCTCCTGCATCACACTGACGAGACGAGGTACCTTCCTCTTTTTTTTGTAAATTTTCTTTTGTGCTTTTGTAAATGACTTCAATTGCACCTCAATTTCATAATTAAGACTCAGTTTCGTATCCAATTTTGTCCCAACCACCCTCCTTGTTCAATTAAGTATTCATTTGTTCTCAATTTATCCAATAAGCTCTCTCTCTCTTCTGGATCTCAGGCTATAATCCTCTATATTTTTCTTAATTATTTACCAATCAGGCACAGCATGAACCACCTGGCAACTCTCTCTTTCCTATCGAACGGACTGTCAAGCCTCCATCTAATCTCAGGTCGTAGGTTCTACCCAGGTCAGATTAAACTCTTAGATACCCTCCAGGAGTGCCCCTCAAGTTCCTCTCCAGTTCTTTTCCTCTTTCCAACCCCTGACGCGGTTGACCTGTCAGAATGGGTTCGGTCGACTCCACTTGAGAACCGAACCCAACCGGTTCTTGTTGTTGTTGATGGAACCTGGAATCAGGCTTGGGAAATGGCTAATAATAGCTTGCCATTTCTGTCTCAGTTTTCAACTTGCGTCTCACTCGGATCTGAGGTGAATTTTATGTTTTGAACTATATATATAACTAGAGTTTATGTTTACAATGTCTCTTTAAGCTCTGTGATGCACACGCACGCGCATATATATAGTTGGTGTTTTTTGAATTATTTGTTTAAATAATAGGATGGAATTGAGAGACGGAAGCCAAGTGAGATGACCACCATAGTGGCTATCACGAGAGCACTTAGAATCCTTGAGCCTCAAGGACCCAAGAGAGATGCGCTTGTGGAAGCTTTGATGAGGGTTCGAAGAGCAACTGTTGGAAGAGGACCAATGACAGGATCTTCTATTATGCAACCAAGACATAAGAATAAGAACGATAAGGGGAAGAGGTTTTGGATTTGGACGGATTAATAGATGAAATGCTGTTTTGGTTGAATGTTTTGTGAAATTGCTGAAGGAAAAATACTTTTGAGAATCTTTGATTGATGAATGGTTTCTTTTTGAGTGATATCAGGTTGAGTATTGTCAATATAATAACTAGGGTGGACTCCTCGCTTTCGAATTGTACCAAGTTTTATTTTCGGATTTTGTGGAGTAAGATCAAATTATCTCCATTTTTCAATAAAAAGAGTTTGTGGTCTATTTCCATTTTGCTTCTCTTGTGCCTTTTTCTTGTACTAATTCATGTTGTTAGTTCTTAGAGTAATGCAGCTATATATTATGTTTAAGATAGACTATCATAATTTCTCCAAGTAAATAAATGAAACTAGAAAATATATTGTACGACTCTTCCCCAAACTCTTAATTTTGAAAAAAAGCTGTATTTCGATTAAAATTGAGCAGATATATCGACTCTCAACCTTGTTGTATTAAAAAAAAAAAAAACTTTTGTTGCTATGGTCTTCATTTTTTACCTCCCAAAAATTGATCATGTCATTATGTTTTCATTGATCGATAAGTATGATTTGATCTGTTTCCAAAAAAGACCAATCAAATTATCCTTTTGGCTTTTTCAAGGCTAGGCAATTTATGGCATGTATGATGCACTCCTTAACTTGCTCCTCTCCTTAAAGGCTTAAACCCTTCCACCACCTTATCTGCCCTGCTTAAACCCACAAAACCCTAACCTTTGACTTTCTCTCTTCTCTCTCAATGGCTTTACTCTCTTCCCTACTTTACAAACCAAATCTACTTTTGTCTCTCACCTCTCCTTCACTACGCCCTCCCTCATTACGCCATGTCAGCACAGGAAAAGCCAACAGAACAGAAATCAAGGGCTGCTCCGTTCCGCCTTTTGGGCCCACCTGGCATTCGCAAACCGAAACAAGAGCCCGTAGAAGAGGACCCGTTCCTTAAGCCGATGGATAAAAATTTCAACAATAACCCTACCAAAACCCTAACTGAGAATAACTCGTCTACTTTTGGCTCGTCAGGAAATCCATGTCTCGACTTTTTCTTCCATGTGGCCCCTGACACTCCCCCAGGTATTTATACAAATAATTTTATAAAAATCTCCAATTTATTAGTCGTACTTGTATATATAACAGTTACATTATGCAATATCAATTAAATATTTTCCATATAAAGGCTCTATATACTATGTGAAAAAATGGCCCTTACAGAATCAGTGAGTGCTCGACTTGCTATTGCATGGAGTCAAGACCCCCTGACAGCATTGAAGCTAGTGTGCCATTTACGTGGGATCCGTGGAACCGGCAAATCGGACTGTGAAGGATTCTACACTTGTGCGTTATGGCTTTACAAACACCATCCAAAAACCCTAGCCCTAAACAGCTCCGTCTTTGCGGAGTTTGGCTATCATAAAGATCTTTTGGAGATCTTGTTTCTCATCATTAACGGACCGGATTTCCATGCGAAACAAAAGGAACAATGGGTACAAATCAAAGATGAATGGAAAAGAACGATTTGGGAAAATAGTGATGATAATAACTCAAGGAAGGCACTCAAGAAAATTTTGATGAAACGATCTGCACGTGCAATGAAGAAGGAAGATCTCTACTTGCGTGCGTTGGAGACTTATGAAGACGATGAGAATTACCGTTTCCTTCACAACAAAGTCTCGGAACATTTTGCGAATTTGCTTCTTTCTGATCTTGCGAATTTGAAAAAAGGAAAAAAGTTCGCCAGAACCTTCGCGGCGAAATGGTGCCCATCTCTCGACTCGTCTTTTGATAGACATACGCTCATTTGTGAGATGATCGCACGCCAAGTCTTTCCGCAAGAATCCTACCCTGAATATAACGGGTTAGAAGAAGCTCATTATGCGTATCGGGTCCGTGACCGGCTCCGCAAAGAGGTTCTCGTTCCATTAAGAAAGTCAATTCAAATGCCTGAAATTTACATGAGCTCAGGTCTTTGGCATAGCGATGAAAATCTACAAGAAGTTATTTTAAAAGCATGATGAAGAGAGGTTTAAACAATATCTCGATAGCGTGAAGAAAGGGAAGGCGAAAATCGCTTCAGGGGCTCTTCTTCCTCATCAGATATTAGACGATGCGTATAATGGTGTGGAAAATGAGGTGGCAGAGTTACAGTGGAAGCGGACGATTGATGACCTGGCGAAAGATGGAAAACTGAGTAGCTGCATTGCAGTCTGCGACGTGTCCGGAAGTATGGAAGGGCTTCCCATGCAGGTAATTTTGAATTTTAACGATGGTCGCTATAGAAGGGAAACTCGAACCCGAAAAGATGATCATGAGGATTTTCGTCTTTTCTGACTTGGAGTTTGATCAGGCATCCAGTAACCCTTGGGAGACAGATTACGAAGCAATTTGCAGGTCAAATATTAATTAAGCTACATAAAGTCAGTATAATATAACATTTTTATATATATCATTTGATTTTATGGTTTTCTTAATTTTAGGAAGTATAATGAGAAGGGTTATGGTGATGTAATTCCGGAAATTGTGTTTTGGAACTTGAGAGACTCGCGTTCAACTCCAGTAATGTCGAAGCAGAAAGGAGTTGCGTTGGTCAGTGGATTTTCAAAGAATTTGGTGAAGTTGTTTTTGAAACAGGATGAGAAGCAGATGGATCCAGAAGTGATCATGCTTGCAGCCATTTCTCATAAAAAATACGATAAATTAGCCATTTTTGACTGATTGGTTGGTTGATTAATCATAGATTGATTGATGAAATAATATGAAATGTTCTATAACTTAGTTATTTTTAGTGTGTTGATTTAGTAAGAAATCTTTTTTAAGAGGCTTGACTTCGTAAATTATGATACCCTGTTTTATTGAGGTTGAATGATATGGCTTTTCTTTTCTATCAGGACTGCTGTTGTATAATTCATTCTTTTATTAGATAACATAACAGAAACCTCAAAACTTTGATTTAAGTAAACTCATTATTTTATATCAACTACAAAATTATTTATTTTATTGTAAAATCCTAATTAGCTGAGTTGGAATTATTCAAAACCAATGCTTTGAGTTCTGGCATCAGTTCTTCTAGAAGCTCCTTTTTTGTAAGTATCCTGTCTGCTGAACAATCATTCTCCTGTAAAATATAATATTAGAAAAATTAGAAAAATAAATATTAGTAATTGATTTATTAATTAAATTATTTTAATTCACTCACGTCTCCGGTTGCAGCAGCTTGTAATGATAAAAGAGCAACAGTTGCATTATGATAATTTGTCAATATCTTAAATGTTGAATCAGGTAACTTATCCTGCAATATAAAAAATATATATACTTAGCCCTAAAAGAATATATTAATGAACAATTTTTATTTTATATTATTTTTTCATTACCTTCAAACGTGCAATTATAGCAGAAATGGCTCTTCCAGGCGCTTGAATAGCCTTATTATACACCTGCAAAAATATGAAATAATTAGTTAGATAATTGCAAAATTATTAAATTATAATTATAATTATGTATTTAATCAAACCTGCATAAATAAAAGGGCAACAACTTTTGGAAGCAAAGCGATTATATCAGTCTCTGAAGAAACCTGTGCTGTCAAATCCTACAATTCAAAAAATTATAATTTAATATTTATATTAGACCCAATATATTATAAAACAAAATAATTTTAATCTCAAATATTATTAATTAATATGTACCTTGCGATAAGAGTGCAACATTGACCTTTCTACCCTTTTATCAAGCTTCTTTAATAGCAATCCACTATATAATAACAAAATAATTAATTAAGTAATTAATCATAATCTAAAAAGCATTAAAATTATAAAAATAAAGAAGAATATTATAGTATAATACCTCTCCTCTGCTAAATCTTTTAATGCACTCATGAAAGCATCTACTCTCTATAAAAAAATAAATGAATTTCTATTAAAACTTGTAATTAATAATTAAACATTTAAATTCTAAATTAGTGAAATACAAACCTTTCCTTCTAGAGCTTCAACTAAGGACTGAGCCTTAACTGACAGTGAGCCTGGTAAAATTTTAGCCTGTGTAAATAAACAAATTATATTAAACATGAGATTTTTAGATAAACCCTAATTAAGAATTAATCAGGTAATTTATATATTATAAAGTATTTATGCAGAGATAAAATGAAAGAAGAATACAATGGAAATACGATCTGTAGGGCTGAGCTGTACTGCCTCGTTTTGACTATCTTCTATTTCTACCCCATTTTTCATTTTGTTATCCATTTCCTGTGATATAACTCATGAATTAGTAACAAAAAATATAAATTAAATTAAATTAAAGAAAATAGAAAGAGAAATTACGAGCGTATGAAGGAGCCTGTCAGCAATTGGTGCAGCCATAGTTTTCAATAAATGCTTGTGTAAAATACCCTACAATTAAAAAACAAAAAATTAAATAAATAAATCAATTCTAAACTAGAAAAATAATTGAATATTAGGAGAGAAAAAAATATTATTAAATAATATAACATACAGAGGTTGAAGGGTCATCCTCAAAAAGATCAAGTGCTTTTTCATACATCTGTAAATCTAGCACCGCCTGTAAATAAATAAATAAATACTGAAATTCAAATGCATAAATAAAAAAGTACGTGCAAAAATAAAAAATAAATAAATTTACCTCATCTAAGTATTTTTGTAGATTATCAAGTAATCTCTTTCGTTTTTCAGCATTTTCAGATAAAATCGTCTTTTTTCTTTTATTATACGAATCAATAAGCATTGGTTTTACATGAGAGGCCAGCTGTCTCACTAATGCTTGAGATTCTTCAAACCCTAATTATCACAACACCAAATTTTATAAGATTAATTTTGTAATGATTTATGAACATGATATATTATAAATATTAAATATTTACCTCCGATTTCCTCAAAATCAGGGGTAAGAACTGTAATTTTCTCAAAAATCCACTCGTCAGAAATATTCGAATTATTATCCTCTTTTGATTTATCAGTACCCTTTTTATTATTTGTTTCTTTATTTTTTCGTGTATTTTTCTTCTGTTTAGTAGGGATTATAATTTCATCTTCATCCTCTTCAAAGTTTTTCCCCTTTTTGCCTTTCTTCTTTTTCGGTCCCTTTTCTGGCAAAATTACAGAATTGCCCTCATCATTTTCATCTAATTCTTTAGACTCTATCTTTTGCTGTGAAGCATTTGAGAAAATAAATGTGTCCAGTTCCTTTTCAAGTTTATCAAATATTCCCTAATATAAAAAACACAATATAAGCTATAAATATATATGATTTTAATAAAAAGGGTTTAATTTTTGGTTACAGAGTGAAAGAAAGGAAATATCAAAACCTTGATAAAAGTACTGCTAAACACACAGGTTTCACCCAAAATTACTGCAGTTGAAGACTGAAAATAAAAAATAATATATATTTGAAATTAAATATTATTCAGAAAAAAAATACTATAAGTTTAATTATGATATTACTTATTTAACCTTGATTGCTTTCTGTAAAGAAGGGCAAAGATGCAAAATCTTAGAAGCATCTGGCCCAACTATATATGATGGTAGAACTGAAAGACAATCAATCCTAATTCAAGAAAAAATAAAAATTAAAACAATTCAATTTAATTTAAAATAAAATAAAATAAAATTTTAATATTAAAATGAAAAATATAATAAGTTACCAGTTATTATTTTCAATAGTATCAGTGAGAGAAATATCTAACATATCGACAATTGAAGGGTGAACAAATACCGCCTCCAGTGCAATTCCTTCTGGATATCTTGCCTATTTTATTTATTATTTTTCATATAATTATTATACAACATACTTAAATTATTTTTATTACTGAATTTAATTTTGTGAGAATTTTAATGTTGTGCTTACTTGCAAGTACTGTTTCGGCTGAGGAATCGAAAGCTTGTGAAGCACATCATAACTGATATAAGAATTCTGTACCAAACAAAATATAATTAAAAAAAATAATACAAAATTAACTAATTTTTCTAATAAAATGAAATAAATAAATAAACCTGTGAAAAGAAGGAATCAACACACTCCTTCTGTGCATGCGCAAAAACCTACCAACACAAACCCAAATAAATTAATAAATAAATTATTCAACAACTCAATTCCAAAAACTATAAAAATAAAAATAAAGGGAAATTTGCAAAAAGCCCACTGCATTGTTCCTAAATTACCAAAAAAAAACCTGCATTCTTGAGAAATTCAAGAAATAGTCCCACCGACAGTTACAAAAATTACCAGTTATTCCTTTTATTTCTCAAAAAACAGAGGGGCCTTTTTGCAATTATCAACAACACGGGGTCTTTTCTGCAAATTTTTCAAAAAATAACTCTTACAGCTGGAGTCCACTGAACGCCAGCTCGTAGGGAACCGAGACTCCGTTCGAGCCATCGATTTGTTGAATTAAATTCTGTAAAGAATTCCAAACGGTCGGTAAATTTGCTGGAATAGTAATTCCCCACAAATTCATGTAATTGTTTGGATATCTTGAAATTCTTTACAGCAGTTAATTCAGGAAATTGACGACTGAAACAGAGTCTCTGTTGAAACTTCCTTTTTGCAGTCTATTTTCAACGGGTTGGTGCGAGCTGGCGTTCGGTGGACCCCAGCTGTAAGAATTCATTATTTTTGACAAACCCCTGTATTGTTGATAATTGCAAAAAAGCCCCTGCATTTTGCCTAAATTGCAAAAAAGCACCTGCATTCTTGAGAAAAACATAAATAGTCCTACCGGCAGTTAAAAACTAACGGTTATTTCTTTATTTTCTCAAAAAAGGAGGGGCGTTTTTTGCAATTCAGGAATAACGCAGGGACTTTTTTGCAAATTCTCATAAATAAAATAATAATTTTAATAAATAGAATAGAACAAACTCCTTACAGCCGGGGTCCACTGAGTGCCAGCTCGTAGGGAACCAAGCACAGCTGTCTCTTTCATCAACCCATTAAAAATGGACTGGAAGAAGGAATTCTCAACAGAGACTCCGTTCGAGCCGTCGATTTGTTGAATTAAATTCTGCAAAGAATTCCAAACAGTCGGTAAATTTGTGGGGATGGTGATTCCTCTCGTCGCGCCTCGCACCATTGATGTTATTTTCTTGATGTATGCTGGCGTGTATAGTTGGCCTCCTTCCAATCTCCCTTTAACCTAAAAATACAAAAAAATTAAAAAAATTTGGTCCTGATTTGATATTAGGGAAGTTTGTGAAAAAGGGCCTGAATTATGCTGAAATTGCTGAAAAGCTGCTGGATTGTTGTTGGAAATTGCAAAAAAGACCCTGAATTATTGTGAAAATTGCAAAAGAATGTACTCTGTCCATTAAATTTTAAGAATATGTTTTTTTTAATAATTAGAGTACGAGGTAGGGCTTTCTTACAATTTCGGAAATAAAGCAGGGGGCTTTTTGTAATTTCCATTAACACAAGGGCTTTTTTGCAATTTCAGCATAATTCAGGGACAATTTTGCAAATTTCTCTTCGATTTATTATGTCAGATAGTCTTACCAGAGTTCCAAGACGAGATTCAAGGAATGAGAGAACGAGTTCAGATCCGATTTGAAGTTGAGACGCGATTTCAGCCAAGGACATTTGGCTGCACTCCTGTAACTTCTCGTTTATTTCTTCCGCAACTGAATCCCAGTAGGTTTGAGAGATGATTTCGCCATTAACCATCATCAATCCAGGTATTTCCTTAATAATCCGATCCGCTTGTCTCTCTATGTGGTATAAATCCACTCCGATCGTATCAGCCAGATCGATTAACTCGACTCGCCCTGATCTGTTTATCTCTGCTTCCATTTCCCGCTTCAACTGATCCTATATTCAGTTGAAAAAAATCAGTACATTTGAATTGAAGTTAAAAAAACTAAAAAACAGTTCGTGAGTCAATTCGTGATGAATTGGTACGGGAGTGATGTATTCTTTGCCGGAGACGGTGTGAAGAAGGTCGAAATCGAAGAAGTGGTCCTCCTGGAGCTTGTGCACCAGCTCCACCACGTTCCGCTCCGACAGCCGGACGCTCGGCTTCGCCTGCTGCGCCTCCTCCAGCAGCCGCTGAAGCTCCAGCAACTCCGCATCCATTTTGATCTCAGTTTCCTCTTTTCTTTTTTATCAGAGTTTTTACAGTCGAAGAGAAGCTTAAGAAGGATGATGGAGCGTTTTATTTATTATTGACAGAGAGAATTGGAATTGGTTTCTCGGTTTTGGTAAGAAGCGGGAAGTGAATTCTCGTTGGAACGGAATTCCGGGTTATGAATTATGTGCAGAGTTCTGTATGGGCTTTTTAGTTTGGGCTTTTGGGCCTCTTTATTTGAGGGATTAGGAATGAGGTACGCCAACTGGGTCGAAACTTAATGGATAAGGCCCAAGATGGGAAATATGTTGTTTTGAAAATATTTTTATTGTTGTAATTTTTTGGTGAATTATGTACTTTGGTTTATTATAAATTTAATTCCGGACTTGTGTTGTGTGCATATTATTATTTATTTTTTTGACGGAAATGAGATTATGTTATGTGCGTATGTTAATTATCATGTCACAATGTATGAAATGCGTCATACATAATCTCAACTGAAAAAAGCTATTGAAAGAAAACTCAAACTGATCCCTAACTGCATTTATCTCTCAAACGTCAAAATAGAAAAAATGAATTGTTTTCCCTAAAAGCTTTTTTTGTGTGTATTCTTTGTATTCTAAGAGTATTGCACATATCCTATTTTAACCCATAAAAAAACAAATATCTTGTCTATCACAATAGGCAGGAAAAAATGTATAATTTTTTTATTCAAAAAAAATATATAGTTTTTTAAATCCAAAAGGCAGAAGATGGATTAAGAAGGGATTAAAGGTCCATTGTGAATTTTTTCCTCAGTAAAAAAATTAAAAATAGAAAATAAGACAGTTAGCTAAATGTCGGTTTTAACAGTCGGTGCCAATTGTTATTACGTTCAGCTGTTTTTTCTCCTAGCTTCTATACAAGAGAGGGACAGGAAAAACAGAAAGAGAAGGAATAAAAAGCATTAAACAAAAAAGGAATAAAAGAAGGTGTTCTATCTTTTAGATCAACAATATTTCAATGGTAATTTCTTTCTTTTTTGACATAATCTCGTATTTTCATTGTGTTGCATTAATCAGGGATTTCAATGGATGCAAAGATAGAACAGGTCACAAATTCGACGTCGAGTCAAGCACCAAAGATCGAAATGAATACAAACAATAATCTTTCTGTCAAGCTTAGCCACAAGTCGTTAGAAGATTTGAATTTGAACTCAGATCCAAGCCCAGTTGCTCCTTTCGATTTTGATCTTAACATTTCACCTGATGATTATCCTGAATCGCCACACGTTCCTATCGAACCATATGAGTCGATGAATCATGAACAAAATTTGCAATTAGCATTTGAATCTACCAATCACACGCTCTTGAGGGGCAACTCACAGCCCAAAATCATAAATGATGTATCTAATTACATGGCTCATTATTCCTATTTACATGGTAATTTCAAAGAATCACCTTTTGTTCTTGATGATTCACACTTCGGGTTCGGATCAATTAATCAGACATTAATAAGGGAGCATTCGCAGCCTAAACATGTATATTCTCGACATAAATTCATTTTTGATGCCCCTAATTACATTAACCAAATCCCAGCTCCAAATGCGGATTTATGTGATGAATGGTTTAATCCTTTTCGAAATGAACGTGAAACGGACATAGAAGAAACCTTCACAGAACCCAATTGGATTGATGAGATAGACGATAGTAATGTTGAGATACATGATAATGATTCATCTTTCAGTACTAAGAAGATTTTTGAGTCGCATGAGCTTTTTAAAAATGATAATAGTCAGCTAAATTCCTGTCACATCTGCAACACCTGCAACGTGAAACTAAAAGGATCCGACATTTTATTTTTGATGTAAGTTTTATATTCAAAACTTTTTCCTTTTTTCTTAAATTAGAAATAGACATCTTTTACAAAATGGCATAATAAAATTGATGTATTTTCTTATTTTAATGTGCATTGTTTGTAGGGATAGAGGATTTTGTAGCCATGAGTGTAGGGATACATTTCATCGAAAGAACGTGCCGATTGAGAAGACTCTTGATAATGAAATAAGTACTCCTGCCAATTCAAAGGAGTGTAAGGGTGCGATTTTCATGTCGATATTTGAAGATTAAATTGCAGTATTATTCTATCAAAAAAATTGCAATGATATGTCTTTGTGATTAATTTGTATTGATGAAAGATGAGCATATAATCATGTGATAATGTCTTCATCATAATAGGATTGTTTATGACTTTTGAGAGCTATTATTTTCCCATTTTGTTGTGATGTCAAAAACATTGACTTTTATGAATTTGGTTGTTTAGATATTGATAATACATCAATAAAGTAGATACATTGAAAAATATACATTTTTTTGAATATTTTGAAAAAAAAAATCCTCTATATTTTTTAAAACTCAATTTAACCCTCTATAAATATTGATGTTTTACTTTTCATATTGACTTTCAAGCCTTCGCGTCAAAAAAATTTTGCCCTAAATTAATCTTATTTTGCCAATAAATATGCAATTTAAGTGGAATATAAATTTCGAATGATTACTATTACGGAGCTCAATATGAAGAAACAACGCAAACGAATTCATATATGAAAATTATAGTAAGATTTGAAATCCTTGTTTCCATGAAAATAAAAATAAAATTATAGTAAGAAAAAAAACCAGATTTAAATAATTATTACTATTTTTTTAAGAAAAAAGGAGAAAATATATATAAAGGGACTAATTTAAAATAATCCAACTTGTTACAAAATTGTTAGAACTATTTATTTATGTAGGGAACAATATAATTTATTTTTCTTCATTTTAATGGTTTCTCATTACTTGCTCAAATAAAAATCATACTTCCTAAATTAAGAATCATTAACATGATATGACATAATTGTAAAATAATGACACATAATAACCACTTAGAAATAATACTTTTATCAAATCAATAGTTTAAGGGATGGTTTAGAATTTAGATAACCGACACGTCAAGTTCAGACGTCCAAAATAATTGAAATGGTATGATCTCTTGATCATGTCCAAAAATGGGTGAAAAATAAAGGGTTGTGGTTAATTGCATTACCATGTTGAAAGATAACTCAAGATGGCGGTTACCGACAGCTAACTGCATTTTTCTCTCACGAGTCAAATGATGAATTGTCCTAGTCCTAAAAATAGATTTCATCACTGTCACGTGGTAGTTCTAATCATTTCTAAACAGAGACTAAGATGAAATTTAAGGTAAAAAAAAAACTTTTTCCTCCCCTACAAATAAGCAAAGCAGCGTTTGACATTAATTTTTACAGTGTTGTCAACAATAAAGTTAGTTTCAAGAGTTTTCTTTTCCTTCTAACAATAAAGGGAAAAAAGGAAATTTAAGAGAAAGAAGACAGAGCATAACATAACATAAGGCAAGGTAAAATTAAATTATCAATACAAAGGCAAAAATTAGATTATCTAATTCTCTTTTCATATGATCGTACTATTTTCCGGTTTTTTTGTGCTGCATATATCAGAAGTTTAGTCCAAAGCAATGGAAAAAGTAAAATACGTCATAATCTCAAAGGCTTCATCAAATGGAAAAGCGAGTATTGAAATATTTACAAATGGTCGTATTTCTGCTAATCAAATAGACAAGTCTTTATCAGATTTGGATTTGAATTCGGATACAAGTCCAATGTCTCCTTTGGAAGCCGATCTTTCCTTTGTAGATGATGATGGTCCTGAATCGCCATATATGCAACCACATTTGCAATCTGAGTTTGAAGAAATTAATAACGGGCTCATGAGGTTATATTCACAGCCTGAATGCATGTACTCACAACCGCAATATGAGCATTCGCAACCTGAATCCATGACTCAAAACCCTAATTACAAGGATTCATTTTCATGTTTAGGTGATGATTGCTCTCCATCACCATACATTTCGGTTGAACAAGATTCATTATCCAGATTTGACTCGACAAACTACGGGGTACTGAGCACGCATTCGCAACCAAATTACATGCATAGCCAATTGGAATTCACAATTGATAATAACCCTAATCACATGGCCAATTTTTCCTATTTTTCTGTGGATTTCTTCGAATCGCCTTACATTCATGATGAACAACACGGGCAATCTGGGTTCGAATCACCTAATTACGGTTTAATGAGGATGTATTCTGAACCCAAAAATTTGTATTCTTTGCCTGAATATGTAAATGATATATCTAATTACATTGGCCATACCGAAGGTATAAATGATGATTTTTGCGACGAATGGTATAATTCCATTTTGAATGAAGGTGAAATAAACATAGACGACACCTTAACTGAATGCGATTGGATTGATGAGGCGGAAAATAACAATATCTCATCAAACAGAGAAGATGATTCGCCATTCAGCACTAAAAAAATTATGGAGTTATATCATCTTTGTAAAAATGATAATATGGTTACATTTTGTAATAGTTGCCACGCAACACTCACAGGACCAAACATTGTCCTTTTCATGTAAGTTTTTAAATTCAAAATTTGTTAATAGTTTCATTGGGCCATTTGTTTAAATTAGAGGCATATTAATGTGTATTATTTCAGGTCTAGAGGGTTTTGCAGCCATGAATGTAGGGATATTTTTCAACGATTGAAGGCACCGTATCTATAAAGTTTATAGACTTTCGTACCAGTTAGATGAGGTGAAGAAGTTTTATTACGACTTTTGATCGTCCTATTTTGCTTATTTATTTATTTGTTTATTTATTTATTTATTTTCCTTTTTGCTGCTTGTTAAATAGCTCATCAAAACATGTCCAAACATGTCTTTTCATTTTATGTACTTCGATTTGTGTAAAAATTATGAAAGGTTATGAGCGAATAAATATTTTTTTGGTGCTGCAAATTTTTATTTCCTGTCTCTTCGCTATATAAATAAAAAAAAATATTCCTTTTCTAAGGAATATATATATTTACCATTTAACTTTTGGAAGAGGGACACCAAGCCCTCTCCAAAAAATTTCAAAAAAAAAAAAATATATATATATATATATTTACCATTTAATGAAATTGAATGGTAAGCTTCTTGCTATCGTTCCTTGAAAAGAAATAATAATGAAAATAAAAATGTCTATTTATTCATCATCAATTTGTAAAGAGCAAATCCGCCACAGTGACAGCCTGGCATTCTTTCTGCCATCTTCTCTAATTCTTCCTAATTCTCCACAAAAACAAATAAAACAATTAAAATCTCAATTTAAGAAAAAATAATGAAATAAGATATAATTATTATTACCATTGATACAGCATATATCTGAGTAGATTCATATCCATCTTGCGCTTTGAAATAAAGTTCTTTAATTTCACTAAAATTCATATTACATTTCATAAAGAAAAAAGCAGTTGGCCTCACATTCATTTTCCTTTGAGAAACTCCAATAAACACAGGCTCATTCTATACACACACAAAAAAAATATTTCATTCATAAAAAATGAATAATTATAAAATCATTACATAGAATTAAAACTTAATAAATAAACTGAATATAATTTGTACCAAAGAATCAGCTGGAACTCCAATTTCTTCTACAACTTCACGAATCATTCCATCAAACATTTCTTTACTAACTTTTTCATTTAAATCCGATAAATCTTTTTCACTTTTATGAGACGATATTCCAATTTCTTGAGGCTGAAAATAAATATAAAATAATTCAAACCATTTAAAATCATAATATGATTTTGTGCATTAAAAAATAAATAATTTTAGTACCTCTGAATGGCCGCCTGGAAAAACATAATAGCCAGGAAATTCACCGACATTTTGGCTTCTTTTTATTACTAATATTTTATTATCATTTGTTTGTACAATTGCACCGTTCCCTAATGGATTTGACAAATGTTTACATCTTATTGTATCATCTAAAAAAAATGAAAAAAAAAAAGAATAAGAAATTATAATTTAATTTTTTTTCTTCTTATTATTAACTTGTTGTGTAATTTAATATTGTTAATTTTTTTACCTTCTGATGGAACAAGAAACTTATTCCATTGTGGATTAAGGTTTGTTCCAACAAATGTCCTGAAATTTTGATGAAAAAAAATTTAGAAAAAAAGAAATTAAATAAAATTGGAAAATAAAATGAGAAGAAAATAAAACCTGTAATCAGTTAAGCCCAAGTGAAGACAAACTGAGAATCTCTTTTCTGAATTACTCAAATTAGAAACAGAAAAGCCTCCATACTGAAATAATTAACACGAAATTTTATTAAATAAAAAACAAAATTCAAAATCTTAAATTCCGAAATTAAATACGAAATTATGCATACTCTAAATTTCGTGCCATTATAGAGAGATGGATTCTTCTCAAGCCTTTGATCCCAAATCTGAATCAAAATTCAACACAATCAGCATAATCTTTAGCTCTCGAATTGAATTTCAGATAAATAGAAGAACAGATTCATCATACCTCTTTAATCGATTCTTCCAATGCAGAATCAGGATGCGGAATTCTATCATACGATTCACCAAAATCCACAAACACCTTTATTCATAAAAAAACTAATCAATTTAAAAATAAGAAGAAAAACTAACCTTACTGTGTGTGTGATTTACCTGAGAAAGAGAGAGAGGGGAGGGACACGAGAGAAGAAGATTGAATGCTGTTCCTGGGTCTTCTCTACTCTTGCTCGTGTGTCCATCTGTGCTGCTACTGCTCAGAGAAGACGCCATTGCCATTGATGACTTGATTTGCGAAAGAGGAAGAAGGAGACGAAATGAGAGAGCTCTGGAAATGGCAGGGGCAAAATTGGCATTTCGCATTATTCTTCATTTTCATTCAGAATCGAAGTTTGGATCGGATGGATTTATAATAGGATCCGAATTCTATTTGGGCCTTTAATGGGCCGGGCCAGATCGAGTAAGGCTTTATTTATTGCTGCGTGTTAAAAAATTTAAGAAGTTGGATAACAACAGAATTGAATAATCTTATTACTGCAGAGTTGGTCGGTTGGTGAAAAACTTAATATGATCCAGGAATTTAATTTCACACATTCATGGATCTTCATGAGTGTTTTTGTTTGTTTACTCATTCTTTCTGTTCAAAATAATAAAAAGAAACGGATTAAACGAAAAGGTGGTGAATTTTAGGGGGTCAGAATTAGAGGGACAAGTACATGCACTAAATTGGTTATTTAATGGAGTGGTTAATGAGTCTTGTAACTTGTAAAGAGAACTTGGGTGAAAGTGAAACGGGACAATGAAATTACCGATATTATACGTAGGTAGAACTGCAGCCTAATAATAAATGCAACTTTGAATGAGAAAAGTGAAAGTGTGAAACAATTTTTTTGACTGACTGCCTTTTTATTCCTTCGAAAATTTCACCATGTTTGTTTAATCGTTTAATTTTGATTTGTGGGATTTGGTCAGTAACTTTACACTTGGAAGATCACCTGAGCAGATTATTCAATTGAGATTCAAAATTTGATTAAATGAAGTATTTTATCAATACAATTTGGGCATTTTTTATGTTACATGAATCATGATTTTACTTATTTTAAGAAGATTGAATTATTAATTATGCTACTGATACTCGAATTAAATTGGGTGAATAAATATTCCAAAAAAATAAATTAAATTGGGTGAATCCAATTTTTGGCAAACAAAACAACTGGAAAAAACCTTAAAAAAAAGAAACTGAGAATACAAATGCAAGAAAAGTTAGCACATGAAATCTCTCTATCCTCCCCCTCCAAATATAACAAAATCACAACTAAACCCATTAAAAAATCGCACTAAAAACCCCCCAATTCAACCTCTATAGATTTTTTCCCTCTCTTGATTCTCACATCCCACAGAAATCCTTGGAACTGCAAATGAACAAAAACTCAAATCACTTATGCTCTTTCTATGTGGGATCAAATTTTCTTGAGTCCTTTTGCAATATGCAATTGCCCCTTGAATCGAATTTTCCTCCTCTAAAACACAATCCAAATAATTTGAAGAAGAAATTGACAAACCAGATACTTGAGATGATTTATTATTACCCATTAATCGTCTCCTAATTACGCCCGAAAAGGACTTTCTATGACCCATATCGTCTTCCAAAAGCTTCTCTCTGTCAGTAGAGAACTTCAATGGAGGACTAATTACCTTAAGATTTAGTGGGTCTCTTTGTTCTTCACTGGAGAAGTTGGTTTTGGAGAAAAGAGTCACGAGGTAATCTCTAGAGGCTTTAATTTTGGAGCCCAAGTTGGTTTGCTTGAAGAACTTGAGTCGTTTAGGCCAATGCTTCTTCCCATTCGACGAAGATTTAACGGCGAATTTCTCCTTTAAATCTCTCTCCGTTTCTTCTTTGGATTCATGGAGGAGCTTCTGAACGAGCTCAATTCGAGGGGGGAGGTGAAGAGGGAGAAGGTTTCCTTTGTAAAAGAGCTCGTCGGCTGGATATGCATTGGTTTCTCTCTCAAATTGGTTTGAATTTGAACCCATTTTGAACTCAAATTCTCTATCTCGAGGACTCAAGGTTTTGGGGCTCAGATCCATGTCAATGTAGTCTCCTTGTATTGTAATTTGAGGAGAAGAAGAAGAGGGAGTTTTCGCCATGGCTGAGTACTTCAGTTTTTGAGGGTTTTGGATTGCGTGGGTTTAAGCGGTAAAACGAAGAGGGAGAAATAGGGCCGAAATTGAATATGGCAAAAGGATAAGGGTGTATACGTAATAAATAATACAACGAGCCTGTAACCCTATTTATGTGCTAGCCTTTGTTTTGTATTATTTAATAGGGTTAATAAGTATGATTTCATTTACCTCTCTAAATCTTATTTTTTTCCTTTGCAGGGGTGATAAATTTATGGTTTTTATATGATCTGATATCATTGTTGTCTGTCACATTTTATTTTCATTTTTTGACACATTTAAAACTTAAATACACAATAAATTTGTACAGTTGAGCCTGAAGTAAGAAGATCTTGAATAATAATTACCGTGGGGGTAAAAAGTGACTGGAGAAGATCAACTTTTGTTGGGTTCCGAAAAGATAAAATTGTGATTAAAATACTTAAGAGACTGAACCAAGACTTGTTGACTGAACCTTATTGGTTCAGTACAAAGTAGAAAATAATAATTTGAACAGAGCCCCATAACATAACCCCTGTATTTTTTTAGTAGTGTGCCACCTATGTAGTATGTACTGTAATTTCTTAATTACTGTTAATCAAACACATTTGGTGACTCGGCATCTTAGGTGTACTCAAACAGATGTTAATAAATTGAAGAAATTTAAAAGATCTTAATTATTTGCATAGTCCTCGAAAAACTATCAATACCAAATCTTAAAAGGCTTTATCTAAAGTATGGGCCAGAATTGCCATGATGTTCAAAATAAAAGTATGGCCCATTTCTATTTCTATATTTTATTATTTTCTCTTTATTTAAATTAGGGAAATTAAAAAAAAACCCTATCTTTTCTGAATATTACAAATAACCCCCTGTCAGAAATACTTTCTTTACAAATAACCCCCTACATCAATTATTCAATCAATCTTATGGTTAGATTTTCAAAAATGACTAACATAACCTCATCTATATTGAATATATAATTAATTAATAAATAAAATCAAAAAAATTTAAATACACATAATTTAAATAAAAATAGTTAAAAATATAAAAAAATTATTTAAAAAAATGAAATTAATTTAATAGAAATGAAATTAATTAAAATAAATAAAATTTAAATAATAAAATTAATTAAAAATAAAAACAAATATAAAAACAAATATAAAAAAAATTAAATAATTAAAAAAATAAAAATTAATTCAATAAAAATTATTTAAAATGAACAAAATATAAATAATTAAAAAGCTAGACATAATTAAATAAAAATACAAATAATTAAATAAAATTAAAAATAATTGTAAAAAATAATAATAACAATTGTCGCACAAAACTCTAGTTGATAATTATTATTATTTTTCAAAATTAATCTTTATTCTATTTTGTTTGATTTTAATTTTATTATTTGTATTTTTATTTATTTATATTTTTTTAACTTTTTATTTTTAATTTTTATTTATTTTAATTAATGTTATTTATATTTAATTAATTTTTTTAATTCATTATTTTTATTTTTAACTATTTTTAATTAATTTATGTCTATTTAAATTTTTTATTTTTTAAGTTTATTTATTAATTAAATATATATTCAATATAAGTTGAATGGAATAGTTCATGTAGGGGGTTATTTGTAAAGAAAGTATTTCGACAGGGGGTTATTTATAATAAATGAAAACACAAGGGGTATTTGTAATATTCAGAAAAGATAGGGATTTTTTTGTAAATTTCCCTTTAAATTATGGGACAAAATTACCACGTGAACTCCGAAGGCTAATAAAGTGTATAGTATAATACTTTAACTCGGGCCGACACCCGCGCATTCCTTGCCGATATAAAATTATTATGAAAGATAATAAAAATTAATTTTTGTAATGTTTAAAGATATTATTTGAAAAAATTACAAATTACAAACAAAAATTATGCATAGTCTATTATAAATATATATACTTACTACAACATCAATCTTTGTTTTAGTTTTTCTAAATTAATGAATAAGGTAATTTTTTTTTAAACACACTAATTGTAGACCTTAAAAATATTTTAATATTAATTAATATTTTTTTTCTTTTCTCATGATATTTTTTTCTAAAGTTAATTAACTTTCTTAAACTTAAATAAGTAAATTAATATTTTGTAATTAAGTTTAAGAAATATTAATTAACTTTAAGAATCTTATTAAAATATTTTTTGTATACTTTATTAAGTAAATTGTTAGAATTATTTTAATAAAATTTTATGAGATTTAAGAATTTTTTCAAGTGAGAGAGAGACTAATTGAACTTAAAGAATTTTAAAATTTGTAAGTATTTTTTATTAAACTCAATATTTGTTTTTTAATTATTTCAAGGGGAAGAAAGATTAATTAATATTTTTTTTTTTATTATTAGAGTAAAAAACTAATCTTGTTTGTTCGGAACTAATGACAAATTTTTTTGGCAATAATGTAGGTTTTTTTGTGAAATTTTCAATAATGTAAGAACTATTTTGCAAGGTTGAGATAATATAGGGGCTTTTTACAAATATCTATAAATATTAAGTTAGGACTTTTTTATAATTTTAAATAATGCAGGAGCTCTTTTGTAATTTCTATTTTATGTAGGGTAATTTTATAATTTTCAATAATGTAGGGACCTTTTTGTAATATCGTGATAAAATAAGGGTCCTTTGTAAATTTCTTAATAAATGTTTACATATTTTTTTTGCAATTATTGAGTAAGGATTTTTTTCATAATTTCTAATAATATAATAATTTTTAATTTTAATATAATATAGAGACTTTGTTGTAACTTGATAGATGAATTGAGAGAAATTTTCTATATATCTAAATTTGATGGCTAAATTATTCTTTATTCCTTATCACTTAACATTACAAGTCCCAATACTATTTTAATATATATATACCATTAATAATTCATATATTTTTTGACTCTTGATATAATTTATATTTTCTTAACTTCCAGATCCATTCCTTCCCGCCGGGTCAGTAATCTGATGCACAAAGCGTATTTGTGCAAAATTATTGAGAGCTTACAAGTATTTTGAGCTCTAGTGAAAAATAGGTTATTTATTTTTGTTACAGTTCATACAAAATTGACCCTTAGATCGATTGTAATAACCCATTGCAAGCCTCTATTGAGGATTCTTGGCTTGACTCCTCATCCCAGTCCGTGCTTATGCAAGTATACTAAATTAGCTTCTAATTATTGTTGCAAACTAACTCTTTGTTAGTACTCTGAACTTTGAAGGTCATAATTGAACTGATTTCCTCCAGTATTTTATTGCAATGAATATGAAGATATTAAAGATTGGTATTTAAAACACATTTGTGTTAAGTAGAACATATGAATATGAAGATATTGATGATTTGTATTTAAAACACATTTACTCAACATATTTGTGTAAAGAAGAACATTACGTGTTTTATAACAAGCTCATGTGTTTATTGTGCAATCACTAAAAATATGCCTTCAAGTTATGTAGTTATGAAATGTAAAGTTTATGTTCATGATTTAACAAAAACATGAACCAATAGTATTGAAATGATTATGTTATGCGCACATTACTTTTACTTTTAAACAGTTAATGCCACTTGCGTAGCCGACTAACCATGATGACGTACAGAAACGAATAATTGAAAGAAAAATAAAATATTAAGATACGATATAAGAGGAGTATTATTTAACTCAAGAAAATAGTTTTATTAATAATTGATTGGTTGTTTCTTACAATAACTAATGGAGTATTTATATAGGCAAGACATGAGAGGTTGACAAAAGAAATAATTACTTATTACTAAATTTACCATACAATATTGCATAATATAAAAGATAAAATAAAAAATATATGATAATAACGAAATCTCCTTGCCAAGAAATCTTACTCCCAAAAAATCCCCTTCATAATTTGTAATTATGACAGGTTAAGGGAGACCATATGCTTCTGCTGCGTGTAAACTCGTCCTCGAGTTGATTCCTTCATCTTCATAGTACTGCTGAGACTCCATAATCTCCAGGCATCTTAATTTTGTAAGCGTTGTTATTGATGCGTTCGATGATCTTGAAAGGACTGTCAGCGCGGAATTTGAGCTTTCCGTGTCGGCCTTGCGGGAAGCGATCCTTTCTGAGATGTATCCACACCAAATCTCTCTCATTGAATCTCACTTGCTTGTGATGTCTAGTGGCTCTTTTTTCATACCTCGTATTTTTTTTGACAATTCGATTTCTCACTTGGTAAAAATAATGTATTATTATTTAATAATTTGCCACATATGAGCTCGCTGAACAAAATTATATTTATCTCTCGTTCTTTAGATGAATACACAATCATGGAACAAAAAAAGGAGAAAAAAAACAATACGCTTCTCTCTGTAATAAACAACACAGCATTACAAAAACTTTTGCAATTTTTCAATCTTGCATTACAAACCAAAAACAACCATCAAAGAAATCCGTCAAACAAAAAAAATACAAAACTCTATTATTTTATTTATTGAACATGGAAAAAGATCATTTATACCATGAAACCCGCCCCCCTTCTCCTTTCTTCTGTATACCAAACCCCCCTCAAAAATACCACCAAAAATAAAACAACCATCACCATAGTCCATATATAAATAATTCACGCTTTTGTCAGCCAGTCGGTCTCCCCACCCCCCTCCTCCTCCTCCCGGTCCATCACTCTTCCTTCTTTTTCTTCCCTGGACTCGGTCCACGGCTCCGATTCACTTTAGATGAATAAATACACACAATCATCAAACAAAGAAAATAAATACAAAGCAAAAAGAGTAAAAAACATATGTTTCTTTCTTACAAAAACGTTTGCAATCTTTCAAGATAGCATTACAAACCGAAAAACCCATCAAATAAATCTGTCAAACAAAACAAACACCACAAAACTCTATTTCTTTATTATTCCAACCGACCCCTTATCCTCTCTTCTGTATAATATCAACCCCCCTCAAAAATACCACTAAAAAAGCATAAACAAATAATTCACAACTTTTGTCAGCAACTGTCAGCAACAAACTCTTTCCAGATCCATGCACACCCACACCCACACCCACACCCTCACTCTACCTTCTTCTTCTTCCTCCCTAGACTCGGTCCACCGCTACGATTCACTTTCCTTCCAACAAACTTCAACACCTCATCAATCAAAATCACCGGCAAGGCCACGGCCAAAACCAGCCCCCACTCCTCAATACTCAACGGCACGATCCCAAACACCGTGGCCAGAACCGGCACGTACAAAATCAAGAAATGCAAACCGAAACTCACCGCCATAGCCGCCAGCAACCACGGATTCACCCACGGCGGCATGGTCAGCAGACTCGAATCCTCACTCAGAGCGTTCAAAGAATTAAACATCTCAATCGCCACCAAAACAGATAGAGACAGAGTGGTGGCCTTGACTTTGCCGGATTGGAAATATTCGCAAGGGTTGGAGTCGAAAGTGAAGGTGTGGGACCCGGCTGTGAAAGGGGAGACTGAGAAGTGGGTCCAAGTGGGGCACTGGTCCCAGGTGGAGAGCTGGCTGTAGGAGACGAGCGTGTGGCCATCTTTGGAGAGGTTGATTCCCATGAAGGACGATTGAGTGTACCAGATTATGAACACTCCTACTGTCGCGATTCCCACGTACATCCCGATCACCTGAAAAATATAATTAGTTAAAGGAAATGAAATGGGTTCTAGCGTTATGTAGGGAAATTTGTAAAATAGCCCTGCGTTGTGTCTAAATAGCGAAAAGACCCATGCATTATTGGAAATTGAAAAAGGAAGTAGTCTACGAAAATCGACAAATGGCAGTAACTATCTAACAACGTTGATTTTCAATAATGCAGGGACTCCTTTTGCAATTTAGACGTAATGAAGAGGCTTTTTCGCGATTATATTTTAGTAAAACAACAACACAACCATAAAAAATATTTTTTGAAAGAAATAATACATATTCAAAAAAATTATATTTTTCAAAAACTAAATATCCCTCTATTTGCAATCCCATGTAAGAAATCTTCTGCACTTTTTCTTTTTGCAAATTTCGATATCACATTAACATAGTAAAAAAATCTTCATATAATAAATAAATAAATAAATATTTTTCCAAATATTTTCCTTATAATACCATGTAGCGGAAGAGGATCCAGGGAGTGATGAGAGAATCGTCGCTCATCCTGGGCGGCTTCTTCATGATGTCGACATCGGGCGGGTTGAACCCTAATGCCGTAGCCGGCGGGCCGTCCGTCACCAAGTTCACCCATAATAATTGGACGGGGATCAGACCTTCCGGAATACCCAGCGCTGATGTCAGGAATATCGAGGCCACCTCACCGATGTTGGACGATATCATGTACCTGATGGAAAGAATAATGACAGTTCAGTTTGGGTTTGAATGTTGGTTTAATGAAGATTTATGTGGAGTGGGACGGACCTGATGAACGCCTTCATGTTGTTGTAAATGGAGCGGCCCTCGCCGACTGCGGCTACTATTGTGCTGAAGTTGTCGTCCGCTAGTACCATATCTGACGCCTCTTTTGCCACCTGGATTAAAAAAAAGAAATTAAATAATGAAATTAAACTATATAGCAATCAAAATATACACAAATAATTTAACTTTGCAAAAAAAAGAACCTCCCGTTACACCTATATTTCCAAAAGAGCCCCTTTACTATCAGAAATCATAAAAATTCAAAAATCAGTCCCCACAGAGGGACATTTTCAAAATTCCTTACAACTCAAGGTCTTTTTCACAAAACTCCCAAATTAAACAAAAAATTTACTGCTAACCTCAGTGCCAGTAATCCCCATAGCGATCCCAATATCAGCCAACTTCAACGCAGGCGCGTCATTCACCCCGTCTCCAGTCATCGCAACAACCTCCCCGTCCTCCTTCAACAGCCTCACGATCTCCTGCTTGTGCTTCGGCTCCGCCCTCGAAAAAAGCAACCCTCCTTGTTGCCTCAGCAGTCCCTTCTTGTCCCCCATTGCCATGAACTGTTTGCCGGTAAGACTTTTAGAAGATATATCTTCGTTTTGAGTAAACACGCCGATGTCGCGGCAGATCGCTTCGGCTGTCTCTTTGTTGTCTCCTGTTATCACCTGTTATGATTAACTGATGGTTAGTTGATTCTAGCGTGTACGATTCTATACAATTTACTTTGAATCTGCTCTGCTCGATTCTATGCAATTGAGTGAATGGTAGTGCGTTTTGTTGTGTTATTACCATCACGCGGATTCCGGCGGCACGGCAGTCTTCTATTGCCTTGTATACTTCCTCTCTTGGCGGATCCTGTGTCACAAAAATTTTACTTAATGAATTAATTATATTTATTATTTAAAAATGATATTAATGAGTTTTATTAGTTATAAATTTATTTATTATTTATTAACTATATTTATTATTTATCATTTAATTATAAAATAAATTATATTTATTAAATATTAATCATGTTTATTATAAAAGGAAAACAAATATTAATATATTTAATTAATTATATTTATTATTTATTACCCTAAGGCCGACAAGGCCGGCGAAAACGAGGTCAGATTCAATCGACGAATAATTAGACGGGTCCAATAATAACTTATGAGCCGGATGATCCTCTCCATTATACGTCCCAAATTCCTCTAACTCAGTTTTATACGCGAATCCCAAGCATCTCAAAGCCTCACTCGACATTTCATGAAGGGTTTTCAAAATCTGTTGCTTTGTTGACTCGTCAAGTGGGCACACGGATCCGTCCTGTAGCTGCACGGAACTGGACCTGTCCAGTAGATTCTCTACTGCTCCTTTTACTAGCAGGGAATTTGAGCCGGAGTGGGATTTTACGATTACGCCCATGGATTTTCTCGTTCTGTCGAATTCTAATGTGGCGATCCGCTTTTCGGTGGAGTTCCACCAGTTGCAACACTCTGTGTTGAAAAGATGTTAGAAAACTTTGTTTAATAGAAGGGAATTGGAATTGTTTAGTTGAAGTGATGTGAGTTTACTTAATATTTCGGAAGAATCGGATGAGTTGTGTGCTTCGGGAAGTCCCATCTTTTCAGCTAAAACCTGAAAAGACATAATAATACTATTGTTAGTATTAAAAAGATAAATAAAATAACAACCTTCCATATTTATCATACAAATAAACATGCAGTAAAAAATTAGGATTAAACCCCAACTAAAATATCTCACTAAAAATAGTAAATCCACTTTTTCCTCCAAATAATCAACAACTTCACTTTAACCAAAAGATAACAAATAATAAATAAATAAATAATAATTAAAACAAATTACCTTAAGAGCAGCTTCAGTTGGCATGCCACTAGCGACCACCTTATCATCCGCCTTCACAACACTCGCATCGTTACAAACCGCCGCGATTTTCGCAATCATACCCAAATTAAAATCCAAATCACCAGTTTGTCCCCAATCAATCCTTCCGTCTCTCGGATCATAAGTCGTCCCCTCAACCTTGAACTTCCTAACCGTCCCCAATTTGTCCCCCATCGCGACGAGCTTCACAGCCGACATCTGATTGGTCGTCAGAGTCCCCGTTTTGTCAGAGCAGATGACGGTCGTGCAACCTAGGGTTTCGACGCTCGGTAATTTTCTGACGAGCGCGTTTTTCTGCGCCATTTTTCGGGTGCCCAAAGCGAGGCAGGTCGTGATGACAGCTGGCAGTCCTTCAGGAATCGCAGCCACAGCTAACGCAACCGCGATTTCGAAATAATACGTGCATTTTTCGAAGGAAAACTTAAAGTTTTTCGGCCAGCCGTTATCATACTCAAAGGTCAAGAAGTATTTCACGTTGATTAGCCAGACTAAAGCGCAAATTATTCCGATTATTAATGTCAAAGCTTCGCCAAACTCGTTGAGCTTCTTCTTGAGTGGAGTGTCATCATCTTCTTGAGAGGCTTCATGGATTTGCGAGTGGATCTTGCCGATTTCTGTGTTCATGCCGGTTTGAGTGACAAGACATATGCAAGATCCGTTTACGATCGTCGTTCCGGCGAAAACCATGGATTCTTTTCCCGTTATATCCGTATCTTCCTGATCAACCTTCTTATTAGTCTTATTCACGGATGAATTTTCCCCTGTTAAAGAGCCCTGCTCGACTCTGAGCGTAGAACTGACCAGAGACAGCACTCGCATGTCGGCCGGAACTTTGTCTCCGACACGGAGCTCGACTACGTCCCCCGGAACGAGCTCCTTCGCCGGCAGATCGCGCACCCACCGGCCTTCGCGCTTGCACGTGGCGTGGTCCGACTGGATCTCCTTGAGCGCCTCGAGCGCTTTCTCGGCGTTGCTTTCCTGCCAGACTCCGACCACCGCATTGGCGATCAGAATGAGGAAAATCACCAACGGCTCCACAAACGCCGTGATGCTGATTTGATCGCCGTGCTTCGTTCCGTCGTACCACGCGAGGAAGAAGGAAACGACGGCGGCGATTAAGAGGATGCGGACTAATGTGTCGTTGAACTGGTCGAGCACGAGTTGCCAGATGGACGGCCCAGAGTGTTTCTCTAGTTCGTTGTAGCCGTGCACTTCCCGGCGGGAGACGACCTCGTCGGAGCTGAGGCCGTGGGAGGATTTCACGTTGAACTCGGCCTCGCATTCTTCGGGAGTCCGAGCCCAGGCCGGGAAGGTTCTAGAAGGTTGTGAGTCGGTCGGCGGGAAGGTTCGCCCTTCGTCGCCCATGGTTGGAGTATACTGTACTGTACTGTGCTTGCTTCGCAAGACTCGAGCGATTCTGATGGAGAATTGTTATGAAAAAGGTTTGAGAGACTTTTTGCGGTTCTTCTATCGTCCTATTATATACTTGTTTCTTCGTTTCTCCAGCCGCCTTTGGCTTTTCCGCACGATGATCTTCTCTTCTCTCTGCTCTGTCAACCTTGGAGGGAGCTTCCTCTCTCTTTCGTTTTTAACTCTGCATTAATAAGAATCCAAAATAATCCATTTCCAATTTCTTTCCACAAAAAAAAATATATTCTGAATTTATGTACTTGTTTAACTTTAACTTGCTAATTGCTATGCTACATTGACCATTGGTCAATTTCAATTCAATCAGAGTGAAAAGTTAAATATTGAGATGAGAATTTAGGAAGGCGTATATGAGAAAAAAGCTCCATACATACAGATTTATTATGTCTTAAACTCCTATGTAATATGTGCAATATAATACTGACTAATCGGTCCAACAAATAACACGGTCAGTATCAGTAGAGATATGTTGTCAGTGACTTTTTGCACAGGAGAGAGAGTAGTTTATGGCACAGAGGATATGAGCGTAGACAGAACCAGTACGGTCGAACAACGACCAACAAAAAGAGGCGAAAAGTTCGTGCTACCAATAAGGCAGCCTGGGGCCCGCTAAAAATCAGCAGTTACATGTCTCTTCTGAGTGCACACAGATTTGCTCTGGCTTTGTCATCAACAAAACGTTTGGTGTCTTGAGAAAACTGTTATGTCAGAGAGTATTTTTTCTTAACATGTTTGTCTTATTTGAATAATTTTGTTTTATTACAGAAGATTATATTTTTATTTTATTCATAAGTTGATATTGATTGTATTATATAAGTTTGTAGAGATTTTTTTTTCCTTATTATATGTGTTATTTATTTGAACTAGTCTTGTAGTTATATATAGATAAAGTTTTCCTTATTATTATATCATATATTTTCCCATAGATAAATACAAAGTTAGTGTCAGGATATTATGAATTAAAAATCTTTTTAATATATTTATTTTTTATGTATAGTTTAGTTGTTGCTATAACTATTTACAGTTGCTTTATATTAGTCGAAAATTCATCGATAACAAGTTGATTGTTAAGAATATACTTTCATTTGCCAATACATGCTAGCGCAAGTGGTTAAAGGCACACTTGAATAAGGGAGAGATCTCAAGTTCGAGCCCGGCCCTGGATGAATTTTTCTGAAAAATATGTGGGAAACGTATGAGCCATTGTAGTAAAAATTTCAAAAAATAATATACTTTCATTTAAAGATAATTCGTTGACAAATAACCAAATATTTTTCAATATAATTTTTCAAATTTCTTGTTTTGATTAAATGTATTTTATACAAGTTAGTATACGTAAATAAATATTTCATTACAAAGATTGAAAAAGACTACCGACAATTAAGTATGTATATAATATCATTATCTTTTGATTAAACAAATATATTGGCATAGCTATGAGAGATTTTTTAATTATCGAATTTATTAGATAAGATATATTTAGTGTTTGTTAAATAACGTCGGATAGAAAATAATCAGATATTTATTTCATTTTAAACATGCCGGTAATATAGATTAATGGAATATCTTTATTTGTCAAAGTTCTCTTGTATGAGTGATTAGTCATCATCCCAGCAATCAAAAGATTCTGGATTTGAAACTCATCAAAGGTGATTTATTTTAAAATAATTGAGGGGCATATTAGACTATCCTATAAAATAAAAGTAAGTTAATATTCTTATGAGAAAAGAAAGAAAGAGAGAAAGAAAAAGAAGAAAGAAATGATTGGTTAATGTTAATTCATCATTTATTCTCTAAAATAAATAATTTTTTTTACCAATTTAATCCACTATATTTCATATCTTTCGATTGTATATAATGAAAAATAAATGTTTTACTATATTTAATCCTCATATCTTTACTTGTATTGCAGTCTATGTCAAAAAATATTTTTATTTATCACGAAAATTTGTTTCAAATGTGTATTTATCACGAAAAGTAAACTAAATGGGTACTAAATGTAATTAATAAATGAGTTGAGATATGGAGTATCAGCATTTCGGAGCATCCAGATCGTCTGTTTATAAAAGATATGATGAAATTATAAAAAAAATTGTAAATACAAAAGATACAATAAAATTAAAAAATATATATTTACAAACACAAAAAAATATATTCAAATATATATATATATATATATATATATATATATATATATAAAGCTAAAACTATAGGTTAGAAGTGTATGGTCATTTCAAACGTTGAAGACTCGGAATAATTCCCCTGGATAAATAAAGGGATTATATCCGAATAGAGTACGTGAGGAGAATTATCATGACACCCATTCCACCACGCCCAAATACTACAAATATTTACCTTTCATCCCAATCCAATTCCCAAGGTTTGTTGGTCAAAGCATGGGCGAGACATTTGGTTCCACCACGTATCTGATTCTCAGTAGGTAAGTATTTGTGAACTAGTGGTTGTGTGCGCGACTGGTATGTGCTTTTCCGCACGAATAAATGAGAATGGGAGGAAGTTTCTGGGGTGCTTCCTCTTCCGTTGACTGACGGAGAAGGAGAGACGTCACCTATTGCTTTTTCCTTTTGGCTACTTTTCTGTTTTGTCCTTCGTATTTGGTTTATTTAAATTCCCATTCCTTCAACACTGTTGGTATTAATAGTAATATCTCGATGAGAATCAGCGAGACTGCTTTTGAACATTTTAATTGCTTCATGGTTATGCATATGCATATTGCTCTGTGAGTATCAGGAATAATAAAAAGTTCAAGATAGTTTTAGCATCTATTCATCCACATTTTTGTCAATTTTATTCTATGCAAGATGTAAAGAAAAGAAGGAATTTTTTTTTTAAAGGTTTGTCAGGACTTTCAGTTTAATTCATAATTTTTTACTATACACGCAATATGATTTACTATGCTACGAGTTAGAAACATTAAGTCAAAATTCTTTTTTTCCATGTATTACACGTGAATTCGAACTTTTTGGTATTATGACAATCAATAATAAATGAGTTTTTTTCATGTATTAAATTTTAATTATTGTGGTTTTGTTAAAAATAAAATAAAATTGTGTTTTTCTTTATATTAGACTTCTTATTTTGCTGTTTTGTGAAAATAACAAAAGATTATTTTGAATAATCACTTATTTAAGAAATACTCACAATAGCCAATAGGTGATCGCCTAATATTGTTTTATACTAACTTTAATTAAATGTTGGTATTTAAAGAATTAAAGGTTAATAAAAATAAAAATAAAAACTCAGTGAGTACTTATATTAAAATGCATAAATTCCGAAGTTTTATTGTTATAGTGCCTACTATACCGCATAATGACATACTTATCATCCGCTTTCGTATGTTAATGACAGTGTGACTTCAATGCATACTATTTTTCGAGTTCTAATTAAAGATTAAACACAAAACAAAATTTACTTGTTCAATAAGTTGCATAAAAGTTTTTTCCACTGAAGGACTATTTTGGAATGCTCTTTTGGGCCCACATTATATGTCTGGGTTTAATTACCAAGTGACAGGGCAATTAGGAAACACCAGGACTTTAATCATACGGACTCATACGGCCAGGTTTTAACTACTTACTTTCCTTCTATGAAACTTCCTTCTCTCACATCAACTTTTGAAGATTAGATAAACAAAGTTTACCTAATCCATTTTAGTACTGGTTCAAAAATTGCTTAAGTGTGCGTGCTAACAACAACTCTCTAAAGACTACAAAACGAGAGGCAGATTATGTCGAAAATATTTTTGGATAGATAGTCTGTACAAAATCTTTTATTAGATGTGTATTATTTTGAATCCATAGGTGTTTAATTATATAAACAAATTATACAAACTACCATTTGCAATTTTCAAATTCCAGAAAATCATAGATATTCTTGAGCCATGCATTCTTTTCCGAAATTTGTGTACATAAAGTAAATATTTTTTTCGTGTACTCCAACCATTTTAGTGAAATATAGTAACTATCAATTAGAATCTTGTCTAAATTCCATTAAATTACAGTGGCTTTGGACAGAAGTCTATCTAAAGCTTTTTTGACAAGACTTGCTCAGTTTACTCTCCTTGTAGACACTTCCAAAAAGTCATTTTCACGTCAAATAACAATTAATAATGCCGCATTATTTTTGTACTGATTTATTCAGGGCAAACCGGAGAATATTGTACTGCAATTTGAAATCAAAATTTCTATATACTTTTCTTAGAAATAACATATAATATGAATATGAATTTGATAAGATGTGATGATCTAATCTAAATATTTTAAAATGAAGAGATTAGACGGTGACATGCTGTCCACACATAAATCTAAGGGGGTCAAGACATTTTTATGTACGGATAGTTAGGTACCATACAAACTTACATTTATTGACAAATTTTCTCAATATAATAAGAGCTCTTAACATAAGGAAAAATTAAATACTTTCAGAATGTACAATCTTTAATCTTTTTAAATTGTCCAACAAAAATAATTTCGTAAAATTCTGTCTCATGTTCCCCAATCCTTGAACTGAGATCTGCATATGATCAAATATTTACATAAACAAATGTAAAAATTCAGAGGATTTCATACAACCAGCTGTCTGGATTCTGATTAGCCTAAACCAAAATTTTATTTTATTTTATTTGTCTACTAAATAGGAGAATATTTCTGATACGATTTCAATGGATGTCTCAAAATTTATTGATATTGACAGTTTTTATGTCAGCACAGCTTCGTCGCAGCTTCCTCAATCGAATATTATATGATTTAAGTAATTTAATATTGTCATTAGCTTGACACAGATGGATTAATTAAAGCCATGTTGTTATAATTATTTGTTAAAGTTGGGCTTTTGGGCTAAATGGGTTTTAAACAGGCCTCAACATATATATCATGTGCATGGATTGTTTGTTTAAAACATGGACTGAAACTCTCAAGCAAATTTAAAAAAAAATAAAAAATGGACTGAAACTATACAGTAGGCTTTCAGCATAATTTATGTATTCAAAAGAAGAAAATAAATTATAATTTATATCAAAATATAAACAATCTTAAACGTAATTAAATAATGACACAAATTAACTGAAAACAAAATTACCCAAGCTGCAATAATAAACTGGAAAATACGAATACAATTAATCAAAAAAACACTTTCTACATATAAATAACCAAAACGGACATAATTTCCAACAAAACAAAAGCAAATCAAATACACCAAAAAATAAAATTACAACATAAATACACTAATAAGATTCGAATAATACAATATGTTTGTTTACAAAACCGCCAATTTAATTAAATTTATATCTAATGATCAACAACATCAACAGAAGCAGCACATGCAAGAAGTCGATGAAATATGAACAGAACCACATCGCAAGAAACATCTTTCACTCTCTTTACCATCACACAACCTTTCTTTTTCTTCTTCTTTCTCTTCTTCTTACAATTAATCATATTTCTACTACTATTGCTACTACAATCAAATTTCTCATTATTATTATTAAAAAATGGAACCTTATCTTTGACTCGATTGAAGCACTTAACTGTTTTTTCAGGTACGGTTTCCTTCTTAGAGAATGTATAGCTTCTTAAATACATTTGTCGACACGAGTAGCTGTCTACTACTTGTGGTCTCGATCCATACCGTTTCCTCTGATCATACCAATAATCTGTAGGAGGCTTTTCTTTCTCTCTTTTTTGTTTTGTTGTTAGTGATTTGACAAATTCTGCATCGGACTCAGGCCATTTGTAGAGGTTTACATAAGTTGCCCTAATCGGTGCGCGTAATTCAATGCAGTCTGCCACTGATTTGCATGAAGACGACATTTGAAAATTTGAGTACGGTCTTATATTAGGGTTTAGGATCAGAAATGTTTAGTTTAGAGAAGTGGTGGTTTTGAAGGAGGGGATATATACTTTCTTCTCTTGTTTGGTTATGGACTTGATGCTTTTTAAGGGGTGTATAAAGGGGGTATTATATTTAAGGGATGTTTTTTTTTTAATGCAAACTTGAATTTAAGGGATGTTTTTTGTTGTTGAAATATTATCTAAGGGAATTAATTTAATGTAGACAATGAGACTTTGATTGCAAGGAAAGGTGGTTGATTAAAGAAGAAGAGTTTTGAAAAGTGTTTAGCTTTCTTTGTGCAGAGTGTGAAGAAGAGCTATGATGTGGCATCATTATGTTATGTCAATGCCATGATTAACACACATGCATATATGGCCATGGTATGAACTATGAGTAGATAATTGAAATTCATTTTGGTCCCAAAATAATAGAAGGATGAAATATACAAGCTAGTTGCATATTGTTCCTGCCTTGGTAGTTGAAACTGCTAGGACTTTGAGGAAATATTATATAATATATAAAAAATTATGAGTTATCAAAAATGTCCAAATTTTGGCAAAGAAAATAGTTTAATTTGACTTATAGGCATGAGCTAGTACGTGAATTATCCAGTTAATAACTACTTACTCAATCAACTTTTTTTTTACTTTCTTCTTTTACAACTTACTAAAGAAGACTTCTTAAGTTCTTTTTGGTACGTGACTTTTTGTTTTGTTAAATTTGGATGTAGAATTATTTATTGAGTCTCTAATTTATTAAAAAAATAATAATAACAATATAGAAAACTACCCTAATATGTATTGGGCAACTGGGGCCTGACAAGCATGATTAGGCCTTTTTAATACATTTGAAAATAAACTTGGACTGTACAGGCCGAACATTAAGATTATGAAAGGAAGAATTGTGAAAGACCAACAGCAAGATCTAAATTAGCCCATCACAAAAATGTATATGCTAGGAAAATTTAAGAAGCCTACATTTGCCGATGATAAATGATTAAAGCCCAAATTTGAATAAGGTCATATATTTATTCATTTGCCGTATGTAGTACAAAATTTGGTAAAGATAAATATGCAACGTATTTAGAGGAACAAATACAAATTGGTCCCTTGCTTCTTTAGCCAACTATAAACAGAATTACACGTTTGAAATGTTTAAATTTCTTCAAAGAAAAAAAAACGGAAAATAAGAACATGATAAATAAATATAGAGAAGCCATACAAGAGAGAGAGAGAGAGAGAGAGAGAGAGAGAGAGAGAGAGAGAGAGAGGGGAGGCGAGCAGCAACAATACACGTTAAAAAACAAACTATGTATTGATGGTGATAAACATTAAATATACATGTATACACAGAAGTCATAATGAAAAACACAATTCAAAAGAATTTGAAATTTGAGGCAGTCAAGGCACAACAACAACATGCGCATAAATATATGCATCACATCAATCCATGTAAACAATAAGCTCTCATATTTGACGATTTCAGTTAATTTCCATTTTGACCTTATTTATACGCATGAAATGCACAAGTTTATTAACCAACGTATGGTCAAACACATATAAGGAAAATATTGTATAGTTATCCATTTCAAATACTGGTCATTTGGGAGACGGGCGACCACATGCAATTTTAATGAAATTGACAAGTTACAACTATGGTATGTGTAACAAGTAAGAACTAGAATATATAACCAATTAGCCAAATAAGCTGGCATACCAAATATTTATTTCATCTAATCAAGAGAATGATGGTAAACCAACAAAAATCCAAACTTGACAACAAAGGTAGTATAGAAAAATTTGAATTTTAAAATAGAGACTTCTGGCGTCCTATCAATATACATCATGATCAACGGTGTATAATAAACATATATCATGATCAACGGTATAATTATACACAAGTCTCTACATTTTCAATGATTAACACATGAATGAATGACCAAAGTCAATAGCAAAACTGGTCACTCTATTGTATAATGTATTTTAATCATGAAGTTCTGTGTGGTGATTTTAAGTATTCTTTAATTTTTGTGTGGTGATTTCTATGTTTCTTACTTGGGAAGTTTGGTTGCATCGCCCCACCAAGTTTACCATTACAAATGGGCTAAATCTGTCCATTAATTCATATCGTCTCCATTCTTATTGTTGCAAGTTTATATATCAACATTTTAATTAAACTAGTCCTAATATATATTTTATGTACAAATTGTTAATAAAAAGGGAATTGATATGCATCGCCGGCTTATTTAGCGCTCACTATCGCCTGAATTCATAAAGATATAACAGAATTATAAAAAAATATATTGATAAACTAAAAATATAATCGCATATAAAGTTATATTAATATACAAACGGTATTATTTTTTAATTAGTTTAATTAGTGGATAATTAAATATCTATAAATAAATGTGGCGTTATTCAAGCGGGCATTCCGAATATTTTCTCTAATAAAAATTGTATAAATTAAACTAGAGGTAATATTTTAGTAAATCAAGATAATCACTATACTACTTTAATTTCAAAGATCAAAGAACTGATACAATAACAAATTAAATGCCAGCATTTAAATTGTAGAAGTAAAATGAAAATATGTGTTGCAAAATGATTGTTAGTTCTCTATTAGTTCTAGTGACATGTCAAGAGGAATGGACATCTCCAGTTTTTCAAGAGTACCCGAGAGGAGGCAAACCCAATTGTACGGGTTTTTGTTTCTAGTAACTTACGGGCAGGCTTAGCTTTTCCCACACATATATAAAAGACAATTAATCATTTAGGGTTGATATATATGATCTATTAGGCTTGGCCAACTTAAAAAGAAAATATCTCAAATCTCCCTTATTCTTCATTTTATTGAACACAGATACAAATTCTAAAAACGATAGAAGCAAAAAGAAAATAGAGATCAGTATAGCCAGCAAGTAATGAGAGAATTATTAGCAAATGATCTCTAATTTAGTTGATAATGCAATTGTATATGTAATAAGAATTCATATATTTAAATACTGACAGACACAAACTTATATAGTACATATTTAATAAAGTTTCTAAATTCATCAAATATGAGTTGAATATCAAAACAAATGAGAGAATTATCTATGACTATCTAATCTTCTCTCTAATAATATTCTATCTAAAAATGAAAACATTTGGATGCTTAAGTTGTATAGTGCATGCAATTTATCATGTGAAAAAAGAACCGCAAAGGAAGGTATTACTAAGAAATCAAAGAAATTTTTTGTCAATCACAATTCAACACTACAGCTTTTCATTATTTACTTAACCATAGAGCCGCCATAAAGCTAGACTAATTCTCTCTTGTTCCTTTACAAGTTACTGACATTTAGATCAAAAGATGCATTATCGCTTTAGAAAGGATGGAATTCTTCATACTTCCTCTCCTCCGGAAGGTTATGTTGTTGTCACTCTTTCCATATTTCCTAACATATTATGCGGACTAAGTCACTATAATATCCCATGAAAATTTACTAACCAAAAAAGAAAAAAGAGGAAAATTGAACAATCAACTAGAAGAAAATATGAATAATATGAACAGTATTCTTGCGCTCACAATAACATCATGACTAAAAAACCTCTCATCTTTCCCTCCTATATTCTTGAAAACCAAAATAAAAAATATATGAAGAAACACACATGGCAAAAGTTTACAACACATCTTACTTGACATTTTATTATCTTAACCAAATCTATTTCTCAAGCCTACTTCCTCTTGTTCTTACTACCCAAAACCAAGGTGACATAAAAGAGAAATCTGAACAAGAATCCCCATGCAATCGTAACCCACAAACAATTCCACTTACTCAAATCCGTCACAGCTGCTTCGTGCAACAAACCCGATCCGGTCGTTATACAAGAGGTCGAGTTGAGGGTCATATTCAAGGTCTTACTAATGGAGACTAGAACATTTTCTTGCACAGTCTCATTCATATTTCCAATCGGGGTCCCTTCAAACATTTGTATACCCCTTACAAAACATGCATTTGAACTATCAAACTCGTTTTGCAACACGGCCTCATACGGATATTTAACGAGAGATAAATAATGGAACCAAATCCAGTAATTCGGGATTCTATCCCGCGTTATGAAGAAACCAGAGAACAAAAGGAAGTACGCTAATATTGCGACAGCAACCGTGTAACCTATCATGACATGTGGCACCACACCTGACAGGAAGGAGACAAATCCCGTGCCGGCCCAAAATGAGGCAAGAATGATAAGTATGAAGAAAACGAAAGCCGAGCCGCCTCCTGCTAACCCTACTGCAAAAAAAGTGATCAACACAAAGGTGATAGAAAGCATTACCAGAGGAGGAAATGCGACTATTGCATTGGAAATCACGTAAGATGCTTTACGATACGCATTGTGTGCAGTTTCACGGAGATAAATATAACGTTCTTGCAGAAAAACCGGCAGGGCATCTGCACAGACGTAAAACATGGTTGCCATGGAAATGGCGAAAAACCCTTGCCTTTCTTGTGCGCCTTTAGGGCTCGAGTCCAGACGCCAAAAGAGAGACGCTAGAATGATACCCGTCACGACTATCGTGCAGAGCCGCATTATGAACAATTCGGGCATGCGTTTTGTGTTTGTAAATGAGCGTTTGGTTAAAACGCCCACTTCAATCCAAAAAGGGTTTGCAAATTCATCCATAGAGGCCCCCAATCTGCCACGCGATACACTTGCGGCTATTATCTCTTTCAGTGGTAAAGGAGAAATAGCTTGTGATGTATGTGATATTGGTTTGTTTACTTGTGATAGTTGATATGTTGAGTTGAACTCAACAAGTGATTTTGCACCATTAGCTGAATCGTCAGACTCAAGTTCCCGAATCAGGTCTAGGGCAAACTCAGTTGGATTCTCATTCTCTGGTATTGGTTTTCCAAATTTCGAAAAGAAAAGATGCAAGCCATCAGAAGGACCATAATACACTGTTTGCCCACGAGACAAAAAGAGGAGGTGATTAAGCAGGCCAATTATACGGTAACTTGGTTGATGGATCGACATAATTACAATACTGCCGCTCTGAGCTATCTTTTTCAAGACATTCACAACCATGAAAGCACTGGTGGAATCCAGTCCAGAAGTAGGTTCATCCAAAAACAATAATATCGGGTCGTGAATTATATCAGTTCCAATTGAAACACGCCTCCTCTCTCCTCCAGAGACCCCACGGTGGCCCTCGTCACCAATTATAGTTTTGGCTGCATTTTTAAGGCCGAGCTGATCAATTAGGGTTTCGACTCGAGCCCTCTTTTTTAAAGCAGGTAGGGTTCTAGGGAGACGAAACTCCGCTGAGAACATTAGGGTTTCTTCAACTGTGAGCATGGGAAATAGAAGATCGTCTTGCATCACATAAGCTGAGATGGTTCTCATCAGACGATCATCTAGTGCTTCGCCGTTTAGCGTTACAGTGCCTTTAAGACTCTCGTTTGAGATTCGACCTGCTAGTGCATCTATCAGGGTGGATTTTCCTGTCAAAAATATCAAATAATAATAAATAATTTTCTCTAGTTGAATTTTATTAATAAATACTGTTGATTTGAGTTGCTTAAACCTACCTGAGCCACTTGCACCAAGGACTGCAAAGATTTCGCCTTCTCTAGCTTCACCAGAAACAGAATCAAGAAGAGTTTTTGTTCTTGACAAATCGACGGTACTAGAACTAGAAGTTACAGTATCAGAGGCGAGGCGATTATTGCAAGAAGGAAAAGACAGAACGGAAAGAAACTTCTTTGGTTTCTTAACACTATAACAAAGATCAGTAAAGGCAAGAACAAAAGGAGGGGGATTTTGCATGTCTGAAGTTTTTTCACTGCCGTTGGTGGTGTGACGATTCGTTGGTTCAGCTTCGGTCGAAGTTCCGCCAAGTTCTATGACGAAATCTCCCTTTTGAGCTATTTTCTCCTTTTCCTCCATTCGTTCAGGAGATTGAGGGTGGAAAAAAGGAAGTTTGTCGACAAACCGAGCCATAGAATCTCGTCGTGAGTGTAAAGAATTTTGTTCAGGGCAAGAGTGATTTATGAGTTGTTTAACTTGTAGTAGCTATATAATTATAGTGCATTTATAATAGGCATGGTGAAATGAAGTATGAATAAGGTGTTTGGTGGGTTGAAAGCAATTGCTTGGCACAACTCTTGTTTTTTAGGCAAGATGAGCATAACACGTGGCAGAACATTATTAGCTGCGTGTTAGGCTTGAGTTTCAAGTTTTGTGAGAGGGTGGAAATAGATATAGATACATTAACATTTTTATCAGAATAGATATTGATATATTAGATTAAAATAAGATAGTTTGGTATGCTGAGGGCTATGTGACTGAAAAAAGATCCTTTTGGTTTTCTAATTCTTCAAATTGAGAGCAACCTGTCGGGTTTAATACTCTTCTCCATTTTATTTTGGTTAACAAAATGGACAAACTAATTATTATTTGTCTCACTAATTAATTACGTGTAAATTAAAAAAAAGTAAGAAAGCCTCTTCTGTTGTTTGAAATGGAGAAAGACAAATGCAATTAGTGGGTGCGATTTTTTTTAATAAAACGCTTTATACTGCTTAATACGAAGAAGGTTGAGTTTAGTAATAGTAGCTAATTTGTTATCTTGTTGGTTTGTCATATCATGTTGTACTCCATCTTAACTTATGAGAAAAGGATTACGTGTTCTCATTTCTGATTGGTCAAAGTCCCAACGTGTGGAACTACTATCTCTCACTCACTGTACATACATGTATTTATTCTCTATACACATGTAATGCGTGTGTATAAGTATAACTATATTGTTGAATAATTTGGTACGAACAAAAATACGTCAATATGAGCATTTACCATCGGAAGGACAACATTGAAAATAAATCCTTTGGATTTACAATATGGGCCTTTTAGCCTGTTTTCTGTTTTACTGGATCGAAAGGACATTTTTGCTAGTGTTGCAATACTTTACTATCCTTTTTAAGAACCCACACATGTAGTACGGATTCATCTAGGATGCTATGATTCTTGGCCCAACTCCATAGTTGTTTGAGGGCCCAAATCCATTGTCTGACAGAGAAACTGCAGCCTGAAGAACAAATCGATTCAACACAAACTCAAACCAGACATACAATATCTAATTTCAAACATTATCATTCATATCACCAGAACAACCCAAATTCACAACTTAAATGCGGTTGTTAAATCAAACCATTAACTAACGAAATACCAACACTACCAATCTCACCACACAAATTCACATCTACATTTCTCTCAACACCAACACTCAACAAAATCACACAAGGACTAACCAAACCAAAGAAATCAACAAAACCTAATCAATCAATCAATTAATCAACCTCCAAAACCGTAGAGAGTACGGCCCTGGCGTTTGAGAGCATAAACCACGTCCATGGCCGTCACCGTCTTCCTCCTAGCATGCTCCGTGTACGTCACCGCATCACGGATCACATTCTCAAGGAAGATCTTGAGCACACCACGCGTTTCTTCATAAATCAGGCCGGAGATACGCTTAACTCCACCTCGCCTCGCCAGACGCCGGATCGCCGGCTTGGTGATCCCCTGGATGTTGTCTCTCAGCACCTTCCTGTGCCTCTTCGCTCCGCCCTTGCCCAATCCCTTTCCTCCCTTTCCTCGGCCCGACATTGTTGATCTTAATCGAAGATTTGGAGATCTGAATTCGGAGGAATTTGAGGTTTGGATTTGGGGAAGATGAAGAAGAAGGAGGTATTTATATAGTAAGGCGGGAAAAAGAGAGGAGGTTTGAGCGAGAACTGTGGAGGAATATCAACCGTTCGATTGAATAAAATGGACGGCTGTTGTTGGATATTAAGATTACGCTGCGGATCGGTGACGTGGCGGATCGATGAATCAAATGGGCTTTTTGGGCCTGCTTGAGTTTTGGAAGTTTTCAGAAGGATAAGAGGCGGGATTTGAATTCCGGGTTTTAGTCAGAAACGGGAATTGAAATTCAGAGTGATGAGAGCAATGGTGATGGCCGGACCGCCCTTATCGGCTCAGTTCTCTCGCCGTCTTCTCCGTCTCCGGCCGGTGACTTGCTCTTCCCGCCTGATTTCCTCTCTCTCCTCGCCTCAGGTTTGCGCTCACTCACCCACTCACACTGTTTGTTACAGAAATTGGACTGTACTGTAACTGTGTGCTGAATTTCGTATTTTATTCGGATTTAAATTCAGATAATGTATGTCGTTTCTTGTAAAAAAAAATAGCAGAAGATTCAGAATTTAGATTTGAATAAAGAACACGATGGAATTTTGCAATGGTTGACACGGAAAGCGGGCACTGAGATTTCTTCTGTTTTATCTCTTGGAACTTCCGATTTGGGCTGGTAAGTTCATTAATTTTCACTATTTAATCACTTCATATGTCATGTTTAAACTTTAATTTTACTACAGATGATTTTTGTAAAAAAATAATGTAAGGAATTTTACTACAGGTCAGTGTATGCATCAAAGCCAATTAGAGAAGGAGACTGTATTATGAAAGTTCCTTACAATGTTGTATGTTTCTTAATATTTGTTTTTTTTATTGTAATGTTTCTTAATATTTGTATTATTATTTGTGACACATAATTTCATTCTCATTGATTTTACATAATTATTCTCTAATTTTTTTTTTTTTATGTCGCAGCAAATTTCAGTGAAGAATCAACCTTCAGAAATTATGTCATTAATTCCTAATGAGATTGATTTTGAATCACGTTTAGCTGTAGTACTTTTGGCTGAGCTGAATCTTGGACAAGTACTTATAAAAATTTATATTTTTTTAGTGAAAAAGTTAATATATACTTTAGTTTCAATAGTAATATTTTTCCTTTTCTTTTTTCAATGCAGAAATCTGAATGGGCTCCATATATTAATAGCCTTCCTCGCCTTAATATGATGCATAATTCAGTATTAATATTTATGACCAATAAATTTAATCAAAATTATTTATTTTATAATTAATTACTCATTTTGTTACAGATACTTTGGAGTGAAGAAGAGCTACAAATGATAACAAACAGTGCTGTTTACAAAGAAACAATTGAGAGGAAGAGTAAATTAGAAAAAGAATTTTCTTCACTAAAACCAGTTTGTAATATTTCCCAAATTTCATCGTTTTTAATTAATTTATAAAATTTCAAAAATGATACTTACACAATCTTTGTGATTGTCTTATATTTTCTATTTAGGTAATGGAAAAATATCATGATTTATTTGGTGAAGTTCATTTAGAAAATTTCATGCATGCCCGCTCTCTTGGTATATTTACACTATATTTATAATATTTATTTGTTTTAATAAATTGAATATATATTGGTTGTATAATTTCATAAATATTTGTTTTTGCATAATTGCAGTTACATCTCGAGCTTGGGAAAATCCAGCAGGAGGAGTATCCATGGTAATAAAAATAATACAAATTTCATTTTATTTCTTAATGTAATAATATATTTCATTTGGCGCACGACTGTTCACGATGGGGTCCAATAACTGTATATATAATTTATTTTCTAATAACAATATATACATAACAATATATATAATTTATTTTCTAATAACAATATATATAAAAAAAGTGAAAACAGTATATAAAAATGGGAAAACTGTATATAAAATGGGAAAACAGTATATAAAAGTAAAAAAAATAAGAAATACACAAAGAATAAATAACAGTATATTAAATGGCGAAACAGTATATAAAATGAGAAAACAATATATAAAATGAAAAATAACAGTATATCTACGGTAGCACAGTGCTACCGTGCGTCGTATTTGCACATTTCCCAAATAATAATATGAGAAAACTATTTTGTAGATACCATTTGCAGATTATATAAATCATGACGGTGAATCTAGATCATTGCTGGAAATTGATGTAAAGAAAGAAAGAGCTGAGGTAATTTTTTATATTTTTGTTTTCTCGTGTTTAAAAATAATATAATTATATAAAAAAATAGTATATAATATATATCAAAAAAACGTTGAGCAGATAATGGCTGATAGGAATTATGACATCGGTGAAGAGGTTTGTTAATTAACTTTCTCTTTTCTTAAAACATTTTTAACTTGCTAATTAATATAAACTAAAATATTAATTAAAATTAATTTATTTATTAATTTATAGGTAATGATAAGATATGGAAAGTTTTCTAATGCGACACTTTTATTGGACTTTGGTTTTACGATTCCACGTAATATTTACGATCAGGTACCTGTAATTTTTCTAATTCACTCTTTTTATTTTTTGATGCATCATTGAATAATTTGAAATATTTTTCTTAAAATTTTAGGTTAAATTATGGATGAATGTACCGTCAGATGACCCGTTATGCGTAGAGAAATCCAAAATTCTACGTGAAAATCTTTTTCCTAAAAGAAAAAATCAACAAGAATATTTCACTATCAAGTAATTTTATATATACTTATTCAGTTGTAAACATATTTCGTTATTAGCAAAGATACACTTTGTTAATCTGATGAATTAAATTTGTCGGTTTTCTTAAACAGGCAAGTTAAAACTTACAGAGGTAAAATGAAGGGCATTTCTCCAGCTTTCATTTCATTTGCTCGTGTTTTATCTGCCACGTCACTCAAAGGTTCCATTCAACCAATAATAATTAGCATTATAATTTTACATTATAATTTGAAACTCACTCATAGTCTGAACTGATAGAACTAGAAGAGATGGTAATGGAAGCTTCTAGAAACGATGGAAGGCTGGCAAGATGGCCTTTGAAGAGCAAGAAGAGAGAAATTGAAGCTTATCATATTTTGTTGCAACACTTAAATCGGATGGTTCAGTCGCATCGCTCTTCTGTACAGGTATTATGATATATATTTTCCTCTTTGTTAGTCTGATTAAAAATGTTTGTTTTTCATATGATTGTACTTTTATAGGATCTGCAATCCATGAGTAGTGTTGATGAGAGTTCAAGTACATTTGCAATGAGGAGAGAAATGGCCAAGGATCTTTTAAGTGGCGAGCTTCGCGTGTTAAGCTCTGCACGTGGCTGGCTTCACGCTCATTATGATTCTTTGAACTCTTAATTACATAGGCTCGTTTGGCATCATTTTTGTTTATCTGTTTTTTTGTTTTTTAAAAACGAAAAATAATTTTCTGTTTTTGTTTTCAAAATTACTGTTTTGTTTCTGAAATTGATAATAAATTTTCTTACATACTATTTTATCAAATGTATATTTCATAGATCATACCAACGAAGGATAATGTACTGTTTAAATCTCTAATGGAATTTTCTGTATCAGTGAATTATTTTTAATTTTGTTATATAGTGTTTTCAGTTTTCGCATAAAGTTTTAACGTCAATATATTATTTTTACGTAAAATTTTAGGGCATGTTCTCTCGCACAGGTTTGGGCACAGGTTTGACTAGGAGGCTAAGGTTTGATTGTTTTTGAGAATATGGTGTTCGGTGGCCTTATAGGAAGACCAATTTTGGAGCATCAAACCTAGCAAAACTGAACAAAACAACTCAATTTCGTGGGTTTAGAAAACTCAACTCAAAGTGGATTTTTAGATAGGATAGCAGAGAGAAACTATTAAATTATTTCATGCATATTTTAATGAACCATATAAGTTGCTATTTCACCTCCTTTTTTTCATTATCTTTTCCTTTCATGCTTAAGATGACATGAAGCTGTTGTATAATATAATCGATATATGGTATTTTTAATATCTACTTTTTTTTCTTGAGAGGGATTATATTATTTTTTTTTATATAGTCATTTTCAACTGCTGTGTATAACTTTTTCGTATATAATCTTGATGGTGGCTAAATTTTTATAGTACTTTTGTTATAACCCATATTATTTTTAACTGATAATTAAAAATATTATGATTAATTTGATTTACTATATTTTTCTTGAATTTAGTAAATTTTATACACTTACTATTATGATTCAAATTATTTAGTTACATAAACTATTATTTCTCTAAAGAAAAATGATGATTTAACACAAAATCATAATAAATTTACACAACATTTGTAAAGCAAAATCCATCATAAATTGATACAATAAAAATTAACTAAAAGTACAAAATTTGATAGTCTCTTTTTCATCTGGTGTGAATAAAAAAATGTAATCTTCAAATGACAAAACATGGTGTACCAATAAATATTTGATTTAAAGATTGAAATAAAATAGTGTGACATAAGGGACCATTAGCAAGCATAAAGTTATTAAGTTATGTATGATGCACCATAATTAGAAACGCACCATGAGCAATTGATATCCAATGAGATATGGAATAAATGATAGATCAAAGAGCTACTAATTTTTGGATGACATGGAGGTCTTCTATGTTGTCACTTTAGCTAAGTCTCATTATAATTATATTTGACCACTGGATAATTATCAAACGGTTTAGAAAAGAGGGGTGACGCGGCTCCTTTAAGTGAAAGTATGGTGGATAATGGATTTTTAGGATTATATAATAAGTGAAAGTATGGTGGATAATGGATTTTTAGGATTATATAATAATAATAATAATAATAATAATAATAATAATAATAATAATAATAATAATAATAATAATAATAATAATAATAATAATAATAATATTTTTTGGGTTATTTTACACTTTTGACGTTTTGCTTCTTAGAAATTAAATGGAATTTACAAACTTTATTTTATATAAAGTTACTATGATTTTTTTCCTTACAGATAATTTTCTTTACTCTATTTCTTCAAATAAAAAACCTTTACGCTATGAGGTGGTATTTTTCTTTTCTTTTCTGACAAGAGCCCTTAGCCCCATCAGTTGGTAATTGCAGAAGAAATGAAAACGTGTAGTTCATAATTTTTTTTAAAGATTGGAAAGTTAAAGTGACTGACAATGACTTCCAAGGTAATCTAACATATATATATATATATGGGTGTGGCTAAAAAACATACGTATGCACAACATACATTTTTTAGCCACACCCAAAATACGTATTAAAAAAATAAAAATAAAAGTTTCAACCGTACGGATGTAATATATATGTTATGAATATGTTGTAATTTAATTTTCACAAGAATCAGAATATTATATCATTGCCATCATATATCATCAAAAATATGTAGAACTATTCAAAATATATATCGGAATAATAGTTTGATGATACATGATGGCAATGATATATTATTCTTGATTCCTGTGAAAATTAATCCACAACATATTCATAACATATATATTACATCCATATGGTTGAAATTTGAAATTTTACTCTTTATAACCATTTTACGGGTATTTAAAAAAAACGTATGTTGCAACATACGTATGTTTTTTAGCATTTCCCTATATATATATATATATGGGAGATGCTAAAAAACATACATATGTTTTTGGGGTGAAAAACATTCGGTCCAAAATACGTATTAAATCATCAAAAATTCAAATTTCAACCGTACGGATGAAATATATATGTTTTGAATATGTTGTAGATTAAGTTTCACAAGAATCAGAATATTATATCATTGTCATCATATATCATCAAAAAAAAAAAAAAAAGAAAATATATATATATATATATATATATATATATATATATATAGGTCCAAAATACGTATTAAATCATCAAAAATTCAAATTTCAACCATACGGATGGAATATATATGTTTTGAATATGTTGTAGATTAATTTTCACAAGAATCAGAATGTTATATCATTGCCATCATATATAATCAAAAATCAAATACGTATTAAATCATCAAAAATTCAAATTTCAATCATACGGATGGAATATATATGTTTTGAATATGTTGTAGTTAATTTTCACAAGAATCAGAATGTTATATCATTGCCATCATATATGATCAAAAATCTTATATATATATATATATGTGCGAGAGGGTCCAAAAAACATATTAAATCATTAAAAATTTTAATTTCAACAAGATATATTAAGGGGTAATTGACATGCCAAATACCTCAAAAGAGAAGAAATTTAGTTCCAACTAATTTCAATTCTAGAACTTGGTGCAATCTTGGATTGGACAAATCTGGAGTATATCTAAGCATTGTCTAATTTAGCTGTATATACGAAATGCATTGATTTTGATTTGTTTGAATTAGAATGTATTAAGTGGAAAGATATATTATTTTGAAATGTGTTTCATATTATTTTGTATTAAATTGCGGTATTTTGTGCTAACTAGACTTCGTACTTTGTACTGTACTGATATTATTAAGCTCGTAATGAATTTTGATTAATTGAAAAATATAATAAGATGTAATTAAAAATAAATTGGAAATAAATTTGATGATATAATTTTGCTTAGATTGATACAAGAATTTATTCAAATGACTCCTATAATTAAAATAAGAAAATGTATACATTGAATCAAAAGCATTATAATTAATACAATCTTCATAATTAATCATTCTCTAACAACTAATCAATTGAAGTTTTAAGTTCGTAATGTACATTGAACTAATCAATTAAACTACAACATTTTCGTGTGAATATACTATTAATCATTCACTAGACATAATACATTGATAATGAATATTTTAAGTTTTAAGTTTTAGTATATATGTAAGGATGTGAAAATGCCAATAAAATTTTGATTTTGTCTTGCCTGTTATTATTATTATTTATTTTTATTCTATCTTGACTGGACGTTAAAGAGAGAAAAAAATTCATGTTTTCATTTTACTTTAGTATAGATTGACCATATGATAAGTTGTATAAAAGCTTAAAAGGTAATCACGTGCATACATATAGAAATGAAAACAACAGTGGAAGCGAGATTTTCATGTTTCCATAATTCCGTTCATTTTTTCTGATTTGAGCAAAAAAATTGGAAACAAGGCCCTCCCAACCAAACATGTTTCGTTTATTTTTTAGCAAAAAAAAAAAAAAAAAATGCCAGCAAACCCTTAATTATTAGAGATCCAATCTATCTTACCTTGATATGTTAGCCCGTTAAACATAACAATACCAATTTTCAATATATGGCAGTTTACATCAAAGTATTTCTCAACAGACTGACAATAAATTTCATAACATCATAATGTATAGAACAGAACTACGAATGAACATAGCAAAATCAAAAACAGCAAAATCAAGAACTAAATGTCCCAAATTCTAGATTACTTAAAACATCCAACAATCAAAAGAGCACAGCACAAAAACTAAATTCAGTCTCAGATAACAGTACAAAACAAGCAAGTAAAAAATCCAGCTCACCCACCACCCCAAGCTTCCCTCAAATGCAAACAAAGCATCTCCACACATTCAAAACACGAACCAACACAACAAGCGGCCAATTAATTATCAGGAGACTCGCTGGCCTTTCGAGGACTGGGACTCCTCCCATTGGCCGCCCCCGGGCTGGGACTCCTCCCATTGGTGGCCGGACTGGGGCTCCTCCCATTGGCCGGTGCGGGACTCTTACTGACATCACGTCTGGGACTGGAACTCCGCTCCTTGCCGGCCGGACTCCTGCTGCGGCTGCGGCTGCGGTCCTCCGCCGGGCTGACGCTCCTCTTGCGGCTCTTCACCGGACTCCGACTTCTGCTCCTGCTCCGGCTGTCGTCACGGCTCCGAGACCTCTCTCTCCTGCTGTCCCTCCTTGGCGACCTCGATCGACTGTTATTCAAAACATTGTTTAGAATATTAAATAAAATTATTTCTGTTAGTCCTTGTACTTTAAGTTTTATCGGTTGCACGTTTACTCGTATATTCAAATTCAATAAAAATAGAAAATATATTTGCATTTATTTTCATTTTTGTAGATTATTTCTTGATAAAATAAAATAAAAATTCTTCAAAGGGTAAAATAGTGCCTTTTAAGTAAGTGAGGGACTAAACATGGATGATTTATAAAGCACAGGGACGAAAAAGTCTAAATCAAAAGTACAGGACTAATCGTGCAAGCAATTAAAGTCCAGGGACTAACCGTGCATTTATCCCCAAAAATACTAATTAATTAATTAACTAATTACTATACCTGTAGCTACGGCTACGGCTGCGGCTGTAACTGCGTCCCCTACGCGGACTCGCTGACCTGGAGTAACTCCTATCTCTATCACGCCTGGAAAATAAAATAAAATAATCACCTCAACACCAATAGCACTCCACATATAAACATGAACAATAACCAAACTAATAATTACGAGAGTTTTTTGGGGCTGTTCTGGCAGTTGCGCTCAATATGTCCTCTTTCCCCACAGCGGTAGCACTTGTTCTTCCAGTCGCCGGCCTTGCAGTCTCGCGCCCAGTGCCCGTCCAATCCGCAATTAAAACAACGGCCGGTGCCAGGTGGCGGTCCTCTTCCTCCGTAATCCCCTCCTCTTGAATCCCTTCCGTCCCTTCCTCCTCCTCCTCCCCCTCTCGGCCCCTAAAATAAAATAATAAATTAAATATATTTTTTCATAAATGCTAAAATAAAATATAATAATTAAACTTACTCCTCTGGCAAATTCGACGAGGAGGCGGCTGCCGTCGAGGTCGCGGCCGTTCAGACTGTATCTTGCGTCGTCAGCGTCACGAGGATCGCTAAATTCCTGCATTAAATAACAATATATCCACAACCAAATATAGAGATATAATATTTGAGATATAATATTGATGTATGAATGTAAGAGAGAGAGAGAGAGAGAAGGGGCGTACGACAAAGGCGTAGTCGTGCTTCAACTCCACATCACGAATTCTGCGGGGAAACACGAATCATACATCATATTTGAATTCATCATTCATCAGCATGACATCATTATTTGGTTGGAAACGAAATAACACACAAGTAAAAAAAAACTCATTCATTCATCGCCACCACCATCAGTTAAGAGAGATTGGACCTCCAAACCTCCAAGTGATGATGGCTTGCACACAAAAAAGGCAAGTCTTTGGCTTTCATTCATTCAGGCTTTTGATTGATTTACTACTCTACATGATTACCACCATAATTGAAATGAATGGCCACCATTTAATGCCACACCAAAGGCCACACCACACCAACAGAAAGAGAAAGACCACCCATCCCTTCCCTTCTTTCCATCAGGTCATTCTATAAACCAACATTCATTTCTATGTTAAAACAAACACAAGGCACGGCCTGGCTCAAGTTATCATACAAATAAAAAGACCTAAGCTTTTATACGCTTTTACCTACTAAAGCTTTTAGACGCTTTTACCTACTGAAGCTGACTAATCACAACACAATTCTACTCTTAATCCAACCATAGTCAAAATTTCACAAAGTTGACATCTTGACTGTATAAATCAATTATGCTTTACATAAAAACACAGGAAATTGATTCAATGAAGATGATTACCTTCCGTATCGGCTGAAAAGGTACTCCAAATCGCGAGATCTGGTGCGCGACGACAGCCGGCCCACATACAAACGCGTGCTTCCGTACCGATCATCATAGCGAGGCATCTTTCCCTTCAAAAACAAAAACAACAACAAAATCTCCATTAGATTTTCAAAAACCAAAATAACGAAAAGCACACAGATCCAGAATCGAATCAGCTCTAGCACAATACAAATCGATGAAATATAATCACAAATAAACCTAAAGTAACAGCACAGATTTAGAGAGATTAAATACCTGGCGATTCAAAAGGCGAAAAGAAATAGAGAAACCCTAGCTGCGCCACCAAATCGAATTTTGACAAGTCTACAGAGCCGCTCTCGGCTGTCTATATATTTCCACTATCATCTACAATCAACGGCTCATATTCACTCCTGATTAAATCGACGGCTCGGATTCATTTTTAAATAATCAGAGTTATGTCGGTCACGTGTTATGTCTTGAGAAATATTAGACGCGTTTTGAGAATCTGGATGGGCTCGGTGTAGTGCGCCGGAACTAACGTAACAAACTTTTTAGTACATGGCTTATTTTTAGCAAAAACGGAAAACAGAATGGGATTTCCAGCCGTTCATGATTCGTCCCTTTTACTTAGCACCACCATATTTTTCTCCGTTTCTTTCCTTTTCTTCTCCCTTTCTATTCCAAAATCAAGGAATAGAAAAGGGAAGATATTTTGTTTTTATAGAATAGTAAAAGGGAAGAGATTGATAAAAAAGGGGGTGTAAAAATGTTGCAAAGAGCGGCGAGTAATGCGTATTCGTGGTGGTGGGCCAGCCACATTCGCACCAAACAGTCCAAATGGCTCGACGGCAACCTTCAAGGTTTTAAGTTTTTAATTTCTTTTATTTTCAGATGTAAATGTAGCTTAAAATTATACCATGAACATGCTACAGTGGAAGGATTCATTTGCCACCTTCTTACATTTTTGTAACATTATTATCATACAATTAATTGAATTTTGTTCGTCGTATTTGTACAGAGATGGAAGAGAGAGTCAAAAGCATGCTCAAACTTCTCGGAGAAGAAGCGGACTCCTTCGGAAAACGAGCCGAAATGTACTACAAAAAACGTCCTGAGGTAAAAAAGATTATAATTTAAAAAACAATGTTGAATAATTATTACAAACCTAATTATTTTACTCCTTTATAATTATCATTTAAAAGGTGATAAGTTCGGTTGAGGAAGCGTACCGTGCGTACCGAGCTTTGGCCGAACGGTACGACCACATTTCGAGCGAATTACACAAAGCAAACCATACAATCGCCACGGCATTTCCAGACCAAGTTCAATACGCGATGCTAGAACAAGATGATGATGATAATTTTCCTAAAGCGATTACACCTGTCGACTCGAGCAAAATTCACAAACAAACCGTTGATGGTTTGATTAAGAAGAAACGGGATCGCAAGCTCCCTGTTTTGAAAGAGAAGAAAGGTATGAAAATATTTCTTTTTTAATAAATGAATTGTTAGTTAGTCCTTGTACTTTGGTTGGATTGTAATTTAGTCTATGTATTGTTGATTTGAACTTTTTGGTCCCTATAGTTTATACAGTTGCGTATGTTTAGTCCCTTACTCTATTGTGTATATTTTCATAAAGTACAATGATCACAAAATTCAAATCAATTTAAATGATTAATGTTTTGACAGGTGTGAGTAAAGAGAATGCGCAAGAGGAAATAAACAAGCTGCAAAAGGAAATCTTAGTGATTCAGACCGAAAAGGAGTTTATCAAAAGTTCTTACGAAAGCGGAATTGTGAAATATTGGGACTTGGAGAAAAAAATGGCTGATATGCAAGAGGAAGTAATATTTCTTCAAGAGGAGTTTAACACCAGCGCGATTTTTGAAGATGATGAGGCTCGTGCATTAATGGCCGCAACGGCTCTAAAATCTTGCGAGGATACGGTTTTCAATTTGGGGGAAAAACAGAGAAAAGCTCTTGAGTTGGAGAGAGTTGAATTGGAAAGAATTAGGGCTTCGAAAGAAAGATTAAGGACTATTAAACGTGAATTTGGGGGCAATTTGAATGAAAATGATTTGAGTGATTTGGATTTAAAGGTTGAGGGAAAAGAGGAGGGTTATGAGATTAAAATGGAGAGGATGGAAATGGAGAGGATTTGTGAGAAAATCAAAAGTCAAATGGATTCTGATGTTTCGATTGAAGAAACGGCGGAAAAAATCGACCAATTAGTGAATAAAGTTGTGGATTTGGAATTGTTAGTTTCATCTCAAATCGCGCAAATAAACCGATTGAATTTGGAAAATGGAAATTTGGAGAAATATTTGGAGAATTTAGAGAGTGAAAAGTCCAATTTGATTAATGACTCGAGTGAATTGAATGAGAAATTTAAGCAAGTTGAGGATGAAATAAGTATAATTCAAAGTATACAAAAAGCAGTTGTTAAAGAAGAAAATAATGTGAGGTTGAATTTCTCTCAAGTGGTTAATAATCTTACCAGTATTTCCGATAATTTACAATCACCAATTGTAAATGAAGAAACTGCACCAATTAAGACGAATTCTGAAATCAAGGCAAATGGAAATGTTGATTTGGGGCAAATTGATTTGCTTAGTGAATTGTCTGCCGGAATTAATTGCTCTGAAAATAATAGTAATGAATTGGTTTATTTCGAAACAAATGGAGATGTTAGAGTTTCAAATGAATATACCTTAATTCAAAACGATAACCATTTGCAAAATGATATAAGTTCTTGGGAAAGATTCGACTCAAAAAATGAGAGAATATTTGAATTCGATCATTTACAAAACGGAAATAATCATTCTGTTTCCCCTAATTCTATTAATGGACACATGGATCAAAATGGACATGTAAATGGAGAGGACGAAACAAAGAAGAACTTATTACTTGAGTTCAAAGAAACCGAGAAACGGTTAAGTGAAATAGAAGCAAAAAACCAAGAACATATCGACGAATTATCATCACAAATCAGGGAATTAATGAACATAAACGCCATGAAAGACAACGAGATTCTCTCTCTAAAACAACTCTTACACTCCTCAAAAACCGCCTCAAACAATCCGTCGCAAGATTCTGTTTCAAGCTCAAACGAAAACAATAATACAAATCACAAACCCAAATTAATAAACTGCCACCAAAGAAACCACATAAGAAGCTTCAGCATTCTAAGAGACTTAAACCTCGAGGCTCCGAAAGAAACAGAGGCACAATCCAACGACACAGAACCTGCCACATCATCACTCGAAGAGAAATTCCGCACAGATCTCGATGCACTACTAGAAGAAAACTTGGAATTCTGGCTGCAGTTCAGCACGTCGATACAAACGATCCAAGAATTCCAGAACAAGTACCAACAGATGCAGAAAGACGAAACCGCCCTCGATCCGAAAGACTTACGAGCCTTAAAAACAGAGATCCAAGTTTGGCTTGAACAAAATGCGATACTCAGATCAGAGCTAAAATCAAGATTAGCATCCATTTGTTCAGTCCAAGAGGAGATAAACAGAGCAGTTGGGCCGGATTTTTCGTCTTATCAGGCCGCTAAATTTCAAGGCGAGGTTTTAAACATGCAGCAGGAAAATAACAGAGTATCACATGAACTAAAAGCAGGGCTTGATCATGTGAGAGGGCTTCAAACTGAACTGGAGATGACACTGGAGAGGATACAGGAGAGAGTTAGCATTTCTGAAAGAAGAAGTGGGGCTCATAATGGAGATAAGTTGAGAGCTGTTCCTTCTAAGAACAGAGTTCCTTTGAGATCCTTTCTTTTCCCGTCGAAACCTAAAAAGCCGTCTCTTTTTGCTTGTGTGAATCCTGTGCTTCATAGGCAGTATAGTGGGCTCAAGTGGACTTTTTATACCAGGCTTGATTGATGATTAGGTAATTTGTATTTTATTTAAATTTGAGTTCTAATTTTTGGGTGATGAATTAATTGGGAATTAATGTTTAGGGTTTTTGAACAGGTACTTATGGTGATTTATGAAGATATAATGGTGCAAAGTGAGGAGATCTTTGCTGTAAAACTTTGATTTGAATGTTGTTTAGTGTGGATTATTATTGTATTAAAATTCGTAATTTGATCATTGAATTAATGTATATTTCAGGTTGAATTTCAGCCAATTGCCCTTAAGTTTGCTTCAAAAAAAAAAAAGAATTTCAGCCAATTGTTTGTTTCCTAGTCTATTTTTTGTATGTATATTAATTATTCTTGTGAGAAAATTTTACCTTCAACTAAAGCTGGGTTCTGATTGGCTTTCATTTCGCATACTGATACATTCTGAAAAATAATATACTTCTTAATCTCACTGAAAATTGTAGTTTATAGTATGAAAGAGATAATGTGTCTTAGATTGACAACTGATTGATTTATACAATTTCTGCTACTTGCGAAAATATTATCATTCTAGGGTTTTATCAAGAATTAGAATTTTTTGGCGGGAGAAAGAGAAGAGGAGATAAAGGAAGTTAGTCTAACACATGGATATAAAAACGTAAACGGACGTGGTGTTTCAAAGCTTCCGTTATTCAGTGAGAACATTTCGCATGGTTCATGGTACGCCTGATCCACGACTTGAGTAGATTTGTTTCCTGGACCTGGTCCATATACATCGGAGCGTTCGGCCCAATATGTTGGGCCAGTTTGATGTGCTCTTTGATAATTAACAATCTAAATTTATCATGTAAGCCCATTATTGAAAGAAAAGGGAATATAGGCCCCCATTTTCTGTTATTATTTTGACTCACTATATGAAAGACAACACAACATCTAAAATACGAAATTTGACTTTGAGGGAGTGAGAAAAATAAACGGTGAACAAATTTTGTTTATTATTTTTTTCATTGTATTTTTGAAGTGATTGTTTATATTTTTTTCATTGTATTTTTTTTTTTTCATTGTTTTCATTGTATTCTTGAAGTGAAAGGCATTGCATATGGGGACGCACTTATCAAAACTAACCAGTAAGCTGTAAGCAATAAGCATGCAAGTCTCTACCGGGAACTTGTAAGACGACACGTGTCCACGAGAATACTATTAAAAGATTATTTTATGAGAAATAACATGGGAATTTTGAAATGTAGTTGCTATAAAATTATCAATTTGTTAAAATTATGTCAAAAGAACCAATAATGAAATGATGACCCCTTGACTTGCCACAGAAACGTAGTCATCTTTTCCTTTGAAAACTATTACCTCCTTTTTTTGAATGGATCTTGATATTTTGAGCAAGGATTGCAAATAGAAAAGGAACAAGTTGCACCTCACTACTATAAAAGGGAAAAAAGAAATCAAAGATAGATTAATTAAACCTACAATTAGTTACCATCATATCGTGCATTACAAAGAGATAATTTAGACTAATTAATCTCATCATTAATTTAATCCTCAAGATCAGAACCACCATGAAGAGATACCAGAGGAGACTGAGGACCACGCCTATTTTACCGATTCTTTTAAAGAAAGCGGCATGCATGTGATGTTACCTTGTATGTCCTTATGAGTCTACATTTACGAATTCAATATTTATTATTAGTGCTTGTTTTTCAAACTAAAAAGCCGAGGAAGAGAGGCATTTGGACCACCACACTTACTATCTTTTATGGGGCTTGGAGCTGAAGTTCTCACTAAACGAGATTGAAGTCCAACGGACCACCATTTCTCTCTTCTTCGAACCATTTTCAAAAATATTCTGTTTCATTATTAAGATGGAATACTACCCAAAACAACCGAATATGGACAGATATGAAATCAACAAGGCACAAATCGTTAACTAGTTTCTGTGACTAAAAGTTTGGGATGTTCAATATGGTTAAAATTAATAACACAAGACGTTTGAGAATATGAAAAAAAATGAGCAAAACTTTCAATGATCAAGGGCGAGTTACAGAGATGCTTTGAAAATTGAGGAATGCAATCTTTCTAGCTTATATATAGAGAGATAAAAGAAATCTGGAAATTCAGAAATAGACTATGACAATGTTCGCGCTTCGATGCGAATATTTCAATTTTATTAATTATTTTAATATATAATGTATAAATTATAATTATGAAAATTTAAAATAAAAGTTTGAAATGAGTTCGTAATACATAATATTATAAAATAATTATATTAAGTAAGTTAGATATATTTAAAATTATTTTGAATTACATCATAAGATATGATATCCATTTATTATTCTTAAAAATAAATTTTATATAACATCTAATTTTGTAAAGACGATAATTCTATACAAATAAATTTATATATGAAAAATAAAATAACATAAATGATAAATTCATAATAAATAAAAAATAATAACCCACTAAATAATTTGGATAATTAATTTATTACCTTAATTTATGTTTGCATTAAACATTAAAAGACCATTCTTTTTTATTCTCTTGATTTTCTTATGCCGTTATCTCTTGACATTACATTAGGAAAAAAAACTCAAGTATTAATCATGCTTAGATAAAGAAGATAAGAAAAAATATAAAAGAATTTATCTCAAAAAGATGTGAAAAGTAAGGAGAATTCATGAGCATATCATTTTTTTACATGTTCTCTTATAAAGTCTATACTTACATATTTTAGCATGGAAAAAAATTAAATTGGAACTATAGCATAACAATATGGAATTTAAATAAAAGAGAAAATTTCAACAAAATTTTATTTGACGATTTTACATGAGAAATAAAATATTTCATTAAGAATTTATATATGAGAAATAAAATAACATAAATGATAAATTCATAATAAATAAAAAATAATAACCCCCAAATAATTTGGATAATTAATTTATAGCCTTAATTTATGTTTGCATTAATATTTCTAACATTAAAAGACTATTCTTTTCTATTCTCTTTGATTTTCTTATATTGTTATCTCTTGACATTATATTAGGAAAAAAATCAATTATTAATCAATCTTAGATAAAGGAGATAAGAAAAAAATGTAAAATAATTTATCTCAAAAATGTGTGAAAATAAGGGGAATTCACGAGCATATCATTTTTTTTTACATATTTTCTTATAAAGTCTATATTCACATATTTTAGCATGGAAAAAAATTAAATTGGAACTATAACAAATGGAATTCAAATAAAAGAGAAAATTCCAACAAATTTATATTTGACGATTTGAGAAGAAAATATTTCATTACAAATTATTATTTTTTAAAATAGAAAAGAAAAAAAAATTATGTTTAAATGAATAAACCCTTCATGTTTAAAAAAATTTGTATTAAATGAATAAACTCTTCGTTACAAATAACTTTAAAACATGATTCATTGAAACTATCTGATTAAGATCTGATGACTATAAACAAATTTAACGGTTTTCGCTAAGTCGGAGATGAAACACAAAATACCAATTTAACCAATTATGTGATTATGCTTTAATAACTGCACACATGTTGGCATAAAATATCAATAAATTGGAGAAAATGAATGGTTGAGATCTGACAAAATTTTTTATCGAACGGTCGAGATAAAAGTGATGATGTGGCTTAATAGGAGGGCTCAAAAGGAGATGAAAAATAATATGATGGGGTTAATTTCAATCTTAAAATGAAGTTACTAAACCTTGCTAGCTCAATCACACTCCGCCAACTTTAGAAAAGTCCTAAGTTTGAATCACGGTGAATACATTTAACTTAATATTTAACAAGTCTAGCATTATTGATCATGGGTTTTGTCTAAAAAAAAATAAGAAAATGAAGTAAGGAATGGAATATTCATTTTTGAGGATCATTCTGCATCAAATTTATTGTTTTTTAGAATTAATGATGGGAAAATTACCACAAAATATTTTATCTTCACGTCTTCATTTCACCTGCGAGGTAATTACTACAAGAAAAAAAATGTAACTAATTTTGTATCAATTGCTTGATTTGCACATTGAATGAGAAATGGGTCAACTCTGATTATTGAAGCCCATTTTTTAAGTGTTTTAACTGTTAATCAATTAGAGCTCCTTTTTGTTAATTAATTAGAACACTTCTCTAGATAATGGACGGGTTACTGCATTTAGTAGTTAATTATTAATGAAAGTGTGTGCTAGATTGTAAGGAATTTTAGTATATATATATATATATATATATATTATTAATGAAAGTGTGTGCTAGATTGTAAGGAATTTTAGTTACTAATATATATATATATATATATATATATATATATATATATAAACCGGATCTCTTGCATTCATGTGAGATTTGTTACATGCAATATAATTAGTTACTAATGTATTGGTTTGACTCATCTTGTAGTTATGGATCAGTCTTATCATTCACTAATTAGTGAGTGGCAAAATGTTTTTTTTTTGACAGGGGTATAAACTATAAAGTTTAGTTTTGCATCAATAAATGGAAACTCATGCAATTAGCATGTTTCAATATACAATAAATTCCATAATTTATCCCTTGAGAGTGCACCAATTATGAGTATCTCAAAATGGGTGTAATTAGCACCTCAAGACAATAAAGTTAGGTGATGAGGCACTAGGATTAATTTAACCACAAGATAATGTTACATTAATCACAATTAGGGGCAAAATGATTAAAATAACATTGTTTCCTTATCTCTTGTCCCTAGCTCTAACCAATTGTTTTGAGTCTGCCATCTTATCACAACCAGCATATTGTCTACTTGTAGAATATACAAAAAAAGTGAATCAGAATTTGTGAGGGACAATCTCAATAATATATGCATAAATAAAGTTAAGTCCCCAAATCTTCCTCTTCTTCTTGATATATAGTGATAGAAAGTAAACCAAAATTTATTTTTTTGGAAAAAAAAAAAATGTATCTGTCAAAAATGAAATATCCTCAAATTATTTTCCTTAGTTTCTCCAATTTTTACTATTCTTAACTAACAAATGATTAACAAATTGTGTTGATGTGTTAAGTCAATAGTGTTATGATTAGAGGTGGAGCTTTATAGAGACTAGGGGCATGTCCCTCCTCCTGCCCCATTTGGATAAAATAATATATATATCATAACTGATACAGTAAATTGTGAAATATATGTATTTCTATTTATTTGATCTTCTCTTCCGAAAAATGTATACAGTAATAATCAGTATGAATTTTTTTTTGGCTCCCTAATAAATATAGTCAATCTCTGCCACTGGTTACAATGGTTAACACAATAAGTTGGTTATATTTCAGTAAAAATGGGGAAATATTGGGTAAATGAAGAAGATATCTAATCTCAAAATAAAAATATTGTAATTAATTAAGCTACTTTATGTCTATCTTTTCCCAACTTGCATGATTTATACCAAGATATAGTGCTTCCATAATGCGTAAAGTCCATCCATCCTATATATCCTCTCCCTAATTATAACTTTTTGGCCTCTCAAAAGTCTCCACCAAGAAGGAAAAGAATTCGAATATCCAAATAATAGAACATATAAATTATTATTTCTTCAAGGGAAAAAGAAAGAAAAGAGAAAAAATTTACATTATTTACCTTTCTTCGTGAACCCCCCAATTTTTTTCTTTTTTTTATGAAACCCAATTTCCTTACTATCAATTCAAATCTCTCCCCTTAAACAATCATGGTAAGAATGATCTTTAGCCAATTTAGTAAATGACCCTTAATCAAATTACTTAAGTATATTGATTAAGATATATAAATAATTAGTGGTTAAACAATAACATATATTGGTAATTCCGCAAAGGAAAAGGAGCAACAAAATCGAGAGAAAAATAAGAAGCCCCTTCAGAGCAACTAATTAAACAGTCATAATTGTACACATGACGCTACTAGACTTTAAAACAAAACATCACACACACACACACCAAATAATTAAGCAGCCTAGATATATTCTACTACATAATTTACACACAAAATCGTAACTTTTTTAAAGAAAAAACAATAATTTTTCCCTAGAAATTATTAGTACTATTTGATCGCTGTGAATGCGCAGAATCGGGAATCATCATCTTATTAACCTCATCCTCATCCATCCTCCACAGAGGTTCAGGATTACACTCCCAAATCGGTGAAGGCATCGAATTATATGATAGATTTGCATAGCAACCAATATCTTTATATCCTTCAAACCCTAATTCACTCACAGTTTCTATCTCGTTCCAAAACTGATCTATCGAGTTATGAACTTCTCCCTTAATTGTATCTTGATTTTCTTCTAGTCCTTGAGTCTCCCATGATTGAGCTTCGTTATTATTTGAGTGAGAAGATGAAGAATTAGTCGATAGTGATGAAGACGAAGGAGACTCGTGAGAAGATCCTTTCTTCTGCTCTTGTGCTTTCTTTCGCATATGAGTCCTCCAATAATTCTTTATCTCGTTATCTGTCCGTCCTGGAAGTTTTCGAGCAATCCTTGACCACCTAAAATTAAGAAAAAAGACATAAAACAAAAAGAAAGATACCACTCACATCAAAGAACATAATATTGTAATAGTAATTATGGTCATGTATTTGAAGTTAGAATTGCAAACCTATTGCCCCATTTGGCATGAAGATCAAGAACAAGTTGTTCCTCTTGAGGAGTCATCCGGCCGCGTTTGAGGCCGGGATGGAGATAGTTAACCCAGCGAAGCCTGCAACTTTTGCCAGTCCGATTAAGACCTGCATAAATGATCGCAAGACACAACGAACCAAACTTGTTAAAATCCGAAAGAAAAACACCCAAAAATCTCGGGGATTAGGTTACACGGGCCATCTATCGATCTATAAACCGATATTTATAAAAAAATAGATAGCATAGCGAACACAATATGGCCCGTGTGAGATTCACCCTCCACCGCTCAAACCTGACACCTTTGCTAAGAAATCCCAACGACGTTCACCGAACAAGCGCACAAACCATACCAGTTGCAAGTCTTCCTGTTCTGTCCACGGCCCCTTGCGACTCTCTCTGGACTCTTTCTGATCCGTCACCATCGATCGGTCTCCTCACGCTCGCTGGCGATCTCCTAATTGATCTTCTCCAAAGAAGGAAAGAATAAAGTAAGAAGAAAGGGGATTTGTCTTTCTCTTTGTCTTGGTTGAGTTGGGGTTGATGTTGAATGGAGGCTTGCCTTTCAGCCCTCAATATATCGTGCCATTTTATAGCCACCTAGCTATGGTGTGCAGTGCTCACATGATGTCACTTTGTAGCCCCTCTTTTAGTCATATTATTTTATTGGGGTAACTATCTAATAATTTAAATCGTTTTCATGAGATGATTATCAGGTCTACAAGAGCAATCTCTCAGGAAATGGTTCTTATTATTTCTCCAACCATCCATCAATAGCAAATATCAACAAAAAAATAATAAAATGAGAAGGAAAGGGGGGCCAAACATAGAAAGGAAAACAAGAAATCTGGCCCAATAGTACCCAAAGAGCTGGAATTAAGATTTTGAGCAATTTGGAGAGAAAACAAAGGTCGCTGTCAAAATAGAAGTGGGGAATACGTTATGAGGACGACAGATTGCCTCCATTTTTGTCTACTATAAACTCAGTGGAATCCAGCGGCCACCCTAACTTTACTCAATTTTTTTTTGTTTTGAGTCAAATTATACAATATGTTATCAATCATATAGTCTAGTGACTTTGGTCTCATAATTTATTTGATTTGCAGATTAGTCTGGGGAATAAAATATGTATAAATTTTGAAGTTTTATCATTTTATTAGGTGGTTGTATCGTATGCAACTTGTCTTTTAGAGAGAACCTCAACAAGTGAATCTACATTAGATCTCAATAAACAATTAAATGCTATAGGAAAAGTAGCCGATAAACAATTAAATGCTATAGAAAAAGTAGCCGTTCGGGTGCCGGGTTACAGTTCCTTTCCCAGCTGTTTCATTATAAGAGGGCATTCTAGCATATATTCATTCATTCTTTTATGTAGTCCGATAAAAAAGAGATCAATTCTTACTGACTTCTTTGTTCCGGACTCGGAAGCTAAAAGGCCCAATTGCAGATTGGGGTTATAAAATCTCAAGTTTAAATCAGATTTTGTTAGTTATGTGTTATTAGATTGTATACTTGAGGTGTTTTGTAATTTTACTTGTATTTTGCACAAACTTAACTATAATCTGTAAAACTATAATCTGTGCTTTGGTACAACAACTCTTAGGATCAAGGGGTAGGAGCTCCATCACATCAGAGGGCTGTGAATGAGGAAATTGCACCTTGCATTGAGGGATGGCCAAACTTTCTTTTCTTATTTTACTCCTCTCATTTTTCTGAAGTTCGAATGTAAATAATGATTTCTGTAAAACTTCCTTTTACTAATATATCGGAACAGATCGGGCAACTTACCTACTGTTTCTTCAAAAAAAAACTATAATCTGTAATTTTACTTGGCGATGGACCAATACAAGTGATTTTACTGCCAGGACCAATACAAGTGACTTTGCCTCCACATCGGCTTATGATTTCTTAATAAATCCGGGGATAAAATGCCCTTGGCAATCCATACTATGGAAAATCATGTCACCTCTCAAAGTGAGTATATTTGCTTGTCTTGTCCTCAACAATAAAATCCTCACGTACGAAAACCTAGTTAAAAAAAGGTTTTCTTGGACCATCGTATGCCACTTATATATGCATAACACGGAAGCTATGCATCATGTGTTCAAGTCCTGTCCTTTCTCAAAACAAGTATGGTCCGCTAGCTTACGAAATTTCGGGTTACGAACAAAGCCGCAGGACATCTCCATATGATAATTCGCATTGCAGTAAGGCTCGACTATGGGCAAGATGGATCAAAAGAAATGGGATGCTACATGGCAAGTGACGATCTGGCAAATTTGGCTCGAATGGAATAGAAGAATCTTTTGAGGGAGAGCTCAAGCGGCAAACATGGTACGTCAAACGGCAATCGAAACGATCACCTTGTGGAGAAATAACAGCTAATAGATCAATGTAATAGGAAAAATATCATATCATTGTATTTTCCTTTCCGTCAAATCGACAACTTTTGTAATTGATTTAAATACAATGCCTTAAACAATATAGAGCAACAAATAGACGATCATCTATTGTGTATTTCTAAAAAAATCATAATATGTAAATATTTTTTAATTAATTTACAAACATCCTACCCGATTACCTACATGTTTATTTTCAAAAAAAAAAAAAAAAATTTCTATCATAATGTAAGCATATAACATGTATATTATCTTCCTCAACTTTTTTTTGAGTCAAATATGGAGGAGACACAAAGTCCTACTTAGTTTTTATAAAGATCCCCTCCATTATAATTTTGTTTTATCATGCATATTGTATATGAAAGTATAAATTATGTATCAGACATTATATGTTTGTATTAGATGTTTTATCTCATAAACTTTTTCATATAATAATTGTACGTAAAGATTGTTAGATTATTAATTAACCATGAATATGTATGTCCGATATACGTCATTAAAATATGTGATTATGATAGTAAAACCGTAAAGCAAAGTGAATACAATTCTAAATTATCTCTAATCATATATGAGATATTTGTAAGACAAACATATTTGAAAATCTCAAATCATATATATAGATACTAGTATGTTAATTGGATGATGATCACGTTTTACTGATCATGGATATTAGATATCAATTCATTAACATAAATATATGTTGGAGAATATATATTTGATCGACCCACAATTAGAATATACATGGTATATGTCATTAGAGTTTTCTCATCATCTAATGTATAAGTAGTCATTTTACTTGAGATCATTATAGATTCCTACATATATATACTTTGACGTGATCAAACATTGTCTTTAACCGGATAATTATAAAAGCTATAATCGGGTATTTAGTAAATCATGAGTTGGAATGTAAATGATCAAGATAGAATTTGTTACTCTCGAATACGAGAGAGATATCTCTGGGCCCCCCTGATAAATTGAGACTGAAGGAAAACACACGGCCGTGTACGAAAGAATTAACATGGGTTGTTAATATCTTTTAATTTATCCAGTCTAATTATAATTCAGAAAAGAGAATTGATCATAATAAGGATGATATAAAATCATGCCTTATGATAAATATAAATATCGTTTAACAAATGGATTAAATACATAATTGATGCATATGTTATGATCACGTATCATTCATTTAATTTGGGTAATCATAATACCATACTAGAGACTACTTATGATTTATAAACTTGAAGTTTATTTCTAACATTAAATGAACCTACAGAGTCGCACACAAACAGAACTAACTCAGTTGGACACAGAAAATCTAAAGGAAGGTGAAGAGGTATAAGCATGAGATGATATAAATAGATGAAGGGTTCGTCTGATTAAGTTAGAGGATTTTGATAAACTTAGCCGCTTTTTGAGAAAGAGAGAAAGAGAAACCGGATCTAGTAATCTCGGTTTCTCCGTCAACGTGAGCAATTCGCGTGTGGATACATGTAGAGGGCGGTGCCGGAGTCGTAACGCCTTTCGTGATCAGATCCGAGATCGCTTGTAGACGAATCGCGAAGCCCTACAAACCGGATTAGCCGAATCCGAGATATAAATAAGATTTATTTTATGATTTAATTGATATTATACGGATTCTTAAGAAACGGTAAAACTTTTATTCCCGCTGTGTCTATTTCGATTACGCGTTGGTGAGTAATTTTTTTTGGACCCTAATCTGCTCAGAGAGATATGCTTTGAGTGCACAGTATGACGCATGCATGGGCGATATATAACCGTACTGCGTGGAACTTTCTCATCCACAAGAATGGTAATTAACAATCATAATATTGATTATATATGTCTTAGCCTTTTTAGCCTTATCTACTTATCTTGAGCCAAACACACTCCCACCATCACGCTTATTCAAAGAAGTGGTAGTGTTATATATGACACTATTATATGATAGTTTGTTTTATCCTTATTCATGCATATTGCATAATCAATAACCTTTTAAACCCTAAACTTGCATGTATACATAATAAAAAATGGGACTGATAAGTAGATAGATTAGCATGGTGAAAAAATTAGAAAGAACTAGAGAGTTTTGAAAAGAGAGGAAAAAAAATTGAAGTTTATATAAGGGCATCACAAGAAAATTTGCCATCTTGAAAATAAAACAAATACAAAGAGGGGTTGATTTGATGTTGATGTATTAATATTGTAACATTAATTATGACTTTAATTAACCATTATTCGAAAGAGAAGATCACATAAATTATTGCAACATTATACAAATAAAGAAAAAGACAATTAGATGGCGGTAATTAGTCTATCCAGGGAAGTGGGGAGGACACAAAAGTCATTGTAAGCTGACGTGGACATCACTAATGTAAGTACTCAAATCAAGCTTTCATAATTAGCCCACCTAATGAATCATAATCTCATTTAGCCGCCCCACAACTGTTAAATGGTCTTCATGCATCGAAATTCCTGTTGTGAAAAGGTTTATGAAGATGAACACTTAGTGCTCTCTTTGATAAGCTTTCCACCTTATCTCTTATCCCTCTTACACTAATGTTTCCATTACACCTCAACCAATGAATTCTCTAGTTCCTTCTTCCTTTCTCTTTCCTCTCCTCTCCTCTCCTTTTCTATTCCTTTTCTTTTCTTTTTCCTTTTTTAATAGTACTTCTTTTTGGGACAAAAAAAAATGGAGAATTTGGAGGCCTAATGTAGTAAAAATGGGCTGGATGAATGAAAATGTACCGATGAGCCCAACGTTTTGGCCCAAAACTCTACAAAATACCATCTGAGATCTCAAATCCCGATTATATCAAAATCCAGAATTTAAAATCCAGGAAACACTCTTAAACCCTTCTTCACCGAGCCGCCGCTCAACAACGAAGCAACAATGGTTTTATCGCGCAAGAAGCTCAAGGAGAAGCTCAGAACCCTCTTGACGGATTCTTCTGTTAATTCTGAATCCAAGACTGCTGTTAATGGAGAGGAGATTAGTAAGGAGTTGGAGAGCGTGAGAGAGAGGCTGAAGGATTCGAAGCCGAAGGTCAAACGGCCTAGGAGGAAGAAGAAGGCGCCATTGTTGGATGGTGGTGAGAAAAAGGAAGAGGATGAGTCAGAAGGGGAAGCAAAAGAAGAGAAAGAGAAGAAGGAAGAGAAACTAGAAGACAAAAATGGGGTGGTGACTCAAAGCGAGGAGAAGAAAACCAAAACCGAAGAGAAAAAGAAGAAGAAACAAAACCAAAAGAAGAAAAAGAAAAAGAAGCAAAAAGAACAAGACCAATCAAAAGAACAAGATAAAATCATAAATGAAACTTCAACTGCTGATAAATCTACCAATTTAGAGAAACAGACAGTAGAATTGAATCAGTTTGATAATCTTTCCTTGAGGTAATATATATATATATATATATATATATATATATATATATATATATATATATATATATATATATCAAGCATTAACAATCTATTTATTTCATCGAAATATTTCAATTTATGAATCAAATTTTCAGTGAGGAAAATTCAAAGAAGGTTTATGTGGGAGGGATTCCTTATTACTCAACAGAAGATGATATAAAGAGTTTCTTTGAGAGTTGCGGCACGGTTTCCGATGTAGATTGCATGAAATTTCCTGAAACCGGTAAATTTAGAGGAATCGCAATTCTTACTTTCAAGGTCTGTTTCCTCAATTTTCCAAAAATTAGGTCAAATTGATCCTTAATTTGTACAAAATTATTGAATTTTTCTTAATTAAAGCGTAATTTCAACTTTTTATGAGGACTTAATTGCATAATTTATCTTTTATTTCAGACTGAAGCTGCTGCTAAACGGGCATTAAATCTCGATGGATCTGACATGTAATAAGCAAACCCTAATTTCCATCTCACTTATTTCTATCAATTATTTCAATTAATTTTTTTTTACAGGGGAGGGTTCTTTTTGAAAATCCAGCCATACAAGGGCAAAAGTGCAAATAAACCTGATTTTTCGCCTCAAATAATTCAGGGTTATAACCGCATATATGTCGGAAATCTCACGTGGGACATATCAGAACAGGATTTGAAAGATTTTTTCAAAAATTTGAAAATTCAATCGATTCGTTTTGGTACGGATAAATTAACAGGAGATTTTAAGGGTTTTGGTCATGTGGATTTTGAAGAAAATAATTCGGTTTTAAACGCTCTTAAATTGGATCAAAAAATGGTAAAAGGAAGACCGGTACGGATCCGTTGCGCCGTACCGACAAAAAATAATAATATTAATAATAATAATGTTAGAAATAATAATGTTAAAAATAATGATAATAATTTGGAGGGTATTAATGCAAGTTTGCAAGAAGTTGAAAAGGTGGAGAATTTTGAAGTGAAAGAAGGTGAGAATTTGTTTTGTTTATGAAATAATTGTTGGGTTTTTTGAAATGTTAATAATTAAACTTTGGAATATTATTTTTTGATATATATTTAGGGCAAAAAAAGAAGAAAAGAAGGACGTGTTATGAGTGTGGAATGCCAGGTCATCTTTCATCAGAATGTCCTAATAAGAAAAATAATGATAATAATTATGATGGCCATGATGTAATTAATCAGGAAGATCAGGGGGAGAATAATAATATGCAAGGGCAAGAAGGTAAATTTATTATTTATACTAAAAAAAATTATTTTGGGGAAAAAATTTATACTCAAATTGTCATGTTTTCTTCTTTTGTTGTGAAGTATGAAAAATGAAACTTTAGATTGATTAAAAATAATGTTAATTTATACAGCGCAAAATAAGAAGAAAAAGAGAAGGACATGTTATGAGTGTGGAACGCCAGGTCATCTTTCTTCTGAATGCCCTATTAATAATAATAATAATAATAATAATAATGGCAATGATGTAATTATGCAAGAAGAAGAGGGTAATGTGAGAGAAGAGGAAAAAGTAGGAAATACACAAATACAAGAAGGTAAATATTAAATGGTCCTTAAATTAAAATTTTAGCCTTGTTTTTATGGTAGAAATTCCCAAATTTATGTTATTTATTTTTATTATAATTTTTAGCGAGCAAGAAGAAAAAGAATAAAAGGAGGACGTGTTACGAGTGTGGTACACCTGGCCACCTTTCTTCTGAATGCCCTAATAAGAAAAGTTAGATGATTTGAGTTTGATTTTTGTTTTATTTTGTTGTAGAATAGATTATTTGAGTGTACTATATAGATTTCTATTTATTTTTCATTTCTAGTTCTAAGCGTAGGACTAAGTAGACATAATTCATATATGAATGCAATTTTGCACGATTGTTTTACATGAATCATAAGACCTTCTAGCTTTCAAATTGGTCCAAGTTTCATAAATGATTAAAATCAATGGGCCAATAGTGAGTCTTAACATTATTAAATCAATGAGCCAGTAGTGGGCCTAAATATGATTAAATCAACTGTTCAATAAAATTGGTCTAAGTTTCATAAAAGATTATAATCAATGAGCCAATAGAGGGCCTAAATATGATTAAATCAACTGTTCAATAAAATTGGTCTAAGTTTCATAAAGATTAAAATCCATGGGCCAACTGTGGGCCTAAATATGATTAAAAATTCGACGGAAGTTTAAAACCTGCTTTGAAATGTGCAGACTAATTCTAGCTTAAAGGATGATCACTTTTAAAGCATGAACATAATTTCATGATGTACAAAATAATAGAAAATAAATCATAGAAAATGATACGAATCAGTCGGCTTTTTAAGCTTTGAGTAAATCTGTCAGGTTTAATGTAAAAGCCACTTTTTATTTAGTGGACAAAGTGAAGGTTTAAGGCAAAGTAAGCTTTATACAAAAGGCCTCACATTGAAGTAACCCTTTGTCCGATGATCTTCATTTATTCCTCTCTTCCTTTCTCTCTCACTTTTTGCACAGTGAGACAATAAATAGAGACCAGCCTTGCACTGCACTGATAGCCATCAACTGTGCATCTGACTTGTAGATTCTTTTCAGAAAATTGCTACTGTAACTAGATTATATTAGGGCCATTTATTACCATATCATGATAACATGGAGTTCAAACATATTAAAACTAAAAAAACACAAATTATTCATCTTGAAAAAAATATATTATATGTTTGAGAAAATAATTTTGTCATAATATCAAATCAATCAAATGGGTATCATGAGATGAATATAATGTTGAGTCAACTAAGTCAGCTCTCAAGACACTTGTGTGTATAAATCATGTCCTTTTCTCACGTGCCATGCGTCAAACAGTTCTGTTCCTCTCCATTTCGTTAAATGAAAGCCTTCATTTTGTTCCAAAAAGGCAAAAATATTTGCAAGTTCTGTCTGTGATTCCATACATAACTGGAGATTGAGATTTAGAAGAGAGACAACAATGAGACGACGTGTTTGACTAAAACGAAGGACTTTGATATATGTACTATTTATTCCCTAATTATAACCTCCCTTTGACTAAACCATACCAAATATTCCCCTCCTCCTACTAAAATATTTTATAAAAAATGTTCACACGACGTGTATTTCGATATTTTTGAACCTTAATATAACTACAGAGGTAACTTGGTCGGCTTCAACCCACTTATACCTCAAAAAAAAACATGGTCGGCTTCAAAAATTCAACATTAGTCTCTAATAATCATGCACTCATTATACTAGACTAAGATTAACCACTCATCACGCACTGTATTTCTCTAGGCAAAATTGACTTTTTTACACACGAATAAACACAGAATGTCTCTTTCAAAGATGCAACAATATAATAATAATTACAAAATCTATAAAGAAAAGAGTCGTTATCGCTGGATTTTACGTGAGTAGTTGGATTTTAAGCGGGTTTGTTTTTCAAATCGATTCAATTTTGTATCGTTCGTTCTGTCATTACCTACCAACGTTCAGTCTCATCCTGTTACCAGAAAAGCCCTCACTTTTTAGCTCGAATCACGCCTCAAAGGCAAGGCTAAAGTCGTCATTATACACTAAACAATCCACGTGGTTTGAATTCCCATTTGTTCTCTCAATAACTAACTGCCCTGCACCTCGTCCATCCCGTACCATTAACACCAACAAAGCATTTCATTTCTATCTTAACGTACGTCATGATATCATCTCGTTCGAATAAATAATGAATCCAAGCAAAACGAAACGCCGCTCTATTTCCAACGCGCTCTCTCCCGTTTCCCACGCCCATAAATATCACATTACATAATCCCCCTTCTTTCTTCTCCATTCTCTCTCTCTCTCTCTCTCTCTCTCTCTCTCTATAGTCTAGGCCAACCTGACTATATTCAGATCCAAAAAAGCCTACTTGCCGCTTCCGAGTACAACAGAGCTATTTCAGTTTTCAAATTTGAACTGCAATCTTAGTGCAAATGGCGGTGGCTTCAACAAGAGGGAAATCTGATCAGCTCTATCCAAGGCATTGGAGGGATCAGGAGACGAGTCCTGAGAGGACCAAAGTCTGGGTTGAGCCGAAGCAGAGGAGCTCTCGCCGGAGGGTTCCGGTGGTGTACTACCTCTGTCGCAACGGCCAGTTGGAGCACCCGCATTTCATGGAGGTTTCTCTTTCTTCTTCTGACGGCCTCTATCTCAAAGGTACTGTGGAAGAGAGGATGAAATTTGGTTGATTTTGTGAAATCGGAGAGATTTTTTTGAGTTATTTGATTGGAATGGTTGGTTTTGTTGCAGATGTGATTGATAGATTGAATCTTCTCAGAGGCAAGGGGATGACTAGCATGTATTCTTGGTCCTCGAAAAGGTATTTCTTTTATCAATTTCTCTTTAGGAATGTGGTATTTCATCAATTGAAAAATTAATGTGAATAACTTTCTGTAATGCAGGAGTTACAAGAATGGATATGTGTGGCATGATTTGACCGATGACGACTTGATCTTACCTGCTCATGGAAACGAGTACGTGCTCAAAGGTTCTGAGCTCTTATACTCTGAAATCTCTCCAATTTCTACGGAAATCAACTCATCCTCTTCAAGCTTCGAAAAACCTCCCGAACCTTCTAGGAACCACAGAAGAACCTCATGGGGCAGCTCCGTCGATATGAACGAGTACAAGGTGTACAAGTCAGATCCGGCCGCCATTGCAATCACCACCAAAGCAGCTGACGTGTCAACTCAAACGGACGACCGTCGTCCGCCGCGCCGGCGATCGCCGGACTTCCCTGCACTTCACCAGCCAGCAGCGGAGCTCGGCAGCGACGAAATCTCCCCTCCGCCTTCCTCCTCCAGTCCCGAGACTCTGGAAACCCTAATCAAAACCGAAGTCCGATCATCCTGTCATCAGAAGGCGCCGTCAGAGTCGTTGGATGATCAAGATCGGACGGTGGGGAGCATCGCCGGCGGGAGAATCCGAGCGACGGCCGTTCTCATGCAGTTAATTTCCTGCGGATCGCTTCAAGTGAAGGATCTGAATGTGGATCCGACGGAGCAGCACAGCGGGAAGCTGACGCGCGGACGGTCAGATCTGAAGGGGAAGGAAACGGACGGTGCGATGGGGCGGGTCGGGTTTGACCCGATGGATAGAGAGTATTTCAGCGGAAGCTTGGTCGAAACGAAGAAGAAAGATACCGAGGATTCTGCTGACGGGCTATTGAAAAGATCCAATTCCTACAATGCGGACCGGTTAGTATTTATCCTCTTTTTATTTAAACTCTCTTTAGTTTAGTTAAACTGGTGACTGATAAGGTTAGATAAACAAAACTAATTTGATAAATCATAAATAAAGGACTAAAAAACGGAAATCAATGGATATGATATTTTCTGTTTGGTTTCTAAATATGTATTGAAAAATCATTCGTTAATTTTCATATTCATTAATTTTCATTGGTTTATTTGTTTCCGGCGACCAATTGACACGTCATGGAAACGGTTGAAACTGTTGAATATTTAATATCTGATTTTGGGATGGTGTTAAATAGTTGAAACTGACATGACGTCGCACTTGATGGATTAATTTCTCTGGAATTAAATGCAAAGTAAATAAAAGTACTAAATGTCTGTCGAAAAAAAAAGTATTAAATGTGAAACTATTTAATTTCATTTTGAAAATCTAGCCTTTCTGTTCTGTTCTGCTCAGTGAATTTAATTCAGTTTGTGCTCTACTCACTTTAGCTTAGCTGATAATTTCCCAACAAACTTTGAATGCCCCATTAAATGGAATGTTTTGTGTGTATGATTTTCGCCTGAGACTGACAAGTGGGGTCTAATCCACATTTCTCTGTTCAGAGATTCTCTGCTCTGTGAGTAGTTTTTGTAGCGTTGTGCTTTTGGTTAAATTCCTTTCTTCTTGTTCTTTTCCTTTTGTTGTGAATCGATACTATACTACTATCTATACTCTGTACATACAACCAAATGCTTCTGTTTTGTACGGTAGATACGCATTTTGACAGTTCATGTCGTTCTTTTTAGATTAATTTGTATTTACTCATTTTTTATTTTTTATAATTTAAGGTGCTGTCAATGCTACTGTTGAATTGATTTGTTTTTTTTTAATATTATTTTAACAGGAGCTCAAAGGTGGAGGTTGGAGAGAGAGAACTGGAGACGTCCAGGGCCAAATGCATTCCAAGAAAATCAAGAACGGTGATTAGGCGAGAGACTGTTCATAATGTCAGTAATAAAAATAATAATAATTCGTGTCAAATATCACGTAGTAATTTGGGGAGTAAGCGTATTAGTGACGTTAAAAGTCATGAATGAAAGTAAGAAACAAACAAGATCCTTGTATTATTTAAAAAATGTAATGTATGTTTAATTAATTTCATGTTTAGTGATGTGATTAGTGAGTTTCTAGGAGAAATGTATGGATTGCAAATTACGGCACGTAGTTAAGCAAAGAGGAGGCAAAGTTTGTAGGTTTAGTTTTATTTTCCCAAAACCGATCGTGCAATGTATTAAAAGAGTTGAATTGAATGTAATGTTTTCTAATATTTAAATTATATTCTTGGGCTAATCAACTTCCCTAGCGTGTTCTTCACATAATATGCATATATATTTCAAAGAAGTTATGCAGAAAGTTTAAAGATAAAAGGTACAATCATAACAATGGCAGATTTGGAAATTGTTGTTTCTAGTTGGAAATAATTATTCGTGATATGGCCAAATCCTGTCTAATCTATGGTCCCATTAATATGTAGGATATTTGCCGGACTTTTTGGTTTGTGAAAAGGATATTTGTCAATCACAACAAATATATTTTGTCAGATTTGCAGTCACGTATATTTTGGATTATCTATACTTAACATTCCATCATAATAAAACATTTAAATTAGCCTGAAAATCATGAGAATGACCAATTAATCTTAGATTATTCATATGACTACTAACAAATAACAATTTTTACTATACAAGAGTAACACATAACAGGGTCAACTGGAAATCAATCCATTCATTCATTCAGATTAGTTTGACCTTTACTTAGAAGATTAATGAGATTTTAGACAGGCCCAAATATTTGATGGACTGACATAAGTCAGGCCCAATAAGGCCTTTCTTCACCTCTGATCCAGCGCCGTTTTTTGGTCCTGATTTTTCATTTCTGAATCGGAATCAGAAATCATCGGAAAGAGAGAGAGAAATGGAAGTAAGGAAGATTGTGAAGGAGAAGAAGTTTTGGATCGCTTCTCTTCTCGTCGTTTGGGCCGCCGCTCTTCAGGTACTCATTCTCGTTTCCTCTCTCTTCCTGTAACTGCTATTTCAAAAGAAAGGACTTGAAATATGTTCGGTTTTTGTGAAATCAAGGGGCACATGATGTGGATGAAGAAGCAAGAAGCTTTCAAGCAGAAATTTGGTGAGCCTGATTCCAGTGAGCAGATTGATTAGTTGGATCATGATATCCACTTAGTCCCCAATTGATCAGGTTCATAGCCTTTCGTTTTACACTCACATTTTGCTTATTGAATATCAAATTCTACCATTCACTTTTGGGTTTTCATTTGTCCAATTCCTAATTGGCCAATTATTTTGACATTCCATTTTCCTTTTGTATTTTAACAGTTGAATATAGGGTTTTATTGGATTTTTCTATTCATTTGAGCTTTCATATTGTTTGACAAATCCAATTAGAAATAAGATCAAGTTTTTAGTTCTCTTATACCTCTTTCTTTCTTATTTATGCAGGTATCATGAATTGTATTTTGGACATTGGGCTTCAGCTGAAATTGTTACGCCTTCAAGTATCATGTACTTTAATTCTGACCACTTGAAACAATAAGAAAAACTTTATTTATCACATATTAAAAAAGCTATATTTTTTGTTTTGAAATTTTTCTAATGGTCAAATGGTTTTTTTCAGCTGATTTCCAATTAATTATCCATTTACTATTTTCATACATGTTAATACAATGATACAGTTGCAATAATGTTATTACTCCAAGTTGAACTCACAAATCTCTATGACATTGAGATTATTATTAATTATGATATTGAGTTGAAGTTGTTTAATAATAAATTTCATTGTCATTTAGTTTGGATATTTATGTTTATTTCTAGAATTGATTTATAGGACTCCATTAGAGTTTTAAAATGTGAAAAAAAACTTATGGATGGATTTTGAACTTCTTTTGGGCTCTTATTACAAGCCCATTAAACCTCTCTTTATAGTTGATATCCAAATTTTGATGCAGACGGATTCTTTTTTAAAATATTCAGATTCTTTTTTAAAATAGATTAATGTTGGTTTGTTGGAAGGAAATGACGACCAAGATTCAACTCAATATAAAAATGAAAGAGAATAAAAGCAGTTTAGCCGCATAATGGATTCCTTTCAGACGCAGCAACCCGTAATTGTTGTTCCCTTCCACTTTGTCCTTTCAAATATTTGTCATTTACATTTAATATGTTTTGCATATTTTATTGGATTGCATCTTATTATTATCTTATTAGTGACTAAATTCATTTGAATTATTTCTCTCTCCTTTTATTAGGCAAATTTGTGGGTTGAATTTGTGTTGTGTTATGAGCAAATCAAGTAGGATGGCTAATATGAATTAGCTTGATATTAAAAAAATTAATAATTACAAATGTCTGCTTGGGCAAGTTAATTAAGAGTTGAAAAATGAAAAGAAAAGATTTAATAGCTAGCGAGACATTACAAATGAATAAACGAAAACGTAGCTGACTTTTGAAAAATCAGAATATTCCATATTTATGACTTGTAGCTTAATCTTTTTAATTTAAGATACCCTTTGACATTACAATTAACTAAATAAAGAAAATAAAACCGATTTTTTTGTGGCAATAGAAAAAGTAAACAAGCATCATTTGACCTCTAGTTGATTTGTTTCGGTTATATTAACTGTGTGGAAACTAGAAGCTTTGACATGTTGCTCACTCAACACAAAAAAAATTTAGTTTTGTTGTATTTAAGTTACAAAAAGGTCATTCCTTCAACATGTGTGCTCTCTTATTATTGGAAAGTGATATAATAATTGTATAAATTTTGAATAAACTATACTTGCATACACCCATCTTCAGTTTTAGCTCCTGTCATGGATTAACAACATGGAATTTTTCGTGTTACAATATCTCAAAAATTAATTGAATAAAAAGATGAACTCTGTTCATCCTGAGTTACCAAAAAATGATGAAAAATATTTTACTATGATTTGAAAAATCTGCTACAATTTACAAATTGATTGAACATATATTGTTAGTGAATCAATATATAATATGGAATAATAATAATTCTTCTAAAAAGATCCAATTTGAGATAGGGATGAAGAAATAGGACCAATTATTGCACTCCGAATTGTGATATTTATAGCCAATGATCTATGCTTGCATCTGTAGTTCAACAAGAACTTATAATATTGGAGAAATGAGGTTTATATAATGAATACAAGTTTTGTGGCTCAGCACTACGACAATGAGAAAAACTGCAGCAGATTGCAAAATTTAAATTATAATTGTGTGAGATCTTCTCAAGCTTATATTAAAAAAAAAATTGTGTGAGATCTTATATTCAAAATATAATTTTATGAGATTTCATGTGCTTCATCTAAAAATTTAAGCAATAGCTTGGGACCAACCTTTTGTGTTTAGATGAAAAATATGTAAGAACTATTCTCGAGTGATAAATCATCATTAAAATTTTATATATATATATATATATATATATATATGTGTGTGTGTGTGTGTATATATATATATATATATATATATATATATATATCATTTCACATATATATCACATTTAAAATTTGACATCACTTTCTTAATAAGAAAATTGATATAACTTTGTGTAAATATCAAACTTTGCTTAATAGAAGAAAATATATAAGACAATCCCCAAAATAAGAGTGCATAATATAAGAAATAATAAAAGATCAGTGTCGTTTCGGAGGGGTCAAGAGTGACATTCAAATAGAATACTCAAATTCCTACGTGGAGAAAGTTACACGGAAGTTGAAAGCATGAAAACTAAATACAAGTGGATCCATAAATAAAAGAATTAATAATACAAGTTGTAAAAAGGCACTTTACATAGCTTTGTTATGTAAGCTTCGAAGTGATGTGTGCATCTTCAATTCAATCATCCAACCACAGAGAAGAAGACTTTATGGGTGAACTTTACCTCAAAATATATAATCTAAATAAGAATTTTGTTCATTTCACAATTTTGATATCATCTAATAATGTTTTGCGATGATAATTTTTGTATATGGCCAGCTAAATTTTTTTTGGCCCTAAGAGATAGATATATCAATTATGTGTAATCGGAAAAAAGAAATAGATAATTAAAAGCGTGGGCTAACCACTTCAATCTTGCATTAAAAAAAAGAAACAGATAATTAAAAGCAATAAACAAAAGAAGACAATTCTTGCAAAAAGCTACAAAGTCCCTTACTAAATTAACAAATAATGAAATGCACATCTAGTGTATGAAGAGAAATTAATCTTGCTAATGCTTGCCATGTCACAATCGAGTAAATTTCATATATGTTGCCATCCTTGAATCAAATTTTAGATAGACATGGTTTGCCATATAACCCTAGGATTTCCTTAAAAAACTGAAAGATATCTTCAATTTGGCCTGTTGAGTCATAATTTATGAGGTTTGTGAAAACTTGAAAATGCAATCAAACTAATCGAGTGAGCTCATTCAGAGATAAATATTTATATTTCGAGAGTAGGTAACCTTGCCTATAAGTTTTTTTTATTTGAAGCAGAACCTTGCCTACAAGTTGTCAAGTAGTAATTACATAAACAGGTGGTAATTACATAAACAAGTAGTAATTATAGTTATAAACAAATGAACTAGTGAAAATGATACTCTCCTAATAAAACAGTGGTGTTCAACCGCGGATTTTGATAATTTATATAAAAACGATTATATTTTAAACTTTTGTGTTTGGTAGAAGAAAAAGATTCAAACTACTACTAAACTAAAGATTCTAACCATTTATGTTAAAACTAACAACTAGTCCTATACAGTACTTTGAACAATTGTTTGCTCCATTTAAAAACGTTCTTTTCAGCTTCCACAAGTTTAAATTAAATTTTGCATTTTCAGGATTTTTTTTAAAATTTTATAGGTACAATAAAGAGTTGACCAAATAAATATAATAAAGAGCCAAGTACTGTGACACTGTCCCTCAATTATCAATAATAAACTAATCATTATATCCATGTCAACACCTCTTAATCAAGCCCTATAAATACCATCTACTCTTTCCCCAATTTCTATCCTCTTAAGCCTCACATTAATCAACATTTAAAATCCCAATTAACCCTCAATCATTTACCACCCCCTTTTTCCAAATTCCTTAACTAAAGCACATGAAGCGATTATTCGATCAGTCAATCATAACCAATTCAAACAACATCAATATGGCGAAGATGCTAATCTTTCTGCCTCACGATAGAAACAATGAACGTGTAATTACTTATCCGCAATCACAACGAGTTTTTGAGTGCAAAACATGCAATCGCCAATTTCCATCCTTTCAAGCTCTAGGTGGTCACCGTGCGAGTCACAAGAAACCAAGACTGACCGGACCAGACGGAATTCCAATCAAGCCAAAATTGCACGAATGTTCAATTTGTGGACTCGAATTTTCAATCGGACAAGCTTTAGGAGGCCATATGAGGCGACACCGAATGAATGTTGCGAATTCTCTCCTGGTGATGAAAAACAAGGAGAAAAAGACTGATTTTACATGGTTCGATTTGAACGAACCACCGTTGGAAGGAGAAGAATTAGAGATGGAATGTAGAAATTCAATTGGGCATACCTTTGATTTTATGGGGTCGGATCAATTGCAGTTGATTGCTTCCAATGATATATGATTTAAGAGGAGTTTTTCCTTTTTTTCCTTTTTGGTCTTAATGACATTTTTGGAGAGTTAAGTTTGAAGAAATTTTGAAATCGAGCTTCAACGGAAGTGAGTAACCTGGATTTTCTTGGGTGATTTTTGTATGAGAGATTTTTTTTAAAACATTGAGAGTTATTTTCATGCAATTTTTAATTGAGGTCTAGTTTTATTATTTGTTCTTGCAATTATAATTAAGATTTATTTCCATGATATATGTTTAGTATTCAATTTATATAAAATCTAATTATATTCCTATTAGATGCAGAATCCCGTAAAAACCTTCATTTTATCAATAAATTAAAAAAAAATAAAAGTAGTATTGAGTAAAACAGTTATTATTTTCTGTTAACGCAATTTTTTTTGTAGAGAAATATTTTACTTATTTAAGGGTGGATTGTGTGTGTGCAAGCGATTGCTTGCTGCAACCATTGCATGAGGTTCGATTCTTACATATCTCAAAAAAAAGATCGATTGTTAATTTCTTTTTGGCCAATATTTTTTTTTGAAGCGTCAGCATGCTATATAGCTTGTTGAGATTCTATTAAAAATTAAAAAGTTGTAGTACAAGGTTCTAGAGAAAAATACAGAGTAGAAATACTAGCGCCTAGCTAGAAGAACCAAAAGAAGAAAAATTACAAGATTAGGCTACTTGCCACTACCTAATACAATGAACTACGGTAATAAATCAGTAAAAAGAAAGAAAGAAATAAAGCTTTCAATTATTATACAAAATAGAGCTTTTTGGCCAATATTACAAAAATCTTTTTTAAGTTCATGTACCAAAAAGTTATTTTTACAGTTGACATGCAAATTTTGAATCCTAAGGAGAGTATTGGGATTCTTTTTCAAAATATTCAGATTGTTATTTCCGGATTCCCGGTAGAATAATGGTGTGATGTTCGTTGGTTAAAGTGACTGAGTTTAAAGTGAACAAAAAAAGGAAGCAGGTTAGCCGCATGTCAGATTCCTTCCGGATGCAGCAACCTGTAATTGTTACAACTTTCCTCTAAATTTAATAAATGAATACTAATAGTTCATTTACATTAAATATGTTTTTTTTCTCCTTTTAGTGGACAAATCAAGAAGGATGGCAAGTTTGAATTTGCATCTAATTGTATTTGTATGTTTGAGCAAGTTTATTAAGAGCTGAAGATTGAAAAGAAAAGATTTAAATTGCTTGTTTGTGACACATGGCCAATGAAATTAATGGAATCGTAGCTGACTTTTGAAAAATATAGAATATTCCATTTATGGCTTGTAGCCTAATTTTCTAACTGGAGATACTCTTTGACATTACTAATTAACTAAATAAATAAAATAAAACCGGATTTCTTGTGTGGCCAATAGAAAAAGAATACAAGGATCATTTGACCCTCTAGCTGATTTGTTTCGGTTATATTAATTGTGGGGAAACTAGAAGCTGTGACATGTTGCTCACTCAACATAAAAACATATGTACTTTTGTTGTAATTTACAAAAGGCCCTTACTTCAACATGTGTGCTCTCTTATTATTGGACTGTGAGTATGACAATTTTGTAAATTTTGGATAAAATATACTTCCATATTCACCCTCAGCTTCTCTCTCATGGATTAATAAAATTGAACAATTCTTGTTATATCTCCAAAATAAATGAGTCATCAGAAGAAAAAAAATTATTTAAATACAAATAACAAATATCCTAGTTAGTAGAGTATATTGCATGTGGATTAAGAAATTATGAGTTTAAATTCTGACAAACATAATCTTATTTAGCACATATTTAACAAAATCTTTCTATCCACGCCTGAAGCTCAAAAGAGAAAAAAATTATTTAAATGAAAATTAATACCGTTGATGAATCAATATACAATATGGAATATATAACAATTCTTCCGAAAAGATTGAATTTGAGATAGGGATGAAAAAAGAGGACCAATTAATTATTGCAACCCCTTTTTTCAAATTGTGATACTTAACCAATCATGTAGGCTTTTTTTTTTTTTTTTGAAGGTTCAGCCGGCGAATTGCCGACTGAGATATCATTAAATAAGTTAAAATTCAAAGTACAAATTAATTACAAATTTTCCGCAAAAAGATCTAGCAAACAAAAGAGAAATAAAGATACATATAATTACGAACTACTATATTGAATCTAACCGATTTGAAAGAAAGAAACGCACAAATGGTCTTATAATATTGGAGAAATGGACTTAATTAATACAAGTTTAGTGGCTCGGCACTACCACAATGAGAAAAACTGCAGCAGATTGCAAACTTGTATTATAATTTTCTGAGATTTTATACACTAAATATAGTTTTATGAGATTTCATGTGTTTCAACTAAAACTTTTTAAGCAATAACTTGTGACCAAGTCTTGTGTCAAGATCTGAAAAATGCAACAAAACAAAATTATTGTCGAGTCATTAATGGTGATTACAAAAATGTTATGACATACAGTATACATATATAATATTTGATATAACTTTGCGTAACTATCAAAACTATTGCTACAAAGGATCCTTAACAGAAGAAAAATTCAGATAAAAGTATCCCAAAAATTAGAGTATAAATAAATATTGCCGTTTCGGAAGGTCAAGAGTGACATTCGAATAGAATATTCAAATTCCTACGTGGAGAAAGTTACATGGAAGTTGAAAACATGAAAATTATATACAAGTGGATCCATAATAAATAAAAAAGAAAATACAAGTTGTAACAATGCACTTACATAGCATTGTTATATGTAAGCTTGAAAGTGATGTGTGCATCTTCAATTCAATCATCCAACCACAGAGAAGAAGACTTGATGATGATCAATGTTGCCTTGAATTTATAATTATCTTAATACGAATTTTGTTCATTTCATAACTTTGAGATTAGCTATATATTGTTTGTGCGATCATGATTTTTTTTTACATGGTTAGATAAATATATAATGGACCCGAGAAGAGATTAATATCAATTTTAGGAAATGCACATCTAGTGTATGAAGTGAAATTAATCTCTTGCTAATGCCTGCCATGTCACAATCCTTAATTGGGTAATTTTCGTGTGTTGTCATCTTTTGGTCAGATTTTAGGTAGACATGGTTTGCCACGTAACTTAGGGTTCTGTAAAAAATGAAAGAAATTTTGAACTTGGCCTCCTGATTCCTTGAATAATAATTTATGTGGTTTGTGAAAACTTGAAAATGCAATCAAACTGAGTGAGCTCATTCAGAGACAAATATTCATAGTTCTAGAGTAGGTAGCCTTGCCTTCATGTTGTCAAGTTGCATTTATTATTATGTCATTTGAGTAAAGTAATTATATATTTAAACAAATGAACTAGTGACCTAAAAATGATACTCTCCTAATAAAACAGTGGTCTTCTGCCGCGGATTTTGATAATTAATATAAAAAACAATCATGCTTTAGATATTTGAAATTTGGTATTTAGTCGAACAAAAAGATTCAACTTACTACTAAACTAAATATTCGAACCATTTATATAAAACTAAGTACTAGTTTGGTACAGTACTTTGAACAATTATTTACTCTATTAAAAAGTACTTTTTCACTTTTATTTTTTAAGACAAGCGAGCACAATACTTGCTGCATTTTCCATTAAACAAAGAAAAAGAGAATCGCAAACCACAGAAAGAAAATAAAAATACAAAGCACAAACACACAAAAGAAGAAAAGAACAAGGTTGCTACATTTTTCATAAAAAAAATCTTACATTTTGGAGGTGCATAAGAAATTATCCTCATAAAATATAATAAAGGCCAAGTAGTGTCTGTGCCGCTCAATTATCAATAATAAACTAACCATTACAGCCATGTCAAGACCTCTTAATCAAGTCCTATAAATACCCGTGCCCTCTTTCCTCATTTCTATCCATTTAAACTCAACATTAATCAACATTTAAAATTCTAATTAACCCTCCTTAATCAATTAATCCCAATTTTCTAAATCCCTTAACTTAAACAAAAATATGAAGCGATTATCCGACCAATCAATCACAACCAACTCAAACAACATTGACATGGCGAAGATGCTAATCTTTCTATCTCACGATAAAAGCAATGAACATATCGTATCCTATCCTCAGTCTCGACGAGTTTTTGAGTGCAAAACTTGCAATCGCCAGTTTCCGTCCTTTCAGGCTCTGGGAGGCCACCGTGCGGGTCACAAGAAACCAAGACTTGCCGGACCGGACGGGACCCCAATCAAGCCCAAAATGCACGAATGTTCAATCTGTGGACTCGAATTTTCAATCGGACAAGCTTTAGGGGGACATATGAGGCGACACCGACTGATAAATGTCGCTAATTCTCTTGCGGTGAAGAAAGATGAAGAGAAAAAGACAAATTTTACGTGGTTCGATTTGAACCAACCGGCAGAACAAGGAGAAGAATTAGAGATGGAATGTAGAAATGCAATTGAGCATACCTTTGATTTTATGGGTGTTGGCTCAATTGCAGTTGATTGCTTCCAATGAGATATAATTTCTGAAGACTTTTCTGATAAGTTAATTTTGAGAGGACATTTTTCATAATTAGGTGGTCTTAGTGATATTTTTGGAGAGTTATGTTTGAGGAAATTATGTAAATTTGAAATTCTTTGGAAGCGAGTATCCCGGATTTTTTGGGTGATTTCTGAAGAGTTTTATGTAATTTTGTTTGAGCAATTTATAACTAAGTTATTGTTTATTATAATTTTCCTTTATACAAAATTTTCCTATTGGATGCAGCAACTCGTAAAAATCTTCACTTTATCTATAAATTTAAAAGTATATAAGTGTTAGTGTTATCCTACTGCATACTCTGTACTCTTAAAAAAAAAAGTGTTAGTGTTATACAAATCGACATGAATATACTCGCAGATATGTGATCCCACGTAGTGAACCAAACTAAGCAGGAGAGCAACATTATGTCCAAACTGAATTTATTATTCTCTAAGTTGGAAGTACTTTTGAAGAGCACAATTTTACTTATTTCCTTTATAATGCTTTAAACTATTATATTATCATTTGGAAAACTCTAAAATCCCATATAAATGTCCTCACTTATCACTGTGCACTCAGCAATTTTGGACAATACAAACTCACAGTAGAAAAAAATTATTTTTGTAATAAGTGGGGCTCACTTACACGGGATAAAAATAGTAAATAAGCCCACACAGATGTAGGTGGAGGGTATTTATAATGCACTGTAGCGAGGTTTTTTTTTATGCTTGTTCCTTGTGTGATGTATGAAGCAATTACAAGTTGACAAAAAAAATAAGAAAAGAAAAATTGTAAGTGGCATCCAAATATGATTATGACGTAGTAGCCTGCAAACATCTTTTACAAAACTTACTTTTAAGCAATTATGTGACATCTGACGTGGATCATATAAATTGTGCTATGAATGATTAAAATTAACATTTGCATGTAATATAAATTTTGGCTAACATTTAGATTTGGATTTGTTTTCTTAGTATTACTTCAAAAATTTATCTACATATCTATGATTTTGTTAAATAACCTCTTAGAGTGATAAGGCACTCTACTAATCTAAAAGTTGTGAGTTCAATACTTCATGAATACAATTTTTTTTTAATATAGATGATGAACATATGAGTCATATCTATGAAATAAAAAAGAAATATATATCTATGACTTCTCAAATTTATTTATATGATTATGGACTATGTGAAAAAATAATATAACATACACCAATATAAGAATATATATTTACATATATAATTGTAAACGGTTTTATTTTTTTATTAACAATCACTTTCAAAAAACAACATATACCACGAAATTACTCTTAGTATTATTCTGAAAAAAATAATCTAGTAGCTGACTGAAAAATATATATTCACAAATATGTTGGCACAAAAGATCCATGAAAAAACGGATTCCAAAGAATCAAGAAAACCAGAGTACAATGAAGAGTGTCTCATCCAAGTGATCTATCCATATTTAAATAATAACAAAACACAAATCCTACTCATAGAGAAAGTCACGTCTATGCTAAAAAATAGATAAAACTTAGAAAATGAAATGAATGTGGGGTTCATGTCTTGTCATGTGGCCTTGTAACTCTGACAAAGACGCTGCAATTCGACGCCGTCTGGTTTTATCCTACACCTGGTCTACCATGTCATACTAATTTTATGTCACCCTCAAATTATTTGGATCTGGTCGCGGAGAAATTATAAACCGCCACGTGGTACACCGTGTTTTTCAACTTCATTTTGAATCTAGAGAAGGGCTTTTCTTAGAAATTATTTGTGTTATATCGGTTATGGGTCTTTGACTTTTTTATATTTATTTCAGTTTTTCTATGTAAATAATTAAAAAAGAGGAAGAAGAATATAACTAGCAAAATGAGCTCATAGCAGAAATAAAAATATACAAGCCAAACTGCAGTTGGCCGCCCTTAATGTATTAGATTTTAGATTTGCGGAGAACTTGCAACTGAGAGATGCAATTTGTTTTTCATTTCTGTGATATTGCAAGTGGGCATATACTTCAAGATTTTATTAAAACAAAGCAGTAGTTTTATTATATTTAAATCCGACCAACATATATAAATAATGAAATATACCTTCTAATTTTGAATTTTTTTTATTTTGGCCAAGCTATTATTTTGGTTTATTAATTTTATTCTTATTTTTATAAATATATGGTACTCTTATTTTTCAATACATCAATCAATGGTGAGCTTACATAATCAACTATATATTTTATGATCAATAATTGAATCTGCACCGGCCAATCAAAAATTAAGTTCAAGTGGTGAAACAAAACAAGAAAATGATCTCACTCAAAATAAACCAATGGCCTTCTGCCGCAGTTTGAAATTAGTTACATAAATTTGATATGAATTTGGTTGAAATAAGTTAGATAAAACTGCAAGTAATATAGATAACAGATACCAAGAATGTGATGCAACCATTACATTACTTTTAGGTCACTGTCAATGAAAGCTTATCAATTAATTATCATAGACGGAATGGTTATTTCATTCATTTGGATAAGTGAAAACTAGATAATTTTGTTTATTATTATATTTAGTTAGTTATTACATAAAAATAAACGAACTGTAATCGAATAATAGAATCTGTGGAAATATTCTTCAGATTCTTCTGCTCTTATTTTTTTTCTTTTTGAAAATAAATTAAAATTCCACGCAGACTTTGTAAGATCTTTTGATTAAATGTAAAGCAACATTATTTTTTCTCATTAATGGCGTTGTTATGTCGACACCAACAAAATTAAAAAAACAAATAGAAAAATGAAAAGAGTGAAGAACGGATCCGATTGCCGCGTAGGATTCCTCAACTAGTCTCTCTATGTTGCACTTTCTTCAAAGAAAGCCCTTCTTAATTCATTCATTATTATATTTCTTATTTTTGTCAAAGTTAAGGATGATTGGATGAAGCTCTTGGAATCATTGAATATTCCCTCTTGATTCCCATTTATTCACCCAAGTGCATTTTAATTTGAGATTTTCATTTTACCACCTAAATTTTTGTCTCTCATTTTTTCTGAATAACATAACAAAATATTTTTTTGAATTTTTTTTGTGTCAATTGCAATGACTTATAGTGAAAATAATTAATTTCACCTAGCTATTGTAAATTTATGAGAAATTACATCAAACTAAAAACAAAAGACTTAATCCATCAATGAGAAAGTCTCCATTAATATTATAATGAGTTTGTTTGATTGTGGAAATCAGAAGCTGTATTTGAACTTTCATACAAAGCAAACATTGCCATCTCTATATATTTTGTATTGTTTAATAAATAAAGATTGCAGTTATCTTGTATTTCGTGTTTCATATAATTGGACTATATGATTGGTCCCCTTGTGTTCATCTTTATTTTCTTTTTTTTTAAAATTATTCAGAGTGCCCAGCTTTTGGAGTGTCTAAAAGCGTCCACCATACAGTTTTAGTTGTATGCATATATATTTGCACTTGAATATACATTTTGTATTTACAAATATATTTTTTTGTAATTTTCCTATATCTTTTGTGTTTATAAAAATATTTTTTCGTAATTTTATCATACCTTTTATAATATGGCGCTGCTGTGCACTCTAAAATACTGATACTCCATATTTGAACCCCTATTTTTAATTGTATAAGCTGCTAACCAATATGGTTGCTTGTTTAGTTAAACAAGTCGAATGACCTTTTTAAAGAAAGGAGAGAAAACTAGAAAATGCAAGTTGGAAAATATTGGAAAATAAAATGAATGTCTTTAGTGGCTAGTCACTATTCTATGAAGAAAAGTACATCAGATATAGAAATGGTTTTCATGATTTTCTTGTTATTTCATTTGATATGATTTAATTTGGTCCCCTCATAAATAATAAAACCAACTTCTTTTATATTTTCAAAGATATTATCAATATTAATTTGTTAGGAAAAATCATTACAACATTTTAAATTGAAGTTGATTTCACAAATATAAATTTGAAAAAAAAAAACTGAATCCTTCAAAAAAAAGAAAAGAAAAACTGAAATATTTCATTATGCTATATAAGTATTTCAAATGTATATATAATATTTGGGTTAAAACAATTCCAAAAATAATCAGACGGATATTTTAGTAGAGTAGAGATAGATGTTAATTAAGACCGGACCATAATTGACAATAATAATAATATGTCACTTCTATGTGAGACTTTAATACGAAAATAGCATCATTTGAAAATAAATCCAAATGAGAAAGAGAAGTAACCTACACATTCCGGATTTGAAAGAATACTAAAATTTGCAAGGATAAAACGGCATCGTGTTTCTTCGAGTCAAGAGGAGCTAAACTGAAATTTTAGAAAGCCAAATCATACGTGGTGAAAGTTACATGCAACTTAAGAAATTAAGAAGAAAACAAAAGTATAATAGAAGTGGTGCACTAGCGATCCGCCGCAGTTTCGACTTTCCTTATTTTTCTTTTTGTAGCATACCATACTAGTTGTTGTTTGATCTTGCAATGTTCTGTGTACTTCTAAAACACTCGATGGCATGGCACTCTTGGCATATAAATGGAATTTGAGATGTATTTAGATGAATAAATTAGAAAAAAGCTCACTTTAGCACTCTTAACTCTTGAGTTTGCTCACTTTTGCACCCCCAACTATTTTTTGCTCACTTTTGCACCCTAAACTTTTTAAATTGAGCAATTTTGCACCCTCCATCCGTTAAATGTCAGGTCAGCAGTTAGATAATGACATGGCACTATGATGTGGCAAAAAATATTGTTTCTTTATGCTAACTGGATATTTATTTAAAAAAAATAAAAAAAATATACCTTCCCTTCCCCTTCCCTCTCTCTCTCCCCCCTCTGCCTCACGAAAGAAAAAAACACACACACCCGCCCCTCCCTCCCATCTCTGTCCATCCGCCGGTCAGTTCGCCGGCCGCCGTCACCGCCGCCGGCCTCTCTCTCGCCGGCCGCAACCTCTGGGCGGTAGATTTTTTTTTTTTCAACTTTGTAACGGTTCTTTCAGAAAAACCGTTACTAATTGTTATAATTAGTAACGGTTTTTGTGAAATAACCGTTACTAATTGTTATATTTAGTAACGGTTTTTTCAAAGAACCGTTACAAATTTAATTCTGTAACGGTTCTTCAATAAAAACCGTTACTAATTATATTTTTTTCCAATTTAGTTACGGTTTTTATTAAAGAACCGTTACAGAATTAAATTTGTAACGGTTGTTTGAAAAAGCCGTTACTAAATTGGAAAAAAATATAATTAGTAACGGTTTTTATTAAAGAACCGTTATGTAATTAAATTTGTAACGGTTGTTTGAAAAAACCGTTACTACATATAACAATTAGTAACGGTTCTTTCACAAAAACCGTTACTAATTATAACAATTAGTAACGGTTTTTCTGAAAGAACCGTTACAAAGTTGAAAAAAAAAATAATAATAATCTACCGCCAGACTTTGCGGCCGGCGAGAGAGAGGCCGGCGAACTGACCGGCGGACAGACAGAGATGGGAGGGAGGGGCGGGTGTGTGTGTTTTTTTCTTTATTTTTTTCTTTCGTGAGGCAGAGAGGGGGAGAGAGAGGGGGAGGGAAGGGGAAGGGAAGGTATATTTTTTTTAAATAAATATCCAGTCAAGATAAATAAACAATATTTTTTGCCACATCATAGTGCCATGTCATCATCTAACTGCTGACTTGACATTTAACGGATGGAGGGTGCAAAATTGCTTAATTTAAAAAGTTTAGGGTGCAAAAGTGAGCAAAAAATAGTTGGGGGTGCAAAAATGAGCAAACTCAAGAGTTAAGGGTGCTAAAGTGAGCTTTTTTCAATAAATTATATATAGTTCATTCAATATATTTTAAATCAAATGAGTAGTTAACATATAAAATATTATGTTTAATACATAATAAAAAAGAAAGCAAGAAAGATAGAAAAAAGAAAAATTAAAAATGTGTGTCATCACAAATCAACAAGAAAAACTCTAACTTGACATATATTTGTCCCCTACTTACCATGATACAGTGAACAATTTTGGACTATAGTAATAAGTGGGGTCCACAACAGAAAAAAATGATTTTAATGGTAAGTGGGATCCACGTGCAGTGAATAAAAGTGGCAAATAAGGGACATATTTGTGTTACTGTAACAAGTCACAATCAACAATTAGATGTCTTACAAAGTATTAATAATCATGAGATAATAAAGTTTGATATGACAATTAAATACTTTGTCATTAACATCGTATATATTTATTTTTTAACCGCATAATCGATTAAGGTGGAAATTTATCAAATTTAGACATATGAAGTCATTAGCAAATTGCTCCAAAATTTCACGCAAGACTTGAAAATAGATAATTATTTGTTTCAAGCTGCTATTACAAAGCGAATTTTTTTTTTTTTTTTTTTGCACATAAGATGACTTGGATTATGGGACATGTTTCATTTCTTGTTAGTTTTGAGATGTTAATAATTTGTAAAAAAACAACCATATGAATATTCAGATTTTCGAAGGATTTTTGAAACAAAGTGAGAAGATATTGGTGTTTGATATAAAACAGATTTTCGAAGGAGTTTTGAAACAAAGTGGGATAAGATATTGGTGTTTCATATAAAAGCTACTAAACAAAAGGAGAAAGAGTAGTCCCGCAAAAGTGCGTCATTGCCTACGCTAATCTGATCTTATATCTACTTAGTCATTATCATCTGAAATCTTGAGATTCAAACCAGATTCATAAATGGATAAATTGATTCCTGGTTTTTCTCTAGATTCTGAATCTAAATAACTCAATTCCAATTCTTTTAGAAGTTTTAAATATCATTTTCTGAAAATATAGGAATATTAGATTTTTTTTTTTTTCAAGCTTGATGTATTTTTTTAGAAGTTTGATGAGAAAAATAATCTCCGACGAAAAATAGTAAAAACTAAGTTTGTTGAAGAGAAAGGTAAAATAAATGAATATACTTCATCAAAAGGAAAGAAAACAAATACATAATATGAATGAGACAAAATAAATAGTGACATGGAGATGAGTCAGGTCCAGCCGTTTTCTGTTATTAAACTCCTCCTGTGTTGAAACTGGAAACGTAAATTATAATTAAGAAAATTAAACAAAGGAAAATATAAATTAAGAAGATTAATTAATTAACAAATTAATTATCTTCTCAAGCAAGTAAACAGGCTGTTTCTAAACACCGCGGCTCCATTATTATAATTGCATCATTACATTTGGTTGGATTCAGATTTCTACAACATATCCTGTGTGACAATTCCTGTAGTCAAGTTCTGACACGCTCAACCTAATGAAAATGAGATATGCTAATACTCGCTTCACATATCGCCACACAAAATGGACCGCGGAGAAAATTCGAATATTTGGCATTGAGTAGTTGATCACTACTCGCTTTGCTTTTACCCCTTCAAAATCCAAAAGAATTAACTAAACAAACAAACTTAATCATTATAATGCAAGTGGCTTCTCTTAATGAAACAGAGTCAGGCCGCTTCTCAAGCTTCATAAGGTCATCTTCTCATTAAACTAATCACAAATTCTCTCTATAAATACCACTCTCTCTTCCTTACAGCTCCATTCTCATTTCTCACACTAATTAACAATCTAAACCAAACTAAACAATAACCCAAATCGATATTTCCAATTTCCTAATTCTCATATTAGAGACATGAAGAGATCATATGAACAAACAGTCTTCTCCTTCTCTTACAATCAATCCGACTTAGCGATAAACCAATACAGCCCAAAAGGTAAAGTGTTTGAGTGCAAGACTTGCAGCAAACAGTTTCCGTCCTTTCAAGCTTTAGGAGGCCACAGAGCGAGTCACAAGAAACCGAGAATCGAAGGAGATTTCAATTCGCAACCGAAAATGCACGCGTGCCCAATTTGCGGTTTGGAATTTGCGATTGGTCAAGCTTTGGGTGGGCATATGAGGAGGCATCGCCCCGTTAATGGAGGAATAGTCGTTCAGGGGAAGAAAGTGGAGGAAGTGAAGAAGGGATTTTGGTTTGATTTGAATCAACCAGCAAAGAATGAAGGAGAAGAAGAGTATTGGACCGTTAGGCCCACCTTTGATTTTATGGGGATTGGGCCTGGCCCAATTGTGGTTGATTGCGTGATTTGATTTTAGCTTTTTTTTTTTTTTTTTTTCTGACTTGGTATCATATATAGAGGGAATTTTGTTTTGATTTTTCCCCTTAGATTTTCCGATATTTGACGGAGAAGGATCTGCTTCTGGAGATTTTGTATATTGTTCTTAGATTAGAGGATTTTGTAGTAATATGTAATTTTGGTATTGGTGAGTAAGTTATGCAATTTTTGTGTATTTTATGAGCGCAATTTTACTGCTAAACTTTCTCCCTTTTTTGGCACTCCTGGTGTGTTGAAAATAAATGCATAAAGTACTAGTAACATCAATACTTTTTCCATATAAGATAACCAACTACGCTGACATTTATTTTTCAAAAAAAAAAAAAAAAATTTGACAATTTATAATATTAACTTCCAACTTCCATCCCATTTATGTAGCATACAAGTGAAGATACAGTCCTATATTATTTGATAAATTGCATTGCATAGACATCTGAACTATTGATTTTTATGACAATTATTTGTTTTTATTTTTATTTTGTGTATCCGTATTTCATTTTGATCAAGAGGTTTTTTTGAATAACAATAGGCCCATATTAAAGGGTATGATTTAAGGCCATAGACCAAGTTCTGTACATATTCGTGACGAGTTCCTTTTAGGTGTAGTGTATGTGAACCATTTTAAATGAGTTTTCTCCTAATTTTTCTCTTTTTTTTTTTACTTTTATTCTTCAAATAAACTGTAAACTGTAATCAAATATTGTGTTTCTCATGCTAAAGTTTTGTTGAACATCTTGTATCCCATTTTTTCTTGTCCAGTTTTTGCCATCTGGTGTTACTCCAAAAGAAGGTAGAAGATGTGTGTGGATCCGATGGTTATCTCTGTGTCCCTAGCATCCCATAGCGCGGAATTGTAAGCACAATATAGGAACAAATGGGAGACCGTTTCAAGATTTTATAAACCTAGAATTTGCCTTTGATTAATAGTAGATCAGCAGATATACTGTTTTTGTACTTTTGCGTATTGTTTTATCATATTTATATATTGTTTTGTCATTTTATATACTGTTGTTTATTTTTTGCGTATTTTTTATTTTTTACTTTTATATACTGTTTTCTCATTTTATATATTGTTTCCCCATTTTATATATTATTTTCACTTTTTATGTATATATTGTTATTAAAAACTAAATTATATATATTGTTATGTATATATTGTTATTAAAAAAATAAATTATATATACTGTTATTAGATCTGTTGTTATCCATCATGCTATAATACCGTCGTGCTTTATCAGCTCCTCTTTGTATAAATTGCTCTTTGCGAAAACCCAAAAGTTTAAACAAGCACACAGAAACAACTTCAATTCGGCAATTTCTTTTCCAACAGAAAGAAAAAATGGACCTTTTTTTTAACCATCCACTGGGCCAAACCCACTGACGGTAGGGTTGTTTTTTATAAGAGGCCTGTATATACATTAATTCCATGAGCAAGTGTTTGGGTTTCATTTCAACATAAAAAAGGCCTATTTTTGTGAAACTTTGTTATGAATGGCCGAACGTGCCTCTTTTTGAAAACCCAACTCTGAATAGATTGCAAAGCTGTACAAAATTTGCACTTTCTTTAGCCCATCTATGAAAGATCTTCTTCAGCCCAACCCATCTGGATGGTTTGATGGTTAATTTTCTTCGATTCACGAAAAAGGAAGAAAAAGAAACTAATGCATCTAATCATCTATTTTATATTCAACAAAAATCAATTCAAATTTATATTGTCAAAACTTGTGATGCCAATACTGCTTGGGTGGCCCTCCAAATGATTAGCCATTATTTTCGTTACGGCTAAAAGGTAATGCCATTTTTTAGTTGCACGATACAAACACTAATGCCAACCCAAAATCTCCATTAATTATCGCCATTGTTCTTGAAGGAACTTTATCACCTCAAATATTAAAGGTAATATTCTCAAAAAAAAGAAATAATATTACTCGAAAAAGAAAAATATATGATAATGTAAACAGAAATACAATGATGATAAGATACCAAATCACATGCTAATCATTAATTAGCACGCATAATAGAGTGCAATCCAACATATATCACGTCTTTTCTTCTAATTCTTTTCTTTTTACACAAATCAAAGTACTTAATAAACATTTTAATCACTTGATAGCATATATGAGCTGGCACGCTGTATTAATCATGTTAATTGTAGCATGCCACATCTCTCTAAGAAAACATTAGTCTAGTCGATGATTATCAGTTGGTTTAACCTAACAATGTTTTATTTCTTGTTGTTATTATTCTGATTGGTTGAGTAGAATCATCAAAGTATCTTTCTTTGATTCATTTGATTATACATCATTTTTTGTTTATTTTTGTCTGTATTCGTATTAATATTATAATTATCATTTTATCTCTTTTGGGTGAGAGAGACACACTTTAATAGTTTGACTAAAGAACGAATATTTAATTTGGGGTCGGTTGATGAGGAAGATGAGATAGTGTTGGTACCAATACCAGCTGCTTTTTTTGTTTCTATCTTGTCTTTTATTTCTGTCCGTCAAAAATAAAATTCATACTAGCAAAGCATTCGTCAGTTGCCCGACATTTCTATAATACTACTTAACTGACCCGACATTTCTATAATACTACTTAAAAATTTAAGTAATTTAAACATAATTTAAATAATAATGATATTTTGAAGAGTTAAAATATAATAGAAATTATTATTATTGTGAACATAATAATAATTTAGTCAAAAATAAATACTACAATTGTGTTAAAATTTTACAATATAGTATAAACACATCAAAGAAAAGTCAAAAGTACATATTCGACAAATATTCAAAATAGTAACGATGTGAATATGAATATAAATAGATTCATATACAAATTCAGTTCAGATATTTAGACGGATACGAATGCAGTTTGGATAATGTTGGATACGAATACAAATATAGATTCATTTCAGATATTTAAACAGAAACGTATACGTATTAATTTTCAAAATTTTAACTATTTTTTATGACAAAGTTAATAAATTATTACAATTTTTAAGAAAAATTTAAAAGAATTAGAACCAAAAATATTAATATGATTAAATCCGAATCCGAATAAACTATTCCAATGTGTATCACGTATGGATCCAACTAGATACTTATAATTTTAATTTGGATACCATTTTTTTGCGGATATGGATACGAATCGCTCGGATAATATTCTTCCCGTTTGCAACCTTACATATATAAAATATTAACATGGATATGAATAATACCGTACCCGAATATGACAACACATCAAATTATCCATACATGTATCCGAAAATGCTATTATCCGAATAACAGATTATCCGCATCCAGGAGCCAAATCAATAAACAAATCCGTATTCGTATCCGACCATATACAGATAATTTTGATTCAGATACAAATTTTTCGTGGATACAAATACGGGTCGGTCTGATAATATCTGTCTTGTTTACACCCATATATATGTACACGGGTTGAATCTTGAAATTTGATGATTTGATATTTTAGAAATAAAAAAGAGGAGAATGAGAAATATGAACCTTTGGATATTTTGATCTAAGGGCCTATATTAAAAGATGATATGGCTTAATGAGGTGAAGGGAATTTTTTTAGGATTTAATACTATTAATAATAATTTGGTTCCTTCTGTGAAAGATAGAAGAGTGGAAGAACGAAATAATAGAAGAGTGGTTATTCCATTTTATTCCATTATTGTTCGGCAAATTTTGTGGAATAAAAAATTAGTTTAAAAAATATAAATAATTCATAATTACTATAATATCCTTATTCTAATTATTATTTTATTAAATTTAATATTTTTTTTTAATTAATAAGATAGAAAATATAAAAATATTTGTGTTCTATTAAAAGTACAATAATAAAAGAAAAATAAAATCTTATTCAAAAATATAGGAAGGCGGATTTCTTTAAATAAAGAAAAAGGAGCACAATCATTTGCATATTTTAAATCTATGATTTTATGAAAATTATTATTGAAAATTGGTGATTTTTTTATCCATATTTTTTTTTGCAAAAACATATATAGAAATAAAGAAGAGATAGAAACATAACATTAATTACAAGTAACAATTCGAAAAAAAAAACATTAATTGTAAGTATCATGTCATCTCAAAATAGAAGAAAGAAAGACATTTTATTCTAAAATTTACATCATTCTATGGAATAAATATCTTCCACCTCCTCCATAGAAGAAATAAATTATACTCTTCCAACCATTTATTTCACTCTTATTCCACTCTGCCGAAGGCCACCATTATTTTATTGCATGATCTTTGCATCATTAAACTGGAATGATTCAATTTGATTCCACTTTCTTGCATGAAATTTTATGAATTTTAATTTATTAATAAAATTTCTTTTTCTTTAAATTGGGATCGATTTAAAATAAAAAAAAGTTGGGATCCATGAGTTATTTTGACATAGAAATGCAAAAATAATAAAGTTAGAAAAGTCAAAATTACTTAGTGCTAAGATACGTCTTATGATCAACGTAAAGTACAATTTAATTACTTGCACATGAATCGGGTTCAATATAATATTTCATCGCAACAATGTTGTTATAGTTAAATCACCTCTAATAGAATGACGAGATTCTATTACTCTATTAATTTAAAAATTGTTGGTTCAAAATTTAATAAAATCAAGTTTTTTTTAATATAGTTAAGGACACATGAGTTCTCTTTATAAAATTAAAAAAACAATATCGTTATGGTAAAATATATATATTTTGACTATATAGTTTGAAATAACAGCAGTAGACATGCTTCTTTCCAGATAAGATGAATCACATGGCAATAAAACACAGCGAAAAATATATTTCTAATAAAATAAAATGACAAAATATCTCCACAAAGTAAACTTGAATAATATTTCCTTTCGTAAGTTACCAAGTATATTCTTACTCTTATTTGACATATCTATTATGTATATGATTTGTCATGTACGCAATTCAGCATTTGATTGGGCCGAAATTCCAAGGATAAGTTGATTGGTTGGGCTGACATTATTTAAATATTAATTAACCTATCTATAGCAAGTGGACTCTTCAAAAAAGTGCCGACTTAATATTAATTTATTATCAGAAAGTACATAGCATAGCTAGATTAAAACAACATAAATATATTTAAATTACTCCTCAAAAAGAATAGTCAAGTCACAAGTTTAGTAACCCTTCACAAAATAAATAACAGTCAGCAATTAGGATTTTCTATAGTATTTTTCAATCGTATTATGTAAAACGGGTTTCTGTCAAGTTGAATAGTTACTTTCTACATGAAAAAACACAATATAAGTAAGTGAGAAGGGACTTGTGATGTGATTAACGATGTGCCATTTGACTCATTTCCCTTTCTTTTTCTTCGACTTCTCTCTCTATAAAACGCCCTTTCGTCTCTCCTCCTCCTCCATTTCTCTCTCTTTCAAACACACATTCACTTCTTATTTTTTTCAGAAAAATCGTTCGCAAAAGAGAAACAAAAGGTATTTGATGATTTCTTTTACCTTTACAAATAACACTTCATGTGTCTGTTAAAATTTCAAAAAGCATTTGTTTTATTCGATTTTGAGGTCCAAGTGTGATTAGTTTTTTCAGTTTCTTTTAGAATTAGATGTTCGGTTTCCTTATCATACAATTATAGCGGCGCTGTTTTATTGTATAATGTATATATCCCTGAAAATCCAGCCTAACATTGCACTAATGAATCAAAGTTTTTTTATTTAATTTGATGAATAAACTTTCTGCGGTTTTTAATCAATCCTTGTTCAAAGGAATGGGGGATCATTTGAATAATACAACAAAAAGCCCCTTTTTTCTCAAATCCTTTTTCATTCTTTTTCACTTTCTTTGCCTAACACTATTCCATTAAAATGCCCATTAAATAGGCACAACTCTCTCTGTTTCAGTGAGTTCTTCTCTTTGCTTGGAAAAGATGAAAACAGAGCACCCAAAAATTCCAAAGGTAACGAGTTTCATCAATTATTCAATATTTCGAATAAAACCCATATTAGTATCTCTAACTTGGTCTTAATATTTTTTTGTTCACATATTTTGCAGTCATCTTCTTGGCCCAAAGCAGTGGTGAAGAAATGGCTGAACATGACAAATGGAGAGTTCCATTCAGACTGCACCAGTAAGAATCTTAACCCCTATTACTCTCTTTCTCTTTCCCCAAAACTGTTGGAAAACTTTCAAATTATTTTTCGTGATTCATGTTCTTTTCTGAAATAAAGGAGATGTTTGCGTGACTAAGAGACAGAACACCAACTACTTTGTTCATTTCCTTTAAATAAACAAAACCACACAATCAAATCTCAGAAAAAAATTAAACATCTTTTGTTTTGTTTTAAAATGTCTACATGATCATGATTATGGTTAAATCAATGGATTAAAATAGTTTGTTTGGTATATGATTGGAAATGAAGAAATATTAGGAATAGAAGAGAGGAGAAAGAGTTGCTCTGACAAGGATGGCAGCCTTCGAATGAGAAGAGATTTGTCAGGTACCTTTTGATCTCTCCAACTACTTTTACTTCATATTTTGAATAAATGATAAGTATCAAATTATTGATTACTCTTTAATCATAATAAATGCATGCATGAATATAGGTGGATGGCTTGTTGAGAGTTCAGAAAATCTCAAACCTCTTAAATATGATTCATTTGTTCCTCCTATTTCCATTCCTCCCAAATCTCTTCGGTAACTTAAATTCACAAATAAATAATAATATGTGTAATTCATGATGGTAATTTAATGTGTTGAAAAAATTAGGGTATTTGTGGGGACGTGGAATGTAGGAGGGAGGGCCCCTCATGAAGGGTTGAACCTAAGTGATTGGCTTTTTAACACATCATCATCATTTCCAGCCGATCTCTATGTACTAGGGTTCGTATTTAATTCATTCTTATTAATATTCACATTCATCACCTTTCTATTATTCTTTCTCTTATAAGCAAACTCCATTAATATCTGTTCTGTTGGCTGTCATGATTATTATTCCTCTTGTTTATATAGCTACAAGTTAGATAATATATATCAGTTGTCACCATACCTTTCTGTTTCCTATTCATGTATTAATGCAACATTGCATGACTGACATCAACTTATTAAATTTGCATGATTCCATTCATAGTTTCCTTTCCTTGGTAGTCCGTACGTTATTAGGCCTGGTACCACATTCAATTGTATCATTAATTACTTGTTATTCATTAATAGTTATTAATAGAGTTTACTTGTATATACAATTGTATACATAATTTATATACATGTAATTTATATTTTCAGGTTTCAAGAGATAATACCATTAAATTCGAAGAATGTATTAGGAGCAGAGGATAAGGGGCCGGCCTACAAGTGGCTTCACCTGATTCGCCAGGCCCTCAACTCCTCCGCCTCCCCAATTTGCACCCCTAAAGTTCTCTCTAGTAACACAAGTGCCACCGACAAGCCACGAGTCAGCTTCTCGGACCTACTAGCGATGGATTGCGAAACTGAGTCAGTCAGATGGAGCACTAGTACCAGCACGAGCTGTAACAGCAATAACAGTAGTGATGAGGAATCGATCAATTTGGTTCCACGTGCTGGAAAATATGCGTTGGTCGCGAGTAAACAAATGGTTGGTGTGTTTATGTGTGTTTGGATGAGAGAGGAGTTGATTGGCCACATCACGAGTCTTAAGGTTTCCTGCGTCGGTACCGGTATTATGGGCTACATGGGTAATAAGGTATACATATCTTAAATTTTTCGAATTCATAAATTTAACACAATGTAAAAAATTGTCACATGTCTTAGTACTTATGACATTTAATGTTCTAATTTAGGGTTCAATTTCGATTAGCATGACGTTACAAAGGACTTCATTTTGCTTTGTGTGCACGCACTTAGCGTCAGGGGAAAAAGATGGAGATGAAGTCCGAAGGAATTCAGATGTATTAGAAATATTAAAGAGAACCAAGTTTTTGCAATCACACCGATTTTCTGCGCGGCATGCTGCTTTATCTCCGGAAACAATCTCTAAGCATGAGTATAATTCGAAGTCCAAATTAGTCAAAAAATTTAATTTGCTAAATTTGAAATTAACTATAGCAACTTTTTTTATGAAATTTGTAGTAAAATAATATGGCTAGGAGATTTAAATTACCGCCTCGCGCCGAACTGCAACGACACGCACGATTTGTTAGAGAAGAATGATTGGCAATCATTGTTAGATAAGGATCAGGTGTGATTTCATACACACATCTACCATTAGTTTTTCTTTTTCATATTAAGATTAAAATATTTTGAAATTACAGCTAAGGGTACAACAGAAAGCCGGCCGAGTTTTTGCAGGCTGGGAAGAAGGAACAATATATTTCCCCCCTACTTATAAGTATGTAGAAGATTCAGATAATTATGTTGGAAACTCCGGAAAACCGAAAGAAAAACGAAGAACACCAGCTTGGTAAGATCTTCCTCTTAGAAAACTATGAACTATCTATCATTGATTATAAGTTTCATGTATCTAACTAAATAAATTTATGATTCCAGTACCATAGATTTCATAAAAGAAATATTTAGTCTAGTACCATAGATTTCAGAGATTGTCACAAGAAGCAAGTACAAAAGGAATAAAAGAGGTGTGATGATCATAATTCATAACTAAGATTGGAGAGTTGTATTGTATAATCAAATAGGGATAATAGCCCCCAAAATATGTAACATGTAGCATGAGGCTACGATCCCCATGATACATGGATCGTGCCATCATGTGATAGAAAAATGAACTTGTGAAAGGTGATGGAACTAATCAATACTATACCGCCCCTCTAGAAAGGGCCTTTCACATGTGTTGCTTTTGGAATCATGTGATTTAGTTTGTAGATTAATTTACACTCACTGTCACGTCCTTTGCTTACTAGTACCGTCATCTCTGCATTTGACCTAATTATCTTATTGTCTATTTGTTAATCTAAACATGTAACTACTCCATATAAGCTTGATAATTTGTGCATCCACTTATGTTGACTTGTGTATAACATCATTCAATTTAAGTTGACTAATTATTTATAAAGGAAATCATAAATTCGTACATTTTTCAGGTGTGATCGCATATTGTGGAGAGGGAAAGGGATGAAGCAGATGTGGTACGTGAGAGGCGAGTCTCGTTTCTCTGATCACAGACCGGTTTACTCTCTTTTCTCTGTCCAGCTCGATGACTGTGAAACCGACCAATATCAAACATCAAATATCATAAAAACTTCAGAGAACATATCAAAAACCCAAAACATGTCGATCAATACCGGTAGATGTTCTGATGTTTCTATATCGGCTGCTGCAACAAGGAACGCATACGCCGCAACAAAAAATGTTAGTAACTCATCATTGAGCAAGATAAATGGTAATAACTCATCATTGGCCGAGATGGAAGTGGAGGAGATGTTGGTTCTAGAGAGGACACAAAGCTGCCTTCAACTCTTGAGATTCTGACCTCACCTTTTAAATTAACCCTAAACACACTAACCTTTTCAATTTCAGTGAAATTTTGTTTTTTCTATTAACCACCAACCTAACTACAAAAAGTGAGAGGAACAAATGAGAGAAGCAAAAGGCAGCTGTCTCCCTCAAAGCCAGCAGTTTACATTTTTCAAACTTGAGAAAAGCTTTCCAGTGTATTTAGCCTCAAGTTTTTTAACTTGTTGTATTAAAAACCATGTGCTCATCTTGCCACGCTCAAACTAATTTGGATTCAATCATTAATCTAAATTGTCAATTCGTTAGGAAAATACTGTTTTTCATTATTTTTTATTGAATACATATGTTTGTGGTCTCGATTTTATTTCAATATCAACCGGACTCAAATGTCAAATCCATATTTTTTTATTTATTAGACTTTGCATTCTCTAGCAACAATGCTACAGGCCATTCCATCTCATTGATGTTTGCACAAATTTTGATTGAAATTTTCAACTTTTATGTACCTCGACTCATTAAAAAAAATTATTTATATTTTCATAATAACAAAATATTGTAAGGATGGTGAGGCATTCAAACCAAACCAAAATAAGGGCTGAAATGGAGAGAATAGTAAGGAGAAACGCGTGCAGAATTTGGCTCGAGTTAGCACAGAAAGAAAGAGGAAGGGGCGCAGAAATTGATAAGATTCTTTGTTGAAAGATGTGCGAACTTATAAACTATGTACAATAAACAGACGTGACTAATTATTCCCTGGATGGAATGCTCAATGCTCCCTCCCTGAATTGAAATGAAATGAAATGATTGTTCATCAACTAGACTCAGCTTTGAGCTCTGACTTACATTTCTTTTTTTCAAAACACTTCTTTTTAGAATAGGTGAAGTATGCACGAATTTTGTATACTCGCTAGGACTTTTATTGCCTTTTCATTTTACAAAACTCGTATAATTATTCAATTTTTCTATAAGACGTGTGAAAGGCCAATTGACAGGATGACTTATGGGTTGTGTTATTAAATGGGTCAACAAGTGGGCCTTTGCATGGGCTGTCTAAATAACCCAAGTGTTCATTTTCTAATTTTACATTTCAATTAGTTAGGTGTTGCTAATTTTTTGTTGTTTGAACAGTCTACGATTAGTACTTGCTAATTTGACTTCTAATGGCAACTTAATTACGACGATTCAAAGGAATAAAATAATACCATGTGAGACAGGGTCCTATATACTATTCTAAAACAGATTTCAATTCATTGACTTCAGTTGGACGTCAAATTAAAAGCTCAACACCAACTCATTCATTATTGTATAATAATATTAGTATGACTCATTCATTCACATAACTCGGTAAACAGTCAGACCAACGTGGAACCAAATTAAAATCAAAGCTAAATATACAAATATCTAGCTAATTTTATTGAACAAATCTTAGGACTTAATGGAGCACCAAACAACTTGGAGATACTTCAGCATCAAAGAACAATTCCCTCCATGCCACGTCAATTCATCTCCATTTCCCTCTACACTGGAGTTATCCATCCATCCATGCCTCCCCTCGCCTATTCCTAGTAAACACAACACACAATCCCAAACTTATTGTAAAATGGAGAGGATCATGAATTCATGATGTGCTTGCTGTGTCACTCTCACTCACAATTAAGGCATGTTTTTTACGTTAAAACATCACAATTAATACGTGTGTTTAATAAGGCTTAATTCCCTAATATGAATGACCAAAATATCATACATAAATAAAAAAGAATATTCTGATTTAATATTCGGTACATAATATCATATCACAACTTGTCATTGATCGAGTCGTGTCAACCTCTCATCTCATCTCCAGCCCTCACGCACCACTGAACTGTCGGTCCGGATAAAACTCCATCTCAGCCGTCCAATCATCCATCTAAAGACGTGGCGGGATCTCAGCTGTCGGGAGAGTTGAATGATTCTTTCCGGGCGTCGGACGTTGCTTCCACGCTAACTCTGACCCTTTGCCCGATTCCCACCTTTCTTCAGTCAATCCTCACATCTCGCCCGCCCGATTGAAAATCAACGCCTCAGATTTGTTACTGTTGGATGTTCACCGTACTTTCGGGGACCCCTCGCGCCGCGCGTCCACGTGGCACGAAGCTGGTCTTCATTCTAACAGTGCATTTACATGGACGTGGTTCTGTAGACCGGATATTGTGAGCTATGTCAAGTGAATTGATGTTATGTAGACCGGGTTTAGGTTAAATTGTGAGGAGATGCGGAGCTTCTGATTCCTTGGAATCGCACTGTCCGAGAACCTGATGCTTTTTCCTCGTTTTGTGTTGTCTGAATCCGGTGCAGCATCTATTTGTTTGAACCTCTTGTGTAGGACATGCCAACTCATATTTAGTTTGTTATTCAAAATATATTATTATACAAATATACTTACAGTTAGTCCCAAAAAAATATAGTTATGTTAATAAATATATTCAAATTATGAGTAAATAAATCCTCAACCATTTTAACACGATACACAATAATACATTGTTTGATATTGTAATACTATCATTGCATTATTATTTTAGGTTCTTAATCTTGTAATTCGAAAATATTTTTTATACTATCATATACTTTTTATAAAGAGAAGTATCATAGATATAGTCGATCACCCCCTTCTTAATTTATTTTGAAGTAAATTTAATATAATATGTACTAGAAATTATATTTCAAATAATATTTCAAAATATTAGATATGCACAATATATCCGAAAGATACAAAAAAACAAGCACAATATATATTTCAAATTTTATATAATATTCTCATCAACATACAACGTATCATATGTTAAAAACTCAACTAATTTAAGGCTTAGTAATTGATATATAATTCAATCAATTCAATCACATATTTTTTGAATGTTACAATTTGAAATACTTATATGCATCTATATTTTTGCAATAATTAAGCCATAATTTGAATGTTACAAAAAGAAATATTTTTAAAACGGTGCAATGATTTAAAGCTAGAACAGCTGGATCCAGCGAATCGCTTCACTATTGGAAGCAGACAGACAGCTCTTTTACTTTTCATTATTTCTAAAACAGAGACGATATTTTAGAACGGAAGAAACAGGCGGGAACAAAGAAACAAAACAAAACTAAAACGAGACCTCCACTCCACAATTTCTGCCCCTTCCTATATAAATTCCTAGTTTTCGCACCTTCTTTCTTGTCTTTACTCCTCCTCTCTCCTCCGTTTCTTCCATTTCCATTGATTGATTCCTCTCGAGGTGCGTTTGTTTGTGATATCCCTTTTGATTGATTCTTTTTTGCTTGATTTTAAGGTTTGAATGTTTCTCAATCAGTTTTGCTCTGATTTTATTTACTATCCGGTGTTCTTGGTCCGTTTCGGTTGCACGTTTAGGGATTTCGATCTTTGTTTGATTGTATTTTTTTTTTTTGTTAATTAAACGCTGACATACGTTATTAGTGCGAGTTCGAAACAGTAACGTCAGATCTGATTGATCTACTATATGCGTTTCATTTCATTCAAACTTTTTCAACTGATTCTTACATATTATTATTCACAAGAAACTAGTGAGAAAGAGATCTAATATACTGTTATTCTCCCCTAAATTTTTCTAACATCTAAACGTTTTCCTAATTCACTTTCAATTGATCAAAAGTCGTGCAGCAGATCTGAAGCAATGGCACCACCATCACTTGAAGTAGAAGAGAAGGCTGCTGAATCGAAGCCTCTGATTACTACTGAATCAAAACCAGAGATTACTGAGACAAAATCAAAGGTTAATTACGACTCAAAGCCAAAGAATGCGCCGCTCAATGAAAGAATTCTTTCTTCCATTTCGCGCAGATCTGTTGCTGCTCACCCTTGGCACGATCTTGAAATCGGTATTGATTTATTTATTTTTCTCTAAATATATTTCTCAATATTCTTCTTCTTATTTTTCTATAGTTTCCCCAAATGTTTATGTGACATTTTTTTAATATTTGAATTCAGGTCCTGGTGCACCTACTATCTTCAACTGTGTAAGTTACATTTCAAACAATGCTATATCAATAATTTGTTTCATATAAATAAAAGATAATAACAATTTATATTCTAACCTAAACTGTAAATAATTAAGCCTTTAATTAAATACAGGTAGTGGAAATAGGAAAGGGAAGTAAGGTCAAGTACGAACTGGACAAGAAAACCGGCCTCATTAAGGTAATAATTAAATTCCCCTTTCTCATGACATTATTTAATTGTTCGTTAATTAGCCTAACATAATTATCTTATTTATTTATAGTTAAATTTGAATATTTTATTTTTGATAGGTGGACCGAGTTCTTTATTCTTCAGTGGTTTATCCGCACAATTACGGATTTATTCCGCGCACTCTTTGTGAAGATAGTGATCCTTTAGATGTTTTGGTTATTATGCAGGTATTATTTTAATTTTATTTTAAAAATTAATTAATCAATTAACTGTGAATTTTCATATTTACCTTTACAAATTCTCAAAATGTCGTCTTACACTTGTATGTCATGGAAATACCATACAAAACATAAGACATTTCATCAATAACCTTTCACATTATGTAAGGGTACACATGATATTTTGAGATTTTGAAGGGATATTCTTGAAATTACTCCATTAATCGATACATATTCTCATAATTTTTTTTCAAATTATTTTATGACTAAAATAGGAGCCAGTATTGCCAGGCTGTTTTCTCAGAGCAAAAGCCATCGGACTGATGCCTATGATTGATCAAGTAAAAAATTGTTATAACTTATTCGTATAAACCTTTTCAAATTTACAAATTTACGATTTGATCAAGATTTAATAATTATATTTATTTTGTGCGTATAATATTAAACAGGGAGAGAAAGATGATAAGATAATTGCTGTATGTGCTGACGATCCAGAATATATGCACTATACCGATATTAAAGAACTGCCACCTCATCGTTTGGCTGAAATCAGGCGCTTCTTTGAAGACTGTACGTTATTTAATTATTTTAAACTTTTTATTCACATTTTAATCCCACATTTTTACATTTTTTTATGTGATTTTAATTGATTTGGAAATTCAGATAAGAAGAATGAGAATAAAGAGGTGGCGGTGAATGATTTCTTGCCGGCAACTTCTGCTTTTGAAGCCATCAAGCATTCCATGTAAATTTTACTTTTACGTCCAAAATTTATTTATTATTATTATTATTATTTGTTAATATAGTATGTCATGTTTTATTAATTTGTGAATTTGCAGGGACCTTTATGCAAGTTACATAGTGGAGGGTCTGAGGAGATAAAGAGAATGATGATTTTTACGAATATTATGATAAAAAGTTTTTTAATATGGTTGGTATATGAAATTAGTTAGGTTTGAATTTTGATATACTATGGTTAATCAAAGAAAAATGGTCTTTTAAGTAAACTCCAAACATAGTGATTATGACGAAAAGCAAGTTAACCAAATATTATATTATTTTTCCAGTATTCTGAATTGCATTTGTTTTGTTTTGATTTTTTACTATATGTAACGGATTGATATTAATATGGATTTATAAACATGAGATTTATATTTTTATTGTTGATTGTTTTTTATGCTATTGTTGATTGTTTTAATAAATCTTTTTGTTTTTATGCAATTCAATTTGGCTAGAAATTCCTTTTGAGGCGATTTATTAAATCAAAGTAGGTACTAAATGTCTCATTATGTTTCAATCATTTCTTATAACAATTATTTCCTCTCATAAGAAATTTAATGATAAATAGCTGAAATAGCAAGCCTAAATAAGACCATAGATTTGATCCTTTCTTTTCACTCCTTGTTTGCATATTCCACTCGGATATTTCTTCCATCCAAAGTCTAAACTTATAAAAAAAAGAATAATATTTTACTAACAAAAAAAAATTTTGATTATAGAATTTTTGTTTTACCAAAAGAATTGCAAAAGCTGCTTAATATTTATTTATTTTTTATTTTTTTGGAGAAAAAACTGAAGAAAAGAGCACCTGGCCATTCAATTTGTGCAAGGCATCTGAGGCATGAGTATCAGAAGAGAATTTAATAAACCCAAATCCTTTTGATTTTCCAGTAGTTCTATCACAAATTACATTCACTGTAATATTTACTCCATTCAGTCATTTCAAATTATTCAGTAATTTCAAATAGAGAATCAAAAATAGCATTAAAATGGTAAATAATTTCAACTAACCTGATACAATTTCCCCATACTGAGAGAAGGCATTCTTCAGTGAAGCCTCATTCGTGTCAAATGAAAGCCCTACTCACCCAAAAAGAGAAATTGTAAATTAAAAATCAAATTGAGTTTTAGTGAGTGATTTTATAAAAAGTAGGGCAATTTGTACGCTAATTGCCCCCTCTTTCTTCTTCTCGCTAATTCACCAAAATCCAAAACCCTAATATCATTCTTAAGATGATAAATGATATAAATACAAAATAAGGAGAGAGAGAGAGAGAGAGAGACCTCCCACAAAAAGTTTGGAGCAAGTGGTACTCCAAACACTCATCCATCGCACAAACTTTGGAATTTCTTTTGCTCCACGATTCATCATATTTCGATTTTGTATTCCCAAATAAAACTTTGATTTCTTTCTCTCTGTCACCAAACTAAAAGTTCCCGCTCAGATATTCGAATGATTCAGAAAGAAAAAACGAACTAAAAAGAGTTGAGATCGCACTTCTCTAGTCTGAACTAATGAGAGCGTAGACAAGAGACTGACTCACTTAACAATGGACCAAATTACCACGGCTATTTTACTTTAGAAGTCACCTTTAATTTCAGTTGTTTATTTGAAATCAATTAGCGTGTCCAACTAAATTCACAAGGTTATGGTTACAATCAAAACTGATTAGAAACACGATATCCTAATTTAGGTAACTAACATCAGATAATTAAGATACAAGAGCTTTTTCTCGGTGACTAAAACCTATAGCCTGAAACTAACAAGAGACTTTTCATCCTAAAAATGGAAATTAACTACAGTACCTCAGTAACCAACATCCTAAGCAGTTACAAACTTGACCCTATTATTAGCAAGAAAAACTAACTCTGCCTAATTAAGAAGTACTAAGTATTACACCAAGAGTTTTTCGGCAAGTATCATTATTCAAAACACAATTCTTCTCTTTCCTTAAAAAAAACACACACACACAATTCTTAAGCATGTCGAAAAATACAAAACCAAGAATGCCACCAACCATCAATTACATACAATTTGGTTCGCTTCCACTTCTTGCCACGATCCAATATGGAGATGATACCTATCTTCACTGGACCGTAGAGCCCTCCATCAATGCATATGAGACCCAACAGCATGAGATTAGACTGAAACGCGAACAAGAGAAGGAAGAACGTGAAATACTCGAAAAAAACGCATATCAAGATTTGATGAGAGCAAATGTTGCTAATATTCGAGGAAATATTTCCGTTTCTCAGAAATATTACAAGAAAGCACGTGCCTTGCAGGCTGTAATGCCGAAAGAGTGGCACCCGGTTATCACTTACGCTAAGCCTGAAACAAATCGAAGCCCTATTGAGAAAATAGAAATCGAATTATTGTCCATTTTGGATGTCGAAGAACGTCGTGTCGAAAAACATATGAATAAGGCAGCTAAAAATGAAATATGGCGCTATCACTCCAATTGGAGCAGTAAAAGACGAGAAATTATTGATATGATAAACGATATTGCTGATCGAGTCGCCTTTAATCTAATCACTGATGAAATGTACGAAGAACCATATGCTGAGTTTCGCCAGAGGAATTTTATCCCACCGCCAGAATGGCGCTTACAGAAAAGGGTTGTAGAAAATATATGGCAACATATTTTAGATCAACATTCGAATTTTAATAATATCTTGACAGGTGATGAGAATCTTATACATCCCAACTTGACTCCGCGTGCAGGATCTACCGTTATGTTGAGTTGATAACATTTTATATATATTTTTTATTTGTAAATAGTATGTGATATGATAATTCTTTGGGTGCCTCATGTTGTTTGACCGTCTACTCACTCAAGCAAACCTCTAAAAAAGAGGTTGGCCCAACCAAGAAGAATGTGTCATGTGTTCGCTACACGACATGGAAACGGGGAATCATCTCTTTCACCATTGCGATTTCGCAAGACAAATATGGCAACTTAAAGGAGTCCAATCTCAAACCAGGATGGACATTACTACACTCTGGAAGGAAGAAGGACGCACCGAAACCAAAGAAGAACGTAAGGCATAGGACACAGACTGGCTCAGCACTTGCTGGTGGATCTAGAAAGCACGCAACAATTTCATCTTCCGACAAAGACGGCCTCTTAGAGCAACCGTCGTAGCGGAGATCTCTCAACAAATCACAAACTGGTCGACATTTTGCTAAAAAAACAACAAAACAAGCAAGAAAGGACATGTCTGATCTGGACCTCCACTTAGCCTCTTCTTTCTTTTTCTCTTTTCCCTTCACTTAATTGTTTGTAAATATTCTTTTTTCAAAAGGCTCTTGTAAGAATCCTTGATTTATTGAACGAAAACCTCAGAGAGGCAGTTCGCCCTTCTGAAGCTTCAAAAAAAAAAAAGATATGATAATTTTTTCATATGTGGTTTAGGATCTAATATATGTAAAGCAAAAATAATGAAATTGGGTGATTAAATTTTAAAGAGATCTAAGCCCTTGGTTTGTGTCAAATCAAATGAGGAGAGCCCAACACCCGCAAACAGAGAAATTGTAATTTTTGTAGATTCCTGAAAGAGATTGTAAATTAAAAATCCAATTGAATTGAGTCTTAAAAAATCGTCTTGCATAAATCCACCCTATTTCTTCTCGTAAAATTACCAAATCCAAAAGAACCAAAACCCTAGATTTCATTGGAAGAGGAAAATTGTAAAAGAACATGGTCAGAAATACAATCAGCCGTCCCAAAAAGCCCCGTGGAACAACTGGTACATGCACTCCAAATCAACATAATTCGATTTTGTATTACCAGCTAAAATATGTTCTCTCTTTAGCACCGAACCAAAATTAAAGTTGCCGCTCAGAGATTTTATAATTTGAATTACTTCACATCGAAGTGAGATCGCAATTACTCAAGTATCAAAACTAGATCAACAATTGTAGATCTGGCTTCATGTTCTTACTTCTTTCGTTGTATTAGTATTAATAATTCTTCTGATACAGTTGTTCTACAAAAGTAGAATAAAATAACAAATTACTACAAAGGAAATTTTTACTTCATAAATCTGATTACACACAAATGAATAGAAGTTAAAATAAGTGCAATTAAACCATCTTAATTCCCACAATTCTCTTTTAACATAACTATCACACCTCACAAAGCACACAATTAATTTCACTTTTGACTACAATAAACACAGCATTAACCCCCAAATAAATTACAAAAATCACTACCAAGAAGCTCTAATATCTAAATATCATCCAAATTAAGCCTTCTTAGGAGATTTCTTGGTTGGTGATTTGGTCACTTCCTTCACAGCCTTCTCAGCCGTCTTTTTCGGCAACAGAACCGGGTTGATATTTGGTAGAACTCCACCGGCAGCAATGGTGACGCCGGCAAGAAGCTTTCCGAGCTCTTCATCGTTTCTAATGGCAAGCAGCACGTGTCTCGGCACAATCCTCGTCTTCTTGTTATCCCTCGCCGCATTTCCTGCCAACTCCAAAACCTAATTTAAAACACACACACACACACACACACCATTAGATAAAATCAAACTCCAATTTGAAGAACCAACAATGTATAAAAGACGAATAATTACCTCAGCGGCGAGATACTCAAGAACGGCGGCCATGTATACCGGAGCGCCGGAACCGACACGCTGAGCATACCGGCCCTTCTTCAGGAACCGACCAATACGGCCAACCGGGAACTGAAGACCGGCTTTAACAGACCTTGAGACAGCCTTCTTCTTGGGGCCACCACCACGACGGCCGGCGGCGCCTTTCTTAGTCTTTCCAGCGGCGGTATCCATGTCAGAGATTGGAGTTAAGTTTGAAAATTTGAGTGATTCGAAGGTTAGAAACGGAGAGGATGATGATGAAACGGAGAAGAAACGTTTCGTGTTTTATAGGACTGGGATTTAACGATCCGTGGAGAGAAAAGGAGAGACGTTGGATGAAGAGAGGCTGGACGGATGGATTTCATGTTTGAGTCTCCATCCGTGGGGGTGGGGAATCAGCCAATCAGATTGAGGCCTCATGTGTTTGAACTTTGAAGGCAAGGTTATTAATTTGGTATTTTTTGTTGTTTTCAATTTTTATAATTTAAATAAATGGTTATAAAAATTGTTTTATGCAAAATAAAATGTTTTATGGAAAAGAAATTTAAGGGTAATACAGTAAATGATCGTTGTATGGCATTTTCAATAAAAACGCTTGTATTTTATATTAACTGTTAAGGTTAATACAGTAAATGATCGCTTGTTATATTAACTATTGATGGTGTTGAATTTTAGAGGAAAAGTCTAATTAGCTTCACAGATACCATATTTTTGTGACCGTGACATCATGCTTATGTCATTAGATGGTTTTCAATGTTGATTGCTACTAATAATCAGTTTGGATAGTTGTTTTCCAGATTTCTAGGTGGTTTTGATAGTTTTATTAAAGTCTAATAATTATATATTTTATTAATTATAAAGATTATTACTGAAAAACAAAATTATGGCATGGTCCCACACAATGTCAACTCGTAATAAATATCGCATATAATGTAATTAAAATTCTTTCAAAGAAATTATCAATTTTTTAGTCAATTTATTTAAGGTATCATTGACATGTGGTAATCAGCAATAATGCTACAGAAAATATAATTATCAGTGATGACTTGAGTGCTGTAAATAATGATAAATTTGGCTAGTTATTACTGGTAGGTAGTAGTAATTCATGGCAATATTAGAGTCCAAATTATTGCTGGTACATTATGTCCCCAAATGCATCCGACCATTAATGTCTGATTATTTGATTATTTTTCACTCAAAAATTGAATGTATCAGTAACAATTCAAATATTATTAATCATATACAATCCAAATTTTCCATATAATTATATTTTTAATTACATAGATTCATTCCATTTTAATTTAAAAAGTCATTTCTACAATTGTAAATATAGATGAAAAAACTATCCTAAAAAATTTAAGTCAACCAAATAAAGAAACAAATTACCACCCAAACTTATAAAATATACACAAAATAAAGGAAACAAAATGAAAAAAAAAACCTAAAATATTACAATGATCTGAATTATCACTAAATCAGAAAAAATGAAAAAGAAAAGAAAAAAAAATGCAGAAAGTCACTCATTCGAGACTTCTAAAATCACAAAATTCCTCTCCAAATATATTTCTACACCTGCACAAAAAACATACAAAGTTATTACCCTTTTGTGCATAAAATTACACAAAATAAAAAAAATCACAAAAATATAAAAGCAAATCAGAATCTAACCTGGTATAAATAAAAAAACTGGTAATCCGGTAATTTAAGAAATTTAACAAATTCAAAAATTTCAAAAAAAAAAAAAGTAAAAACTGAAAATTTCAACAAATCTTAAAAAATCGATTCCCACAAAATTGTCATAACAACAAATCGAAATATCAAATAATAAAAAAATTGACAAATAAGAGAAAAACAAACAAAATCACCTTGAAGAGAGGTGAAATGGATGGTATCATTGTAAGGTTTGTTCAGAAATCAATGGCAACCGACAATATCAAATAAGTTTTGTGGTGGGAAGCGCAGTCGATTTCCAGTCGCCGACAACTGGTAAAGATGGCTGGTTGGTTTTGTGGTGGGAAGCACAGTCGATTTCGAGTCACCGGCATCCGGTGAAGATGGCGACATTGTTGAAGTGAAGACTGTTGCCGACAGTATGAAAAAGAAGAAAAAATCAATTTATATTTGGATCTGCATTACTAAATCACATAAGTAGTCCATTAATGGTGATGGTCATCGGCAAGCCAAGTGGTAATTCGCAGAATATGTTGGAAGCAGAAAAAATAGTTTTGTGTGCTAGGATGGCACCTATATTTATAGACGAAATACTATTCACATTTCCCCTCAAAATCAAACCTAGTTTCAAATTTAATTTTCCCACCCAAAATTCAAGTTTAATTGTGATTAAACATGATATTTTTGCGGATTGTCAGTATAGATGGGATATATTCCAGCTGATAATCAGTACGTATGGGACATATTCATGCTGATAATCAGGAAAATAACAGGGAAAAAACCCTCAAAATTGCTGCATGGTTTTTTTCTGATTACCACTTGGTATTGTGACGTTTTGTGACGTTACGGTCACAAAAATATAGCATCCCGTGAGGTAAATAGTATACATTCGTCATGAGTTTCATAAATGATGTCACATGAGGTAAATAGATAGACTCAATTTTATATATACATTCGTCGTCATGAGTTTCATAAATGATGTCATGCATTCGAGATTATACTTGTTGCCATTCGAGTTTCTAAATATAGTTCCTTACAATTAGACGTTGAATTCAACACTTAGTTTGAGTAGTAATTAAATCTTTCAATTTTGAGTTATTTCAACGCTAGATTTCCTTAATTATAATCAGAATTTCTAAATTTGGATAGTTTAGTCGATTTTCATTAAAGATAGATCACTTCAAATTTTAATTATGCTTTTGAACTTCTACCAAATGTCAATCGTCATTAATGCTCAAAGCAGATATTTTTTTTAAAGCGTTTGACTGAGTAGGGTGATAGTATAAGCTGGTGCTTCTATAAAACAAGAAGAGAGGTTTCATAAATTACTTGATTTTAAAAGATCTTCAATATGAAATGTTCAAAGACAACAATCAATAATAATCAGACCAATTCAAACCCGAACGTGCCTGGGCAATACTTGGGTCAATATAACAAACTTTTTAGCTGTCAATTGTAGTCGTACTTTCTTCTCCATTCTCCTATCCACTTTAATCTCATTCGACAAATTTACCATCTATTCATTCAATAAAATTGAGAGTCCACAGCAAATAAAAGAAAAAATGATGGAAATAAAATTAATCCAATGTTCAAACTTCTCTCTATTTGACTTCATCTAAGCGAATCCGTAAGAGAAAGAAATAAAATAAAGGTAAAAGAATTATCCCAAAACTAATTTTCTTTAAGTTCAACCCTAAAAGTTTTGTACTAATAATGACAAGACTTGATAGTTCAAGTGCTGAGGCACCTCGCTAAGTTTGAGAAAGAATCTAGTTCAAGTCACGACAAATATATTTAGGTCACTATTTAATAAGTATAATAATTCAATGGTTGTCTTAAAAAAACTAGTAGATAATTACATTTTAAAGCTTCCATTTAGAATGGGGATATCATAATGCCCTCTCCAAATTTCTCAAAAAAAAAAAAAGTTTTGTACTTATAAAATATACATACCTTATATAGATATTAGCATGTAATTAATGAAAGCTTTGCTCTATTAATGAGAGAGATGAAGGACCTTTATTTCAATTATTGTTTTCTAAATTACTCTTTTTTATTGTATAGAAGGTGTTCGACAAAATTTTTAGTAGATTGTAGCTACTTAAGTTATCAATATTGCAAAACAATTTGTTTTCTTGCTATTTTAATTGGATTTTTTTGTTGACATTATAACGGGGCAAGATTTTTATTTCCGACCTGGGCAACGAAAATAGTAGGGCCATCGCTAAACCAATTACACCTCAACTCAATAATTTATTTGCTATTTGCTAAAAAAACATTAATAACTCAAACATGATTATTTATTGATTTGGGAACAAACCTGAAACGTATTTTTTAATGAGAAATTTCAACCTTTAACAGTAGATCAAATGGCCCATACATGTGTTAATCAAATATGGATTTTTGCAACCCGAAATTGCATGTTTTAGAACCGTATTTTAAAACATAAGCTATACACATCATGCATAGCTTTCTTAATCGTATTACTAATTAGCAAACAAACATATGAGAGGTACAACGACATATTTCCCACCACAAATGCTACTTTTATTTTCTTTCTTTAAACGTGGGAGCCGAATCTGTTCCCAATTTTCAAATTTGAATTTTTAAAACCTGAAACTATTGGCATCCGGGATTCCAAAGTATGAATTTATCTGCAACCAGATGTTAAAAGTCTTCAAAACCCGCCAGCGCCAGCACTCGATTTCTCTCCTGTTCAACTTCCGTCCATCCTTTCCCACTCCGAGAGAGAGAGATGGGGCGGACGGCGGTGGCAGCGGCGGTGCTCCTGACGGCGATTCCCGTCTCTCTACTCCTCAATTCCATCGTTCCTCTCCCCTACATGGTATAATATCTCCAATTCACTTCTCTTTTCTTCTTCCTTCCTCAATTTCTTCTGTTCATTTGTAATTTTAGATCTAATGCTTTGACAGGACGAGATATTCCACGTTCCTCAAGCTCAGAAGTATTGTAATGGCGATTTTTGGTATTGGGATCCGATGATCACCACTCCTCCTGGCCTGTAAGTCTCTCTTTACCTAAATTTCGAGTAAATTTTTATTTCCATTTTTCGTATCTGATTTCAAATCAAGTTTCATTCTTTATCGCTCAAAATCTATGCAGGTACGGCCTTTCACTTGCATATATCGCTTCTTTGTTTCCATTCAAATTCATCACTAATCAAACTCAATCTTTCTCAAGTCTTTGCACTGCTCCAATTATTCGATCAACAAATATAATTCTAGCAATCGTATGCTCTATTTTGATTCATGACATTATGACGGTACTGAAACCGGGTATAAATGAAAAGAAGGCGACCCGTTATGCAATCTTAGCGGGTTTATACCCGCTTCATTGGTTCTTCACTTTTCTTTATTATACAGATGTTGCTTCACTAACTGCAGTTCTTGCTATGTATTTATCTTGTTTAAAGAAACACTTTTGGATCAGTGCATTGGTAAGTTTTCTATTTAACTTAATTTAAAAAATTGAAATAATCATGCTTGTTAATTATATTTTAATTATTTTTTTTTTTCAGTTTGGTGCTTTAGCAATTTTGTGCAGGCAGACAAATGTAATTTGGGTCCTTTTTGTAGCTGGAAATGGGGCTATTTCTTATATTGAGGATCTTTATGCAAATAATTATGAGGTGAAATTTGAGGAAAATGATAATTCAAGGACTGATGTGGAAATAAAACCGATTTCTCAAAATTTGAGAAGAAGAAAGAAAAATAATGATAAAGATACGAATAAATTATTGAGCTCTGATTCAAGTCAACGTCAGCTTGATTATTCACTTGGTTAGATTTTATTAATTTAAATTAAAAAAATTCACAATTTTATTTATCATATTTGAAGTGCTAGTTGAATATTTTGAATAATTTTTCAGGATTCGTACACGAGATAATTTATATTTGTCAAAACTTTTGGCAATTTAAATGGAGAGTAATAATTGCATTCATGCCCTTTATTTTAGTACTTTTCGCTTTTGTGGCCTTTATATTTTGGAACGGTGGAATTGTTCTTGGTACAGTCTTTTAAACCTTTTTTTAATTATTAAAAATTTAAAATTCATTATAAAATTTTAAATATGAATATTTCTCATATTAATTTTATTTAAACAGGTGCAAAAGAGGCTCATGTTGTATCTCCACATTTTGCTCAAATATTCTATTTTGGTTTAATTTCTGCTTTAGCGGCATTTCCTCTGCATTTTTACCCTCGCAAAATATCTGAATTATTTCATTTATTCATGCAAAATAAAATTCACAATATTTTTCTAATAATATCTTCTCTTTGCTTAAGCACAATAGCAATCCACTATTTCAGGTTGGTATATATAATTTTTGCATTTTTTTTTGTTTTATTTTAGATATGTGAATGATTTATTATTTATTAACAATAAGTTGATTAAATGTTTCAGCATAGCTCATCCGTATTTACTAGCTGATAATAGACATTATACATTTTATATTTGGAGAAGAATTATACAAGCTCATTGGTCCATGAAATATATTTTAATCCCTCTATATATTTATTCTTGGTTGTCTATTATTACTTCTCTAGGTAATTTATTCAATCCTTCAACAATTCAAAAAATATTTTGGTATAATTGTTTATTTAATTTTTTTTTTCAGGAAAAGAGAATAAGAGAATTTGGATATTATCATATATTTTATCAGTCGCTCTTGTTCTTGTGCCAGCTCCATTAATTGAATTCAGATATTTCACAATTCCTTTGATTTTGTCATTTGTTCATTCACCAATTATGAGCGATTTTAATATTTTAATATTGGGTTTTATTTATGCTTTCGTGAATATAATCACATTAGGTTTATTTTTATTTAGACCGTTTGAGTGGGAGCATGAACATGGCATTCAAAGGTTTATGTGGTAGATAGATTTATTGTTCATTATTGTGTCAGTTATAATTTAATTTGAAATTTTGTAATCTTAGGTTATATTCTTTTAATTGATAGTTTTTATTTTTTTGTTACTGTATATTAGGCGAATTGTTTCTCTTTTTTGTTATTGTATTTTATGATAAAGCTACATTTATATAAACTTTGCCTCCCTCATCATATGTACTTTGCCCTCCTATTCCTTTCATTTCCATATATAATGTCTCCTTTAGTCCTAGCACGATCAAAGATCCATTTGGATAGTAAATGCAAAGATATTACAGTAAAAACAAAAAGCTTTAGTTGGAGGTTTTGTAAACGAAATCCATGTTTTTATCACATAATTAGATTCGGTTATTTTGGCGGAAAATCAAAGATAACAAAGCAATGACTTGGCAATTTAGAATCAAACAAACAAGCAAATAGAACATGACAAAATTTAGTAACAAACAAACAAACTGAGCATAACGAAATTGTCAAAGATACATTCAACAAACAAAACAAACCCTAACAGATCTGTCTGAAGAAAAAGAAACAAGCAGATCTCAGTCTAGCATCCTCCTCTCTCTCTCTCTCTCTCTCTCTCTCTCTCTCTACAAAATCTACCTTCTATGTTCATCTCTTCTTTTTACAAGTTCTAAAAGAGCCTTGTACATAATAAACTTTAAAAGACAGGATAGACAAACCAACTTATATCCCCATTTGCATGCATCAAGGGATATCATCTCAACTACAAAATGTACATCATTATCACTAACTTTTTATACCTCACCTTAACTCAACCATACATCTCTCCTTTTATATAATATAGATAGATACTTCAAACAGAGGGCTTATTTATATCACTAAACTCTCCATTGTTAGCTATACAAATCTTAACCCTCTTCAAGCCGTATTATTATTACCATTATTACCATTATATCCCGCCTGCATTCCAAGCCTCCTTTCTGCACAACCCCAAACAAATAAAAAATCATTAAAATTTACATATACAACCCTAAAAACACACAAATTACAAAAAGATAATTAATACCTCCAGCTGTGACGAGTTTCTCAACACGAGCAACAATATGCTTTCCATAAGTATACTTTTTCAGAGCGGTCAAATGAATCTTAATACGCGTCAGAATCATCTCTCTCTGCTGATCACTGCACGTCTCCAGTACTTTCTGCACCACATAGTTCCCAAACTGGTCCTTCATCATCGCCTAAAAATATCACAAAAATTCACACCGTTAAAAAATATCATTTTTCATACTTACTTTTAGGATATTATTCTACGATAGGGGGGTAAAATTGGAATTTCAACCAATTTTTGGAGGGGAAAAAGTAGGAGGTTTTTTTTTTGAAATGAATGTCTATCACAACAGGGTTTTTTTTTTAATTTTGAAAATATAAGGGGGTTTTTTGAAAAAATTAGGGGGTTGATTAATATAATATTTCCCTAGAAAAATATAAGGGTTTTTTTGCGAACCTGGAGGGCTTCGTTTTCTTCGGTGGGGCCGAGCATTTCGGCGATGATGAGCTGGCGCTCGACAGCTGTCCCGAATGAGAGACACTTTTCAACTACATTTGACGCGAATTTCTGCTGACTCATCTGCACGATTTGGCCTACTAACTTTTCGATTATCAATGATCTCTCCTCCGGCTTTCCGTGCTCCAACACATGCTGTTATCAAATATTTAAAAAATAAAATTTTGTATAAATAATATTTCATACAAATTATATAATTTTTTGTAATTATCGGACCTGAACAACATAATTGCCGTACTGATCCTGAGCTAATAAACAGACCGAGTCGAGAATCTCGTCCATCATGATCTGCTGAGTTTTGGGATCGTCACAGTGCTCCAAAACCCTCTGCATTCCATTAATCAATTAAACAAAAAGAACAAACTAAAAAATACAATTATTATTATTATTATTATTATTATTATTATTATTATTATTATTATTATTATTATTATTATTATTATTATTATTATTATTATTATTATTATTATTATTATTAAATTAATTACTATGATTATTATTGTCATTATTACCAGTAGTAGTATATTTAAAATACTAAGTTATTAATTATATATCAAACATTAGATTATTAATAACAAAATATACAAATAATAAATAAAAAATATGAATTATTTTTACGAACCTGGATGACGCGGCATCCGTAGGCGTGAGTGGAGAGAACGACGACCTGGCCGTAGAAAGTGGAGACAATGAAATGAATGACATCTTGCGGTACACATTCAATGCATTTCTGAATGACATGATTGCCGTTTTGGTCTCTGACGCACCGCATCACGTGGCCGTCCAGCTCACCAACCATTTGTCTCTGCTGATCCAGCCCCACCACCTCTATCGCCTGGTAGCGGAGCACCAAATATTAAATTAAATAAATAAATAGTCATTATTTTTTTAGATTAATAAGTGTCAGCGTTATTCTTATTTATTCTTATTCTTATTATTTAATTAATAATAGAATGTTATTATTTATTATTGTTATATTATTATTATTATATTAATATTATTTCTTATTTAATTTTAATAATATTACTATTATTTTAATTATTATTATAATAATGAAAATATAATTAAATTATGAAATAATGAAATGTTAAGTTGTTAATTTACCTTTTGGATGACGCGACAGCCGTACATTTGGAGACTGAGAGCCAAAACACGGCCGGTCAATTGATCTGCTAATTCCTTTATCTGCTCCGGATTCCCGTGCTCAAAAAACTTCAAATAAAAAAAATATAAAATAATGAGAAAAAGTCGAGTGAAAAAAAGAGGGGAACTAAATTAATTATACAAAAAGATACCTTTTGAACGACGTAATTGCCAAAAACATCAGTCATGAGAGTCAAAGCGTGAGGCATTATTTCCTCATAAACCATATCCTTTTCCTCATTTGTGGCCGTCTCCAATTTCTGCTGTATAAATCTACTCCCATATTGATCCGCACTATTAAAAAATAAAAAAAACAATCAACATCACAAACTAACAATTTAATCACAAATTACACTTCATAATAATAAATAATTTAGCAATACCTAAACTCAACAACATGGCCGGCGATTTCCGAGAGCTCATAACACCTCGTCTTATTGCTCTTAAACTCCTCGAGCAAAGAAGGGGCAAAATCGTCCAATCCGACAAACTGGCTGAAATTCCTCATGGCAGAAGGAAACCTCATGAGAGAAGATCGATCCGCGTGCCTTAACGGGCTACCGGGTCCGACCGGGCTGCCTAACGGGCTGTACCCGAACCCGATATTGTTGTTGTAGTATCCGTACTGGTTCTGCTGTTGTCTCTTCTGCTGGAGACGGAGCAATTCGAGCAGCTGATCGTCAGAGTTGGTTGAGATTTGAGACGCGTATTGCGCCGCTCTCAGATATTCTAAATAGAGCGGGTCTATGTTTGAATTGCGGGTTAGCAAACCCGACCCGTTATTCATGCTGTTGTAATTGCTGTCGAGTAATTGAGGGTAGTTATTTCTTGCGACAGGAGAATTGATGCTGCTGCTGCTGTTGTTGTTGTTGTTATAGCTGTCGAGATAAGAGCGCATGATGGAGGATTGGTTGAGGAGAGAGTCGCGACAGGTGGCGCCGTCCGATTGGAGCTTGAGACCCGATAGAGCGGTTAACAGGCTATCGGGTCCGGCGGAGAAGGAAGAGGATCCGTTACCGTTGGCGGAGATTCTCTTATCGGTCGGATTCAGTTTGACTCCGATAGGAGGGAGACAAGGAGACGGGACCCGCCTGAGGAGTTCCGGGTCGGGTGACTCGCTACGCGAAAGAGGCGAGCCTAGGATGGAGGGATAAGCGTGGGATGACCCGTTTGACCCGTTAGGGGGGATTGAGGAGTGGTGGTGGTGGTTTGGTTCGTGGGGCGACCCGTTAGGGTTTGGGTAGGAGAAGGAGTCCTGTGATAAAAAATAATTAATTGTTAATTGTTGGTAATATGAAAAAGAGTTGTGAGTTTAGGTGAAATAATTGTCTAATTTTGCCATATTTGTTGATTAATTATAGGGTTTGGGCTGACTTGCGAGTTCAAAGTGCGAGTCTGTCTGGTCAGCTTAAAAGAGTCATGATAAAGAATTACAAAGTTATTTATATAATTAAAGTTTGTGGTGGTTGTCATGTTTGATAGATTAATAGAAAAATCGAAAACGCTAAACACACATAACACTATCACTGTCACAACCTTTTTAGAGAAAAGTTAATTAAAAATTATTATACAAGTTAAGACAAATATTAAAATTGATTAAGTATTTAATCTAGATTGAGATACTAGTGTCACAATCAAACAGTCTCTATTAAGTTATTCGAAGATAAAAAGTTTACAGATACGAAAAAAGCATAACATTTGACGTAATAAAACATAGATTTTAAATCAATTGAAAAAAGATCACCACCTGAAAGATTTCGCTGAAGCCCTTTTGCCGGCCAACTTCCAGAGCCGGCAGCCTTGCCACTCCTCCATTACTCGCACCAAAAACCGATCCATCCTTCGCTAATCTCCTCCCGTCTGCAAGATCGCCGGAGCTGGCTCCGCCGCCAAAACGATGGACGGAGCTCCAGTCCTCCTTGGACAAGAGCGGCGGCGGCAATCTAGGGTTCAGATTGACGTGAGAGTAGTAGTACGAGTGGTAGGCGGGGTCTGATCGGAGCTCCTCCTCTGACAAGAACCCGTTTTGGGCTCCGTTTTGGAGACCCAAAACGTTGTTGCTGTCGAGGGAAGGCGGAGCAGAGCCGCTACGGAAGAGATCGAGGTCTCTTTCTCTCATACTCATCTCAGAAAGCATCGACAATGGCGACTCTGTTACCATCTTTCGCCGTTCTTCTCTTTTGGTGGTTCAATGGAAAGAGGGAGTAGAAAATACGAGAATTTTGTAAGATTGGAAGGTAAAAGAGGAGTATAATCTCTTGTCTAAACTAGAAAGGGCGGATCTTTGGTAATAAAAATGTTATTCCCGAAATTTCTGGAGAGTAAGGAAAGTTTCTGTAAGAAGATTGAAACCAACAGAGATATTTTCAAGCACGAACAAAACACCGAATCGGGATTTATTTATCGAATCTGCTTAATAATAAACGTGACAAAACACAAAAAAACAACCATATTTGCTCTGAAAATTGCTAATTTGGAAGCGATTATTTTGCTTACGGAAGAAGGAAAAAAAGGGAAAAAAAGAAGGCGATCGTTCAGGTCTGAGGATGAAACGCAATGTGGGTTTCCATTTCTAGTTTGAAATCAATAATAGAGCAGCTCCAGATATTCGGAAAGATTTTGTAAGAATAAAGAGGGAGATATTGTGATTGCAAGGAAGAGAAGGAGAAAAGTGTGAGAGCAGTGAATGGGGGCTTGATAAGCACAACGGGAGAGGAGATCTCAGCCGTCGGATTCAGAGACCGACGGCGGGGATTCATTGTGATCTAGGGTTTTATTGCTGAGATTTATCACTGACAAATCAAGCAGGAGAGATATTATTACGGGGATTATTTATTTGTGTATAATATACTAATTAATTTACTGGATTTTCGTAGATACGTATACCCCTTGCAAAAAAATACTTTTGTTGGGCAATGTAAAGATACAAAAAAAAAAAAAGATAATCCATTTTTAATTCAAAAATATAGTAATTACTTGAGTTGAGAGACAACATAAAGTTATTGGCTAGAAAATTATATTAATCTAGTTGTATTATTCATGAGTGAATATTTAAGAAAATAAATTTTTAAAATATCAATCACTTGTGGATTATTTGATATTATTTGCAAATATAGCTTTTATTTGTATCTCAGGTTTATTTTCATTCCTTGTTTTTCAGAAGTATATATATATATATATATATATATATATATATATATATATATATATATATATATATATTTGTCAACCTTAATAATAAGAAAATACATTTTTCTTGAAACTTTATATCGTATTTATGTTAAACAAGGTATTCATACAGAAATACGTATTTTCCTTTTCGAAAAGAGTAATTGCTCTTTTCTGACGGAAATGAACCCCAAAAAACAGAAAGGAGTAAAAGCACGTGGGCTCCTCATTTCTCAGTATCCTCTTCAATCCTATTTGTACTGGATTAATCCCTTTCCCTAGTTAAACTTAAACTATATAATATAAATGCAATCTTCAATTTTAAAATCTCCAAACTTCATGAATGAAATGGAGGAGAGAAGAGTGCAGGGAGCAAGAGTTTGACCGTAGAAAGGAGGAAGAAGGGGACGTACGTACCGAGAAAAGACACGTATGTATTAAATGTAATGTTGCGTGAGCTCGATAAAGGAGGAGGAAAATAATACAATTCATTCAAACGGTTTTATTTATTATATAATTTATTTAGCTTGAAAACATTATTGTTTATACTATACGTATAGAGGTATGGCCTTTGGGACTATACGACTTACTTGTTCACGTCATGAGAATCCCCCTCTTATCGTGACAGACAAGTCGTTATGGCCCGTCTCTCCATCTTATAGTTTGTGTATTTTTATTCTTCTAACTTTATTTTAGTTCAGATAACTGAAAGATATAAATAAGCATAAAGTCGGTACGAATGGTCAAAATATGAATCCTTGCAGCTTGTTTTATATTTGGTACACCGTACACGTAGCAATACGAATCCTGGATTTGGTTTGTGTAGGGGAAGAAGAAAATGGAGTGGAGTACGATTGGTCCAAAAGCGGTCGTGCAAGTGTTAGATGTAACATGTAAGTGGGGGAGAAGTGGTTTTTACATTTACTTATCTCCATTCTTTAGAGGCCTGGAACTATCTAATAGCATATGTGATTATTTTTTTGCATTCGTCAGAGAACATCATATATCATCTTAATAATCATTTATCATTATTCATAAAAACAAATCATTTATCACCCTTAAGCATAAAATTATATAATCATACAACTATTTAATAGAACAATTTTATTGTATTATGATTTATATGACGTCTGTGATGTTCTTATTAATTATGAATTTGTTAAATGATTTTGTGCTGAAAGTTTAGCTCGAACATGACCCAAACCATCATAGGTCGACACGATATCTACACGAAATTGAGTCTTATTATCAAATCAGCTCATATGGACTCGAAACTAAATTCAATATTCAATAGATTATCTCAAAATCATATTTAAGCATCAAAATTAATAATTCAAACTCATAATATACCACCAAAATAAAGTCGTTTCGGGTTTATATTAATATGAAATATCTACATTTTTTTAATGGATGAATCGTTATTTCCGATTGGATTTTCAAAATCCTTACCAAAAACTTGGAGAGCTTGGGAGTAGACGGATGGAAACTCAATCCTGTGATTCTTAACATCTCATAAAAAATGGTCCAAACATCCAAAAAAATCACATACAAACCGTGGCTCAATATCGATGGTCCGAACAAATTCTATTTATTTTAAATAGTAGACGAGAAAGCCTACTAGAAATTTGCATTAATAATAATAAAAAGCGGTTTGCAAGATTTTTGCCACATTACATTCGATGCAATTCGAAGCTTAAAACTTGAAAATAAAAAGATAGAAAGAAAAACGAAAATCCTAAATTCTATCTTCATTCTCGCAATTCGGATTAAACCGATGAGATGACTGTTGACTTTTTTGCCGATCTTCGGAATTGTCGATCTTCATATTTGATTATTGATTATGGTTTCGCGCCGTCATGTTTAATCATCTAGCTTCTGAACATTACACCGAACAGCTTACATACAACTCTTCCGCTCAATCTCAGTCGCGAAATCGGTACCTAATTAATCCCGTCCAGCCCCGTACAAGTGGCTTGCCAGTCATTATATCAGCACCAAATCACTCATGTACTAGCCCCCAAAACCACACCACAATTAATCCCCTACCAACCCCAAAGCCGCCTTGTACCATAGAGCCGGTCCGAACAAATTCTAAATTGTATATAATGATATATCATTGATCATTTGTAACTTATAAGTATAAGATCGTACAATTATCTAATATAATTTTTGTTCCATTATGATTATTTGATGTATTTTATGTTCTCATGCAGTTACAAAATTGCTACATAATTTTGTCTTTAAAGTCTAGCTCGAACTTTACACGAGTTAACTTTAGTCGATATATGCTCGAAATTAACTTCCACTGTCAAATTAGTTCATATCGACTTGAAACTAGATTATATATTCGACATAAATGTATCTAGATATTACATTTAAGCAATAAATTACTTATTCAAACTCTAAAAATGTAATCTATCGAGAGAAAACCTAATTCTCCTTCCTCTAGCGTTAGCTTTTCAAAGAAAATACAAAGGATAATTATAAGTCAAACTTCATCCTTTCAAACAAAAATTGTGATAGTTTCAAGCGGATGCTAATCAAATTTTAGTTTTTCAAAAAAATATAATCTACCACTAAAATAAAAGTGATTTAAGGCTTCAAAATCTTATTATCTATTATAGTGAATAAAAAGACAAAACTTCTATAAAATCATCAAATTTAGGTATATAAAAAAGTCATCTCAATTAATCTACCAGAAAAGATCCATTGTTTTTGGAATATTTACAAAGAGATCCCTATATTATATTAAAATTAAAAATCCTTATATTATTAGAAATTATGAAAAATTCCTTACTCAATAATTGCAAAAATAATATTTAAACATTTATTAGAAAATTTGCAAAGTGCCCTTATTTTATCAAGATATTACAAAAATGTCCCTACAGTATTGAAAATTATAAAATTCCCCTACATAAAATAGAAATTATAAAAGTGCTCCTGCATTATTTAAATTTAAAAAAATCCTTACTTAATATTTATAGAAATTTGTAAAAAGCTGTTATATTATCTCAAATTTGCAAAATAGTCCTTGCATTATTGGAAATTTGACAAAAAAACCTACATTATTGCCAAAAAAAATTATCATTAGTTATGAACAAACAATATTAGTTTTTTACTCTAATAATTAAAAAAAAGGAGTATTAATTCATTTTTCTTCCCCTTGAAATATTTTTTCTTAAAGATTGAGTTTAATAAAAAATACTTAAAAATTTTAAAAATATTTAAGTTCAATTAGTCTCTCTCTCGCTTGAAAAAAATCTTAAATTTCATAAAATTTTATTAAAATAAATCTAACGATTTACTTAATAAAGTATACAAAAAATATTTTAATGAGATTCTTAAAGTTAATTAATATTTCTTAAACTTAATTATAAAATATTAATTTACTTATTTAAGTTTAAGAAAGTTAATTAACTTTAGAAAAAATTGTCATGAAAAAGAAAAAAAATATTAATTAATATTAAAATATTTTTAAGGTCTACAATTAGTGTGTTTCAAAAAAATTACCTTATTTAGTAATTTAGAAAAACTAAAACAAAGACTGATGTGGTAGTAAGTATATATAGTTATGATAGACTATGAATAATTTTTGTTTGTAATTTGTAATTTTTTCAAATAATATCTTTAAACATTACAAAAATTATTTTTTATTATCTTTTATAATAATTTTATGCGCGCAACAACGCGCGGGTGTCAACCTAGTATCAATTTATGTTACATTAAGATAAAATATCTATATTTTAGTAACTAAACCGCTATTTTCGTAAATGGGCTACATAGCTCAATTCAAAATAATTTCGAATTTCTACCGAACAAGACGAGGTCAGTATGAACTCAACTCAACTAAATTTTGACCTAGCTCAACTTCACTCGAATTAATTTGAGATAAAATCCGGTGATGGCTTATCAAGTCACAAACACTCACACCTCTAATTCAAATAAGGAAAATTCGAGAACGTGAAGGGTTTTGAACACGTCCAAAATGTGACTGTATATTATTTCTTTCAGCTTTTCAATATTTTTTTATATATATTTTTTATTATTTTACATATATATTGTTAATTGTCACTAAAAAATGAATTATATATATTATTATTTTAATTTTATATATTTTTTATCGCTTCTATATAATGTTTTTTTCGTGTCGTGCTGTATTTTGTGATGCCGCATTATATCCCTTAAAATAAATTTCTTTTAATCTTAAGTCATGATGAAATGAAGAGGATGCAGAACAGTAGAAATATGGCGGTGTAGCCTTGCATTGCTTAGAATAGATTGCATAGGAGTGGGGAGGTGGTGAGAAGCACGTGCAGCGGAAGAACCTCTCGAAGATCTCGAGGCGCCACGTCACCCCCTTCATTTCCATTCCTTCTCTCTCTTCATCTCATGCTTCTTTTCCTATTCTAATATCTCTATTGCATACAATGTACAAACATGATTATGACATGCTACAGAGAATCATGTATTTGCTGGGCAGCTGTAGATCCATTAATCTATACGGTCGCTTCGTCTTAAAGCGACTCGACTAGATAAGATAACCCACAAATGATTCCGTACATCCTTTATATCTATAAATTTTAAGATTATCTCTGGATATTCATTTCCATTTACATGTAGCATCTTCAATTTAAAAAGTGAATGAATATAAATTTCTTTTGATGAATAAAAGTATAATTGACCCAATTCGAATCTCGATGAGATGAGTCTATTATTTGGACTAGTGTGACCAGATTTAATTAGTAATTTATATTTAAATAAATGAATTAGAGACAGACTTAAAATATAAGACAAACAGAAGTTGAAGGATCCCCTAATCTCCCGCTCCACTTCAAACTCCAAGATTATTGTTCTCATTTTTTATATACCATTTATTCATCAACCCATTAAACATGTAGAAATGCCCACATATTTATAACTGATAAAACAATCAAGTCCTTTCTTTTTTACATTTGTAACATATTGGTTAATAAGAAAAACACATAAAGGAGCGAGGTGTAGAGATATTGAAAGTAATAATTGTTGAGAAATCAAGTTGTAACTTGTTATTCATTTATTTTTTAATACTTTCAGAACAAGTGCAGGGTGCAGTCTGGTCTGGCACGTTCAATGCATGCCTTCACAGCCATTAATTACACCCTCATATTCCTTCTCCATTTTCCAATTTTAAACGGAGATAAGATAGAACGAACTACTTCTACTATGGTATGAAAATAAGAACAGAAATGTCAAGTTTTTTACATGAATGGAGATCAAGAGGAAGAAAATTGAACGGAATATTATCGGTCAGAGGACGGCAACATTAGACCCGAATTAAATGGACACACCACACTGATTCGTCTATTTATAAAGACTAGAGTAAAGACACTGCACTGCACTGAGATGAAAGTTAGTTTCCATTTAATACAAAGGACCGTGTTCATGAAGAGTTTTAAAAGGAACAGAACCACCGCCCATTGGAAAATGAATAAAGTAACTGCGTTTTCAGGCTTTTGTTTCGTTCATTTCTTTCCATGCCGCTATATTTCTTTAAAATAAAGTTTGTTAGTTACAGTCAAATCGAATTTAGCATTAGTTTATCTTCTGGTCATCACCTGCTTAGATTTACTTACATGCTTAACTTGTACTGTATGACAATTGATAGGCTCACATCACAGGCCTCTTCTATAATAAGATTATTTTTAGGCTTATTTAGCCCACAGGATTTCTAAATGCAAAGTCCACTCAGAATATATGTCTCCAAACATTCCCAAAATTAGAAGGCCTTGAGTTGTATGACTGACCTTCAAGTTTTAACTCTATAATTTTGAATGATGAAAATACTAAGATTTACTTGTATGACTTTAAAAGGCCACTGGCCTTGTATATAAAACTAATGATAAGATCAGTTTTGGGCTTCTTTAGCCCATTGATTTTTGCATACTAGACCATTGGGGATATTTTGAGTTCCTGTTTATATTTGTGACCATGTGATAAGGAAGAAGAAGAGAATTAGACAAACTCAACCTTTATTTAAGCAATATTATCTCGAAACAAATAAGCAATCCTTTTCAGGAAGAAGCATGTGTGAGGATATATGATGGCTAATCGTCTTAAATATAACTTAACAACCATCATTAATACATTTCATCTCTCAAAAATCAAAATTCATACACGATGGCCCAGATTTTGACACATGGCCAGACCTTCCTGTCAAGTTCCATTTTCATGAAGCAATTACGATACTTAACCAATCCCAACCCTGAATTAATGATGTCCCTCATTATAATCTATTCATCCTTAATCCCAATGTGACAAATTTAAACAAGTTTCCATCAACTTGACCCTTAAAATGCGCCTCTTGCCCTCTTATTAGTTATTAGTAGTGCCAGCCTGTTAGCATCCAAAGCTGCCTGCACACTTAAAACTCGTGTGTGTGTGTGTGTGTTAAGTTACGACAAACATGACCATATATATATATATATATATATATATATATATATATATATTTCACTATAATTCCCTCATTTATTTCGCCTACAAACCAATTTGTCTACTGCCATTTACTACACATATTACCTGGCAAATTGTAACCTAGTTTTAAATTGCCACATCAAAAAGAGTAGAGAAATGTGGGTATAAAATAGTTAGAAAACTATAAACTATAAAATAAACTGGTCTCCTCCGTTCTTTGACCCTTTGACCAAACAGTCAACGCCGCCATGCATAACGCCGTCAGTCAACCAACCAATCAAACCCACCCACGTGTCTCAATCCTAAACTCCTTATTAATATAAACATTTACAAACACCTTGTTGACATAACTAAGATAAATCCTAACATGTGGACCCATAATGTCATTGAAACAATATTTCGCGGCGGTCTATAGACCTAGACCAGGGAAGGTATACAGTTCGAACCAATGGAGGACGCGGTTCTCCAGCTGTTAAACGCATAAATCCTATTTCTATTTCTATTTCTATTTCGATTTCTCTCTCAGCTTTTATCTTTCTCTCTTTCAATCGGAGATTTAAGCTTCCCCGATTCTCATATTTTTTTTCCCTTTTGATTTATCTGTATCTTATCTTTCTTTACGAATTCGATTGAAGCTTTGCTGTGTTCTTGGTGGTTTTGATTCTTTCAGAATATCAAGATAGATTGATTCGTTGTTGGTTTGATTTTGATCTGAGATTTTACCCAAAATTTGAGAATCGTTGTGCTCGAACTGACGAAAATAGCTGCAAGAATTCCAGTTTGGATCGAAATCTAAGCTCCAATTTGCGAATTTGATACTCGTAACGAGGGGAAAGAACGCGAATCTTTGTTTCTTCAGATCTACTCCGTCTCCGAGCTCGAATCATTTGAACCAGAAATCATCCATGGCGACTAACAATTCGTACTGGTGCTACAGCTGCAGCCGCTTCGTGCGCATCCGCTCTTCTTCCGACCCCGTTACATGCCCGCAATGCACCGGCGGGTTCATAGAACAGATGTCAGAACCGCCGCCACCACCAACACCGGTTGTTCGGCGTCCCTCGTCGGAGTTCCTCCGCCGGCGCCGGCTTCCGCGCTCGGAGGCACGCCGCTACCGCCGTACCTTCGGCCCCGCATCCGACCGCTCCGCCTTCAACCCAGTCATCGTACTTCGCCGGAACAGGCCTGACACGGCCGGAGCAAACAACTACGAGCTGTACTACAACGACGGAGCCGGAACGGGTCTGCACCCGTTACCAGAAAGCATGTCGGATTTCTTAATGGGTTCCGGATTCGAACGGTTACTCGAGCAGCTCTCTCACATCGAGACTAACGGGTTGGGCCGCTCATCCGCAAACCCACCAGCTTCAAAATCCTCTATCCAATCAATGCCAACCGTCAAAATCTCCTCTCAGCATATCGGGTCGGATCCTCACTGCGCGGTTTGCAAAGACCCGTTTGAAATCGGATCCGAAGCCCGCGAGATGCCGTGCAAGCACATATACCATCAAGATTGCATCATGCCATGGCTGTCCATGAGTAATTCGTGCCCCGTGTGTCGCCACGAGATGCCAACAGATGTCGCAATGAGAGGAAGCACCGGAGAGGATGAAGGGAATGAAGAGGAGACGGTGGGACTGACCATTTGGAGGCTGCCAGGTGGCGGATTTGCGGTGGGTCGTTTTGCGGGGCCGGCGAGAGGTGTTGTGGGTGATAGAGAGCTCCCTGTTGTGTACACAGAAATGGACGGACGGTTTAATAACGGTGGGACAGTGAGGCGGGTTTCTTGGCCGGCAAGACAGGCCGGTTCTAGAGAGAGAAACGGGTTTGGGGGTTTTATGCGAAGGATTTTCGGTTGTTTTGGGCCGAGTAGTTCGAGTTCGAATGGGAGGAGAGCTAGAGCTGTCAATTTGACGAGCAGTGAGAGAGAGAGAATTGAAACGATAGCGCGAGAAATTGGAATTGCGCCTCCGATTGGAGAACGAGAGTCAACGGCAAGTTGATTCGTGGATAATTTGGTGGTTATTATTTTGTTCAATTTTGATTGTGTATATAAAGTTAGAGTGAATAAAATGTTGAATGTTGTGATGATGAGTTGGTGTTATATTTGTTTCTTTTTGTGAGAGAATCTCATGAAGAGATAGTAGTATTGTATAATTGAGAAAAATATTGGTATTTTCCAACTGATTCTAGCTTTTGTGATATTTGTTATGAGAAATTCATTTGTGACATAATTTCTTTTGAAGGAATCGTTTGTGATAGGATTGATTGACGTGCTTATTTTTCTATTGTGTTGTTTATGGTGGTTGAGCTACATTTGCGTGAAGGCCGGAATTTTGTAACATTAGTTGTAGCTAATGTTAAACATCCTTGTACTAATTTATTCTTAAATATTTGATAGTTTGTCTCCTTGTTTACGTATGATTGAGAGTAATATATCAGTATCAGCATGTGGAATTGCTGATAAATATGCTAATTTTGGAAGAAACAGTTGCTTGGAGGCAACCAGACATGACAACTCATGGCTTGCACTTGCTTTGGTGTTTATATTGCAAAATTAGAAATTATAGAGGGAAATGTTGGGAATAATAAGTTAATAAGCAAGCAAGCAGGCCAACCCCACATGAACATACGCACATCATCTTCATGTGAAATTTGAATGAATGACTTGAATGGGTCGTGCCGCTGTCTCTTTTGATTCGTGCAACTAAGCTGCTAGGAAGTTCAAGATGAGACTGATGCCTGCAACAGTAGTACAGTATATGCTAAATTAGTTATTCTGCTCATCCTTATCCCTTTGATCTATTCACTATTGGCACTATTGCATTTCGTGTACGCAATAATGGTATAGGAATTAGGAGGAAACTCTACTTGGGCCGAATTCATGTGCCCAAATTCAATTAGACCCAATTTTGTTTGCATGATCAAAAAACTATTGTCGTTTTTATTATCCATCTCGAAAGCCTTCAATCTGCTTTCGAAATAAGCTCAATTGATAGAAACTTCTCACGGGTCACATCGTACCAAAGGACCACAGTCCATTATCCACGCTTGAGAGTACCAAATTTGAGTCTGCTGACATGTAAACTTGAAACTTATCCTCACCTCTTTGCCAGAGACCACAAATCCATACTTCTTAAACTTGTCTTTCTGTATCGATCTCTACACATCAAGAGAGAGAAAGAGACCAGAGACAAAAAAAAGAAAAAGAAAAAAAAACTTGTTTAAATGGCATTTTCTACTTATGCATCATCAATAGTCCCAAATGCGTCGGCAATTGGCACTAAGACGCATCTAAAACCGGTACTTGTCGGTCTTCCTATTCATGGAAAGAAACCGGCATCTAGATTGGTGGCAATATCAGCTGTCGGCGACGTATCAGCTGATGGAAACATGTACCTCATTGCAGGTGCTGTTGCAGTGGCACTAATTGGCACTGCCTTTCCGATTTTGTTTTCCCGCAAAGACACGTACGTACTTATTTACATATTCACCTACACTTTCCCTGCAGAAAAGATTTATTGTGTTTATTTTACCTGATCATTAGATGAAATATTAAATTGTTGATATTACTTCATGAGTTGGCATTATTGGATGAAATATAAATGGTTTATATTACAATTTCAGATGTCCTGAGTGTGATGGAGCGGGGTTCGTGAGGAAAGCGGGGGCCACTCTCCGAGCAAATGCGGCGAGAAAGGATCAGGCGCAAATTGTTTGCGCACGTTGCAACGGCCTTGGCAAGCTTGGCCAGATTGACAAATAAGTAAACAATGTAATTATGTGATATTTTTTTATTGTCTTGCTTTATAACCTTTTATCTCGAGAATTAAGTGTTTAGAAGACATAATACAGTACTTTTTTATTTCTATAAAAGAAAAAATTTGTATTATGTCTTCTAAACAGTGGCACATATATCTATGTAAGGCTTGAAGAATTGTTGCCATGAAATTCGGTTTTGATTATTCTGTGATATGTTATGAGCTCAGAGGTTCAGTTACTACATTTTTTTTGCCCCATTTGACACAATTGATGGAACTTATTCCTCACCCTCATTTGTTTTTTCATATTAATTTAGTATAATATTTAGAATATGACACGAGCGGTTCTAGATGCAATTCATGCTGACATACTTAGTTGGGAAAGATCACTATAAGTAGCAACTATGTAATTTAATTATTTTCGTTTTCTCCTCTTTATTTTCCAAGCCAATTCTCTTGACATTTGTAACAAAAAGAAAAAAACACTTAATTAATAAAATTGTAGGACTCCATTCCTGGATCCTTTTTATTAAAAAAAAAAATATGCACACGAGAAATGTGACCTCGATAAGAAAAATACGTACCCAAACCAAACCAAGCTTGCATTAAAAAAAAATGTGTAAACCAACAAAATGTATCAATTAAAACTTCTTCACACAACTAAAATCAACAAAACCAAACTAAGAACTCAATCCCAAATCATCACAATTGCCATGACGGTCACTCCACCAAGCACAGCCAAAAACCTATAAAACGGTGTATCAAAATAATTTGGCGTTCGAGGTTTGAACCCCTTGGCAATCAGATGATTAATCGCCACGTAGATGAAGACACCAGTCGCAATGCCCATTGAGATGGCGTAAATCCAGTCCGCCACGTGTCCTTCTGTCGTGGCATCAATGGCTATTCCGATTCCAACTCCTATCGGGCTGGAGATGGCAAATGCGAGGGAATAAGCAGCCGTCATGAGAAATGCCCTTTTTGGAAGCATTCTAAGAAGCGCTATTCCCATTGCTACCGCTGCAAATATCTTGTGTAAACCTATTGTCCAAAGGTTCCTCCACGCATCCCCTTTGGTTCCTACAAATTCATTAATTAACATGAAAATTGGGGTTATTCTTTTGTTTATTAGAACCTTAACAAGTCGATTAGGCCATAATGGCTTTGTTAATATGCATCAAATGATGAATCTTGAAGGTACCTTCAAATAATATGATATATTGATAAGATGTTGAAAAAATTGTTTAAATTGTATAATACCTGAAACACCGATGGCGATTCCTTCAAACACCGAGTGGAAGCAAAGGGCGACCATGAGTAAAATTGTGTCCTCAAAAGTCGTCGTTCTCACGAAAACCGGATGAATCTCCAAATTTGCTTCGTCGCGTGATTGACCCTCGACCCCTTTGACCTCCATCTTATTCTCATTTACTCTCTTGCTCCTCCTTGTCACAGCAATAATGACCACATCGCTTAACATGGTCAACATGAACCCGAACGAGGCAAGCATATAAGAAAAAGGATATGTTTTAGTCGTCAATGCATTAAAATTATCGCTTGAGTCGGCTAAAAAATGCAATAAAGCCGTGCTGAGAAAAATGCCTTGGGTCCGGAATTTCTGCTGAAATAAATTCATCTATTTGTTGTGGGCTTTTCAACTTGCTTTGCGCAGCAAACCAGACAATGACATGTACATGTGGTAGTCCTCTCTTCTGAAACTCAATGGTATAAATAACTGGAAAAAATAGATAGGAACAAAATAAGATATTGGGTAATTGTAGTATAATGAATTGATTCTGTCGTTGAACTTACTTGCCATTGTTTCCCCAAATTGTTTATTATCCTTAATATCTTTCAATAATTCATCAAGCTTCATCTTGAAAACACGGGAAATAGTATCTGGCCTATCTTCAGAACGTTGGCCTGGAAGAAACATCCTTTCAATTTCTGGCCATTGCGGATTACATGTAAGTGTAATAAAAAGATCAGGAGGGCCAACTTGTCTGCAAATTGCCATTGCATAATGATAATTTTGGAACATATACCTAGGACTTCCGACATGCGAAGCTGGCAATATTATGCGTTTACCAATATTTTTACCAAACATATCACCTTCTACGACAGCATTTTTGACATTTCGAAATTTATCACACCTTAAGAATGCTTGATTATGTTCTAAGTAGGACAATCTTTCTTGCTCAATTGACAAATAAGCGTCAACTATGTATTGCTGAAATAATCTGCCAGCATGAAAAATAGTAGGTGCATCATTACTGCGTTGGTGAAGCTTATATGCATAATATTCAGCCATAGTAACATGCTTTCTTTTAATTTTTTTCTGACCTGCTGAATTAAGAACATATTTTATATTTGAATAATAGCCATCTTCACCATAAGGAAATAACAATGGGTATTGCATTTCCATGTAACTTGGATGGTCTGACTTTATACGCTGAAAACCATTTGTGCAATGTTCAACTACAATGTCACGCGGACGTTGATCAGGGGAAATATCACCGACGACTAATCCTACAATCTCACTCGCAGTAGGCAACTCATATTGCATTGATTCATTCGAACGTTGCCCAATAATGCAAAGCTTAAGATCAGGGACGTTCAAATTTGAAAATCGCTCTTCATAATTCCGAAATGCTTTAACAATAATGTTACATGTATTAAACATCTCCATAAGAGCTTGCACAATATCTTGTTTTGGTTCATTTTTTGAACGTGCATCTTTGAAAGCATCAATTCTATGTTGTACTTCATTTGAAGTATCATGTATATATAGTTGTGCATATACTGGTTTTGAACCCTCATTAGGTATAAGAGACCCCATCCTATGACATGTTTCACCTGACACTTTAAAAACATAAGGACCTAGACCATCATTAATTTTTTCATCAATTTTTACTCCCATCGATGTAAATGCAAACATAGAATTATACATTCGTATTTTTTCTTTGAAATGTAATGATCGCGACCCGTTGTTAGGATCTAGTAATTTACCTAATAAATCAGGAGGATCTCTTACCACTGGTAATGCGATTCGTCCTTCACGGCAGCACATGTTATACTTTCGATTGTCTATTGTAGACGATCTCTTACATCTTTCACGATACCAAAAATAAGCACCACAATGTTGGCATTGATTATCGGGTAGTCCTACGTCAAGCGGTTTTACACATTTGTCCGTGCCTATGTAACACAATATAAATAAATTTTAGATAAAATAAAATAGCTAAGAGTTCAAAATAAACAATATCGTGATAAAACAAAGTTTGAGAAAACAAACACCTTTTCTACTTCTTGACGAAGATTCCCCTTGCTCTAATTGTGTGCGTTTCCTTTTCAATAAATCCAATCTTTTACGCCTATTCACGGCTGCCTCATCCATTCCCAAGGAGAGAGAACTAAACATCCATCATACATAAATTACATTAATTGATTTGTACAAAAATTAGATGGTTGCAAATATTATACTGAGGTATGGAATCTAACCTAAGAATAACAACATGCAAAAAATTGTGGAATCAAAATGTACTAAAAGTAGATTTTTTTTTTTTTTTTTGAAAAAGCATTAATTTACAACAATAACTGCTAAGTGTTTACATGTTTTTACAATTTTCTATATGTAAAATATTCCTTTGGTGATACAATTACTAACTGTTTGCCATTTTGTAAATTACTTGTTATGTTCCGTTTTTTTTGCTCAGTTATTTGTTCCTAATTTTTTTACATATTAGTAGCATGCGTTACAAATTTGGAATGGATTATTAGGTTATATAAGAGGTATGTTACGAACAGTGATATTTTTAAGTTGACTATGGATTGTGAATTTATTGGAATTAGATGCAGGAGTAGAATAAAGAGATGTGTGACGTATCAAATACTTATTAAATCAAAGTCAAAGAAAAAAAAATGAAAAGGATGAAAAAGAGTAATCTGGCATCAGTGCATTAAATTAAGTTAATGAATTTGGTAATATATTTGTCCCCAGATCTCCAATTAACTACCCAAACTATACATAATTATGCAAAATTAATGCCAAAAATTTGTAATCCAAAATACTAATAACCATATATTGATATATATCTTTCATAAATCCACTACAAACTTGCTAAACCAGCTTTCCGATCCGCGATTCAGAATTCAGATGAACAAAATATTTAATACAAAACATAATTAAAACCAAAATAAAACAAAGAATAACTAATTCATAACTAAAAGGGAAAATCTCACATGAAAAAACTACAATTCAGATCCATTTCTCATTCAAGCAAAATTTAAAAACAGAAGAATAGGAACAGGAAGAAAGCAAGCTAAGCATTCTTAGTTCCGTTTAACGTCAATTTTGAGAATGGAATTGAAAAGTAGAACATGAGGTACTGAATTTCTGAACTATTTCGTTCAGTTTTCTTTCCGATTAGTTCTTCCATTTCGTCGAAAACTATGCATGAATTAACAAAAAGAATTAGGTTTTTTTAATCTGTATTTTTTTCTTTGCAATTTAAGGGTTTGGCAAAGTCATTAATAGAAACAATTACATAAAGACTTTCTATCACCATTTTTCACTACAGTAAAGGATTATTTTACAAAATCATGAGGTACACAATTTTATAACGAAATTTCAAACTTTTGCAAGGACTAAAATGATAATTCTAAAATACCTTCATCAGTCAATTGCGAAGTCTAAAGCGTAAGACTGTCGCAAAGCAGCTGCGTAATATGCGTCGAATCTTTATTCGACCCCTCAGCTTTATCCGATGCAGTCCTTATTAAGCAACAGAAAAAAGAAAATTAATTAATTAAAAATAATAAAACAGAAGAGATAGAAAAACCCTAGTTATAATCACTTGCATTAAGACAGGTACCATATGAACAAAAATTCGGAAAAGGAAATTTGCAAAAAGCCTATGCATTATGCCGAAATTGCAAAAAGAAAACTACATTCTTCAAAAGTAGGTTTTTTTTTACAATTCTGAACAATGCAGGGGCTTTTTTGCAATTTCGACAAAATCTTAAATATGTACATTAAATGAAGATGAGTACCAGTTATATAAATTCAAAACTTAAACCAAAAAACCTTAAATATGTACTTGTGTATCATTTATATAAATTCAAAGCCACAAAACAAAATCAGTTACTGTAGCCAAACCATATTTCACTTTGGTTACAACTGAACAAAAATTAAAAAGGAAATTTGCAAAGAACCCCTACTCTATGCCTAAATTGCAAAAATAATATTATAAATTCCAAAAAAACTCTTCATTTTTTCTAAATTAGGCACTCTTTTTGCAATTTTACTGCAAATTATCTGCATCTTAGTTAACTCTATTTTGGGGAAAATTTCAGCTCAATTTTGGGTTGAAACTAATAAAATCTGAATATCTATCTCAACCATAATACTCAATTATTAAAATACTTATTTATTCGAGAAACCGTGAATTTAAATCTCAAAAAGTTTGTATCTCAAAAAGGAATCTCCAAAAGTTTAACAATACAAACCATCATCAGAAAATTTGAAATTCTAGAATAACATTGAATTTTTTCTATCAAAAAATAAACATAACTTCAGCATTTTAAATATAAAAAAATGACAACTTTGAATTACATAAATTTATTTCATGAATAGCCAAATTTTCTAAAGAAGCCAAAATTTTCTATACAAATCTACACAACAAATTTCAGCAGTATTAAAACATAATTAACCCAATTATTTCAATTCAGTCCATCCCTCACTTATAAATATTCTGGAAATTGAGATAGAAAAAACCCTAGTTATAATAAATAGTTAACTCTATTTTGTGGAAAATTTCAGCTCAATTTTGGGCAAATTAAAGCCTAATTAATCCTAAGTAAAGCAAATTTCAGCAGTATTAAAACATAATAAACCCCAATTATTTCAATTCAGTCCATCCCTCACTTCTAAATATTCTGTAAATTGAGAGCAAAATGGCAAAAGAGCAAAAGAGCAAAAAATCGATAAAAATTTGTTCAAAAAACAGTAAGTTCGGACCTAACGAAGAAAACCGAGCACTCAAAATCCCGGCCACCGTGGTCTGTCGCGATTGATACAGCAAGCGCGCAAGAGAGAGAGAAAGGCGAATAGAAGTTCTCCGTCCAGCGAGAGAGTTCGTCGAGAGAGAGAGACGGAATGAATTGTCGCACCACAGAGAGAGACAGAGACGAAGAGAGAAGATGTGAGCAGAGAGGGGAGTGGAGAGAAGAACGTGAGAATGGAGGCCTCTGGAAACTCCAAGGAAAGAAAGAAAGAAAGAAAGAAAGAGAAGAAGAAAGCTGAGCGAAACAATGGCCGTTGGATTTTGATCATACGGATGAAATTCAAGGGATGACGTGCCTAATTCTCTTTCGTATCGGTTCTTAACAAATAACCGATATAAAATGAATTCAGTAGCGGTTATTTATATAGAACCATTAGTATCGGTTCTTAACAAAGAACCGTTACAGAAGAATTTATAAAGAACCGTTACAGAAGCATTTAGTAGCGGTTATACCTAAAGAACCGTTACAGAAGAATTTAGTATCGGTTATTTATAAAGAACCGTTACATAAGAGTTTAGTAGCGGTTATACGTAAAGAACCGTTACAAAAACCTTTACTATCTATAAAGATCCGGGTTACAGAAGCCTTTAGTAGCGGTTATTCATAAAGAACCGTTACAAAAACCTTTACTATCTATAAAGATCCGGGTTACAGAAGCCTTTAGTAGCGGTTATTCATAAAGAACCGTTACATAAGCCTTTAGTAGGTTATTTATAAAGAACCGGTACAGAAGCTTTAGTGACAAATTGTGACCATTTGATCAAAATCAAACGGTCAATATTGGTTGGGTGACGTGGAAGCATATGGTGCAAGTGGCCCGCAAGGATTAATATATATAATATAATATAATAACATAGACCCGTTTACAAAAATAAATGAAAAAAAAATTTATAAATTTGGGGTTAGTAACGGTTTTTAATAAAAAACTGATACTAAATATTAATATTGTATCGGTTTTCTGAAGAACCGATACTAAAACGGGAATTTTTTTTCATTTAGTAACGGTTGGTTTGAAACAACCGTTACTAAATCTACACATAGTAACGGTTCTTCTATAAAAACCGTTACTAAATACTTAGTAACGGTTCTTCCATAAACATTTTTAGTGGATCATGGCTCCAATACAAGAGGAAATTTGAGGCCCAGATCAAGCTCAGCCCAAACGACCCTTGATCAATTAGTATCAGAAATAAAGGCCACGTGTCTCTTATTTCTGCCACACACACCAGCCCGATGGCTAAGAAAACACCCACAACACACCCACTCACTCGCACACATACACAGACAGAGAGAGAGAGAGAGAGAGAGAGAGAGGGAGAAGGGAAGAACATAGATGGCAGCAATAACAGGCATTAGTTCATCTTTCTTCACGACAAAACCTTTTTGCAAAAATGTCAGAAGGAATAGTTTCTCCATGGGAAGAGGCAGAGTTTTCAAAGTTCAAGCTGCAAAGCTTCCAGCTGGAGTAAGCTCCAATTTTTTTGCCTTGATTCCATTTTTTCACTTCACATCTCTATATTAATTGATCAAACTGTAGAAAAAAGGAATTAATGCATAAAATACATGAATCTAATTAGTTGGTATTATATAAACAGGTAGTGGTGCCAAAAGCAGAGCCAAAATTACCACAAGCGTTCCTTGGATTCACCAATACCGCTGAGATTTGGAACTCGAGAGCTTGCATGATTGGTCTCATTGGCACTTTCATTCTTGAGCTGGTATTTATTTTATCAATATCTTACATTATATATATTATTTTGTTTCATACTAGGAGATAGTAATATGATTAGGTGATCTAAACATGTTGGTGAATTGAACAGATATTGCACAAGGGGTTACTGCAGATAATTGGTGTGGAAGTAGGAAAAGGACTCGATATACCGCTCTGAGCAGATATCAATCATGCAATACGTCACACTGTAACTGGGGAAGAACGAAGACATACATAGAATGAATCATGTTTTTTAGTTTCTCTCTGTGTAGTATCCTCCTTTGGAGAGTTATCTCTGTTTATTTTATGGATTAAAAAAACAATAATTTATATTGTGACAAATGTATCTATCTATACTAATTTGGGTTCCTAGTATTGTACACATTAGTGCTTATATTAAAAATCCTCATGCCATTTGCATTTTCAAACGAAGAAGAAGTATATCTCTTACCTGTAGCATTTTCAATTCAGAGTAAAAATAAATTTCATTCAAAAAGGAAGAAAAAAGACGAAGAAACGGACCTCAAGCGAAACGTGGAACGATTAGGCCCACATAGGCCTGGTCCATTATATTAACTTACTGCTCATTAATAAATGGACCAGAATTGGTCTGTAATTTGATTTCTGTTTTCATTTGCTTTCTTGTTATTTCCTCAATGCCAATTATCTCGGCATTAATTAAACCTTGTAAACTCAGATATTATTATTATTATTTCAATTATATTATATATAATGATCTCCAGCTCCAGGCTTGACCTGAAGACTTTTTTTTTAAATGGCCAAAAAAAAAAATTAATTAAGAGAATGACCAAGTTTTAAAAATATTTGCAAAAATAGCCATTTCACCCAGCCGTCGGGCGAAACACAAATAGTTTCGCCCAGTAACGGGGCGAAACAGAGCGCAATGACATTACGGGCGAATTTGATTAATTAACCCAAGACTGTTTCGCCCAGCGGTCGGGCGAAACAAACTATTATGCATATTTTGAGCATTACTAAGTGAAAAAAAAAATAATAATTAAGGGGTTTAGTAACGGTTTTTAATAAAAAACCGATACTAAATAGTAATTCTGTATCGGTTTTTATTAAAGAACCGATACTAAATCGGGAAATTTTTTTTTCACTTAGTATCGGTTCTTTGATAAAAACCGATACAGTATTACTATTTAGTATCGGTTTTTTATTAAAAACCGTTACTAAATCCCTTAATTATTTTTTTTTTCACTTAGTAACGCCGAAAATATGCATAATAGTTTGTTTCGCCCGACCGCTGGGCGAAACAGTCTTGGGTTAATTAAGAAAATTCGCCCGTAATGTCATTGCGCTCTGTTTTGCCCCGTTACCGGGCGAAACTATTTGTGTTTCGCCCGACGGCTGGGCGAAATGGCAATTTTTGCAAATATTTTTAAAACTTGGCCAATCTCTTAATTAATTTTTTTTTTTGGCCATTTAAAAAAAAAAGTCTGACTTGGAATCATTCATTAAAAAAAAGAAATAAATGGACCTGAATTGAGTAGACTGGGAATGGTTAGGCCCATATAGGCCCGGTCCATTGGATTTGTCCAACGTGCGTAATTCCAAACCGAGTATGGGTGTCGAAACTCCTTAAAACCCGAACCGGCATTAAAACCCTAAAATCGCGTCCTTTGTGTAAAGTCACAAAGCGCCTATCTTTATTCTCTATCCCCTCTTCTCCAAAACAGTGAGGAAGAGAAGAGAAGACTGATAAAAAAAGATTTGAGAATTTCCATTCATTCTTCTTCTTTACTCGATCACTACAATGGTGTTCGCACAGAAGCAGTTAATCGGCTCACAGATCACCGGAATCTCCTCTCCGGCCCTCCCTCACCGGAACCGTCGCCGCTGCTCCCCCGTCATCTCCGCCTCCCTCCCCCAATCCCGTTCTCACAACACCGAATCAAATCCTTCTCTCACTGTCAACTCCACTGCCAATGATAAATCAAGCAACACAGCTAAAACCCTAGCCCTCGCTGCTGCCGCTGTCGGAGCTCCCGCCGCCTTCCTCCTCCTCGCCGGAGGCGGCGGAGGTTTCGGCTTCGGCGGAGGCGGCGGCGGTGGATTTGGCTTCGGAGGAGGAGCCGGTGGTGGCGGATTTGGGGATTTCTTGTCTAACATGTTTTCAGCACTGCCAGCCAATGCTGACGATTCAAATCCAGGCTCAGAGTGGGATCATCACGGCCTTCCTGTCGATCTAATCGTTCAACTCAGCAAGCTCAGTGGCCTCAAAAGGTAATCTCTTGAACATTTCCTTTCTCTCTCGTCTCTTAACTCACATTTCCAATTCAATTCTCTCACTTCTGATCCCCCCTTTCCAAAAAAAGGTACAAGCTTTCGGACATCCTGTACTATGACAAACGGCGTGGATTCGTCGAAGGCACAGGCGACTCGTTCTTCGAGATGGTTTCGCTCCGTCCAGGTGGCGTCTACACGAAATCTCAGCTCCAGCAAGAGCTCGAAACCCTAGCCACTTGCGGCATGTTTGAGAAAGTGGATCTGGAGTGCAAGACCAAATCTGACGGCACGCTCGCTCTGACGGTCTCGTTCAAAGAGAGCACTTGGATGGCTGCCAACTCGTTCCAGTGTATAAATGTCGGCCTTTTGCCTCAACAACAGACTATTGATATGGATCGGGACATGACCGAACGTGAAAAAATGGCGTATTACAGGTACGTTTAGAAGGATGTATTTGTCATTTTGAGTTTTTAAAAGCGTATATGTGAAAAATTGGCGTATTACAGGTAATTTTAAACATGCGCAAATTAATAAAGTTCAGAGACTAAAAAAGTTCATCAAAGTATAGGGACTAACGATACATTTATGAAATAAGGGTATATTTTGATTTTCCACAATGTTACATATTCCACAACTTCTTTCCTGACCAGGTCGCAGGAGAAGGAATACAAGCGCCGGATAACCAAATCCCGGCCCTGTCTCCTCCCGGACCCGGTCCACAGCGAAATCACGTCCCTGCTCACCGAAACCGGCGTCGTGTCCGCGCGCACATTACAGAAAATCAGGGACCGGGTCCAGAAATGGTATCACGATGAAGGATACGCTTGTGCTCAGGTTGTGAATTTCGGGAATCTGAATACCAGGAAAGTGGTGTGTGAGGTTGTGGAGGGGGATATCACGGACTTGCAGATCCAGTTCCAGGATAAGTTGGGGAACTTTGTGGAAGGGAATACCAACTTGGATATTGTCAAGAGGGAAATTCCTCCTCAGGTTGGTGGTTAATTCATTATATTTTAATTAATATTAATTAATTATTTAATTAGTTAACTATTTTCATGAATTATTTAATTTTTAATCAAAATATTTAAGTAATGCTGTAATTAATTAGTTGGAATTAATAAATTATTTTAGTTAATTATTTTTATTTTTTAATTAATTATTTATTTTTTAATCATAAATATAACTAATATTTTAATTAAATATTTGAAAGAATTATTTGGAAATAATTAATCATTTTAGTAATTATTTCGAAATATTTGAATTATTTAATTTATTTTTTTACAGTTGAGGAGAGGGCATGTGTTTAATATAGAGGCGGGAAAGCAGGCCTTGAGGAACATTAACTCGCTCGGATTGTTCTCTAACATTGAAGTGAATCCTAAACCTGACGAGAAAAACGAAGGAGGGATAATTGTGGAGATAAAGCTGAAGGAGCTGGAGCAGAAGTCCGCTGAGGTCAGCACCGAGTGGAGCATCGTGCCTGGTCGCCAGGGCCGCCCCACTCTCGTAAGTTTTTTGTTATCATTATTATATTATTATTATTTTTGGGAAGTTTTATTAATGAAAATATTATTGTTGGTGATTATTTTGTAGGCGTCGATTCAACCGGGTGGAACGGTTTCGTTCGAACATAGAAATATTAAAGGACTGAACAGATCTATCGTTGGGTCAGTCACATCCAGCAATCTACTCAACCCACAGGTACACATTAATTTCCCTCGAAATATATTTAATATTTATTTAAATCAGTCGCTTTAATATTAATTTATTGTTATTTATTTTTTCTGACAGGACGATCTGTCGTTCAAGTTGGAATACGTGCACCCGTACATCGACGGAGTTGAGAATCCTAAGAACCGCACGTTTCGCACGAGCTGCTTCAACAGCCGCAAATTGAGTCCGGTTTTCACAGGCGGGCCCGGCTCTGACGAGGTCCCGCCCATTTGGATCGACCGTGTCGGCTTCAAAGCCAACATCTCAGAAGTAATATTATTAACATTCCATTATTATTATTATTATTAGTTTTATTTATTTTTTATTTTATTTTTATTAGTAGTATCATTATTATTTTTAATTTTATTATTATTATTATAGTTAATTACTTTTTGGTATTCTTAGAGTTTTACGAGGCAGAGTAAGTTCACATGGGGTTTAGTTTTAGAGGAAATAACGACACGTGACGAAACAAGTACGATTTGCACTCACGGTGCAAGGACCCTACCCTCAGGTATTTTAATAATTTCCCCCTTTTCCAACTATATCGTTACGGTAATTAATTAATTAATTAATTAAATGTCTGATAATCAATCCAGGCGGGCTGAGCATGGACGGGCCGCCAACCACTTTGAGCGGCACGGGAATCGACCGGCTCGGATTCCTTCAGGCTAACATCACTCGTGACAACACCCGTTTCGTCAACGGAACCGTTGTCGGCGACCGTAACGTCTTCCAAGTAATTATAATTAAATATATTTATATATAAATAACTACGGTTCAATTATTTTATTGATTATTTTCCTTCTCAACAGGTGGATCAAGGACTGGGAATAGGAAGCAACTTCCCGCTGTTCAACCGACACCAACTGAGCCTGACGAGATTCATCCAGCTGAAGGAGGTGCAGGAAGGAGCGGGCAAGGCGCCGCCACCTGTCCTTGTTTTACACGGCCATTACGGCGGCTGTGTCGGCGACTTACCCAGTTACGACGCCTTCACACTCGGCGGGCCCTACTCCGTCAGAGGGTACAACATGGGCGAGCTTGGCGCTTGTCGTAACATCCTCGAGGTAATATAAGGTTTTATTCTTCAATATACCGTTTTATTTGTCTCAACATATATCATTTTATTCTTCAATATATCATTTTATTTGTCAGTAACAATATATATTATTTTATTATTCAATATACCATTTTATTTGTTTTAATATATATCATTTTATGCTTCAATTATCATTTATTTGTCAATATATATCATTTTATTTGTCAGTATATATTATTTTATTAGTCAATATACCATTTTATTAGTCAATATACCATTTTATTTATAAGATTATGTCATTTGTAAACAGGTTGCGACGGAATTGAGGATTCCGATTAAGAACACGCATGTTTATTTATTCGCTGAGCATGGGAACGATTTGGGAAGTTCGAAGGACGTGAAGGGAAATCCGACGCAGTTTTTTAGGAGGGCGGGACAGGGATCGTCGTATGGGGCAGGTGTCAAGCTGGGATTGGTCCGCGCGGAATATGCTGTGGATCATAATGCTGGTACTGGTGCTGTGTTTTTCAGGTTTGGTGAGAGGTTTTAAGAGGTGGTTTAGGGTTTTGAGGAGGATTTGGTTATTACTCTTTTTGTGTAGTGTAGAGAGAGATTGTGGTTTTGCTAGAGGGTTTATTGGTGTAGTTGGATTTGTTACTTTTCTTTATTTTGTGATTTGTTTCCGGCGAAAGATTGTTTCATTGTTTTGTGTTGAAAGATGGTGTGCGTTTGAGATGATGCAAGTGTTGATGTGGAATAGTTCTTGCTAAATAATGGAATCTATCTTGTGGAGTTTCATTTTATTTTTCGCTCTTAGTTTGTCTTGGTTTCTGACTTAATATCGGAAAAATATTCGAAATTGTTTTCTGATTAGCAAAGAAACTTCCTGCTGCGCTGCTTGCTTTTTTACCGTGACTTAATATTGATGCTTAGTTTGAAACTCCAAAAGCAAGCATACTGTCCCAAACAAAACACCAACTCCATCTTGGCACAAAAAACATTTGCCTACGAAAAAAGTCCCAAACTGTAAACTCAGGAGATAAAATAACACATAGAATAACTTAAATTAAACAATGGCAAGTTAGAAATTATAATCAGGCCTAGTCTCTACCCTTCAATTTAATTGGCACCCGCAGATTTCCATAACTCAGCAGAAAGGAGAATTGCATACCAAGATGCCCGTTCCTTGTATGCATTTATCTCTTCAGTAGAGGGAAGAAGGGGTTTCTCATCTCTTCAAAATAAAACCCAGTGCTTTGTGAATGGATGTGGCGGCACAACCACGGATGTCAAGTTAAACAAAAAATCATCATGAGAATCCAAAGTCGATTAAAAGTAACACCATGCATTGGGGGGAAAACAAAGAAGAAAAAAAAAATGAAAGGTACATGTAACATTTCGTCCTGCATTATGATCTCTCCCATTTTAGATCGCTGATTTCCAATCAGAGTCCGTATTTGTGATTGGGAATCCGGCGCAGGCGAGAGACGCAAATGCAACCCACCACTGCTACTCCTCCCTCAAGTTGGTGTTTTTAATTAATTAATTAATTCGGTTGCATTTATTACAATACAACCAAATTCAACATAATCAATTAGCAAACATCAAAAGTTAGGGAACGATCTAGCGGGGTCGGTTAATCATACGAACATTTTGAGACATTTTTTTAATTTGCGCAAGTTGCTTGACGGAGAGAACACATTTTCCGGATGCCTTTTTAAATGTGTGCAACTTGTAAGCAAATTGAAGTTCCTCAAACGGGTTCTTTGTTGACAAACATGACACATTTTCCAGCTGAGCCGCACGTTCTAATAACACCTTCATAAATGCAAGCACCGGTTTTGAACATAATGACCTCTCCTTCGCAGTATTGGATACCATCACAAATTTCAGATGATCAAATGAAAATTCAACCGATTCCCAAAATTTTATCATTACATCATTTGACTCGGATTTAACGTTTCCTTCCACCTGGAATTTTTTTAATTAGAAACTAATAATTGATTTGAGATGAAAAATAGTTTTACTGTAAATTGTATTGTACACATAATAAGAGAATTTGCAAACTGGCAGCGTTTTTAAGCAAGGAGAGGGCTAAAGCAGACTTATTCTCGTCTCCAAAATCTACCACTATGCATAAGCTCTTCAAATTATTTAATATTTTTGGAAGTGGTTTTTCAGGTTTCGCAATAATCTGGAAATATATGATTATCACAATAAAATAATAATATTAGAATGGGAAAAAAAAATAGAATACACTTGTACTAAAAGGGAAAGAAATATGATGAACCTTGAAGAGGAGCTTCGGAATACGAAACAGATTGTCAAGACGATCACATCTATCAACACGATCTAACTCAATTTTCCCACGACTTGATACAATGCATGCTTCTACCAGAAAAGGAGTTTTTAGATGAAGTTTCTTGAAATCTCCTATTAGTCGAAATTTTTTGAGTTTTTGTGAATTAATATTGACGGAAATCATAGAACTCAAACTGTATAAATCCAATATTTCCAAATTGAGGCAACTCGAGATGAGTTTCTCCAATACATCCTCTTTTAGTGTGCAACATTTCATGCTAAGATATTTTAATTGCTTAAATTCACTGAAATTGTCAGGAAGACTGATGGTACAATTGGTAAGTCGCACCTCTTTCAACTTAGGAAACATATATAATTCCGATGAGACGTCGTACTGGGGCCCAGCAAGAGATTTTATACAAAAATTTTCAATTGGATGTTTCGATAGTTCATTGATCCATCGATGGAGGGCCTCTTTGCAAAATTCTGTTACAGAGAGATAGAAAACAGAAATCGGGACTGCCTTGTGCTGCGAGAGAACTTTATCCACTATCTGAATGAACTGTTGCGATGCGGTATCAGATTCTTCTTTGAATAGAGATTGTCGGTCAAGTACTAGTCGGGATACCGAAATCCAAGCGTGGCGCCACCTAGAAGACAACACGGATGTCCGCACAGATTCTTGTATGGGCAAGTTTGTGAGGATTTGTTGTTTGAGCTCCAACGGAAGATCGCTTATTATGTCAAGATCATAATTTGTGCAACTCTTCCTTTGACGTTTAGAAGGACTACTCATTGTCATTGTGATGCTAATTAATTATTCAGATCAGATCAAATCAATAGGTTGGTTTGGCTGGGTTTAGTGTAGAACAGAAAAGAAGATCGATTGGTTCTTCAGATAATATGAGAGAGAAAGAAGGGGAGCGCTGAAATAATGAAAAATGATTTCTCAAAAAAATTAATGGAAAATGGCTGGGTGAAGAAAGAATTAACGCGTTTAGAACGAGGATGTCAAATATTTGGCAGATCAAATGGAAATTGATTCATTGAATGTGGTCATTATCTATCTTTAGGTAATGCTTGTTGAAAATAAAAATAATCACAAAGATAGATGGAGTTTTGACTCACCATTAAGTTGTATATATACTTCATCGCATGTTTTTCGTGCGGATCATATCAAATTTCACTCACACCTATTATTGTTTAACTAAGTTTATAAAATATATTTATCTGCTAAAACTAAAAACAAGTAATTTGCATAAACCACTCTCGTAACACAAAACACCAACTCCATGAAAAAGCCCAAAACGTAAACTCAAGAAACAACATATTGAATATGTCTTAAATGAAACAATGGCCCGTTATAACTTGTAATAATAATCAGGCCTGGCCTGAGTGAAGAAACGAGTTAGCCCGCCTCTTTGTTTCTTCCTAAGCTAAACCCTTCTTCAATTTCCGCCATTTTCATTTCATCCTCCTCCGAAGACCAAAATCGCCATGGATGCTATAGAGGAGGATATAAGGCAGGAGGGGGGAAAAGGAGAAGAAGGAGAAGGAATGGAAGAGGCGACGTGGCAGCCTGTGCCCCTTCGATTTGATGCTTCCCCGCCTCTCCGAGTCCTCCATTTCTCTCATCAGTTCAGGAGAACAAAACCAAATACAAAAATGGAGGCGGAGAGCAATAACAACTTCCTGAAAGGAGTAAAATGGTCGCCGGACGGCTCTTGCTTACTCACTTGCTCTGACGACAACTCTCTCCGCCTCTTTTACCTGTCTCTCTCTCTCTTCTCCTTTTTCTTTTCCATTTCTTCCTTCCTTTTGGGATCTTTTACTAACATTTCTTTATTTGATTTGCATGACTCTTCTATTCCAAGGCTAGACCTCAGGATGTTTGTAGCACACCGCCCACTCCAGTTCCTATCGATGAAAACGGTACGAGCCGTACTATTTCTTTTCTTTTACTTTTTATGTTGGTTCTCAAATTTGGATGGATACTGAAATGATTGAAGATTTTTTCAGATTCGTATGATGCGGGCCTTGTAATAAACGAGGGGGAATCGGTGTATGACTACTGTTGGTACCCCTACATGTCCGCCTCAGGTTTCATCTCATCTCTCTTGTTTGATTTTGAAAAGTTTAAATCTTTTTACTCTTTATCAAATGTATCAATTGAATTATAATTTGTTTTGTCAGACCCGACAGGCTGTGTATTTGCCAGCACAACGCGAGACCATCCGATCCATCTTTGGGATGCAGTTACTGGCCAGGTCTCTCTCTCTCTCTCCTCTTTTTCTCACTGTATATTTGTATATTTTACCTTGGTTGAATCGAATTTTCAATTGAGATTTGTTACTGCAGCTGAGATGCACGTACAGAGCATATGATGCAATGGATGAGATTACCGCGGCGCTTTCAATCTCTTTCAACACCTTTGGAAATAAGTAATTATTAACATTTTTGTAGTATTAATTTCGATCAAAGTATAAAATAATATTATTTTGCAGATTATTTGCTGGATACAACAAAATGTTACGAGTGTTTGACGTGCAAAGCCCAGGTCGAGATTTCGAGCAATATTCTTTGAATAAACGCGATGAAGGCCCATCAGGTACCCTAAAACCCTAAACCCTAAGGCCTAAACTATTATTAAACAAATATTATATGATTTTTGGTCATAATTAATATTACAGGTTTGGTTTCGTCGATTGGATTCTCGCCAGCTCAGAACGGTATGTTTGCGCTCGGTTCGTATAATCAAACGATTAGTATTTATGATGAAAATACAATGGAGCGATTGTATGTTTTGCACGGCCAACAAGGCGGCGTGACTCACATTCAGTTTTCCAAAGATGGAAATTATTTATATACTGGTGGCAGAAAGGTACTTGTTACAAAATTTAGGGTTTAGGGTTGAGTTGAGTTGGGTTGAGAATTAATGATGTGATATTGTTTTTGTTTTTGAAGGATCCGTTTATTTTGTGTTGGGATATTCGAAACACGGGTGACGTCCTCTACAAGTAAGGATCTATTTAAGAGTGTTATTTATTTATTTATTTATGTTAAATGACTTGATTATTTGTTATATAATGACCATATTATGGTGATGAAAAATCAGGTTGTATAGATCAGCGGAAAGTACGAATCAGAGAATATCGTTCGATATAGAGCCTTGTGGCAGACATCTTGCTACTGGCGGCCAGGTATATATTTATATGCCTCTTTCTTTATAGTTTATTCATTTTCTATTTTATAAATTGTTTTTTATGACTCTTAAATGTGTTGGTATGGAAATGGAACACAGGATGGGCTGGTGCATATATACGACCTTCAAACGGGTCAATGGGTCACCGGCTTTCAAGCTGCCGCTGGCAATTTTCCCTCTCTTTATCTCATATTATTAGTTTTGTAATTTTCATAATGGAAAAAGTTGATTTTTTTTTCTTTCTTTTAGATACGGTGAATGGGTTTATGTTTCACCCGTACCTGCCATTAGCGGCATCATCATCAGGACATAGGAGATTTGGTACGATTGATGAAGATTCTGACGAAAGCAGCTCGACTCTGAATGGTCATAATATTATGTTACATTTTTTTTTTAATTTTTACAATATAATTTCTGAATGAGGAGCATTTGTTTCGTGATAATTTAATCGAGTGTTGATGCTTCGTGTTTTGGTTAATGTAGGTGAAGAGAACTGTTGCTCTGTTTGGATGTTTCCTTCATCCGAAGAAATGTTAGAATCATAGCGCAATTTGAGAGAATGAAGATAGAAATATGATTGATATTCAATACATAGTTTTAGGATTTATACCGATTTATGTCCTATATTTATTTTGTGGGAGTGTTTGTGATATTTCAATTTTGTAGTTTCACATGTGATGATTTGACTATTATGCAGTGTTTATATGAATGCTGCTCATTCCTCATGTTTTGTAAAAAAGAAGGGAAAATAAATTTGCTTTCTCATCTTGAAAATTAATTTTCGTGTATTTGTGTAGGGGCATATATATATATATATATATATCACCATGTATATTGTATCCTTCCAACACAAGAAAAAGATTTAGATGATTCTCTCTTTGAATATAGTTTCATCCGTTTTTCTTCCAAAGCATCAAAGTGTCACTTGTATATATTCCAGTGAAAATGAAATAATTCTACTCAGTTATTATTTATCATCGTGAATAAAAAAGTAATTTATTGAGTCCAACACATGATGAAATTTCGATCACGATCAATAACCAAGAACATTACATCTTAAAATAAGAACAAATCACATTCACAATTATGAATCAATAATAAGAGCCTTTGTTATGCTATGCACAGGGGAAACCTAAGAAAAAATAAGTATACTTTCAAATAAAATAAAATAAACAATGTTGATTTTACATTTACATCACAACAAACCAACAATTGATCGATCAAAACTCCCTTTAGTTCTAAAGGTCAAATTCTCACAAGCATTTTGTCCAAAACAAAACATACTATATCCAACTCAGCTCTAACACAAAAACCATGCCTACAAAAAGCCCTAATAACCACATCAAACATGACATCATCAAGCTTAAACCCTCTCTCTTTCATCCCTTCAAACAAACTCAACATTTCCTCAAACCTTCGATTCATAACAAGTCTACTTAAAAGCACAAAAGCACGATCTTTTACAACTCCTCTTTCTTCAATCGATTCAATAAAACAACACACAGCCTCAGTATATTTCTCTTCCCTAAAATACCCCTCAACCATTATTCCATATGTAATTTCATCAGGGGCAATTCCGTCCATTTCCATCTCATAAATCAAAACTCTTCTCTCACTAACTCTACCTTCTAAAAAACTCCAATGAATGAGAGTATTATAAGTCACCACATTTCTATTAAACCCCCTGCATTTTATCAAATTTTTCGCGACTCTAAATTTACCACCTAAACAAAGACTGTTAATTACGATATTTAAGGTTCTAGTATCAAAGTTTACGCCCTTTTTTAACATATCGGTCATAAGTTTAACTACAACCTTCCATTTTCCATTTTCACATAATCTACTCATTAATGTATTATATCCAACTATACCAATTCCATTATTCAAACTCAAGCTTCTTTCCAACAATATTTGTGCCTCTGAAATTCTCGAGTCGCGACAAAGGCAATTAAGAAGAATACCTAAAGTTACAACAGTAGGATTTAACCCTATATAAATCATAATTTCTAATTTGTCTAATGCTTGTTTAATCATACCGAATTTACAAAGGCCATTCATGTAAGTATTATAAGTAATTGAATTGGGTATCCAATTTTTCGACTCATTATCTTCTAGAAGCTTCTCTACTTGATCAAATCTACCGATTTTGCAAAGCGCGTTAATTAATATGTTATAAGTAATTGTATTTGGAGGGAACCCTAAATTCTCCATTTTTGACATGAGATTTTTCGCCTCTTCAACTTTACCTTGTGAGCAATATGCTTGCACAATTGGTGTAAATGTACAAACAGTTGGTGTGCAATTTTGAGTTAGCATAAAATCAAGAATTTCCCATGCTTCTTCAACCCGATCCGTTTTACATAGACCCGTTATGAGAGTAGAATAAGTTGTTGAATCAGGCTCAAAACCGAATTCTTTCATTTTTTCTATATAGGAATAGGCCAAATTGAATTGTTTTGAGTAGAAAGAACGCAACTTTACGAATATGTTGAATGTAGAAAGATTTGGTGTGATTCCTAAATGGAGCATTTCATCGAACAGGTTATGTGCCTCTTTTATGTGGCCTGATTTTGCAAGAGCATTTATTACTGTGTTGTAACAAAGAACGTTTGGGTGAATTTTGAACTCTTTCATCTCGCGAAAGAGCCTTAGAACTTCTTTTAGGTTACCTTTTAAAGAGAAGTGTTTCATGAGATCATTGTAGGCAGATTGATTTTGTTTGATCGGTCTGGAACCTAGAACTGGTTGAAGAGAAAAGCCCAATTCGAAAGATTTTAGAACTGAATCCGTCGTGAATTCATGGTTCAACTCCTCAGTTGATATTTTCTCCGTGGAAACAAAAGATGAATCTTTGTCACTGAGTTGGTTCTCAACAGAGGGAATTTGCCTAGATTCAGAACATTCAGAAACTGAATCAGTTGAGAAATCACTGAAGGTTTCTTTCGTGAAGGCTGATTCATCGGGAGAAGCAAAGGTGGATTCTTTCTCCAAAAGTCCGACAATGGTATGCGCCAGATTTGGAGCCTGGATTAAGGGTGTTTGGGGAAGAAAGAAAGAGTCATTTCCGAAAATGGTGGGCTCAAGGGGGTTGTTTTGGATCAAAGAAGGGAGAAAGAGATGCGGAGGAAGAGGAGGAGCAGGCCGTCTGAGCATGGGAAAGACATGGCCGCCGCCGGCGCTCATTAAGAGCCCGACGGCACGGAGGGCGGCTCTTGCGGAGGTCGCCAATTGATTTTATTCTTTCTTGTTATCAATTGATCACTCGAGTCGAAAGAGAGAGAGGAATTGAAATTGAAATGTTTGAGTTCAGTGGAGGAGACGGTGAAGTTAACACAGAACATAAAACATTTAGGACCCTTGGATCTTAATCTGACAGCCCTTACTGTGGACCAAGTCTCTACGACTTATTCTCATCTCTCTCCTCTCCTCTTCTCTTCTCTTCACCTGAACTGAACTCCGGTGATGGCGAAATCGGCGGCGGCTTTCACGGCCCTGCGCTGCGCGCTCCGATCAATCAACCCTTTCCGGCGGGCCACTCTCCGCCCACACTCCTTCACTCCGCGACCTCTGAATCAGCACGACTATCACCGGATGATGCTCGCGTTTTCCGACTCCAAAGACTCGGAGGCGGTCCTCCGCCTCTTCCGCCACATGAAGATCTCCAATTGCTCTCCCGATGCCTTCATCTACAGCACCGTCGTCAAATCTCTCCTGGATTCAAATCAACCTCAACAAGCCCTGTCCATGTTCGACGACATGCTCTCAAGCGGGATCTCTCTCACTCTCCATTGTTACACTCTCCTGGTCAAGATCTACGCTTGCCACCTGGGCCGGTTCGATTGGGCCAGGGAATTGCTGACGTGGATGGCCGAGCAAGGCTGCGAGCCAACCGTGGTTACCTACTCCACTTTGATCGACGGACTTTGCAAGGCCGGCAAAATCGGCGACGCACTGGACGTGTTTGACGAAATGCTTCGGAAAGGTTGTAAGCCAAATCAGCATACTTTTGCATCTTTTTTGCAAGCTTACTGCTCGAAAGGAAAGGTTAAAGAGGCAAAGGAACTGATTGATTCAATGCTGACTCACGATTGCAAACCAAATGTGGTGATTTACAACATTTTGATTCGTGGGCTTTGTGTGAATTGGGATTTTGATGAGGTTGAGAGAATAATCGAGACGAGTAAAGAGAATGGGGGGTGGGACCCGGATGCAGTGACTTACTGTACTTACATTGCAGGGCTTTGCAATGCTGGTTTGGTTCAAGAAGCTTTCTTGATTCTTGATAGAATGGTACAGATTGGATTAGAACCGACAAATATCGGAATGAATATTTTTCTAGATTCGCTTGGTGAACAAATGGATGTGTTTGCGAGTCGATTTATACTCGAATCGTTTCAAAAATTAGGGTTTGATGTGGATATAATCAGCTACAATACAGTCATGAGCCACCTTTGCAAGAGAGCTTTTTGGGTGGATAATTTGAATTTGTTTACCGTTCTATTTAAAAAGGGTTTCGAGCCTGATTCTCACACTTTTAATATTTTAATCAAGAGTTTTTGCAGAGCTGGTAAATATAGCATGATTAAAACCATACTGGAATTTGAAGGTTTCGAGCCAGACGTGGTGACATGTAACATTTTGTTAAATCATTTCTATAAATCTGGCGAAAATAATGAACTAGGTTTATTATTAAATTACGTACAAGAAAAGAGTAATAATCTTTCCCCTGATATTATAACATATGGTACATTAATTGACGGTCTTTGTAGAAGCGGAAAAACATTTGAAGCCATTCATTTTGTGAGAAATGTTGAGAATTATGAATACAATACAGAATTGGTAGCTTTGTTAACTTATTGGTTGGTTAGAATTGGAAAAACTGTGGCTGCTTTGGAGCTTTTTGAAGAGATGTGGGAAAAAGGATTGGTTTTGGAAAACAGAGTTTTTGATAGGTTGATTACGGGATTTTGTAGGAAAGGTGGGTGTGAAGGTGGAGAGGAAAAGGAAAAGATGGAATTTGTGCTTGATAAAATGCTAGGAATTTATTAGGTTTTGTTTGGTTTTTGTTTTTGTATATGCTTGTTAAATGTTTGTATTTTGTTATTTGTTAGGACGCATTGTCCTGATTGTTTTGGAATTTAGAATAAAGAAGATGAGAATTTTGAGTTAAATTGTACAATTACAAGAATAGTAAAGTTTTTTCAGTGTAGAAACAAGCTCTTCATACTTTTGATGTGGTTCTATTTGACATGAATGATGCTGTAGTAATTAGGATGTTCATCATGTTTTACTGATAATGCTACTGCCTTTTGAATGAATTTTGTCGTTTGTAATGCATTCATTACTTATATGCTAAAGATACTACTTTTCAGATGAAATGGTCTCGTAAGTCATAATTGTCGGAAATGTTAAAGACTTTTCAATTAGGAAAAAGATGCACATTGTGGATAATTCTGACTGTAAGATCTCCTTGGAGCAAATTTTTTTTATGTTGTTACACAGAGCTATGAAAAAAGCTCATGGCAATTAATACAAAAATGTGACATATACTAGTTAGACGATGATATTGATAGATATATCTATCTAATGTTGGCTAAAAATGTGGATGCAAAAACGGGGAAAAGAAAATCTCTCTCCAATCCCATGTTCGATATAGATTTTGTCACATGCAAAATCTGTCACTCTTATTTACCCGAAAAAAGTTAGGAAATTAGCTTGCAACCAAAAAAACTGATAAGATAACAAATTGAGAATCGCATATGCATTAAATGGGCAGTGCAAAATACATAAATACAGCAGTACCATACATAAAACACAGCAACAAATCTAACAAAAAGAAAAATACTTTCAAATTAGCTGATCATCAATTAAAGATCACAATACACATGATCATCCTTTAACAAATTATAACTCGCTCCGACATCTCAATTAAGCCTAACAAACAATTATTCGATCCCCTCTCAGTTACAACTATTTTTCACCACGATTAACGTGATGGGTGTACGACGCACTCGGTCCATACGCACCGGGTCCGTGACTTCCTCCTGTAATCATATTCATCCCCATTCCATTCATACCGTTATGATGATGATGATGACTCATCCCCATTCCATTCATTCCGTTCATACCGTTCATACCGTTATGCCCAAATACCGTCATGGGATACATGGCCGGTACGGCATAAGGCATCGGTACCGGTACTTGACTCGGCTCTCTGTTGAAACTTGGCGGTACAGGCGTCGAAGCAAAAAGGTTACTATCGCTCGGCGAAGCGGGTCCTTCGTTTGAGAAACCCGACATCCGTTTGACGTAAAGTCTGTACTTTTGCAGGTGACTCGCGACGTTTTCGCGAGTGAGCCCCTCAACATTCATTAATTGCATGATGGTTTTGGGTACCGCGTTTTTCAGACCGAGGTGGGAAACGACGTCCACAAACCGCTTGTGCAGTTGTGGGGTCCACACGAGGCGAGGCCGCTTTAAAGCCCGTGCGGATTGGTCTTGGTCTTGATCCTGATCCTGATCCTGATCGTCCATCATCAGAGCTGAATCAGTGTCGTCTACTGTGGCTGAGACTGTGTGGTCCTGCGTGTGGCTGGACGAGCTGAAAGGGGTAAAAGGTTTGAAATTTGAACCGGAGGTAGAATTGGGGTTTCGCCGGAGAGAGGAGAGGGTGTGGTGAGACGCACGGGCGACGTCCATGGCTGAGCGGCCTGGTTCCGGCGGGATTTGGAAGGCGGAGGCCAGCTCAGGCGGGATCAGAGACTGCGTGAGTGGGGTCAGATCGTCGCAGGAAGGAAGACCCACCTCCCACTCACTAACCCGCCCCCTCTCGTCGTCTTCTTCGTCCTCCAATTGATCCGCCATTATTGACCGGAATTCTCTGTCCATGTCCACTTCCTCTCCCATGCCGCGTTGATTACTTTAACGGAAGCAATTATCAGATATTTAGGGTCAATTAGAATCTCAGGATGAAGATTATAGCTCAGAATATAGAGAGCCGCCGGAGTGAGGCTAGGGTTTTCGCCGGAGTTAGGCAGTGAGGAGATTGGAAGAAAGATATGTGGGAGATGGTATTGGTATTGGTATTGGTATTGAGTTGAGATATTTGTTTGTTTAATGGAGGTGGAAAAGGCGAAAAGTGCAAAGCAAAGCGGTGCTGGTCTTGATTACTCTCGCCTTACATTATAGAATTATCAGGTCCCACATGTCAGTGACAGATTTTTTGGAGTTCGGTCGACGGTCGAGGCGCAAGGAGTTTGGGGATTTGAGATATTTATTTCTTTATTGGAGAGGAAAAGGGCAAAAGTGCAGATTGTGGTCACCATTCGTTTAGACACGGTGTACTTCAGACTATTATTTAATATTAATGTGGGTCCCAAAGTCAGTGAACACAATTTACGACGGTGTATAAATGAAAGAGTGTTAGGAGTGAAAAAAGGAGAGGGAGATGCCACGAAAACGATGTGGGGTTGTACACGTGGACGGGCTGTTCTGATAAAAAAAGATATTTTTGATTCGATCTACCCCTTTTCCTTTTTCCTGAGGGTAGTTTCGTGATTCTGTGGCAGATTCAGGGGTATTTACGTAAGTATGTGTTTGGGGAGATTATATTTTCATTTTCCTCCTTGAAAAGGAATGGATATGTGGGCTGGACATGTCAACTTGGGCAAGGGACACAAATCTTGACGCGGAAATAACGATGCATATCTGTATTTATACCTCTCTAGTCCTCTCCTTATTAATTTGTGGGAAAAAGATATGCTGCTTTTGGAAACCTCACATGTTATCTGCTCATTTGTGGCTCACATGTTTTTATCGTTTCTTTTCTCAATTCTTTTCAATAATATTCCAAATTGACCAAACTAATTTACTCTTGTGAGAAATAATTAAGTATATATATCATGTAAATATGTCATGAAAAGAAGTTTCAAATTTCAAACTATTATTTTATGTCACAGAAGAAAAAGCTATTATTATCATTGTATTGTGTTGTGTCCCACACGAAGGGATTTTGTGGTTGTGGACACTGCTATGTTTATTCTTTCTTTCTCAACGCCATTGCTTTTTTATCTTTCCAGAGTGGCAACTTTTTAGATTTCTCCATTTACCACTCTATTTTCTATTTTACCGAATCTCATTTCCATCTCCAAAAATCTCACGACTTCAATATTAAAAAAAACAAAAAAATCTTACGGCTTCAGGAATTTTTTTTTATTGTGATGGCATCATCACAAGTACAAGATAAGATATTGGGCCGCATGGTAATGTGGTTGCTCGTCCAAAATATACGAAATGAGGCCCAAGCCCAACAACTAAATACATAGTTTGTACGGAATACGGATACAGTAGTTTCTCTCTCTCTCTCTCAGAGCAAATAAAGAAACAGTTTCCTCAAGCTTACATTAAAAAAATAAAAAATAAAGAAACAGTTTGCAGGCAACACCAGTTCATTGAATTGAACTTGCTTCCATTTCCTCCCTTTCATCATGCCTCCTTTCTCATTCCTTATACCCTCTTAAATTTGAGTTTTTTTTGTTTCAAATAAGGTTTTGAAAAATATTTTCAAATCTAGCGCTGGACTGAAAATTTTCAAAATACAGAACGGGACAAAATCTCAATTTATTCTTGAAAATTTCGCATATAGTAAAATTTATTGTATATATAATGTGTACAAATTTTAATTTATGTAATGCATACTTATTGTCTGCTATAGCCATATTTCATATACTCGTCAACTCCTCTTAGAACATTAGAAAAAGAATACAACGATACAAGTATAATTTAGAATTATTCCGATCTAAATAATCAAATATTGAAGGAAAATTATAAAGAAAGCTCATGTCTTTAAACTGAAAATAGATTTTTTTTTTGTAGAACAGAATTGATGATATATTCATATATGGAGCGTGGACTTTCTAATTAAAAAAAAAAATTAATCACATATTTTGCCATAATGTTGTATATTATTTATTATAGAAATAATATAAGTAAATTTTAAAACTTATTGTTGTATTTTTATTGATATTTTAATAACCATTAAATTGAGAGTTTGTAATGGTATTAAATTCGTTTACCAAGTCTCTCCCTCTTACTCATTATAAAAGAAGTTTCCCTCCTTTCTAAATACAAGAAATATACAACAAATAAAATACAATATATCTTCTTCCTCCTACTCCTCTAAAATGCTTTCTTCCAATTACACAACATTAACTTGGTTTGAGAGATCATGGTGCACGGCTTCATTTCTTTTTGAAATGAAGGCCCGCACTGCGACTGTGCTATCAGAGCGGATATGAGATTTCCTCGTGGTGTAGAATCTTGGAGGCGGATAGACGGCGAATCATGCACTAGAGGACATCAATCTGTCTTTAGGGCAGTCGCGACTCGATTGTACGGCTACATCCAGGCTTGTCTTATTTTATCAGAATTTTATGATTTATTTTAAATTAATATTTCGGTTAATTTTAGAATAGTAACCAACAATCTAAAGACAGATTGACGTTTTCTTAATCTAATATTTTATTAATCTTTAGTCGTGTAAAAATACCTAAATCAGATTTGAAAATGCGTAATTCCTTATTTTGTTAGCTTTAAAATTAAATAAATAAATATGGCTTTTATAGTTGCTTTAGTTAATTACTTGCATACAAAGCCCAAGAAGATCTGATGAAAACAAAATAGCTAAAAACCAAATCATTCTTTACTGGATACGCATCTTTACTTGATCTGTTTCTTGTGTCAAGAAAATATTTTACATGTTTGAAGTCATATGCAAGGTTAGTATCTTGCTTTCTGACTATTAAAAGAAAAGGGTTTTTATTAGATCTTCCTTGATCTCACGACAACATGTTAAGAGGCCTTAGTATATTTGTTCCGACCTTGTATTTTCATTCATACAATGCATAAAGCCTCATTAATTTATTTTAATTTAGTTATGAAATTTTACGTTGGGCAACATTTTATTTGCCTAAGTCAGAACAAATCCAATTAAAGCAATTAATTATTGCAATTTAGAAAATAAATATTTGTGTGCAGAGTCAATAAAATTTGCTTACATGCTTTACAAGATATGATTTTTTACAGAATACAATTGCAATGTTATGAAACAGTAACATTAATGATCTAATGGGAGAGATTTAATATGAATTATAAAAAATGAATGTAACTTAAATGTCCAATTGTCAAATAAATATCGGTTAATGTAGTATTGATGGCTATTAATTAGGTCTACTATTTATACCGAAATTTTGACCTTGTTAATTACTCCTCTCATTTGATATGATTTCTGTTATGTCTGCTCTTTGGTAGAGAGAAGTAAATTAATTAATATATAATTGGGGCTTTTCCTTTACATAAAAAAAAACTTCTCTAATTTACTCAAATATTAATATATGAAGTTTGATATGTTTATTTCTTCATACAAATCCAAATCAATGAATTTTGAAGAAGAAAAAAATGCATTTATATAAAGGAGTTCACTAAATCTGGTGATCCTGAGTTTGTACATAAAAGACTTTCTAATTATTAGAATATCTACAATACTCACTACTATTGAAATGCATTTGATTAAAACAAATATTTATATTGCACAAGATTTTGTGTTAAAACAAATGATATACATTAATTATCATTTATATTCTCTCTATTCAATATAAAATTGCCATTAAATTAAATGACACCATTCCAGATGGCGTTAATCACATTTGATGGTTTGATATGGGGTTAAGTTCACGGTTGTGCTAAGCTTTCATTTTCTCCACTTATAAAACTCTTATGGATTTAAAAAAAAAAAAAAAAAAAAAAATAATAATAATAATAATAATAATAATAAATAAATAAATAAATAAATGAATAAATAAATGAGAGGCTAATTAAAACAAAAACAAAAAATTCTTACAAGATCTTTGATTAGTAACGTAGTTTGGTAAATTTTGGTTATGCCTCTGTAATTGGTGGTTTGATTATTTGAGTTTGTGTTCACGTTTTGTGTCAATCATTCTATTTCTCCACTTATTAAGACTGTTGTAAAGTCTAAAATTAATTTGGAATCAAAGAAAATTATTGAAGGCTAAACATGCTTGTTACAAAATTAATGTTAACAATAAATTAGCCAAATAAATAATTAAGAGTAGCTTTGGTATGATGCTATCGTGTTATGTCGTATCATGTTTGAATATTTTATTCTCATGACATTTGACAAGTATAGTTTTCAAAAATAGAATTTATGATATATAGAGAGAATAATGTGAAACACAACATGAGTTATTACAAGAATAGAATATAAATGAGGGGGTAATTGAGAAATAAAAACAATAATAATAATATGTCTCTCTCATTTAATTCTATCATTCCATCTCAAAAAAAAAAAAAAAAAAATGAAAGTCATTAATAGACTCTCTTTGATTTAAAATGAGTTAATGGAGTTTTTCTTTAAACTTGAATCTCCATGTTACGTGGATAAAAAGAAAATGTTCATGTCCAATAAAGTTTAGATTTAAACTACAAATGAAACTCCTAATTCTATAACAGGAGATTATAATGAGTCATAACTCCAATGAGAGTGATGCAACGGAATGACTCAAGCACAAATCAGTTGGATTGTACAAATGATATTAAAAAAATAATAATAATAAATAAATATATAAAATTGTTGTACAACCAAAAGGTTTTGTACTTAAATGGCTTGAGCAAAATGTTAGTCATATATGATGTATGACTTATTATGACAAATACTCGAACATTGAGACATGAAGTTTGATTAAAATTTCAAATACATTTATTCAAAGGATTTCACTAATTTTTGTGATCCTTTATTTGTATGTTTATTTGTATGTATAGATGGTTCCCTAATTTTTGAAACATCTTTAGTACTTATTACTTATATTAAAAAATTTTAAAATATCTTTCAATCAAATTAGAAATAAGATTTATTCAGAGAATAAAAAATGTATCTTTATTTTACTGCTAAATGCTCACCATTTTTGTCTATTTTGGCAAATATGAAATATAATAAAGTTGGTATGACCAACTGTATTTTCCAAGTTGGATAAAAATATAAAAGGCAAACAATTTTCTGAATTATTTTGGATAAAAAAATAATAATAATAATAATATATATTTTTTTATGACAAATAATCTTATTTTTGATTCGGAATAAGATATTATTGAATTTGTTGCCTTATATTGGCCATGCAGTACTGCTAATTTATTATTTAAGAAATATCAAATTCTATAGCACATAATTTGCTTATAATATTTAGCCATAGTTTATTTTTAATAAATTTATGTTTGCCTTCTAGATATATTTAGATAAACTAATTTTATCCTATATGGAGATAAAATTTATAAAATTGGCCAATATAATAATTTATTGAAAATATGAATTTATTATAAAAAAAATGCACAATGTTTGCTAACTTATTAAGTTTTTATATTACTTAATACAAGCAAAATAAATAAATAATATATGAAGTTTGATTAAATTATCTCTTCATATAAATTTGGATTCCATTAAATATTTTGTGGTCCATATATAAATCTTTGAAGTTTGATGAAATTATCTCTTCATATGATATCCTAACTTTCGTACATCTTTTATATATTAATGATGTTAATATATCTTATCAATAAATATTGATAAATAAAATATTGGTCAATATCATATTATTTTAATATGAAATTTATATGCCTGAAATTGGCTAAGGAGTTTACTTTGAGTATTCCTATTGTGCCTAAATTATTATCATCAATTTTGATGAATTCTTGTTGAAAAGAAGATTGTTGATCTGATCAATCAATAAAATATAAATTCTAGCTAAAATAATTTGGCACATTATTAATTATTATAAAACCGCGGAAAATAAAATAAAATATGATATCATATAAAATCGGAAAAATAATATATCCGATAATAAAAGATCTTTTATGATCTAGTTCATCGAGGGGGATAGAGCGTTTAGCCCATATAATCAGCACCAGCGGTGGGGCCCCTATCATTGTGGCCTGTTGGACGGGACAAATGGTTCAAAGGTTAAACGAAACTGCTAATGTGGTATTTTGCATTACTAATTTAGACATGACTTGTCTGTGCTCATCCCTATGGTGAAGTGCTTTAAGGTGATAGTTAGGTTGAACATTTATTCTCAATAATTCCGAGATTTATTTTTCAAATATTGAAATTAATAAATTAAACAAATTACTTAATAAAAGTAATATTTACGGGGTATATTTCCACACCGTATACCCTTTGAGGAATTACCTAAGTGAGAATCGTCGTGGGCCGCGACTATAGGATAAGGACGAATCCTTAAGTATTCTCATGAAAATCAAGGTTAGCGCATGACCATAAATAGCGCACGCCCGCTAAAGCACCTAGAAGATTTTTCCTACTATGTGTGTGAGTATAGAAAATACGTAAAAGATTTATGGTTCAAAAACGTATGTTTACCATGTAAATCTCGATCGTATATATTCATCACTACGTAAGAGTTTAAAGGCTACTTATGCATAAGTAGATACCAAGTTTTTGGAAGAAATATTTAAATATTAAGTTTTAAAATTTGAGGGGGAATGTTGTATATTATTTATTATATAAATAATATAAGTAAATTTTAAAACTTATTGTTGTATTTTTATTGATATTTTAATGGCCATTAAATTGGGAGTATGAAATTGTATTAAATTTGTTGACCAAGTCTCTCCGAACTCATTATAAAATGAGTTTCTCACATTTCTAAATACAAGAAATATACAATAAATAAAATACAACACTTCTTCTTCCTCCTCCTCCTCTAAAATGCTTTCTTCCAATTACACAACATTAACTTGGTTTTAGAGATCATGGTGCACGGCTTTATTTCTTTTTGATGAAGGCCCACTCTGCGACTGTGCTACCGGAGCGGATACGGGACTTCCTCGTGGTGTAGAACTTTGGAGGCGAATAGACGACGAATCATGCATTAGAGGACATCGATTTGTCTTTAGGACAGTCGCGACTCGATCGCACGGCTACATCCAAGCTTGTCTTATTTTATCACAATTTTATGATTTTTTTTAAATTAATATTTCGGTTAATTTTAGAATAGTAATCAGCAATGTCGTCACTCGTAATATGTACAATCAACATGCCCACTCGTAATATGTACAATCAACATGCCATATCACCATTGGTTTCTCTCCTTCACCGTCAGTTTTGAAATTATGACAAAAATAGAAACCACTGTTAAATACAACTTCCATTTAACAGCCTGCAGCTGGTACCCTCTGTTTGACACCTTGCCGCCTTAATATTGGCCTACAAATAGTACTTCGTTACTTTTTTCTGTATCATGTTGTTTTGTTTCATTACAAAAAAGCTGTAAATTAAAGCCGCATAAAAAACCGAGGGATAGCGCAGTTTGGTAACTTGCGTGCTTTTGAACCCAAAAATCGCAGGTTCAAATTCCTCGAGCTTAAAAAAAAAAAAAGTTAAAATTTTGAATATGATGTACTCATCTAATTCTGCTACGCAAGCTGCCATATATGGATTTGGTAAATCTCTCTAATTTATCCTTTTTACTTTATTTTTTATTTTTGCTGGAAAATAATGACAAAGTGGCCTTGGATTTTTTTTTTATATTTAAAATCATTGTACTACAGAATCGGCCGAACTCGATCCGATTTAGCCAATTCGGATCGGAATCGGCAAGGCCAAATTTGATTAACATCCGATTCTCACAAATTTTTTTTTTTTTTGAGGAATTTTTGGAGAGGGCTTTAACCATCCCCTTCCAAAAAGAAAATCTCATATTTTTTATCATTATAATGTTTTTTCTATACATTTAAAAAAACCGGGACTAAGCCTAAAAATGAAAAAGAAGAATACAACCCTATTACAAGCTAAGTCCATATGGCCCAAATAAACAAACTAAGAAAAAATTAAAAGCCCAAGACCCGGAATAATAAAAAACAAAAATTGTCTCTTAAGCATGCTTGGCTGTCAGCTCACTCACTCGCCTGGAGGGCTCCGCCAGTCACCATTCCCTTCACTCAATCACTCTCCAGCCTCCATTTCTTCTCTTTCTCCATCGTTGCTTCTCCTCTTCCACTTTCAAAATACACTCAAATTCCTCTCTTAATTTATCGATTAAGGCTGCTCTCTCTCGCTTCTCAATGAGGAAGAGGTCCAAATCAAGCTCTCCTACAACGCTCTCTTCAAGAGTGAGTATTGCAATATTCATAGTGTACATTGATTGCTGTAAACGAGCTCTTATCATTGTTTATGTGTAAATCACTCATGTTGGTCAAGGTGGTTAGCACTAGTTTCACTATTTTCAGATTATGAGGTGAAACTTCACAGAAGTAAGTGGTATTATGTGCAAATTGGAGTATGTATAAGTGGATAATATGATGAGAAGACATCAATGACCTAGCTCTTTCTAACATTGATTGTAGTGCATCTGCCACAAGATTGAAGAGAAGAGGAGATAGAGGTTCACCTTGTCTGACTCATCTTGAGTGAGAGAATGATCTGCTTTCCTGATCATTTATCTTGAGAAAGGATGATGATGAAGACTTGAGTAGGGTTTCTATCTAAGTAACCATTTGTGAGGAGAACCTCTTGCCTTCAGAACTTATATGAGGAAGTCATATTTGACTGTGTCAAAAGCTCTTTTGAAGTCAATTTTGAGGTTAATGTCGTTAGCATATATGGTCATTTTCCTTGCCACTAAGAATGATTCCACAATGAATATACCCTTTATGAATTCTGATAAGTTTTGGTGAATCATTTTATCAATGTGCGCTTGAAATCTAGTGGCTAAGATTTTAGAGATAATCTTAATAGGAGTGTTTATAACAATAATAAACCTAAATCGGTTTGTGTAGCATGCATCTTCCACCTTAGGTATTAGAGTGATTGCTGCCTCAATAATCCTCCACAACTTAGCTTGGTTATCCATGAAGTCTCTTATGAGACACATCAGGTCTATTTTTAACACTTCCCAGAATTGAATAATGAATTCGGTGAGCCTGATGATTTTTACTTTTTGGAGTGACATAATAGTGGTCTTTACTCTTGTTCATCTATGAATGTCCATGTCTTGCAGCTCATTTGAGAATGTGTTAGAAGTCTAGGTTATACTCGTCTATCGAGTAACCCCTATTTGGTTGGACTAAGGAAGCGGAAGAGCCAAAGAGAAGGTTATAATTGTTATATATTTCTTGTATAATCTCTGGGGTAGAATGCAGTGTTTGTTCTTGCCCATTAGGGCTAGGAACATAGTTTATGGATTAGATTAACTTGATCCGTCTACATGATGATATTTGTTGCCATTTTCTTTCATAAGATTCCTTGACCTTTATTCTCAATTGATATTCTCTCTTAGAATGAGGTTTCTTGATTCCTCTATCTTATCTAGAGTTTGAGAAATCCACTTACTCTATCCAGGAATATATTGTTACCTCTGTGAAGATTTTGAGACCATGACCATAAGGTTCTTCTAAGCCTTCCTAACTTAGTAAGGTCATTTTTGGTGGCATTGGTGCAACTAGTTTGTTGCAACCAGAAATCAGACACTACCTTTTCAAACTCATGGTAGTTGAACCACCTCCTCTCTATTTTGAATCTTTTGTTTATAAGGTGTCTAGGTGAAGCAATGGAGACCATTAAGGGAGAATGGTCAGAAGTGATCATTAGGTAGGGCTACAAACGAGCCGAGTTCGAGCGAGCTGGAATCAGCTCGAACTCGATTCGATTATGACTCGAGCCAGCTCGACTCAATTCGATATTAGCTCAAAATTAAATCTTATTGTCAAATTAGTTTGTTTCAACTCGATTCTCGACTCGTTTCGAGTTGGAAGTACATCTCAACAACAAAATTAATCATTCAATCTCAAAAAACTTAATTTACCATCAAATATAAAATCTTTTTAATGAACGGGTCATCTATTTCGCAATTGAGCTACTAAAAATGCCAAACTCCAAATAGTTTCGAGTTTATATCAAACGAGTCATATAAAATATTCGTTATTAATTTTGAATCTTAATAAAAGTGCTTCAACAATACATTTAACGTGTATATATATAGAAGAAATGAATCGAATGTCGACTTTGTTATGAATTAATGAGCATAGAATGACTTTAAATTTATTAGTGCACTAAATAATTTTATTTTCACAAATATGCTTACTAATTTTTATTTTCATAGAATCTTACGATTCTAAGTTCGATTTTACGATCCGATTCGATTCTACCTCTAAACGATTCAAGGTAAAATTCCGATTCTGACAACATTAGTGCATTTTTTTGAGCATTGTCATCAGACAATACAAAGTGAGGTGTTGAGTTCCAACCTTTTTGTTAAAGGTTGTCTCGAGTGAGAAGTTTGTTCCATAGAAGAAGCTATAGAAAGAATCTTACTTTGGTAGGTGCTTTAACCTTTCAAGCCAGATTGACAGATTCCTTAGAAGTGCCAATGTTGAAGAAGAGTTGGTCCATCTCCACCTCAGTTGGTCAGGGTGATGGTTGAGGGCCAAGATGGAGATTATACCCATTAACTCCCTGGCTTGGTTGTTAATGAGGGGATTAAAGGTGTGGAATAAGGTAATAAGGTTCTATTGAGGGTCTATAACTTCTTTGATAGTCTTCTTTGTTTTGTGCCTGACAGAAAAGTTCAGGAAATCGTTCTCTTAGTAAATCCTTCTCATGCCATTTATCCAACCAGAATGAAGCTTTTTCTCAATTCATCACTTGAATGGTAGTGGATGCAGAGAAGACAGGCAGTAAGTCTATCAATTCATTGAGATAGGACGAACCATTGGTTGGTTCTAAAGGAGGAGGGAGAATAGTTGTATAGATTGATTAGGGTTTTTGACCAAATACTTGTAGACTTTTTTCTTGGCCTCCATTGCCATTTCAGTTCTTTTTCGGAGTACTATCTTTTTACTGTATTTTTTTGTCCCTAGATGGAGCATGAATGCAAATTTGGGGATTTTAGTTTGTCCTTTTAGTAAGTAGTCAATGCCTGCTAATTTCATTTCATAAAAAACAAAAAATCAAACATGAAGTTCAATTTTAATTACAACATACCTCACCAACAAGATACAGTTGCTTAGTGTATGTCAGATGAGACGCATGTCTACTGTTATAGTATAATTTTGGTATTATTACATCACCTTGATATATTTTCCAACATCTTTTGAATTAGGGTGCCATTTAATTAATAACGCCTCGAGCCAAATTCAAGAGACTTACGACCTAGAAAAAGGACTCATGAATTATGACGATGATAATGTACCTATTCTCCATAACTTGGAAGCAGAACGATCTTTAACTTTTTATTGCCGACTGCTTCAAGTAAATTTCTCATTCATTCTTCTCTTTTTGCATGTGCACCCTCAGATTTGTAATCTGTTTAATATTTTTAGTTTCTTCTGATAAAAAAAATGTAATTTTTGCTTTTTAAGGCTTGGGTTAGCTTCTTGGCTATTGCTTTTTACTTCATCATGTATGTCACAGTGGAGGATAAGATGTCTTGGCATCAGGTGTTGTGGATACGGTTTTGGGGCGGCATAAACACTTTATTATTTCTAGCAATTGTTTTCCAACAAAATCATAAGGGTTGGCTTCGGTATGAAGAGTAAATATAGACTGATATGTTATTTTTCTTTGTTTTGGAGAATAATTTATTTTGTATTGATATAGTGCTGTATAATATGAATTGTATGGAACCGCGAACACCCGGGTTTGAATTTTATCTTATATTTCTTCCAATTCTCACTTTTATGTTCTGTTTTCATAAATATTTCCAAAAATTTCTCTCAACTTTTTCAACTAGTCATTTCTCAACTTTTTCTTGGTCTATTTTTAACCTTCTACTACTTAACTAGTTAATTTAGATTTATAAACTTTTTTGGTCCATTTTTAGCCGCTCAACCATTAAATAAGATTAATTAATGCTACGTGTCCTTTAATTCGACAGATAAGCGATGATTTAACATATAATTATTTAAAAATGTAAGATTAAGTTTTAAAAAAAAATATAAGATATAATTTATTAAAATATTATTTTATTAGAAAGTGTATTTTTTTTGTATATATTCTATTTTTTTTTAAGTTACAATCTTATTACTTATGTGCTAAATATTTATGTTAAATCATCGCCTACGTGTCTAGTTAATGGACACGTAAGTATTTAATGGATGGGGGATTAAAAATGAACTGAATAGTTGAGGGGTTAAAAATGACAAAAAAAAATTGAGAGATCAAAAAAAGACTTTTTTTTAACTAGCACTTATTTGGAAAATAATTGAGCAAATAGTACTCATATGGGAAAAATAAAGTAACTAGCACTACCGCCATATATTCTGGCGGTAGTGAGCTTCTACTGCCAGAAATCCTGGCGGTAGAGGCTATTTTTCCATTTTTTGCATTGGCGGATTAGAACAGGAAGAAGAAGACGGATTAGAACAGGAAGAAGAAGAAGAAGGATTAGAACAGGAAGAAGAAGACGGATTAGAACAGGAAGACGAAGAAGGATTAGAACAGGAAGAAGAAGAAGAAGAAGAAGAAGAAAGAAGAAGGATTAGAACAGGAAGAAGAAGAAGAAGAGGAAGAAGACGAAAAGGATTCCCGATTATTAGAAGAAGAATAAGAAGAAAACAACAACAACAACGAAAAATCCCGAATTAGAAAATAAATAAAAATAGTGTATACCGGGACTGAACTGCGACATTGTGTAACTGATTATCCTTCTTTTTCGAATTAGGGGGGAAGAAGGCAAAGTGGTGACTGTCCCTTCTTTTTCGAATTAAGGGGGAAGAAGGCAAAGTGGTGACTGTCCCTTCTTTTTCGAATTAGGGGGAAGAAGGCAAAGTGGCTGTACGGGACCCGATTAGGTTATTCTTTCTTACTTACCCTTACAAAATATTACAATTACAATATAATGTTTGTATACTGATTGAAATAAAGCTGTATGAGAAACTGGGAATAAACATAATTTGAGTGATTTTTTAATCTTTGTAAAAATTATTTTTTGTGTCATCACACATCCAACCCGACATATATTCATGAATATAAGTATATTATATGACCACTACTGGCATTTGTAACAATCAGGGGCCTTTTACTGATGTATTGTAATAAAACATAATTACAGGGTGCTACGTGTAAAAGACGAATGCTGAGTCAATTAGTATCGATTTTTAAAGAACCGATATTAAGTTGATAACAGTTTTTTGAAAGAACCGTTACAGAGTGACTTAAATAGTTCAAAATCTGTAACGGTTTATAATAAATCGTTACAGATTTTGGACAATTCTGTAACGGTTTTTTCATAAAAACCGTTACTAAGTGTTTAGTGTTTTGATTTTTTTTATATATATTACATCCATACAGTTGAAATTTGAATTTTTACTTTTTATAACTACTCTACAGATATTTTAAAAAAACGTATGTTCGAACATACGTATGTTTTTTAGCATCTCCCATATACGTGTGTATATATATATATATATATATATATATATATATATATATATATATAAACTTAGTATCGGTTCTTTCATAAAAACCGATACAATGTTAATATTTAGTATCGGTTTTTTGTTAAAAACCGTTACAACCACCCTTAGTTTTGAAATTTTTTCTTTAAGTAGTGACCGCCAGGCCCTCTAGCGGTAGAGATATTTTTTTTTCTTAACGGGTTCCATACCCGATTGGATCAGAAAAAATTACAATATTGCCACTACCGCCAGAGGACCTAGCGGTAGAGTTATTTTTTCATTTTTTTTCCCGCTCATAACAGGTTTGATACCCAATTGGATCAGAAAAATATTACAACATTGCCACTACCGCCAGATGGTCTGGCGCTAGTGGCTAATTTATATCTAATTAACCTGTTTAAGGCCGCAGACGGGAAAAATATGTAAATTAGACACTACCGTCAGTGAGAATGGCAGTAGAACGTCTATACCGCCACTATGGATGGCGATAGTGCTAGTTAACTAATTTTTTTTCCGCAACAGTACTATTTGCTGAATGAATTATTTCTAAAAATAATCCTTAAAAAAAAAAATCCAATTATCCCTCCCCCCCCCAAATCATACAGGGGCAGTGCGGTTTGGAATTTACTGAGGGCCACGTAGGACCTTTTGTATGTACCACTCAACTGAGGAACGTATTCAATTTTCAGCCTTTTGTTTTTGTTAAAATTTTGATCTTCTGAAAATTTTGTTGTGAAATAAATGATGTGCAGCCTTCTCTGTTTTGTGTTCAATCAGCGAACCCTTCTACTCGCAGCCTCTCTTCTTTCACAACTCAAGTCGAGTCACCCCTTCCAACCCAGTCTTCCTCCCTTCAAATCAAACCATGGTTGAAGGTTGAATCAACGCCTCTTCTTTACATGGAGTCGCTTCTGAAATGGTTCCGCTCATCTTCTCTTCTCTCACCTCTATCTCCTTAATCTGGTTGCTGTTCACCTCTTGCTTCTTCTTCCCCTCTTTCCAGTTTCATGGGTAATTATTTTTGCTTAAACCTTCAATTTTTGTCATTTCTCAAATGATTTCTTACTTTAAATTTTCAATTAGTTTTGCTTTAATCTTCCAATATTTCAGATTTCATCCACTTGAGCCCGGTTTTGCTGGATTTCTTTGCATTGTGCTTTGTCTGAGAGTGTCATTTGATTAAAGACCGTTAATCAAGCCTAGCGATGCCAGACTTGAAGTCTTCTTGTCTGCAGTATTCAATGAGGTTCCAGTCTTTTAGATAAAATCCAACTATTCTCCAGCTTCATTTTTTGTTATAGGTTTTGTGAAAGATTTAGATTGATTGTTTTCATTTCTCTTGTGTTTGTAGAGCTGGGAATCTGAAGGTGCCATTTGGGAGATTTGTTCCTGTAGAGCTGGCTGAAGGTGCTCAAGGACTATCTTACTGGGTTAGTCTTTTTTCCTTTCATTTTTTTTTCCTTTAATTTGATTGTGTTTACTCATATGTAATTTTCTTTCGGATTGAGTTGATTGTTGAAATGGTTCAAGAAGTACCAACAATTTTTTTAACAATCATGTCTAATTGCATGAATATTATATTTAATTCTCCTGATTGCTTGATTTTATATAATTTTTTTAATCTTTGAGAAATTGCTTGATTTCTAATTTGATGGCTATTCGCCATCTAATTGACAGTTATTGAGAGCTCTTTCGGTAATGTTAGAAAAATGATAATCTTAATGTTTCGACAATAGTATATTTATTGTATTTCTGTCGTTCAATCCTTTTATTATTTATTATTTTTGTGCAATTAGGGCTTAGTCGTTCAATCCTTTTATTATTTATTATTATTTTTGTGCAGTTAGGGCTTAAGACATCTGAATTGATATTGGGGTAAAATTGCAGTATTGTTGTCTTGGTATTAGACCTATAATGAATTGAAATGGTATTATGACTTGCACATAATTGTTGTTATTACTACTTTCTAACTGTCGTATAGTTACAGTTTCAGATTAATTAGTCACTGTAGATAAGAGTTCTTTGATTAGTAATGATTTGTTGGTTCTTGCTTGTTTGCAGGTGGCTATCCCAAAATTAATTAACAATTTCAAAATTCGCTTGGAGAGATGGAGATATATTTAGGTATCATCATAACATTTCAACTACAGATGCTTCATTTTAGTTATATTGAAGATGATTTTGAGGATGTATGATAATGGATCATTATTTTTGCTTTTACTTTTTTTTCTTTTCTTAATAGTATATTTGGTACTGGAAAAATAATATATTTGTGATAATGTGTATATTGGCATATTTGTTTTCTTACCTCCTGAAATATTGTCAGATGTGATAATATATGTTTGAATTAAAATTTGGACATATTAGCCTAAGGGCGTTCAAGCAAAAAATAATTTGGAGATGTAACAATAAATGTCCAAATTAAAATTCCAATGCACAATGACTGTCAAATATGAAAGCATAAATATAATGATAAAAAATTAATTACAACATTTTTTTTATAGTGATACATGTATAAAAAAATTTAAGTTATTTTATTCTATTAATAATTTGTACAATTACTTGTAACAAATAGTTCAACATACTTATAACTTTAATTTACTCCAATCTGAAGAGAAGAATTAGAGCTGATCTTCTAAATGCATCAATCCAAATGGTGAAACTATAATTCCAGTACTTTTAGATTTAGCTTCTTACAACCAAACACCAGAACTCAAATTATAACTACAAGAAATTTACATGGAAGAAATTTAAAATTCTTCTTGTAATCTCTAACACCGCTATCCCGAGAGATCCTTTTATCATTGTAGTCAAGCTATATATATATATAGCTTGACTATATATATATATATATAATGTTTAAGGACTCATTTTGTGTAGGCAACAATATATATGTTAGCATGATTTTAGCAAACAAATTTATTTTAAAGAGAACATGGCGGCTGTTCATCAGTAAATGAGGAAACGACTTTTTAAGCTTCTCTTATATCCTTCAACAACATAATTTATTACTCCTATCTAATAAATTTTCTATCCTCATTTAGCATTATGATTTGTATAATAGCATTATTGGATCTTTTGACATATGACAACTACAAGTTGTTAGCATTGATGATTAAGAATTGTCCCTCATATGATTTGTATAATTATGTTATCCTTTGATATTATTGCAAGAAAGTTATATATCTGGACTAACTATATCATGTTTTAGTTGATCTTTATTTGTAAATGGTACAATTTGGTACAGACTTCTCCAGCAAGTTCAATGTTAAGAATTAGGAATATTTGTGATAAACGGATAAATAGTAAAGAACCCGTAGCGAAGTCGCGGGGCATGTTCCTAGTCTAGTCCTAATATTTAGATCAGAAAAAAGAAAGAAGTATCTATTCATGCATTCTCATTAGCCTCCATTACTAAATTTTTACATTGAGAACTTCTGTAAATAAAAGGGAAATTAAATTTTCTAAAATGCTCAGCCCATTTGTAATTATTTGTAAGGCCCCATTTAAGTCTCACTTTCTGCTCCAATTCTTCTCGATCCTTTTCTCTCTAAACCTCTGAGACTGAGACGCCTCCAATTCTTCCCGATCCTCCTTCTCCCCTTAACATTTTCTCTCTAAACCTGAGACTCCTTCAGGCTGCTCGCCAGGTTGATCTCTTCTTCAATCTCCTCGAGCAACATCACCCCATCTCTTCTCTCATCTATCTGAGAATACACGTCTACATTTCTCACGCCAGATGACGAAGTGAAATAGGGCTGTGATTTTGCGATGAAGCTTGTCCGTTCCAACTTCGAAAAAGTCGATCTAGTTTAGATCGCCCCTGTTGCTCTCGATTCAGCTTCTCCACATGTTGGAGGGTGCATTCACACCCTGACAAGAGGTGTTCAGTTGTTTCGATGCTATTTCGGCACAAATAATACCGCTTTGCAAGTTGGAAGCCTCTTTTACAGAGATTTTCCTGGGTGAGTATTTCATTTTGTGCTTTATTCCAGTGAATATTTTAATTCGTAAGGGGATTTTTAATTGCCATATATATTTAAGCTCGCTGTGGGTTAATACCCCTAACACCAGCGATTCATACGCTGACTTTGTAGTGAATATTCCCTTTTTGTGTAATTTCCACTTTATTCGATCTTCTTCTTCTATTAGTCGGATTTTGTTTGTGATAGTTATGAATTTTCTGTATTCCTCTTCTGCTTTTTCAGTTAAAATTCGGCAAAAAAGGTCCCTTTTGTCTGGCATGGCCAGTATCTGAGCCACTGTTCCGCTCGTAGACTCTGCATGTGAATACAGAGCTGGGAATTGAATCACTTTCCCAAAAGTTGGTGGATTTGCCATTCCCTAGTTCGAAGCTGGATTTCTGACGGAAGAACTCTAACTGTTTGGTGGTGTCTCGCCTGAAATACGATCCCTTCTTACAAGATAAGTCTCTACTCCCTTCCGTCCTTATATCTTCAACCAATATTTGCCAATTAAGGCCTTCTTTTTTATAAAAGTATTTCCAGCACCACTTTAGATTAATTGCTTGATTGAATTTTTCCAAATTTAATATTCCCATACCTCCTCCCTCCTTCGGCCTACAGACCCTGTCCCATGATACCAGATTAAACCCCTGTTCTTTATTACCCTTCCAAAAAATCCCCTTCTTAATATTTTTTAAATAAAGAATATCTAAAATATGTTCTAAAATTGATATTTATATATTATTTTATTCACTATGTATCCAGAATTATCTTTATATATTTTTTAACATTTTTTTTATTTTATTTTAATTTTTTGTATTTAAAATAATATTTTATAAAAAATCCGACACGCCGATCCGACACAACCGACACTGACCGATACGGCCGATACTCCGATCCGGCTACTCGACTGAAACCGATACCGACTCTCAGAACCATGATACAAAACAACTTTTCCAGCCAATGAATCAAACCCAATTTGTCCATTAATCTCCTCCAAATTCTCCAACGGTTTATGAACCCGACCCGCTATGACTTGACAAACCAACAAAGCCTTCTTCACATCCGAGCAATCCTGGCCGTTCATCTCAATCGATTCAAACGCTCTTCCAATTGTAGAAGTCGTAACTCTAACATAAACTTGACGTGGGTGCTTTTTACCGCAAAGAGCGTTTGTTGCCTAAAGAGCAGGAAATTGTCGTTCCGTAAAACCGCGAAACGGGCTACGGTTTTTTGCGTGTTGTGGACTTTGAGAACCCGTTTGATTCTGCCTAAGTTGTTTTCGGATTTTAAGCAGCTTGTTCTACATATTATTTCCACTATCTTTCTAGATGAATCAATCGCCTTCCGCAAGTTCTGTAACTGCATGTTTGGAGAGATGGTGGGATTCAAGAGCTTCCCACTTGATAAACTGTTCACCACATTTATGGCAACTGACATTAATGGACCCTCTCTGTAAACTCTCATCATAAGAAAACCTATGCCTCGCCTCCCATCTCCGGTGATCTAGGCGGAGTAGACCTAACTCCTCCGCCTCTAAACGACCCATTATGCCAGGCTGGACCTGGCGCACCAGGTGTGAGTGAGTGTACAAACGAAGGAAAAGTCATGGTTTCCTCCTCCAAATCCAGTTATCTTCAGCTCGAATCTTGAGTTGCTACTCAAAATCACCTCGTGAGTAATGGGGCTCAGAAACTCGCTGCTTCCGATGGATCTTGGACTGCAACTGTGAGGTTTTTCTAAGTGTCTTTTGCTTCCCTGAATCACGTCTCTGAGGTTCGCGATGGACCGAGAGCAGCCGGAGTGAGAGCTTGTAGTCTTCTTGGTTGAAATGTTACTGAGATGGCCTTTGGTTTTAGGGTTGTGAACATCAGATGGTTCGGATTTGCACTGGAGAGATTTTCTGAAAGAAAACTACATTGTTTGTGGTTTTTCTCTCTTTTTTGGGCTCTGTTCCTTGTTTTTTGGCTCTCCTCTTAATTGGTAAATGTATTATGTATATTATTAATGATGATTGATGAATCATGTGCTTGATGAAATATTGTAATTTTGTTTCTTATGTAAATATATGGTAAATTTGAAGAGCTTTTAAGATAATACATCTTTGCAAAACCCAAATGATTGAGATATACTATTAGACTGTAAATGTCGGCACAAAACATGCAGTAAGAGCAAGGTAGTCCCAGTTCAAGTCTTCTAATTTAATCCATGTTTGCTTACCTACTCATGTATATAAATGAATCATGTTTTTCATGAAATGTAATCATAATTAAGTTTCAAGTGTAAATATATGGTACATTTGAAGAATTTAATACATCTTTGCAGAAATCCTAATTACTTGAGATATGTTAGATTGTAAATTTTAAAATAATTATCAAAATCTCAATATTCTTAGAACCCAATTTCATACACGAAAGAAGAGCTTACCATGCCTAGTTGAGAGTTTTTGTAACTCCTCAAATTAGAATTACTTGCAAGAAAGAAATGAAAAATGCTGCCTCCTGAACTCAAGCCAGTATGTTGTTCTTCGGTATGTAGGATTGACTCCTCTCATTGTCTCCAAATAGCCTCAATATATTTACAATTAGCGAACAGATGTTCTGAAGTATCATCTGCTCCTCAAGAACAAGGAAATATAGAATGCATATTTGTAATCATGATGCTCAACACTTTTTTTGCAACTTAGTTTGATTTGGTAAACGATCATTAAACAGTCCGTTAAGATTTGTTTTGAGACAACAGTTAGTAAGAGCCGTTGGATGTTGAAGCTTCTGATTCGACCCGTTTTGACCAATTAGAGCACAGTCTTTTGATACGTGAACAGCTATCTAAGGTGATTTTTTTTTTGAGAATCTATCTAAGGTAATTAAATATAATTTTGTTAATTTAGCAACATGATCAGCCTTAATAGAACTTTATATTCTTTTATTTTAGTTAACTGAAAAATGTAGTCTGTTTTTGTATATGCAGTGATGAATGGAGTCTTTGTGTATCACCATATTCACTGAATCGACCAAGAAACATGAAGCTTGTCCTGAGGCTGCCATGCATGTCAGCAAACTTTGTAAAGAACTTCCAGTCATAACATTGTTGAGAACCTGTGATCAATGTACTATATAGTACTTGCATAACTTCAGACTTTTTTTTTGAAAGGGACAAAAAAAAAAATTAATTCACGGAATAGCCTAGTTTTGAAATTATTTGGGAAAATGGACATTGCGCCCCATATATGGGCGAAAATCATTATTTTCGCCCAGGTCAGGGGGCGAAAATACCATTATCTCATTTTTACCTCACTCGGCCTGTTAGCGTTAAATCAGCTATTAATTAAGTTATAAAACAGACATTTTCGCCCAGTTATGGGGCGAAATTTGAAAATTTTAATTTTTTCCCATAATCTTAGGTTAGAAAGAATTCTTAACGAAACGATTAAAAAAATTGAAAATTTTAGTATTTCGCCCCATATCTGGGCGAAAATTCATTTTGGCCCAATAATTGAGCGAACAGACTGAGCCCAAAAATCGAACCTAAAAGCCCAAAAAAATTTCAAAATATCATTTTCGCCCCACAATGGGGCGAAAATTTAAAATATCAATTTTTTTTTAGGTAGTAGAGAATATTTATTTTTTCAGATTGAAATGACAATTTAGCTTTTTTAATTGGGCGACATTGATTTAACATGCTAGGATATAGGTGGAATATTAGCTTTTTTAGGTAATAAAGTTTAGGGTTAATATATAGGTTAATAGAGAATATTTGATTTTTCAGATTGAAATGACAGGAAACATTGATTTAACATGCTAGAATATAGATGAAATTTCAGCCTTTTTTAGGTATAGAGTTTAGGTTCCAGATATAGGGTACTAAAGAATATTTACTTTTTCAGAAGTGAAATGACAATTTAGTTTTTTTTAGTGGGTAACATTGATTTAACATGCTAAAATATAGGTGGAATTTCAGCCTTTTTTAGGTATAGAGTTTAGGTTACAGATATAGAGTACTAAATAATATTTACTTTTTCAGAAGTGAAATGACAATTTAGTTTTGTTTAGTGGGTAACACTGATTTAACATGCTAGGATATAGGTGGAATCTCAACATTTTTTAGGTATAAGATTTAGAATATAGGGTTTAGATTTCTATTTAAAGAGTCATCTTATTACATTTGATCATCAACAAATCAAATCCCGTAAGTCTCTCTTACAAATCTTTTTCTTCTTCTTCAACTCCTTCTTCTTCTTCTTCTAAATTCAACAAATCAATTACATTCAACAAACAACCACAAATTAAATAAATCAACAAATCAATCACAAATAAAGTAAATTAATAAGTTCTCCAAACTAATTTGAACTTATTCAAACTACAATTCAATAATTTCACTCAAAAACCTTCAATTCAAAATCAAATAAAATTAAATAAAATACACAACATACCTCTTTCTTTTTCCTTTTTGCTTCTTACTTTTCAATAAATAAATTTCTTTTTTTTATCTCTACTATTTTCCCCAAATTTCTCTCTTTTTTCTCTCTTTTTTTCGCTCTTTTTTTCCCGTTTTTTTGCCCCAACCCGAAGCATCTCTCTGCTTTTATTCGGGTTGGGTTGCAGAGTCTATTTTCGCCCCAAAGTGGGGCGAAAATCCTTTTTTTTTTTTTAGCTTTTACGGGTTTGACAATGGGACAAAGCTTATTTTCGCCCATACTTGGGGCGAAAATATAAGTTTTGCAATTTTTCTTCGTTAAAAATTTCCTTCTGACAAGGGTGGAAAAATTGAAATTTTAAATTTTCGCCCCATTGTGGGGCGAAAATGATATTTTGAATTTTTTTGGGCTTTTAGGTTCGATTTTTGGGCTCAGTCTGTTTGCTCAATTATTGGGCCAAAATGAATTTTCGCTCAGATATGGGGCGAAATACTAAAATTTTCAATTTTTTTAATCGTTTCGTTAAGAATTCTTTCTAACCTGAGATTATGGGAAAAAATTAAAATTTTCAAATTTCGCCCCATAATGGGCGAAAATGTTTGTTTTATAACTTAATCAATGGCTGATTTAACGCTAACAGGCCGAGTGAGGGAAAAATGAGATAATGGTGTTTTCGCCCCTGACCTGGGCGAAAATAACTGATTTTCGCCCAGATATGGGGCGAAATGTCCATTTTCCCACATAATTTCAAAATTAGGCTATTCCGTGAATTAATTTTTTTTTTGTCCATTTCAAAAAAAAAGTCATAACTTCATGGATATATATTGGTTTGAAAAAAACGTAAAATGCAAAACTACAACTTCCCACTGAGCTCCAAAACTGGAACCAGTACTGTCTACATTCAGTGGTGGTAAGATCAGACTAACCGGAATAGAACAAGCTATATTTAGAGGTTGTTTATAAAGGCATAAGAATGACTTCTTTTGTTTTTGGCTTTACCTAGTTAGAGTTAATCTCAATTTACCTAGTTATAGTTAGTGTAAAATATAGTGATGAGTGATGACCGAGCTAGGTAGTACGGATGCAAAATGTACAATTTACTTTTTTTATTTTTGTTGTGTTTCTTGAGGGACCAATCATTTTGCAATTGCATGCATCTCACGGGGTTTAATGTTCTATACAATATTCTCTGTGATAAAATGATATGACGATTTTTAGTGTTTTCTTCGCTAGAAAAAGAATCTTCTTCCAATGTTTTCTACATTTTTTTCCCTCCAATGTTTAAAAAATCATCTTTAAGTATGTAAAACTAATTTGCAGACTTGATTTTTATTGTATATTTTTTAAGAAAATCTTAGTGACAAACAAACACAACACAACACAATCACATTAATTAGCTTATTATATATTGTCAGAGCAGTGATAAAAAATGGAAGAAATACTGAAAGAAAATAAAATTTATGATCCCGCCCGTTTTATTATATGTCAGACTGTCATCTCATCTCATCTTTATCTTATCTTATCTTATCTTATCGGCCGCTTAGTAATTTAATTGGCTGTCCATCAAAAAGTGGAAATGTACCCAAAATGAGGCCCAGACCCAGTTTTTGTTTTCCCGCCCCAACAAAGTACAAAGCCCCTCTTCTTTCCGTCGAACACCATCACCGACGAGGAGGAGGACCTCTCTCTTCTCCAATGTCACAACGCCGCCGACTTTCTCATCTCTCTCCACCTCTTCTACTTCGTCTTCCCCTATCGCTGGATTCTTCTGCGCCTTCATTTCGTAACCGTTTTCACCTATGATCCTCGCTTTTTCCCCCTTTTCTTCTCTTGACCGTTCTGAAGTTTCTCACTGCCTTAGTCTCTCTTGCCGTTGCGGTTTCTCTTGTCCCTGTAATGCCACGGCTCCTCAAACTGTTCGTAAAAGAAGGGTTGCTTCGCCAGAAAGCTCGCGAGTTAAACCAAGAGCTGGGGCTGATGAGGCGGCAAGAGGCCACGTCATCGCAAGTACGCATGCTGACGTCAGAGATTCACAAGTCTCTGAACCACCACACCACGACGCTGGTACAGCTTTCTGACGCCCTTTCACTTTCCGATTGCATGGTTTGGATGCCTACTTCTCCTTCTTCCCTCTCTTTGACTCTCCAATTGCCCCAAAATTACTCGACCCACCATGAATCTCTCTCTGTTTCCGTATCTGAACCTGATGTTTTATCAGTTTTCAGTACTAAAACAGCCGTCTTTCTTGAACCGGGTTCGGTTTTTAGTCAGACCCGGATCCGTTAAACCCGGTTTAGTCGCTGCTATCCGTATGCCGCTACTTCATATCGTGAATTTTGACAAACCCGTTAAGAGAAATGAACCTATTAAGTATGATGAGTCGGCATTTGCTATTCTTGTTCTTGTTTTGCCGGCAAGTAAAAGTCGATTCAACTGGACAGTGTACGCACTGGAGGTGATTGAGAAAGTCGCTGATCAGGTCGCTGTGGCGCTATCTCACGCGTCCATTTTGGAAGAATCGATTATTATTCAGGAAATACTCGCACAACAAAATATAACACTTGATATTATAAAAAAAGAGCCTTGTTTGGCAAAACAGGATCATGATTCATTTTGTGTGTTAATGACCAAAAAAACTTAGCGGGCCCGTTCTGTCAGTGAGTGAAACTCTTTCGACTTTAGAGGTAGATAAATTAGGGTTTGAGCAACTCGCCATGGTGAGAGCAAGTTTAGTATGTTCTTCTCTGATTGATGAGGTGGCACAAACAGAGAGTAAATTAGGGGATCATAACGGGTTTGGATTTGAGATTAAAACACGGGCGTTAATTGCTCGATTGTTGGTTGAGGAGGCTTTGGTGATGTGTAAAGTTTTGTTTGGATATAAAGGAGCGAATTTTGAGTTTTGTGTGGTGGGAGAGGAAAATGTACAGGTGGCGGGAGGTGAGAGGAGGGTTGTGCAAGCTGTTTTGTGTTTGATGGATCATATTTTAGAGTTTGGAAAAGGAGGAGTTAGTGTGTTTGTTGAAGAAGAAAAATGGGTTAAAATGGGGAGTTTTGTTCGGTCGGTTAAGATTTGTTTTCAGGTGACAAGCTGTTGTGAAGCATCTGATTCGAACCGTTTTGACCAATTAGAGCTTAGTCTTTTGACGTGAGAAACTAGCTAAGGTGATTAATTATAGTTTCTTTAACTTAGCAACCTAATTAGCCTTTATCAAATATTATATTCCTTTTTTTAATTAATTGAAAAATGAGGTTTGCTTTTGTACATGAAGCTGATGAATGGAAATCTTTGTGTGTGGACGTGTTCACCAAATCTAACGAGAAACATGAAGCTTGTCGTGAGGCTGCCATGCCAGCAATTATTGTCAAAGAGCTTATAGTCCTAATATTGTTGAGGACCAGTGATCAATGTATAAAATAGTACTTGAATAAATTAATGCAAAACCAAAACTCCCCACTGAGCTCCAAAACTGAAACCAGTATCTACATTCAAAATTGGTGTAAAATCAGTACTGGATGAGTGGAATAAAACTAGCTATATTGAAAGATTGTTTATAAAGGCATAAGAATAGACTTCTTTTGTTTTTGGCTTTACCTAGTTATTGTAAAATACAGTGATGGAAGTATCTTGGCTAGGGTAGTACGCAAAATGTACAATCTTAATTTGTTGTGTTTGTTGAGTGACCAATCATTATGCAATTACAATCATCTCACGGGTTTTAATGTTCTATACAAGATTTGATCTCTTTGTGAAAAGGATATATGACGAATTTTAGTGTTTTGTTCTCTAGAAAAAGAATCTTCTTCCAATGTTTTCTTTTCTCCATTCTTTCGTCATTCTGGTTCTCCAATGTGTAAATAACCATCATTAAATGGCTTGATTTTTATTGTTATATTTTTACTACATCTTGGTGAAAACCAACCACAGCACAAACACGTTAGTTTGCTTATTATATATTATCAGAGAAGTGAGAATAAAATGGAGGAATACTGGAACAGTTTATGAACCCGCCCCTTTCTTGTCAACATCTTTTTTTTTTAATGCAAGCTTGTTTTTGTCAAACATCTTATCGTAGGACTCAGAAAGAAACTAACTATTTCGTACAAATTTTATCTCAACATCTTCTTTATAAATTCGTATTAACTCAACAGTCAGCAGTCGTCATCTTTTGATTGAAAATGATATGTAACTATTGAATAATAGAAATAAGTCTGGTACAGTGGAGATGTGCATGTATGAATGAGTCCATAGATAGGCAGGATTATAGTCGTCGAAAACGCTCATTCTATCTGTGTATTCCGTTTCCGGTCACACCGTATCAGAACACGAGTCATACGCGTACTAAATTGTCGAAAGTAGCAAATCCGGCGAATAGAACATAAACATAATATTATATATATATATGTATGTCTCCGTACCCACCGTATCGTTTAATTCTCTCTCTTTTGTGTTGTACGTTCGCGTATCACGTATCAAGCCAGAATGGAATTAGCCTGTGGCGGATCCATCCAGATCTTTCATTTTATGAGCTCCACAAAGATGGAGGATCCGGATGGAGACTTCATGTGAAACCCGCAACAGACCAAATGAGCCATACCATATTTCCGGTAACTGTGGGCAGTACTCAAAAGAGAGCAAAAAGAAAGAGGAGGCACGGCCACGAGGGGGACTCGTGCGCCTCATGCCATTTGTCCTCTCTCCCCCATCTATTTCTACTATTTTAGTCACTATTCATCTCTTTCTTATCTCCATTTCTTCATTAATATATGTTCATTATCTTTTCCCATCTCCATCTCACTCATAATTCTTAGCACATCGTCAGAATCCATGGACACATAGAGTATTTGAGAAACGGAGAGGATGAGATCCGGAAATCATTCCACTACACATACACCTTGGGAATTTAACAAGGGAGCCCGACTCGATGCGACGACGCATTTGGTTCTTTCTCCAACAGCCCCATTTCATTGCAGTGCCTCTCTATATATGCAGCTATGCATGTAGCATATAATAGTGATGCATTTGTTCTGAATTCTGATTGGATGACTCTTGCGGTTCTTCTAAGCATAGCCCGTGCTGTACTGCCACGTGTCAGTCATAATATGCTACCTCGACGACCGATCTGAGTGGTCAAATTATTTATGGCGTCGCATTTAAACCAAGTGTTTGTGTTTCTATGTGTCTTCTTGATTAAAGATAACTTTATTTTATTCTTAATCTAATCTCTTGTCTAGTCTACCTACCTAAACCTAATTAAATTATCTTCACATTCAATTACGTTTTAAAATATTATTATATCTAGCTACGTAAGTCCAGAACACGAGTCAACGACATATTTACGGCAACTGAGAAGTGGGACCAAAAGGTGGTCAAACCCAGCATGGCTGGTTGTGAGTTATACACCGAGTGTAGCTAAATTTGAGAGTTGCGCCGAAAGTCCAGTATTGGAACTAGAGATAATGACGTGTCACCACCACGACCCCACTATCCCATGCGCACGTTACCACTGACGCGATAAATATCCGCTAGACTTGGTGTATTGTGACCTTTGAATATCAGAGAGATTGGGCCCACTTCTCAGTTACTGTTAGACCGGGTTCAGACTGTTATGGCCATACCTCAGCTGAACTCGACTTACTTGGACCTTTCCTTAGCTTTGTGTGTTCCGTGTGTGTGTGTGTGTGTGTGAGGCACAAGGACTGACTAGTTAAGTACATGAAATAGAACACTGAGCCGAAAGAGAGTGAGTAAAACATATTGAAAGCAATAAAGGAGAAGAGGTGATAACTGATAGAGAGCGAGCAATTGGAAAGGACCAAATTAAGAATTAGAGAGGAGCTGATCTTTATGAAAAAGGAGGTAATCAAAGCATGGAAGCGTAGCATATAAAGAAACAATCGGGGAAATACACCAATAATGGTGTGAAGGCCTGTTTGAACTTTGAAAAGAAAGAGAAAAGATAAATAGCTTCTGGCATAGGTTCTCTGTATTGCTGGGAGAGAGAGAGAGTTTATTTTGAATTAGAGAGAGAGTTGTTGGTCTATATATTTTGGGGAAAAAAAAGAAACTAGTGTTTAGCCTGTTAGATCACGGTCTCTATCTCCTACTTCTTACTCTTCTTTTTCTTTACCCTAATAGAGGAGAGATGTCAATATTCCAAATTCGTCACTTCAGAACAGAAGGAGCATTAATTCAATAACTCAAGGTATCCAACGTCTTTTCAGTTTAGAGAGAGAGAGAGAGAGTGTGTGTGTAGGGTTGTACCTTAAAAGGATCCAGCTCTACGGCGCCCACAGGAATAAAAGCACCCCTGAATCCTGATCTCTCTATTAATCATCAATCACTACAGATTTCCATTTTTTAATACCAGACAAAATAAAAACTCGCAGCTTCACTCGTTTTCCTTTTCCCTCTCCTGCCTCTCGCCATTTCATTTCTCTCAGCTGTCTCTCTTCCCAGCTCTCTCTACCAAACAACAAAGCTGGCTAACCGGTGGTGGGCCGGTTCGGTCGCAATGGGCGGCACGGACCCAGTTGTCACCTCCTCTCCTCACCATCTCCACATCCCTAACCCTAACCCTAATCAAAACCCTAACCCAAACAATCATCTCATGCAGTTCTCTCATCGCCTCAATTCAAACTCTAATCTGAATCCATCATCTCCCAATAGCAGTGGAAGCAACAACAATGAAGAACCAGGTGATAACTCCCCAACCGCCATTGTTTCCCCGGAGCCCGGTTCCGGATCTGGCTCCTCCGGTCGCCGGCCACGTGGCAGACCAGCAGGGTCGAAAAACAAGCCAAAACCACCAATCATCATAACGAGGGAAAGCCCCAATGCTTTGCGCTCGCATGTACTGGAGATATCCAGTGGGACAGACATAATGGAGACTCTCACAACCTTCGCAAGGAGGCGCCAGCGTGGTGTGTCCATTTTGAGCGGCAGTGGTGTGGTGACGAATGTTACTCTAAGACAGCCTGCCGCACCGACTAATACGGTTGTAACTCTACAAGGCCGGTTTGAAATTCTTTCCTTGTCGGGTGCATTTCTACCGGCCCCATCTCCGCCCGGCGCAAGCGGGTTGACCGTCTATCTCGCCGGAGGGCAAGGTCAAGTTGTAGGAGGGACTGTATGCGGTGAACTTATCACATCCGGTCCAGTCATGATCATAGCTGCCACATTTTCAAATGCAACTTATGAGAGATTGCCGTTACAGGAGGAAGAAGGTGGTGCTGATGTGGCACAACCACAGCCGGGGAAGGAAGCGGGAGCGGGATTGCAGCCCCATAGTCCAACGAGCGGTGGAGGCGGCGCCACATCAGCAGGTTTGGGAGCGGACCCTTCATCAATGCAGTTGTATAACTTGCCTCCAAATTTTATGCCAAATGGACAGATGCCGCATGAAGTTTTCGGGTCTTGGGCTTCGCCTGCTACATCACGACCAAATCCGTCGTTTTGAGAAGTTAGTACGCATTTCTACTTATTAGATTTTTCTTTCTTTCTTTTTTTTGTTTGCTTGGAGTTTGTTGTTTGGTTTAGTAAATTTTTGGTTGTAGTTCTTGATCATGATTTTCTTGGATTAGGGTTGTCAATGTATGGATGATTATCTGTTAATTATTAGTGTAGAAATTAAAATTTGGGGCTTTGGTGCCTACCTACTCCTATTGAGCCTTATTCGTTCTCCTCCCTGAACAAATCAATTAAAACTGATCTAAAAAAGTAATTTTTTTACCATAATTCCTTATTATTTTGTCTTTTTACTTGTGATATGATTTCCTTTGATATTTTTCCTAGGTTTGACTTATTGTTAAATGCGCCAAAAGGATTTCCTTCTGAACAAAAATAAATTATTGTTGTTGAAAAAATAACATTGTAGTAATGGTTCGTTGTTCTTGTTTGGTTGCCTAATATATTTTGATGTGTATTGTGGTCCATTGTTGGAGTTGTCCAAGTATTTTGTCAGCCATTATTTTGAGGAAGAGAGTTAACCAATGCAATCCAATGCATAGATTAGTAGATATAGTCTAGGCCAGGAAAATCTGTCTATAAATATATACTTTAAATGTGGAAGCCAGTCTGGGAGGTATGCTATATGTCCCACCCTACTTAGGTTAACAAATTAAAACAGTTAGAAAACTGTAGTTTGTTTGTAGTTATTTTCCGCCAGATTTCTTAGGAAAATATGTTATGCTGACCACTCTATCATGTGAGTCTTTTTTATCTTATTTGTGTTGTATGAAGCAAGACTCCAAAGTCTTGCCATTTGTTTATTTCTTCTGAATTATACGGTTATTGTGTATTATTCGTTTCTAATGATAGTAGTATTACCGTCTTTTATATGATATAGTTAATTAACTTGTTTCTTCTAAATATTATACCGCAAGATGTATTTCATTGGAATCTGATATACATCAGTGCATACTAGCATATAATAATAAAATCATGCATATATGTTAACTTAATCTTGGAATCAATAATGAGGAGGCCTAATTTATTCTTTCTTTTGTCTGCAATGGTTCTTATCAATCTTCATCTTAAGATCTGCTCGTGTTCAAGTTTTTCCACTTTATGATAAAAATCATCAATACCTTTTGTATCTTCCAGGATGGCATTATCTTTAATACTCCATTATTAATTGTTAATTAACTAAAGGTGCATGCATTATATTATATTATTATATTATAATTTTGAAGTGGGTTTTTACGGTACTTTGATTACATTGCTCCACGTCATCACATCTTTTTGAATCATTGGATTGAAAAATCAATGGTTCTCATTCCATGTTCATTATGTTGGAATTTCATGTGCATTATCAAAAAGATAAATATTCAATTCTTCTTTTGTAAATATCACAAAATCAATATGACATCAATCAAAATATCTTCTGTACAAAATTTAAATATTTTCTTTCATATTATTATGTAGAAATGTTTATCACCTCGAGTAGGATTAGTATCTGACCTTTTACGAAGGGTATAAAAGAAAAGAATATAGCCTGTATAGTGGTCATACATATATTTATCCATATTATTTTTTTGGATACTAATACGTGATAGATAACATCTTGATACATATTCAATTTGAGTGTTATACATGTATCCATATTAATACGGTTCAAATATTATCGGATACGAAAAAACAGATTTAAGATTTCTTAAAGGATATAAACATATAAATTAATCACATTCTTCTAGACATGCAACTATTTGGAACGACAAAAATTAAAATGAATATGGATATCGTATCCGTAGTTGAATATGACAGAAAAGTCAAATTTGTATCTATATCTGATATATAATGAAATATCAGAAAATAAATAATGCCTAGATAACAAATTATCCGGATCCGGGAGACAAACCAATTATTGTATTGGTATCTGAATTAAACTATCTATATTTGTACCTGTACTCGACCAGATACGAATATTTTTTGTTCAAAGCATTTTTAGTGGATATGAGTATGGGTCAGTCGAATATTATACGGTCTGTTTATACCCAATATGTTATGGAACTTACATACAACATCATATAGATAGTAAAACATCAATTCTCACAAAGTCACATTGAAAGCACGAGATCAACTGAAATAGGTTTTTCATAAAGCATGTTTTCTCTATGTCTGATTCGATCATCTAATAATGTGATTAAGGAAATCGCGCAGCGCGCGAGTTATCCTAGTGTATAATTAAATCTTATTGAGAGAATTATATATACATGCATGCATCTACAATTACTTTGCCAATTATTTTTGGAGTCAGCAAGTAGCTTTCATTCTCAATGTTCACATTTTCTTCACTGCATTGTTTTGATTTTGAAATCAAGATTATGACCTGTCTATACGAAGTCTTACAAAAAAACTTTCTTGATTTGATATTCCAAGTAATTTTGTTCTTGAGAAAATAGATATTCCAAGTATTACATAAATTTTCAAATAACTGGCTGCTAGAAAAGGAATCCCTTGTAGATTAGACAAGTTGCTATGCCTGACAAAGATCAATATTTTTGTTCATTTTTTCAGTTTTTTGTATTGACCGGGTGACAAGTATTGTCATGATGAACTTGTAAAAATTCTGAACGATTTCAAGAAAACAACTCCCATAAAGGCCCTAATTATTAATTTCAAATGAAAGGAGCTTGTGAAAAGTAACTGAAATGTGTTCCAACCAAGATTGTCAGAATCGAGATTCTATCTTGAATAGCTTAGAGATAGAATCGAATCGGATCGTAAAATCGAACTTAAACTGTAAAATTCTATGGAAATCAAAATTAGTAAAAATATCTATGAGAAAATAAATTTATTTACCGCACCAACGAATTTAAAGTCATTATATGCTTATTAGTTCATACCAAAGTCAACATTCGGTTCTTTTCTTCTATATATTTACACATTAAATGTACAAACTGTTGAAACAAATATATTAAAATTCAAAATTAATAATAAATAGTTTATACGTCATATGTTGATGACTAAGATATTGTACATAATTTGAATTCTAACATAAACTCATAAATATACTTTATTACTCATGAGATTAAAACATAATGACATGTTGTTATTGTTAGCATTTAATTAAAAAGTATGAAATATAGAGTTTCTATTTATTTTAGTAGTTATATGTGTCCTATGACATCCTAATAAAGTTGTTTTGAACATAAAAATATTTATTTTGCACCATATTTATATTTCACGATAATCTCATATCATAAATTGGAAGTCAGGTGTAGAATCGGAAAATCATAATGGAAGTAAAATTCTTCAAGATTCTATATGTTAAATCGGGATTCTACTGGGATCCTACCACAATAAGATTTTAAGTAGGAGTCAAATCGTTTTCTCAACTCAAAGTCGTAGAATTATAAGATTTTAGGAGGTGAATTGAAATTTTAACAACAATGTTCTCAACCAAGTCATCTTTCTTGGCATGCATGATCGATTATGACCATAGTATATATGTTGTGCGTTATTTTTTAGGCCAAATTTCATATGTACCCGTACAAAATGTCATAATTTCACGTACACCCCTACAAAAGGTGAAATATCACCAATACCTCTATAAAATCAGTCAAATATCATGGATACCACTACAAAGCTACACATATATCACGGATACCCCTACAAAATTATTAAAATATCACCAATACCCTTATCACTAATATTTTGTCATAATTTTTTAGACAAATATCATCTATATTTATTGCATTATTATTATTATTATTATTATTATTATTATTATTATTATTATTATTATTATTATTATTATTATTATTACTATTATTATTTACTTTATTGAAAATATAAAATGATTATTGTAAACTAAATTTATATATATATATATTTAATTTCTTTTAGATAATTGTATTTATTTCTCTCAAATATATTCATCTTGATCCTTACTATATATAAATATATAAACTAAAAAGTACATAGAATGACTTAATATAAATCTTTATCATATTTACATGAAGGAAAAAATAGAAAAATTATAAAATAACGTTAATTTTAACGCTAAATATATCATAGGGCTATCCATGATATTTGAGTAATTTTGTAGGGGTATTGTTGATATTTTACTTTTTGTAGGGGTATACGTGAAATTATGATGTTTTGTAGGGGTACACGTGAAATTTGGCCTATTTTTTTTTATTACCATTCAGGATTCGTTTCTATATATATACATGCAATCACAATTCGGATCGGCTAATTGCCTCCCATAAATCGTGGCTCCCCGGCTCCCAACCAAGGAAAAGTCGTCACGTGTCAAAAAATTGAGAGTCATTTGAAATCTTTTGGAGCTTCCAATTTTATGCACTACCGAGCTCCCATATATTGTTGACAATATTATGAGCTTTGAAATAACTCCCACGGAATTTAACCTCTAATTATTTTGTTTAGTAGCTCCTTATAGCTCTCAGTGAATTTCCCACGTAAAATATATTGTTGGTAATATAAAAATATAATGTTTAGAATATAAGGTATATTATTTTGATATAAAGGTATATTGTCTCTTTTGGCGGTGAGATTTTTTGTTAGTCTCATCCTCTAGATCAGTACGATGAGACTTCTATATTCAACTACTTTTGTATTCATTTTCTCTTATTTAGAATGTAAGGTATATTGCGGTGAATATAATAAATATATAATATTTAGAATATAAGGTATATTATTAGGAATATAATGTATAATGTTTATAATATAAGCTATATTGTTGTAAACAGAAAGATATATATATAAACCAAAATAAATTATGAAACTTTTAGTTAAAAGATATAAGGGTTCGGGAGTCAACAATATGAGCCGGTTGAAATTTTGGGCTGAAATATATTGGAGACACTATAAGCTAATAAAAAAAAATATTCAAATATATGGAATGACTCCCAATTTGAATTACCATCTTATTACAGATAATGAAGTTAAATAAGATGGGAAGTCTAAATATTTTTCCATCACAATTTAGATTGAATATTCAACTTTCTTGTTTCAAGATATATGACATGGTAAGGGAATTTAAAGTTTCAAGACAAGCAAAAATGTCTGTAGCTTTTAGTTTGGATTTTAACAATAATTCATGTTGTTGGTAACAATTTTTGGTTATAAGGTCTTAGTTTTTGTTATAGATGCTCATGCATATTAGGTTATCAAATTTTGAACAAGAGATAGCAATTAACTATCTTTTGTTCAGTCAGGTATATCATAATAACTAATATTGTTTTTTTTTTTTTGGTTAATATCTTATTTTTTTTTTGAATGCTGCGATTAGTGTGTAGGATAGATGAACATTGAAAAATATCATGTGCGGCGGGTAGATCTTGTAAATATATAGGTTGTAAATACTTAACATTCAAAGATAAATAGAAATGGGGTCTCAAATTTGGAAGGGGCCAAAGAGCCCTCTCCAAATATTCTATAAAAAAAACACTATCTTTTGTTCAAAGTTTGATAACTTATGATCATATGACTTGTTATAATATATAGTTGATCTTTGTACATAGTTGGAAATGGTCCCTGACACTTAAGAAAGAAAATGACCTGACCTAACATTTTTTCTTTGAAAAATCACTGAGGTATCGTGTATCATACTTTTCGTCCACAATGTTAAAATCAAATATAACTTTGAAAAACAATTTTGAAGTTTGAATGAATTATTAAATTATATATACTCCGAATTTCTAGGGTTAGATTGCATGTTTTGTTTCAAAAAAGTCAAATATATAGTTTATTCTTTGATTAAAGTAGAAAAAGCTGAGAAGTAATTAACTAAATAACTAGACAAGGACTCAAATAGTAAATCCTTTGATAAAAGTTTACTCACTAGTAAATCATGTTTTGATTTATGTATAATCGTATCTCGCTTACAGACCAGCGTATAAAGATTCAATTTAAGCAAAAAAATATCAAGATTTAATAGTTGGAATTTTGCAATTACAAATGTTGATTGATCATCTTGTTAGTCTAACATGCATTATAGATGCATCCATCTGAGTTTGACCTAATAAATGGGGTTTACTTTTCCTAATAAATGCGAGTCTCGTGGTTGCCCTAAATTTGGTTGCGGTCTTGTCATTTCACCTACTATAAAATGAAAAATAATGATTGGCTTTGACCTTTCTTTCTTGGTTTAATATTATTCCAATTTCTACCGTTCCTTTTCACGAGGCTTGTTCCGCGAAAGGTGGAACTGTGGAATAGCGAAAAAGTAAAAGAGTGTTTATTCTATTATATTTTATTTAATTATTGTTTGACCATATTTATGGAGTAATAAATTGATTTTAAAAAGTATAAATAATATTTAATTACTACAATGTTCTTATTATAATCATATATTTTTTAATTTTTTTAATTATTATTATTCAACCTAAAAGAAATAAATTTTTTTTAATAAATAAGATAGAAAATAATTTGTTTGATTTACTAAATCATTTATGTATAACAAGAAAAATGGAAAAAATGAACAACGAAAGAAAAATATGGAAGATCTCTTTAGATAGAGAAAAATGTATATAATTATCACATTTTAAATATATGATTTAATGAAATTATTATTGAGAATTGATGATTTTTTCATTCTTATTTTTCTACAAAAAATTGTTTGGAAAGAAATAAGAGAGAGAATCATAGCATTAATTACTAGTGTCATGTCATCTCAAAGTAGAAAAAAAATATGTATTTTTGTCTTAAATTTTGTCTTATTCAATGTAAGAAAGATCTTCCACCCCATAAAAAAAAGAAATTTCACTATTTCATCTATTTATTTCATTTTCTTTTACTCTTAGTCGGCTGAAATAACTCACTTCTTCCACCCTTTCACTTTTATTCCACCTTACAAACCCCACGGATGGGAAAGAAAAATGGAAAATAGAAATGATGGATGATGTAAATGAGGCCGAATTATATAATTTATTGCACCGGGCCTGGACTATATATTTCATTGCACCAGGCCTTATTATTGTAGGCCACAAATGTAAGCCCAACATGCAGTTGAAATTCTTCCAACTCGTGGTAGCACTATTATTTCATTCTTTTTGCAAGCATTATTTCTTTTTCTTTGAATAACTTGAGTATGTATACATTGTATCATGAGCAGCATAATTTAATTATGATTTAAACAAAATTATGTGCATTTTAACTTAATCAGTCTCCTTAATGATACAAGATACACATTGCTTGATTTATGAAATACAACAAAATATCTTAGAAAAATCATGAAAGAAAGGAATTACTCTCTTCTCTCCTATCCTCTCCAACAATACAATACCTCCAATCAAATTCTCAATCATCCATATATATCGTCTCCTGTTTGAAAATTCCAAAAACCTTGTTAACTTCAGGTTGTTTCGGTTTAGCTTGTTGCTTTCCCCTTTGTGGTGCCTGCTTTACCACCGCTTTTTGCGGCGGAAGCTTCCGTGCCTTAGCCAAACCTCTTATAGTCGCGATTTGAGCTTTCGGTTTCACTTCTTCTTCTTCTTCATCTCCTTTTGACTTTTGAGCAACTGCATTTGCAAGTTGAGAACTCAACTTGTCCCAAGAGAACTTTCCGGAAAGTTCCTTCAAGTTCTTTTCGAAAGCAGCGGCTACGTCCGGACCGGCTTCTTGTTCTTCAGCGGGGCTTGTTGTGGAAGCGCCATTGATGGTTGCATTTTGGAGCTTCTTAAGAGCCTCATCAGCCTCACGTGCTACTGCTTCCTCTGCTTTGGCCTTTGCGACTGACTCTTCGTATTCTTTTCTTCTTCCATCTTCTGGAATCGCACTGCAAGGAGAGAAGAGAGAGATGGATTTCTTGTTGAGTTTTTAATTTCATTTAGTTTTTTTAAAAGAAAATTAAATATTCTTTACCTAAGAAGTTCGGTTACAGGTTTTTTGGTTGCCGACGGGCTCGTTGAAACTTGAAACACCTGATACTCACACAAAATACATACACATATCGTTGAGCCTACAAATATTGATAATAAATTTATAAAAAATGCGCATTATGTTATTTTGAGACCTTATTCTCTGCGACTGATGTATTGGAAAATATATCCGCTACAAGTGCAGCTATCTGCAACTTTGCCACCTACAATTAATCATTCAACTTCTAATTATCAATAACCATACAATTTAGTTACATAACCTAATTTTACAAATTTCATAACAAAGCAAAAAACAAACCTTGGTTTCCGCCTCAGAGCCCTCACTAGAGACAACCAGTCCATGCTGACTCTCAACCGAATAATCCTCCGTAAAACTCGTCTTTATAACGGTATATCTCACATTGGATTCAACCATCTTCATCAAAAACTCGTCAATACTCAACGGTTGAGATCTCCCGAACATATTCGATATATTATTAAAAAAAGTCGTCAGTCCATCCATCACGTTGTATGTGGACCCACTTGCCAGACCGGCCCCTGAATCGTACACAACCACCACGTGAGAAGCCGCTGCCAGCTCAGCTGCACGGATTATTTGAAGAGCCTCATCAGTGCTGACCTCAGCGGTGGGCCCGTTCTCTGACGGCCCGATTGTCACCACCACCTTTGTGGCCGGCCCGATGGCCTTCGCAATCGCTTCTGGATCACTAAATGCTGATTCCACTGCGTTCAACCTCTTTGCGTCTGCTGGTGATATTACCTAAACATAGTTATATAATTAATGAGTAAATGAGCCAATGAGAGCATGACACGTGTTTCTTTTCTTTTTGAGTTAATCACCTTGTAAGTGGTTGCGATTCGAGCAAGTTCTTGGGCGGAAGGAAGGTCAGGGACTCCAGCTCGAACAGTGAAGCCCTGTCTCAACAATGTCTGAGCGATTCGGATCCCCGCCTGACCTGTGGCCCCTGCCACAAACACGGTTTGTGGATCCTTCTTTCTCCGGCTTGCCGAAACAGATGCGGATTGAGAAGTGACGACTGGTATGAGTGATTTCGCATCGGGCAGTTTTATGTCGACGAAGAACTGTTTGAATTTGTTTGAAGTTGGAGTGGCCGGTTCTTCTTCTTCCTCTGAATTGTCCTTGGATTTACCGAATTGAAAGATGTTTTGGCGAGCGTAAGTGACTGTGGAGTGTTTGACGGGTTTCGGGTCGGATTTTGGGCGGAGACCCGGGTTGCGGATGAATGAGTTGGAGGTCAGAGCTGGCGCCATGACTCGTGAGAGAATAATTGGGTCTCAGGGGATTTAGGTCGAACAGATGGTGAGTGTGAGACACTCAGAAACAGAGAAATTCGTGAGAGAGAGAGAAGTGTGAGGTGAACGTTGCAAGTTCGTAGGATGGGATGGGGTGGAGGAGGGAACAAATGGGATTGTGACACGTGGAGGCTGGTTATCCGGCGCGGGAAAATTGGCACCACATATGTTTGATCGTCACCTGGGCCCACCATTCTATCCATCAACGGTACTGTAGGCACAAGCACTCGTCATCAAACACTTGAGACTTTCATGCGTTTCCTTTATCTTCTCCATTTATTACTTAGAATGGAGGCGTCTTTTGCTATCGAGAGAGAAGTACGAACCATCACTTGTTTCGTTCTCAACTTATATATTTTTATCTAAATTTTAAATTCATTGTGCTAGACGAGAAATTCGAACTATTTATCTATTAAAATATGGGACTGATATCATTACTATTAGACTAATCTAGTGATGATGAGGCATCTTTTGCTATTAACAGTATTTTCCATTTAATTATTGGAACTCTCAAGCATAATAGTATTTTACATACAATAGTTTTATGCATACAATCCTTGACATACAATACTATTTTACATTTAATTATTGGAACGCTCAATAATAAATTTATTTAAAATAAATAATTTTACAAATTTGTCAACAAACGAAACCTCATATGCTCCTACAATTGGTAATAAACAAACAAATTTAATCACCCAAAATAATGACAAAATATAAGAAAACCTCCATCCAAGCTCCAACAAATACTTAACTACAACATGAATAGGCCGATCTTGCCAAGCCCAACGGCGAGTCTGAAATTAATAAACATAGAGTGAGTGACTGTTGTTGCTTCAGAAGGATGCATTGGCGCCGGAGAAGTTGGCCGCACAATGATCGGCCTTCTTCTCTTCTGTCTCTTGGAGGAAATGTGTAATTGTCCCGCCTCATCATGAAGGAGAGAGGCAGTCGGGCCATTTGCAGAAGACAATGTCTTCAGATCAGCATTTGGTGTTATTTCACTTTCCAATTGATCAGCACATAATGCGAATTGTATTAGCGCTATAATTGATGTAATCACAACAAGCTGCTTGACGATTGCCATTTTCAATTAGTATCGAAACAAAGAGGTAAGTGAAGAGAGGAAAGATATCAAATTTGGATTTGAAAGTAGAAGATGATGATGAGTGGTGATTGAATGAATTATTTCCAGATGGAGAGAAAATTATATATATCGAGGAAGTTGAGCACAAATCTGAAGACTTGGTCAGTATCAGTATGGCTGTATGGGAGGGTTAGTGGCGTTTAAGTTGGACCAGCTAAATATTGTTCTTATTAAAGTTCGGTTCGGTTGGACAAGAAAAGTTGAGCCGTGTCTTGATCAGTATTTTAATGTAATGTTCAAGCACGTTTTCTTAATGTGCTAGATATATCATATATGGGCCTGGGACTAACCTATAGAATCATCTGGGCCTGTAGTCCCGGCTCATTTTATACTCCAAAAAATATAATGACCTAATTTGATTGCCATCTACTAATACACAAATTTCAAAGATATATGGGACCGAATACCCTATCATTCAGCATCAGCGAAATTTTAGAAAAAATTAACAAAATTACAAACAAAAACAAATATATTGATATACAAAAAAAAATATAATGAACATATAAAAATATATATTAATATACAAAAAAATATAATTTTTTAATTAGTTCAATACAAAAGTATAATGGACAATTGAAAATAGTATAAAAATAAATATAAAATATTCATATCACCCGCTTAAATAATGGCTAAACGACGTAGTCTTAGGTAGAGCTGGTTTGTTAGAAGATGAGATGATTGCACGACTTTCAAATACTCCAATATATACCATCTTAATGTGATATTCAAGCACACTTTTTCAATGTGTTAGATATAATGGGCCTGGGCCTAGTTATTTATCTATAGAATTCTCTGACTTTTTTTTTTATATCATTATTTCCCAAAATAAATCAATACTTGCCACTGTTTTGAAAATAATGTGATAAGCTAATTTCCGCCACTATTAGTGGCGGAACAACTTTGTTCCGCCACTAGTAGTGGCGGAACAGAATAGATTTTCGGTTACGCAAAAACGGTCCATTTGACGCACTAAACATGGTTAATTAGTATTAAAAATCTTGTTCCGCCACTACTAGTGGCGGAACATGTTAAAATTTTTTTACCCCCACTTAAAGATTAAAATGGCTCATGAATGGGCAATTAGCGTAAAAATTGAAGAATTACTATGTTCCGCCACTACTAGTGGCGGAACAGTGGATATTTCGGCCACTATGTTCCGCCAAAAATAACCCATTTTTGTAACGGTTCTTTCCTAAAAACCGTTACTAATTACATTATTAGTAACGGTTTTTCCTAAAGAACCGTTACTGAAGTGTAAAAAAAATCTATTCATGCATATTTGTAACGGTTCTTTAATAAAAACCGTTACTAATTACATATTAGTAACGGTTTTTTCTAAAGAACCGTTATGATCTGTAAAAAAAAATCTATATGCATATTTGTAACGGTTTTTTAATAAAAACTGTTACTAATTACATATTAGTAACGGTTTTTCCTAACGCTAAACAATCTGTAACGGTTGTTTACCGAAAACCGTTACTAATATGTAATTAGTAACGGTTTTTATTAAAGAACCGTTACAAATATGCATAAATAGATTTTTTTTTTTACAATTTCAGTAACGGTTCTTTAGAAAAAACCGTTACTAATATGTAATTAGTAACGGTTTTTATTAAAGAACCGTTACAAATATGCATGAATAGATTTTTTTTTTTTTTACAATCTCGTAACGGTTCTTTAGGAAAAACCGTTACTAATAATGTAATTAGTAACGGTTTTTAGGAAAGAACCGTTACAAAAATGGGTTATTTTTGGCGGAACATAGTGGCTGAAATATCCACCTGTTCCGCCACTAATAGTGGCGGAACATAGTAATTCTTCAATTTTTACGCTAATTGCCCATTCATGAGCCATGTTAATCTTTAAGTGGGGGGTAAAGAAATATTTTAACATGTTCCGCCACTAGTAGTGGCGGAACAAGATTTTTAATACTAATTAACCACGTTTAGTGTGTCAAATGGACCGTTTTTGGCAGAACTGAAAATTTATCTGTTCCGCCACTACTAGTGGCGGAACAAAAGTTGTTCTGCCACTAATAGTGGCGGAAATGGTAGTTACCACATTATTTTCAAAACAGTGGCAAATATTGATTTATTTTGGAAAATAATGGTATAAAAAAAAATAGTCAGAATTCTCCGGGGCTGTCATCCAGGCTCATTTTATAATACAAAAAGTATAATGGCCCAATTTAGTCCTGCCATTAATTACTTGTAGACAATTTTCAAAATAAGATTTTTGAAGATTAATTTTCCTATATATATAATCTTTTAAGGTCAAATTCTGTCGTCTTTAGGAATATAAAAATGCATTGTTACTCTATAGTACGTACCATGTCTTGTATAAGATTGCTATTCGTATAATATATGGATGATGAATCAAGTGGTTAATTAAACAAAGAAAGAACATAAATCCACTGTGGCTAGTACGTTTTGATTCCATATTCCCTCTTCACATTCTCCCATGGCTCAATCCAATTCTCATTCTCTTTCATATATTAATTCAAATTAATATACTCAACCTTTCATTGATCATACCAAACTGGATCTCGTATCCATGTGCCTTCTTTCTCTCTCCTTCTCCCTCTCTCTAGCTGTTTCTCACTGTGAGCACTTGTCTCAGAGCTAACATGCCAACACAAGACAAGACAGTGCCAGTCCCTCTACTAAATGACTCTTCACACGTCAAACAGAAATCTCTCTATATAAATGGAGAGAAATATTTAATGCATCAATTGAAAATTTTGATAAGTATATTGCACAAAAAAAGCATGCTTCGTGTACATACATCTCTTTTCCAGCGATCTCATTTTTCGCTATCTTTCAACCTTTTTTGGGAAAAAAACTGTTGGGTATGTTTTTAAATTCTTTACTGATCCAACTGTGCGATGTATAAATTCTTCTGAAAGCCATTAAGTCAAAGTTGATATCAGAGTGCTCCTAGTGTTTTAGAAAGATGAAAGTCTATTTCATGCTATATTCGTGCACTGCTAGCTAGTTGTTACTATAATTATTTAAGTTCTTATATTTTGACATCATATCTATACGCATGCTGTCACACATTTTAATGGATGGATGCTGAGGTGTACTTTGTAACTCGTTGTACGAATAGCTACATAAGGAAAGCCAGGGGAGATTATTGAATGTTGGGGCATTCAAATTCATGCAGAAGAAGGAACAAAAGGACCGCACAATGCGCTTCAAGTTATTCTTTTTTGCTAATAAATATTAAGATTGGATCATACTATTATACTATAATCGAATGTGGCCAAGGAGTAGTTGAGAGTTTTCTACTTTTTTAGGGTTTGGAAAACAACAGCTACCAGGCGAATTTATGGATAAAAGAGACACGATATGCACACACCAATCTAGATCTGAACCGTCTATTTGTGTTTCTAGTAAACTGTGCAAGTGCTTGATAAGTGATCCAGATCTAGCTACTCATCTACTTGTAGCTCTCGAGTTGTCTTTATAAGTTTGCATGAATGAAAAAGGAAGATATACAAAAGGGAATCAATGTACTGATCATGCATCAGAGAGTGAGCTAATAATATGTAACTAAAAACAGATTCACATGCATGTGGCTTAGTTCTAGTGTTGGAATGTGTCAGTGATTTTGTTTATTCTTTGGTCATGTAATAAAGACAACCTCATCTTTTACCATGAATTTTGAATTGTAGCTAGCTTTTGCACTCTTCATGCACCATATATATTTGCGAAGCTAGGGTTATCTATCACATGATGCAAGTTAAATTCATTTCAAGTACTTCTTACTGATATTTTGGTTTTTACTTTGTTTTGCATACCATTTACACAAGGTGAAAAGTCAATTTAGTGCATACAAACATATCATATCTAAGTTAAGATGGAGACATTTACATTCACACTGCTTTTTAGAAAGAACCAAGTCATACCTCTCATTTGTAAGATATCACACTTTTGTTTTTGTAGTAACTAATCCAGCTAGGAGAGAGAAGAGATACACACAAGTTTACTTCTTACTTCTTGAACTCTAGGTTACAATAAGATCTCAGTTTTGGTAAATTAAACTTCATTACTTTTGAAATAGTCTCTATTTTTCAGAAAAATGGAAAGAAGCAAATTCTGCATTTGCTCATATATATAGAACAATCCAAAATGTTATGCAAGCATTGTGATTGCCTGATGACTTTATTTTGAATTGCAACAAATTAATAATAAAACTTAAAGAAAATCATTTGAAAGAAAAGCTACAAAATGGATTTGAAACCTTAACCATGTAACATTAGTGTAAAAGTGAATCCCCTTAGAGAATGATCATAGATAAACTTGTTTTGGCTAAATACTTCAATCTTTCAAAGGTATGCGAAATCCATTATTAGTTCAAAATAACAAAAGAAGCCCTTTCTCAAGCCCCCATTCAAAAAAAAAAAAAAAAAAAAAAACAAACAAAAGAAGCACTTTGGTTTTGTAAAGAAAATATTAATAAGGAAATGACACCCTTAACACATACAAAAAAATTGCACTGTATGTCATGATTTACTATTTTGCTCTTCAAAACAAAAATATTGGAAAATAGGGATGAAAGAAAACTGAAAACATACCATAACTTCATGATGTAAAACTCAAATCTCACAATGATAATAAGAACAGTTGATGTCATGACAAGAAAATCGAAGAAACAGGATGAAACAATTGAACATTTTAACATGACAATTCTTTTGGCCAAACAAAAACATTAATATTTAAAAAAAAAAATCATACACAATTACTATGAAGGAAAATTAAACAAATATTATTGTACGAAACAAGCTAGGAGATCTTACATGATCTTCTTGGCCTTTAAGAGCGTCTCAAAGGCGTAGCTCTAAATCCAACTCTTCAACAGGACTTGGACAAATCTCAAGCACCCCAATATCCAATTCTTTCCTATTACACAAAGGAATGTCCACAAAAAGAGGAGATACAATTGAACCAACTCTTCTCCTCTTGCTTATCATGATCATCTCTTCATCGGTTTTGACGTGAAAATTTCTCTTCTTTAAGTTGGAATCATCTTCTGATCTAACCCTAACAAATTCTTCAAGATTGAGTATCTTCCGTGTTGGTATTGGATCTTTAAGTGACTGTACAGAAGAGATCAAACATATTTCTTCCTTCTGGGTATCTTGATTAACGACTGCCGATGAGTAAGAAGAGGAGATAAGGCCAATATTATCAATCCAATGACCTTTCCTTACTAAACTTGATGATCCAGAAGGACTGATAAGAGGTGCAAGAGCACCAGATATTGAATTAAGTTTAGGGTTAGGATTTGGATTAGGGTTAGGGTTATAGCTATACGAAAAGGATCCAACTTGAGGTGTAAAGTCAGCATCATAAATTTGTGGGGTTTCTTCACTAGTAGGGCTTGAGTTTGATTGCCTGAGACGGGCTCGGTCTCTTCGGTGAACGTTCATATGGCCTCCTAATGCTTGAGCTGATCGAAACTCACGCCTACAGAAAGTACACGAGTAAGATCTAGGAGGCCATACACAAGAGTAGTCTTGAGCGAAAGCCCGCTCCTCCCATGAGTCGTAATTCAAAGAGGTTGGCGTAGTGATGTGTGGCCTTACAATTGGAGGCTGCTCACCAAGTTTTCTGCCTGAAAGCATCCAATACCTAGTTTGGTCCATTTAATTTAGAGAGTATAGATTGAATGGAAATTTGGAGAGGAGAGTGAATTGGAAAGTAGTGTTAGAGGAAGATTGATTGTAGGATTTGGTTAGACATATGAGTTGGAGACAAAGAAAAGAAAGCAAACAACATAGAATCTGAGAGGTGTTGAGAGAGAGATCTTAATGGGGAGGTAGCAATAGCATAGTGCTGGTTGTATTAATTTGTTTGTTTTGTGGATTTACATTCCAACTTAGAATAGTATTAATGAATAGCTTCAAACAAAGTCATGGAAAGTTCCTATTTCTATGAAAACCAAACATACTCCCAAATCTGGGTGTGCTGCAGTAAGAAAGCGGGTCATTTATTGATCAAGACAATTGTACGCTGCACCCCTAATTAAAGCTCTACCTCTATTAAACAGTCCAACATGTTAATAAAAATTTGCCCTATGATTAGTTCCACTAGCTAGTGTACTTGTACTAGTAGAGTTACTCGGTTAGCACTAATATGAATCATGAAATTTAGAAACTTATTTAGAAACTTATTTATCAAAATGAAAATTCATTACCGATTTAGGTTTGACTTTATTGTGATTCTAAATTAGAACTTCTTACTTCCTGTATATGGATATGGTTGCATCAAGAAATCAATAATCCTACATTGTAGCTCCTTTCTGAACAAGTCTTTTTTATCTGGAAAGACCATATTAGGGCTTTAGCCTACTATATTCAGACAAGACATATTAGAAAATAATCATGCTAATTTCGAAGTGTTTGACAAATACAAAACAAGGATGTACAAAGTCAATCTAAATCAAGTATTATAATGCGTGAAGAAAGCCGCAGAAGATAAAATGTGATAAAAATATATAATTAAATTGAGAAGAACGAAGGATAAAGATTTTTTCTTTTGGCCAAAATTTGCTAGATCAAGCAGTAAGCTATTCCGTTAATTTTGAAAAAGTTTCAAATTCGAGTCACGGTGAACACACGTTGAACTCCATTTTTTTTTTGTGATATTCAACTCATTGAGTTGAGAGACTTTGTTAAATATATGTTATATAATTGCATTTGTCGGGACTTCAACTGATAATATTTTGTTTCGCATGCAAATAATTTAACTAATTAGATTATGGATCATTTGCTATATTAATATTTAGCAAATCTAACAATCAATTGATTATTCGTTTCTCTAAAAAAAAAGATCTTTCATATTGTAGTAAAACCTTGCTAGTTGGAGTGGTAAATCGCCTTGAAAAGTAAAATAAATGTATGATCCCATCCTAAAGTAAAAGAAAAATATCTTTCATATCTTTGTTTTCAATTAATCTTGTAGTTCCCAAACTATTCTTTTAGAGATTTTTTATCTTTTATTTGCTTTTACGTATTATTGTAGTAGTGACTTTTTATTTTAGTGTTAGTATCAGTATTTTGGTAGGCTTATTCCCTACACAAGTTTCGAAAAATGAAAGATCTTTTATATTACAAAATAAATTTATTCACGGAGCAAGTTGTATAATTTCTTTTTTTGTTTTTGAAGAAAACCGGGTTCACTGAATTTCGAAACCATAACCTTTGAATTGCGGTGGAATGATGCCTTATCACTCTACTAGACGTGAATTTGCACAAGTTGTACAATTTCATATATGATTCATTAATTAATATCTCTATGTCAATTGTGAGTAAATAAAAATAAAAAATGTCCTCAATGGCACCAACCCTATTATTGCAAAGTAGTACACAAAAGGAAGAGCTGGTCAGTCACACTGAATCACTGATTAACTAGTTATTAGTTAATAAACTAGTTCAATAACAAATTTGTTTTTTCCCTTTTTATTAAATAAGCACTCATACAGTATTACCAATTATTAATCTCTTTTTTCCTTAAGAAAATAAAGGTACTGTCCTTGGTCACTGGTCCACTTGAAGTGACTCTTGTAGTCTTGTGCCAATTAGTTCTGAGATAAACAATTGTTTGTTTCATTTTGCATAGAAGAATTATGACTAAATTAACTACTAATGAATAAATTTTTCAAAAAAGAAAAAAACAATTAATGAATTCCATACAGAGTATCTTTCCTTGCATTAAGACGTTAATACAAGCAAAAAAAAAGTTTATTTTTGAATGCGAGCTTGAGGAATACAAGCAAAAAAAGTTGAAAGAAGAATAAATATTTGAAACTCTCTATCTATAATCTCTCAAATTCCAAAGGAAATTATGATCTCCCATTCAAAATATACAAAAATATGTAAATAACCAGAAATATTAAAATGTTAGTTGCAAATATGAAAAAATTGACTGCTTTCATGTACGCAATAAAAAGTGAGTAATCAACAAAAGTACCAAAGAAAAAGAAGATACCAAAGAAAAAAGACTTGCTTTATTTTATTTTATTTTATTATCTTCACTTGCTTTAATTTAATTAATAAACAAGGTCATTTCAATAAATCAACTATGACCAAGAAATAGACAAAAGTGGATTATTAGAGAATCTTTTCTTTTCTTAATTCATTGTTCATGACTCATGCCTGATTACGATATTGGCCAAATAATCAATGTTTTTAAAATGGTTAAAACCAAGAAAGCAAGCTCCTTCAGCCATCATTCAAACAAAAGAAGAATAAAGCAAGGTCGAGCATCTATACAATATGTATGTTCTTGTATGTACGTACTTTAATTATGCCTTGGTGAAAAATTGTTCAAGAATTTTTTATATTGTTGTACTAAATAACAGTTATTTGGGGGAAATTAATTTAACTGGACCGATATATAATATGCATATAATCTCCATATTTATATTTCCAACATGTACATAACCGATACCGAATGATCATGGTACATGGTTTTACTAGTTGATTGCTTGACGCAACACTAGCAAGAGTCCTTGTCATTTTATTATAGTTTTTTAAGAAAAAAAATCTATATCTGATACATCGGACCAGTAAGGAGACTGTTGGTCAAACCCTAGTCTTTTCTTCTCTCCACTTGCTTTTCTGATAACTCCTGATTCAATGTATTTTTTAGTATGATATTATTGATGACTAGCAGAAGATAATCCAATCCAAGACTATTCATAGCCCAAGTTAATTCCCTGAACTATTCCTAAACTGGGCCCGAAAGCCCAATATTCAAAATTCCAACTTTTCAATAAGCAAAAAGAGAAAAAAAAGAAAGAATGAATGAAGGGAGAAAATGAAAAAAATTCAGCCCACGACAGCACACGTGTCATTGTCTGAGAAGCATCCAACATTGAGCCGGCACGTGTCTACCCTACAACAGTCACTCTCCCTCATTTTTATCACCTTTCTTCTCCAGTTAAAATCTACTATTCCTATCCTGTCATCGCACATATCTCATGATTGGAAATAGAAGCATGCAGTTTGAATACGAAATGGAGAAGTATCCATTGAATAGGTTCTCTTCTCGGAAGGCCAAGCACCATTCACGGAGTGGTCTCCCCTAAAATTAAACCTTTTCTCAATTGAGAGCCAGCATCACATTGATCATCTTCACTCTGTCCACAGCTCTAAGAGGAAGATGCCTCTTCAGTGTAGTGAAGCAATTAATTTAAAACGACTATGATCAGTAAACCTCACAAGTGACAAGCAATATTCAACAGTAAATCCAAGTTCTAAAATGTTAAATTCGAAAAGGTAATTATCAGAGTCATGATTGCGACCTGAGAGGACAATTAATCCTGATTTATTTTTATTTTTATTCTTTTATGTGTAGATATTTTTTGTTGAATCAACCAATCACGAAAGGATGGGAAATTAGGGGAGATTCCTCTTCTCTTGCTCGCCGTGTAAAAAATGAAAAAGAAAAGAAAAAGGTTGGATGGAAGATGAACAAACGTAACCATAACAAGCCCAATGTGACATCGTCGTACGTAAATGCATAAAAATACATGTATTTCAAAAAAAAAAAATTATACTAAAAACCTACTAATATAACTCTGAATCTGACTCCGATTCCTCTCTTTTCTCACAGAACTCTGAACACCTCCATTTCTCCCTTCTCTAAAATAAGAAGATTTATTTTGAAGAATAACGTTTGAATCTTATAATGCAAATAGAGAGAAATTAAAGTCTAAATCTTGTACGCATAAAAAAAATAAAGAAATAAAGTCTAAATCTTGTGTAGGAAACTGGACACTACAGTTACTGAAACAGAAAGAGGGGAAGGTAACACGTGTCATGCCATACAACGGCAGACAAACTCTTCAGAAATTCATTCTGACAGAGGTCCCGCACGCACAGACGTGTCCATATCCAACGTACCCTTCCCAAAATATCTACAACAGCACACAGAAGTTACGTGTCAACACCTCACTCCATATTCTCCTCTGTAGTTTGTACTGTACTGTACAGTATACCCCTTGTAGTTGTAGTAACAATATTGTTGTCACTTATGTAGAGCTGATCCGTTTCACAGAAGCACACAAAGTGAGTGTTAGTAGGTAAAAAGAAGGCTAAAAAAGGAGTCGTTTGGAAGATGGCCCTTCTTGCCCGCCCTATTTTGGGGGACACGTGGCTGGCTGGTCTCTTCAAACATCCGTCGGTAACATCGCCTGTAATTTCGTCTGGCAGTTCTCTCTCGCGTATTAGATTTAATATAGAATAATAACCCATTATGCAATCTGCTACTGAGTCATGGCAACAGAGGATGATCGGTTATATAATATTATCATTATCATTAATAATAAATGGAGGGGAAATAATTAATGTTCTCTGTACAGAGGCTAGGCCAGGCGTGGTCCTCAAAAATGTGACACGCGTCCCTTTTAGTTTTCCGGAGAGGAGCAACGTGTCGCAGGTCGAAGGGGAGAGAGAGAGCGAGGGCGTCGTGATGGACGGCTGTGATTGGCTAATTGGAGGCGGGGGGGACAGCGACGTCATACCGGTCCAACTGTGCCTGTCACCGGTCCCACCCGCCTAACTATCACCGGCACCTTCCGGTTTACGGGTATCTTATCCTCCCGATTCCAGGCTCCTCGCCTGCTATCAACTTTGAAATGACAGTCTCTGACGGTGGGACCGGAAGAGTATTGTGCGAATGTAATTGTAGAGTGGGAGGAGCGACCCTTCGTTTCCGTTGCTTGCGTGTCCCCTCTTTAAATTACTATTATTATTAGTGCACTTCTCTTTCTCTACCGCGACCGAGATAAAGAGGAAGAAAGAAAGAAGTTTCTTTCGTACCATTTCCATCATTAAAACACAAACACAACAGCAAAATCTCAATCTATTAGGGTTTGTTTCGTTGTATGCCATGGCCGAGGTCTGCTGCGAGGTCGCCCCGAGTACAGATGGCACCACCACCAAATCCATCGGAGTTCCCAGATCCCGCACGGCCAGGCGCCGCCGGCTCGAGATCCGACGGCTCAGAACCAGTCCTGATTCACAGGATCTTCTGAATCGGAAGCGGCAGCGGCTGGAAGAGCCGGCCAGTCTGATGAAAGATGAATCTTTAGGGCCCATTGAGAAGTGCCCCAGGCACGGGATGAGCTCCGTCTGCGGCCGGCGGAGAGACATGGAAGACGCCGTGTCCGTACATCCCAATTTTGTTCAAATCGGTTGCGATTATCACTTCTACGGAGTTTTCGACGGCCATGGATGCAGCCATGTCGCGATTTCGTGTCAAGATCGGATGCACAAGATCTTATCAGAAGAGATGATGAAGAAGAAAGCAGATGAAGAAGAAGAAGAGGCAAAGGGAGAGAACTGGTGGAAGGAGGTAATGGAGAGGAGTTACTCTAAAATGGACGCTGAGGTTGTGGATGGACGAGCCAAACCCGTTAGCCCGAACTGCCCGTGCGGGTTCAAGACGCCCAAGTCCGACCATGTGGGGTCCACTGCTGTCGTGTCAGTCGTGGGACCCACACTCATAGTCGTGGCCAATTGTGGCGACTCTCGCGCCGTTCTGTGTAAGAACGGGATTGCTGTTCCTCTTTCTTCAGATCACAAGGTTGGTCCTTTTCTTCTTCTAATATTCAAATCTTAATTAACATTTCATACCGTACGTACCACTCAATTGTGTACTTTAGAAGTTTGATTTCATAATTTGTGTCAAATAAAACTAACTATCGTTAATTTAATTGTTCAAATTTACAGCCTGACAGGCCGGATGAATTGAAACGGATAGAAGATGCAGGAGGCCGAGTAATATACTGGGACGGAGCCCGTGTTCTTGGAATGCTTGCCATGTCACGTGCAATCGGTACGTGTATAATAATTTCCATACATATATTATTATTTATTTCTCTATTATAAGCAACCAAATTTAATTAATATTGTGTTTATTTTTCTAACAGGTGACAGTTATTTGAAGCCGTATGTTATTTCGGAGCCGGAAGTGACGGTGACAGAGAGGAGCCAATCAGACGAGTTTCTGATTCTGGCGAGTGACGGTTTGTGGGACGTGTTAACAAACGAGAAAGCGTGTCAAATCGTGCGTACGTTTTTACGGACGCGTAGCGAAAAGGCTGCGCAAGTGGGTGAGAGTGATGAGACAGGTGGCGGATCGGGATTGGACCAGGCGTGTAATGACGCTGCCGTGTTGTTGACAAAGATTGCGTTTGGGAAACAGAGTGGGGATAATATTAGTGTTATAGTGGTTAATTTAAGGGGTGGGGATTTGTAGTTGAGGGAAGGAGAAAGAGATTTAAGTTTCTCTTTTTCCTTTTTGTTTTTGGGTTTAATTTATTTTTTCTTTTCTTTTCTTTTCTTTTTTTGGTTTTTTGGTGGGAGGTTATATATATATTTATATATAGTTTAGGAGTATGAATCAAAGAGGTTCAGTTCAGTTCAGCTAAAGTTATGATGAAAGGAATTGGGTAAGTTATGATGAACTGGTTCTGCAGTTCTAATGTAAGAAACTAGTTCAGTTAATTTATTAATACAAACCAAAGGCTTTTTGTTCTTAAAACTTTTCTTCTCTACTCTTAAGCTTAAATTTGTAATGGCTTCAATTTGCATTGTACAAACTCATTTCAGAAGTGAATATGCTGGTTCATTTTCTGAAGGAAATCAATTTTTCAAGTTTGTTGCCTGTTGTAATATTGAAAGAATATGCTGTGGCATTTTTCGTTGAAATGTTTTTGGATATAAGAGAATAATACTTTGGGAACAACCAGCTCTAAAAAATCTACTAATTTCGAATGAATGACGTGTCCTGAACAGTCTCCACTACATAAATACGATGCATTAGAACGTAATAAAATAATAGAGGGTGGAAACTCTCAATTTTTGAACAAAATATAACAGGAAGGTCCTGAAGAACCAAGGCACTCAACTTTTCAACACATGTTGTAGAATCTAATTCTTCGTGCAAAAGATGTTCATCTTTATATATTCTTGTTCCAGCACAAAATCAAACATTCGTGACTTAAACAATGCAAACTCAATAGAAAACAGTTCAATCTGATCCGGAATCCAGATCGATTGCATTCTATAAAGTATAACCCCACATTTTAGATTTTACATCTGAGATTTTATATCGTTGATTTATAAAATTACAGATTTGAAATCTTGAGTTACATTATAAATTTATAATCCAGCTTGTATAAAACCTGAGACTTGCCTTCTTTTTTCTGCCATGTACTTTTACTTGTTTTTATTTAGAGCAGATAAATTATATGTTAGTAAAAATAATGCTGTCAATGAAATTTTAAGTTATCCGGAATCCTGCTTGGAACTGGAAGTGAAAGTGACAGAGAGGTGTCAATCAGATGAGTTTTTGATTATGGCGAGTGACGGTTTGTGGGATGTGTTCAGCAACAAGAAGGCGTGTCAAATCGTTCATACGTTTTTACGGACGCGTAGCGAAAAGGCTAGGCAAGTGCGCGAGAGTGATGAGACAGGTGGCAGATCGGGATTGAACCACGCGTGTAATGATGTGTCTGTGTTGTTGACAAAGATTGCATTTGGGAAACAGAATGGGGATAATATTAGTGTTATAGTGGTTAATTTTAGGAAGAGGAATTTGTAGTCGAGGGGAGGGAAGGAAAAAGAGATTTTAAGTTTCTCTTTTTCCTTTTTGTTTTTGGGTTTAATTTATTTTTTGTTTTCTTTTCTTCTCTACACTCAAGCTTAAATTTGCATTACACAAACTCATCTCAAAAGTGAAATGAGTGAAGGAATTCAGTTTTCAATTTTGTTGGCTTTAATATTGAAAATGTGCTGGCATTTTTGGTTGAAATGTTTTGGATATAAGAGATTGAAAATTATAACTTGCTCCCTCATTTCCCACAAAAATGCCAACAGTCTCCACCACATAAACATGATGCATCAGAACATAATTCAAATTATAGGGGGTGAAAATTCCCTATTTTGGAACAAAAATATAAAAGAGAGATTCTGAAGAACTATGCACTTTTCAACACGTGTTAAAAGCATCCCAAAAAGATGTCCATCTTTACATATTCTTGTTCCAGCACAAAATCAATATTCATGACAACTCATGCTAACCCAAAACAAGACAGCTCATTAATCTGATCACTAATTCAACAATCATCATCCATTCGACTGATGTTAAAAAATTAAAAGAATCACACAAGATCACTAAAGGCATAGGTTTACTACACATCCAAGTTTGCGACTAGCAGATGGGCCCTAAGAAGTGTCTCGCAAAATTGGCGGTTCGTTGAGTTGAATGGCGTCTAATCCGGAATCCAGGTTGATTGCATTCTATAGAGATAACCTGACATTTGAAATTTTATATCTTGGGTTTTATAAAATAAAAGATTGAAATCTTGAGTTACATTCTAAATTTATAATCCTGGTTGTATAAAACCTGAGACTTGCCTTCTTTTTTCTGCCTTGTACTTTTACTTTATAGCAGATAATTATATTTTATAAACTTAGTAAAAAATAATGGTGTCAATGAAATTTGATATGATCCGCATGAAACACATGCGATGAAGTTTATATACAATTTATTCAATCTAAAGACAAAAAGACCACAAAACCAATAACCGTTTGATTTGCCAAACATGTAACTATCTTCTTTTCGATTCACTAAAACAAACCAAACCAAACCAATCTATTGATATGATCTGACTAATTAATTAGAATCAGAATGAATAGTACTTCTAAGAGCCAAAGGAAGAGTTGCGCAAATGATGATCTTGACGTAATAAGCGATCTTCCATTAGAGCTCAAACAACAAATCCTCACACGCTTGCCCACACAAGAATCTGTGCGGACATCCGTATTGTCTTCCACGTGGCATCACGCTTGGTCTTCGATATCCAAGCTATGACCAACAATCTATATTCAAAGAAGATTCTGACGCCACGTCGGAGCAATTCATTCATACTGTTGATAAGGTTCTCTCACAACACAAATCGCTCCCAATTTTAGTTTTCAACCTCTCGGCAACAGAATTTTGCAAATAAGCCCTAGATAGATGGATCAATGAATTACTGAGACATCCAAATGAACTTTTTTGCATCAAATCTCTTGGTGGGCCCCAGTACAACGTCTCATCTGAACTATACATGCTTCATAAGTTGAAAGAGCTGCGACTTATCAATTGTACCATCAATCTGCCTAATTTTTTCAAAGGATTTAAGGGATTAAAATCTCTTAGCTTGAGATACTGCACACTAAAAAGAGGTTGAATTGGAGAAATTGGTCTCAAATTGTCCCAATTTAGAAATGTTGAATTTATGCAGTCTAAGCTCTATGATTTCTGTGAATATTAATTCACTAAAACTCCAAAAATTTAGAATAATAGGAGAATAAAAAAAAATTCATCTCATAACTCCATCTCTGATAGAAACATGTATTATATCAAAGAATCTAATTCTTCATGCAAAATATTCTTGTTCCAGCACAAAATCAAGATTCATGACTACTCGCACAAAACCAAATAGTTCAAATTAATCTGATCACTAATTTAAGAATCTTCATCTATCCAACTAACGTTCAAAAATTAAAAGAATCATACAAAATCACTAAAAAAATAAACGTTTTAAGAAATCGGCAACGGTTTACGACACATCAAAATTTTCCGACTGGCAAAAGGGCCTTCAGCCGTGTCGCGCAAATCATTATACCATCCCATTGCATTCGTTATATTCATTATTTCATTCATAATAAACTTTGAATCGCGAATGTATGCCAGGCCGCCTGGTCTCAAGATCCGGTCCATTTCAAGAAGTATATTTGAGATTTTACACCTCTTTTTTTCCTTGGAAAATAACCCAAATGCATGGAGTAAATCGTAAGTCCTTGGATACGTATCAAACGGCTCACACCTGTCCAAAAATAACAAAACCTAAATTAGTTAAATAGTCATTTATTTTAGAGAGAGAAAGAGAGGAGAGAGAGAGAAATACCAATCATGAGAGACACCAATAAGACCGCGATCATATATAACAGATAATGTATTAGGCTCACTAATTGGAACCACATTCATTACCCAACTATTCATCTCTTTATTTATTAATGCCGCTGCAAACCTGCATTAATTACCAAAATTATATTACAAATCATCACAAAAATAGTATTAACATAATTAAATTATTACTATTAATTTACCCTCCAAATCCAGCGCGCATATCCATGACATTCCTAATCTGCAACTCCTTCCAATGAAATATCCTCACATAACCATCAACAATCTCATCCCAATATTTCGTTTCGGCCCTAAATAATTCATTTTTCGCAATAACAGAATCCATCTCAACTCGCTGCAATCTTTCCGGCGCCAGATTCAATCTATCAGGCCATGATGTCACATTATTTCCAATTTCGGAAATCGGAGTGATGCACGCTTTGAGATCCGTGTACCAAACTTTATTCGGATCGTCAGTTGACTCGCATAAAGAGGGTTTGACTGAAGAATTACGAGTGTTGTAACAAGAGTTGTTTGAGGGTTTTTGCCAGATGGCGATGTATCCTTCTTTCTTTACGAGTCTCCAACAAATACGCTCCGTCAAATCCTCCATTTCTAAATGCATTAGATATTATTTCACAATAAGAGATAATGTAATATAATTTATTAAAAAAAGAGAGAAAATGTAATATATAAAGATAGTATAAGACCTTTCCAAGCGTCGATTTGGGATTGTTCGTGTTTATAAACAGGTTGCGCTGCCCATATAAAATAACCGCCTGCTCTCAGCAATCTATTCACTTCAAGCAACAATATCCCATCTAAATTTCAACAAAAAAAAATCAACATAAATTCAAAACTTCCCAAAAAAAACCCAACAAAACAACCAAGACAAATTTGCAAAAAAGCCCCTACATTTTCCCTAAATTGTAAAATAAACCCAATCGCCACTACATTTCCCCGAAATTTCCAACAATGCAGGGACTCTTTTGGAATTTCGGGAAAATTAATGCAGGGGCCTTTTTGCGAAATTGTCAATAATAAAACAAAATCGAATTGAATACCGTCGCGAGTCCAGTTGATGCGACACCTGGAACAATGCACAAAATCGAACGCCTGGCTGGGATACAACAATCTTCTAGTCGCAAAAACGGCTGCCATGGCCGGCACGTTGCGCTCCAGCGCGAACTGGATCTGATTCTCGTGCACGTCCTTCGGGGCGACTGACATCGTCAGGACATCGCGCGCGAGCAGGTACGCGCCGAAGCTCGCCACGCCGCATCCGACGTCTAATGCGGTTCTTGAGTTCTTGCCGAATTGGATCTCAGGCACCATCTGAGATGAAAAGGTTGGAGATTTTTAGAGAGGATGAGAGGATGAGAGAGAGAGAGAGAGAGAGAGAGGGTTGAATTGGAACCTGGGAGATTTGGTCGAGATAATTGTCGGCGCCGTGAATGAACTGGGTCCCGCCGCCTGGGAATTTGAATTTGTCGTTGTCGCGTGAGATCCAGTTTTGGCCACCTTTGTCTTCTACTAAGCGAGTGTGAGGCACGTTGTTGAACCAAACCTAGAAAGAATTTAAATTGTAGTGTGTGAATGGAAAGAAAAAGAAGAGAAGATTGGGGAGTGAATTGAATGGATTTTTATTGGTTGAGTACCTCGTCTCTGCTTTGAGGCCACGGAATGGGAGTTTTGTACCCTTTTGGAGCCGGAATCAAGCAATTCAGGGATTGTGATTCAGCAGGGCAATGCCTCTCCCATTTCTCCCCTTTTTCCGTCGAATTAAGCATCTTGATTGCCTGTTCGTTGTCCAAACATGGAATGTACTCCTTCATTTTCTCATCGCACACCCCGAATTTCTCGACTTTCATCTGATTTGTGGCGTTACCCACTTGATCACTAGTGTCGTTTCCAGATGGGGCGGTAGCATCATCCAATTCGCCCTCAGTTCCAGCATCATAATCAAGATTCGATGTAAAGTTCGTACTCATGGTGCCATTCTCATCCACTATCCCGACCTTCTGCGGTACGGAAGGAGTTGGCACGGGTGGCGGAACGGGAGGAGGCGGGAGGAGGGAAGAGAGATCGGAACTGAAGTTGGCATTGGGGGAGAGGGAAACTGAACGGGACTGGATCTCGGCGGTGGTGGAGAAGAAGGTGAGAGGAGGAGCAGAGGAGTCGGAGTCGGACCAGTGTTTGCCGAGGTAGAAGGAGACGACGGCGGTGAATGCGAGCACTGCGAGGCGGAGGAGCGAACGGCCGGTCAGAAGCTCTCCGCCATTAATCAGCTTCATCCCCATTGAATTGAATTGAATTGAACTTGAGCTTTCCTACTCCATGGAGCTTGAAGTATTAGTATTAGTATTAGTATTAGTATTATTAGTATTGTATTGTATTGTTGTTGGAATAAAGAATGGAGAGGCGAGAGATCCGAAGGGAAGGAAGTAATGGCGCCTTTACTCTTTTTACTTGCGAGAAAAAATATAATGAAGAGAGAATATTAAAAAATGGGGAGCTCAAGTTCAACTTGAACTTGAACTTGAACTTGAACGGCGTCTAATCCAGAATCGGGATCCATGGAATGGAATTGTATATCTTGGGTTTTATGAAAGTACACATTTGAATTTCTTTGTTTTGTTTTTAGATTTTGAAATCTTTGAGTTGTATTATGAATTTATAATCCAGGTCGTATATGACTTTTCTGCGTGTACTTCTACTTGTTTTTATTTTAAGTAGATAAATTATTACATTTTATAAACTTAGTTGAACAATAATCGGTGTAAGTGAAATTTGAAATGCCGCATGAAAAACATGCAATGACATTTATATATTCAATTAAAGAATCTGTTTTGTGCGGAGAATTCTGAAAAATTCTAGATATCGTAAAAAAAAATTCTTACATTAGATAAGAAAGTTTTCCATATTTGTTTGTCATGACTTATTTCCATAAGTAACAATTGGAATTGAAAACTTATTTATTTCCTTATATTTGTATTTCCTTGTATTAGATATGACTATCTTATAAATAGAGGGATAGGGATAGAGTTTTATTCATTCTAACAAGTACAAACAATTGTATTGTATTTCTCTTTCTCCAAGTATAAAGAAAGTTTAAGTGCCAGCGGCCGTGATTTTTACCCTTTAGGATTTCCACGTAAAAAAACTTTTTGTTCTTGTGTCTTGCTTTCTGTGTTTGTTGTTGCGTCTTGGTTCCTAACAAGTGGTATCAGAGCCAAGATTCGAAGAAAATTCCCTTTGGGTGCGAACGAGGAGGCGATATATAGACGAGTGATGGATGAGAGCAAGGTGTCGGTGAGTCGGTTCGATGGGCGAGACTTCGGTTACTGAAAAATGCAAACAGAAGCGTTGTTATGCCAGAAGGATCTAGAAGATGCGCTACTTGAGACGAAGCCGAAACACATCACCGATGATGACGCATGGAGGAAGATGAACCGAAAGACGATAAGCTACATACAATTGTCCTTAGCCAAGAATGTGGCGAAGGAGACGACGGGTTTTGGAATCATGAAGGCGCTATTCAACACGTACGAGAAGCCGTCTTTATTAAACAAGCTGCACCTGATGCGCCGTCTTTTCTACCTGAAGATGGGGGAAGGTGGATATGTGACCGAGCATCTGAACTCATTTCAGGTTATTTCAAACCAATTAGACTCGTTTAAATTGAACCTGAGTAAAGAGACGAAAGCTCTTATGTTGTTATTATCATTGCCGGAAAGCTGGTCGACGACGGTAGATGTTATCGGCAGCAAGGAGGATCTGACTTTTGAGGAGGTACGAGACCGCATCTTGAACGAGGATATTCGGCGAAGGGAGCGGAGCGAAACCTTAGGTTCCATGAGTTCAGCCTTGAATGTTGAGAGTCAGGGTCATGGAGGTCAGAGAAATAACAACCAAGGACGATCTAAGTCGAGAGGTCGCAGCGAGTTGGAGTGTTGGAACTGTGGCAGAAATGCCACATGAAACGGGGACTGCAAATCCCCGAGAAAGGAGAAAAGGGCGGAAACAAGTTCCGCAAATACCGCCACCGAGGAGGATTCAGAGGATACCCTAGTTCTATGCATCGACAACCTTATCGAGTCATGGATTCTGGATTCAGGCGCATCCTTCCATTCTACCTCACAGAAAGATAAGTTTTTGAATTTTAAATCTGGAGAATTTGGAAAGTAATACTTAGCGGATGGGAAACCGCTATGCATATTGGGCATGGGCGATGTTCAAATAAAATCGAATCAACAGATTTAGATGGACTTTGCGGGGAGTTCGATATATTCTGGGTTTAAAGAAGAATTTGATATCCATTGGGCAGATGGATAGTGAGGGGTATAAAATCGTATTTGGGAACATGTTGTGGAAGATTGTAAAATGCGTCATGGTTGTGGTGAAGGGTACAAAAATATGAACTCTTTATCATATGGATAACAAGAGAGATTTATTGGCGATTCCGGGAGCGACAACCAACTCGATGTTGTGTCCTAATCGGCTCGGTCATATCAGTCACAAAGGACTGCAAGTACTGGCTTCAAAGGGTTTGTTACCCAAGGTGAAATCGGTAGAAATCGGTTTCTGTGAGAACTGCGTGCTCGACAAGCAAAAATAGGTTAGTTTTTCGAATGTCAGACGAGAACTTAAGACGGGGAAACTAGACTTGGTGCAGAGCGATTTGTGGGGACCGGCTCTGGTCCAAGGTGGGTCACGCTACTACGAGGAAATGTCAAATGACGAATCTGAGGACTACCATGAGGTGGTAGAGACGGAAGATTCTGTCAAGTGGGAGCGTGCAATGAGAGATGGGATTGAGCCTCTCGGAAAGAACAAGACTTGGGTATTGACCCGGTTACAAGATAGCAAGAAGGTGCTACAAAACAAGTGGGTTTATTGGGCAAAGGATAAACCAGATGGCAGCAAGCGGTACAAGGTGAGATTGTTAGTAAAGGAATTCCCACAGAAAGAAGGAGTTGACTATACGGAGGTATTCTCGCCGGTGGTAAAACTGACAATCATTCGTACGATGTTAAGTATTGTAGCGGCTGAAACTTTGCACCTCGAGCAGATGGATGTCAAGACGGCGTTCCTCCATGGTGATTTGGAGGAGGACATCTATATGGTGCAGCCTGACGGTTTCGAGACCCCGGAAAATGAGGGTCTAGTGTGTAAGCTCAAGAAAAACTTGTACGGTCTAAAACAGGATCCCAAACATTTGACCAAGGAAGTCCCCATCGACAAGGTAAGGCCGTGCACTGCCTCAATGGGGCTGGTCGAGTGAGTAAGTGGGAGCATGTGGCCGGGCTCAAGGAAGATACAGGAGAAAAGAAGAATGGATTCAATGTAAAGGATTCGTGTCAGTATGAAGTCTCCGAGTGAGAGATTGTTTTGTGTGGAGACTTTTGGAAAACTCTAGATACCGTAAAAAAAGAATCCCTGCAGGAGATAAGAAAATTCTCCATATTTGCTTGCCATGACTTATTTCCATAAGTGACAATTGGAATTGAAAATTTGTTTATTTCCTTATATTTGTATTTCTTTGTATTAGATATGACTATCCTATAAATAGAGGGGTGAGTGTAGAGTTTTATTCATTCCAACAACCACAAATAATTGTATTGTATTTCTCTTTCTCCAAGTATAAAAAAGTTAGTGCCGGCGGCCGTGATTTTTACATTTCAGAGTTTTCACGTAAAAAATCTTTTTGTTTTTGTGTCTTGCTTTATGTATTTGATGTTGTGTCTCGGTTCCTAACAAAATCATCTATACACCTAAGAGAATTTATAAACATAGAAATAACATTATTTTAATACTATACTAGGGACTTTCCCGCACTACGCTGCGGTTTTTTCCATTATTATGTATACCAATGATTAAATTTATAAAATAGAAAAAAAATATTAAAAGTTAATTAAAAAAATATGACCACAAAAGCAACTCAAAGACTGAAATAACAAAGTTAATATTTAGAATATCTAATTTAATTTCAATCATAATTGGAAAGATACTATATGTGTGGTGTTTGTGGGGGGGGATATTAATTCTTCACTTTTTCACAGTGAATTAGTGCCACATTTGACCCCAATCCACCAAGCTTTTGATAAAGGAAACTTGAATGTGGAATGCTTGCCACTGTTATACAAAAAAGAAAAAGACAAACTCATATTGATTGTCTTTTCAATTCTTATAGGTTCACAAACCGAGATGGGTCTCACTACATACAATCACAAATTTCACACATCAACAGTAATGTTCCTCACAAAAAAATAAAAATAAGCAAACACAAATTAAATTATACAAACAAACCAAAAAGCCAAGAACCAACAATAACAAATAACTAATAAATATCCTACAAACACACAATCTACATAAAACTTCACCGAAACTAACTCGCTTCAAACAGTCCTTTTTCACAACACTTCAAAACACCAACAAACTTCTTATCAGCCCCGCATTTAAGAGAGATTAAACGTTAAACTGGTCAATTACATCCAAAAACGAGGTTAATCTCTTAATAGCATCACGACAGATTACAGATTCAGCCTTAAAAGACTCAGGTAATAGAGGGTAACATGTAGGGGCAAACTCGTCATTTTCACTCATCGCTTTGAACAGCCCAAGTGCCGCTCTACAAAATATAAATCTGCAACAAACAAAAAAAACACAAAAATGTTAAACGAATCATATATATTTTTAACCTATGAAGTATATATTGTGATTATTATTACCTCAAGAGAAATCTTCTTAGAAAAGGATCGCCCAAAACTTCAATCCAAATCGGATCGATTGAACTCGAATCAATCAAACTCTTTTCAAACTCGCTCAATGATTCACAAAGCAACTTTTCCGCCTCATTATACTTATCCTACACAATCCAAAATTCCACAATCATAACTATGCACTCCAAATTAATGATAAATTTCCAAAACCCCCTACATTATTGGAAATTGCAAAACAGCCCCTACATTATTGCCAAAATTTATTTAAATTAATTAATATTTTTTAATTAAGTTCAAGACATATTAGTTAACTTTAAAAAATTTATGAGAGAGAAAAAATTAATTAACATTTAAAACTTCATTAAAAATATTAATAAATTTAACTTAATTTTGGCAATATTGAAGGGCTTCTTCTCAATTCCCAGCAACACAGGGGCTCTTTCACAAATTTCCCAAAATCACAAACATCCAATTTTATAATTTTCTTATAAATTACCATATCAAAAGGCTTGTAAAGGAGCGGTCAAAAACACGGTAAAGTTGTATAAAAATTATGCAGGGGCTTTTTGGGAATTGTGTAAAAAGACCCCTACAATACGCCCAAATCGCAAAACAGCCCTGCATTATCAAAAATCGCATAAAATCCCCCAGATTACTCCCCAAAGTTCCAACAATCCTGGGGCTTTTTTACAATTGCGGCATAATGCAGGGGCCTTTTCGCAAATTTTACAACTTTCTAAAAACTCACCATGTTAAAATCAGATGCAGATTTTCCAAAGAGCAACCAAAAGCTGTAAAGGAGCCATTAAATACACGGTGAACTGACTGCTGTTGCTCTGAGGCTTACGTGCGGGGTCTGACACATCAGATGCTGACGTGGCACCGTATCACAAAAATCGCAAAAGAAACCCTACATTATACCCAAATTTTCCGACAATCCAGGGGCTGTCAATTATGAGAAATAAAGGCCGTCCCGTAAAAGGGATTAAATCTCAAGGATATATATAGCTTGATCCTAAATACAATAATAATTCATTTTATTATAATAGTATTTTTTTGTGAAAATTAATTATACGAATTAATTATTTCACCTTCGTTCCTACGGTAACCAAGATAGAGTTTTGGCCCTGAAGAATTAGGGTTTGTTTCCGTATTTCTAAAATTACCCGAAAGTTTTTCATACTTTTCTGATGAACCTCCATAATCCCCTTTATTTTATATATATAATTCAAAAAAAGTGTTAGTTTAAAAAAAAATTAAAAAATAAGATAAAATAAAAAAAGAAAAGAAAATTTAAATAATAATTTACCTTCAGCAGAAAGATATAATAAGAAAATTCCGTCAGAAGGAAGCTCTTCACATTTCGTCGCAAGAACCTAATAAAAATAAACAAAAATATTCAAATTTCAATAATAAAAATAAAAATAAATAAATAAAAAAGGATTAAAATGACAAAAAACTTACAGCGAGAAAATGCGAAACGGAAGGGCGGTACAGAATAGTTTTGAGTGGATTAGGTGGCAAAGAATGATCTTTCAAATCCAGCGATAAATTCGATTTGTGGGCCCCACTTTAATTATTATTATTATTATTATTATTATTATTATTATTATTATTATCATTTTGTTGCGCAAATGAGCCGCTTGGGTCCCACTCAAAACTTTGAAGCATTCTAACCGTGTCTATACTCAACTCAGTAAATTTCACCTTAAAAAAATAAATATTATATATTTAATAAAAAATATATTTAATTTATTATTATTTTTTTTATTTTTTTTTATTTACTTCATTTGGGTAGTGGCTAGAGAGAACGGAATCGAAGAGGGAGGCCTATTTTGGATTTAGAGAGAGAATTAGGGTCTAGTCGAATAAATAACTATATCTTAAGGGCCTTTGGTTCATAAATGTCGTGTTGAGTTCCATGAATCGCGATATTTCTTGTATCAAGTGCTCCCACTGCTTGAATTCCGCTTCCGATTCCACAATTATTAACATCATTAATCATTATTATAATCCTTTTTTTTAAATGGAGATTGAATATTATTATTTTTTTTTAAACCTGGAAGAACTTTCTAGAATCGTCAAGAAGCGATTTTAACTGAGAGCTCAGTTTCAAAACCATTTCTTTTCGACCAATCACAAGACAGACCGTCACAAATCTCGCCAAAAATCTCAACTGTTTATTAATATACACCATTTCTTGCCCCCCTAAATCTCCAAAATCACACAAATAATTAAAAAAAAAATACAAATTAACAGAGCAACAATGTTTAATTAATTACCAGTATTGTTATTTGCTGAGTTGTCGCGAAAATAATCACGATCTAAAATCACTTCATAAAACACATAAGCTTCAGCTAAGCACGCTGAGTCAGCAGTTCATTGGTATTGGCCGTAATAAAGCTCGAATGTAGAATGCTTGCTTTTGGCTCCTACAAGTAAAAAGAGCATACTTTTAATAACTACTATCCTGTAACTGCTCAAATTAAGAAAACGAAATTAACATTAAACTATTCCAAATTAAGCATGAAATATAAATTTATCCTCTGCATGAAACTAATATTCAAATTCATTTTTTTTTTCTGTGAATACAATACATATAGCTAAATTAGACAGCTTATATACACTTCATATTTGCCCAAAAGAACCAATTAGGCATCAATTTCTCAAATGAAGCATCAATACCAGATTAAGTATAAATTAATCACTAACAAATTAGCCAATTAGCACCAATTTCTATCTAAACAAGAAAGAAAATCATAAGACTGCTTGTTTTCTTTCATCAACAATCTTTCATTCGTTTCATCAGACCCATCTTATTCTTCTTCAATCATAAAGTGACAACTCATCCCTCAGTTCATGATTCATGATAACAAGACCACGACCACCCAAACCCAAACCCAAATCAGAGAAGAGGATTATAGACCGAAATCAAAAGCTGGAGGCAATAAATTCAGTTGGAACTGCTGCGTATCACATTGCTGAACCTCACCTCCCTCCTCCCCATTCTTCCTCCCCATTTCCTTCTCCCGATTCCTTCACACCCTCCTGAGCCTCCTCCTCTGACTGCGTGAACGACGGAAGTGAAAGAGCCCTCGCGATCTGCCTTTGACGCGTCGTCCCCAACGAGTTTGTTCCGGCGATGGAGGTGGAGGCGAGCAGCCAGGCCCCGGCGATGCAAAGGAATTTTGTATTGGTGTGAGCGGGGTTGGGGCGAGTTAGACTTTTGACTAGGCGTTTGGATTTACAAGGAAAGTGTGAGAGGGAGACAGGGGCCGGATCAACGGAAGCTGAGAGAGATCAAGGGAAGGGGAGAGAGGGGGTGGGAGCTGTTACGTGAGTAGAGGGAGGGGGACTGAGCGAGCGACACTTATTTCACACTAAATCCGGCATATGATATATTTTACACATAAATTCAGCCAAGGGCGAAAGAAATTAACAGCTGACGCATTTCTATCAGACGGTAAAAAATTATTCACCGACGTGGCCCCCCCTTGAACTCCCAAACGCAGTGCGTCTATGTGGTTTAGGGGGGGGGGGTAATTTTATTTGAGTTAAAACCCGTAGGTATTTTAACATTATTTTAATGTTATTTCTCATAGAAATAACATTATTATTTTAATACTAAATTTTTGATTATTTATAGACGGAATAAATTCCTACTTGTCTCTCTGAGAAGGCACGTGTCTTGTTGTGAGTTTATTTATTTGACACGTGTCCACACCTATCATAATTTTCAGGCCTAGACTAAGCAGCCCAATCATTTTAGAATCATACACAGCCCGTTGCAGATATGTTTTCATTACTAAGTGAGAAGAAACGTATGGTAAAATAATATAAACAGCTCCTTCCATGGTTAAAATAGCATGGTTGCATTAATATTATTTTCCGCAACACAGCAGTACTTAATTTACATAATACCAAGTTAAATATCACAAAAATAACATAATATAAACAGCTCCTTCCATGGTTAAAATAGCATGGTTGCATTAATATTATTTTCCGCAACACAGCAGTACTTAATTTACATAATACCAAGTTAAATATCACAAAAATAACAGAACTTTCCTCTCAACTAAGTACTGCATAACAGATGTCTCCTTGACTTATTGTTAAATATTGCAAAAATAATATTTAGATAATTGAAATAATTTATTCAATTAAACTTCCTCTTCAGGCCACACTGAGGTGGGCCGAAGTCGAGTTGGTGCGGGTCGAGAGGTGGAGCGAGCCCACGCTGAGGCGGAGCGGGCCCACCGAGTAGGCCGAGTTGGTGCGGGTCGAGAGGCGGAGCGGGCCCACGCTGAGGCGGAGCGGGCCCACCGAGGAGGCCGAGTTGGTGCGGGTCGAGAGGCGGACGAGGAGAAGTGGGTCCATTGAGGTCCAGGTTTAGGTCTAGATGTTCTACTATAGGGTAAACGATACCCATAAATAACTCTTCTGTGGTTTGCGAGCTGAATGAGTTGGACTCATTCAGAGACGCATTGGACTCATTCACGGAGGCATCCGAATCCGTCCCTGTCCAAAGGAGGGAACAGAGTTCGGCGGAGTCAAGACTAGTTGTTGAAGACCTCTCGCTTCCGTTGGTCAATGAGTAATCAGAGTTCATCTGAAATTAAACAAAAAGAGAGTATATTTATATAAAGAAAAAACCTAGAATTTATTATATAAATAAAGAGAAAAAATAAATAAATTAGGCCCCTTTATACTCTCTCTTCCTTTCTCCCTCCCCCGTCTTTCGCAACTCGGAGCTGCCCGACTCCAAACAAAATGATTGATTTCACAAACTATCGCGTTGTTCTTCATCTTCTTCATGTGATCCACTGTTATCATAACCTTATTTCCTACCAATTCATCAAATCAAACTTTCCATTAATCCTTCATTCAACAAATTAAATACCAAGTTAAAGAATTGGTAACTGTAAAATGAAATACCTGTGGTGATGACGAAAACGTCGCTGTCAGAAACCACATCTTGTGGAGTCAAAACCTGAAAGCCTTCCATTATGGCTTGAGCGCGCAAATCAGATCTATTTCAGTGACATTAGTGCGGGCCCCAGCTTGTTTCATCACGGAAGCACACCTTTATAGCTTCTTTCATGGCGACAATTGGATCTTAAATTCGATAAATTTGATTAAAAGTTGAAATTAAACAGTTAAAAATGCTAGTTTAGCTATTTTTTGATTGATTAAATGATCTTTTACTAGAAACGTGGAAGTCCAATTAGAAGAAAAGAACAGATTTCACAACGAGCTTTGTTTTTAAAATAACACAACGAGCTTAATAAGGCTCTGATTCAAATTGGTTTTCATCTCCCATTAGAAGAAAAGAACACAAGAAGAAGAAAAAAAACACAAAACAAATTGAACCGATAAGAAACATAAACAATCGAGATAAAAACACATGATTTCACAATCCTACTAACAACAGATCAGAAATTGACCAAAAACGAACAGATAAGAGAAAAGATCTAACCTTTAGAGCGATGGGATTCCATCTCAAACTTGCTTGGGCGGAGACGGGCGGCGCCGGAGTCGGGAAGCGGAAGCTCGGACGGGGGACAGGAGGTCGGAGTTGGGAAGCGGAGAATCGGACGGGGGATTACCTCGGTTCCGTTGTCAGCCATTGTTCTTTAGCCAAGATCGACGGTGTTTTGCAAACGAATGAATTTGCTAATCTAATCGACATTTTCGAAATTTATATAGGAGAATCTAATAATAGGCTAACACGATTCTAATAAAAGGGTTTATTTATCCCAAGAAAAGCGGGGATGTAAGGAAGGCTAAGGGTTGCCAGTCCCAAAAAAAGCGGTGATGTACTGGCACAAGGGGCGGAAGAGAGATAGGAACTGAACTTGGCATTTGGGGATGTTGGATCTCGGTGGCGGTCAGTGAAACCGAGAGGCGGAGGAGCAGCTCACCGCCATTAATCACTGTCATCCCCATTGATCTAGATTGTTGAGCTTAGAAGAAGAGAAAAGAGAGATTCGGTTCAGTGATGGTGTGTGAGTCGCAAAGAGAAGAAGAGAAAAGAAAGCTTTTCTTATATATAAAGTTTTTTTTTTCTTCTAAAGTTTGTATTTTAAGCATATCTTGACATGGCATGTGTCTTTTTTATATGAGGCCCAATTTAGATCCACTATGTACATTTATTTAATATCACTGCCCAATTTGAATCTAATAAATATTTCGATATTTTTAAGAATTTTTTAATTTATTAAGTTATTTTAAAGAGTAATAATATTTAGTAAATAGTATTAATTAATATTTGATATTATGATATTTTATTAGTAATAAATTAATAATATAACATATTATGATATTGGATAAATTACAATAAAATAATGTGGATCACACTCTAAAAGGATATATCGTTTTCATAAACTCCTTAAATATTTTTATTACATATTTTTCATTTTAGTCCATATAAAATAAAATATTTTAAATCATTTCAATATTTAAAAATTATTTATATGTTTTCATATAAATAAAGTTGAGATCTGACTCGATTCAATTTTGACATTGTTTTGAGAGTTTTTGAACTAGCCCTTATTTTTCTCAATATTTTTAAAACTCACTTAACTTTAGATTCATTTTTTAGTCTTTATAAATTATATATTTTTTTCATTATAAAAATTAAAGTTAGTTTTCTATCTCGTGCTTTATTTTAGTAAATATTATTTTATTTTACATAATAATATTTATTTTATAGACATAATATACTTTTCATTCATATAATCGTGATTTCATTTATTTTTTCTTATATATATAAAGTTTGTGAATTGTATTCTTCTGACATGTATTCTTGTTGTAACTTCTTTACAAATAATAATGTGCTGGGTCAGTTCATCCAACTCAATATTTAGCATGTAAGTTACATCAATCTTCACGCATGCCTCATTTTTTAACATATGATCTAGAACTAAAATGCACAATAAGTCAAAACCAGGGATTATGGTCGATGGGGCCAAAACTTTCATTAAATTAATATGAGAACTAAATGAGCATATTTCATGTGTACCTCTATAAGTTATGAAAATATTATTTTGGTCATACCAAAAAATACAGAGCATATCACACATATTTTTATCCATATAATATTATTATATCCACTCAAAGTTAAATTTATCACATAATATAATATATAAAGCTTCGTGTTTACTATAATTTAAGTAGAATGAACAAATAGGATATGCTCGCATATTTATTACATTAATAAAAAAAAACATATCAAAAAGTACGTAATTATTCACTTTTATTTACATCAATTACGTTATTAATTATTATGATATGTTTGTCAAATTCATTAGGAGCAGAGAAAAATGAAGGCGGTATAATAGTTCGATTATAGTATGTTTGGCTCTCATACAAGCTTCATACAAATCTCTAATATTTTTTTTGAACGTAAATCTCTAATATCATGTATACCACTCGAGAAAATAATATGAAATAGTGTTTAGTCAACCATCATTAATATTAAGGTATTCCATTTTTAAAATAAAATTAAAACTAAAAAGAATTTAGTTTTTTATTTTCCTCCGAAATTATAAAGTTTCAACATAAATAAATTTCTTATGAAAGTTTGATAATTATTCATTCTCTTTTAATCATATTTTATTTGATGACAAAGAAATTTATATTGAGTGTAAACTATACAATAATAAAATAAAGGGTAAATTTCATCCTAGGTCACTTAACTTTGCATTTTGACTAAATAAGTCACCCAACTTTCAATTGTCCCCTACAAGTCACTCAACTTCAAAATCGTCCCAATTAGGTCACTCCGTTAATTTTTCATCCATTTCTTAACGAAAATGACACGTGGCATCATGTCATCGCTGGCATAAGCAATACATGTTATTGCTAACTTTAAAACACAAATAATAATCTTGAATCAATAAAATCATGGGAAGTCACTAAACTTTACAAAATATATCACTTAATTCACTCAACTTTACTAATATTTTATGGGAAGTCTCCGAACTTTACAAAATGTATCTTTTAGATCACTCAATTTTACTAATGTTTCACAGGAAATCACTGAACTTTACAAAATGTATCAACTAGGTCACTCAATTTTAGTAATGTTTCACTGGAAATCACTGAACTTTACAAAATATATTATCTAAGTCACTGAACTTTTATATTATCTTATGGTAAGTCACCCAACTTTAAAAATAATCAATTTTATGTCACTCAACTTTATTATTTTGTCATAGTAGGTCACTGAACTTTAATTTCATATCAAGCAAGATCATTGAACTTCAATTTTAAGCAAACTTTATATACTAGAAAAAATTCAATGAGCTCACTTTTTTAAATCATCACATCACTTTGGTATATAGAGATTAAATTTTATTATTTCATCATGGTAGGCCACTGAACTCTGATAATTATTTTTCATTTTTTCTGAACAAAATATGATGAAAAAACACTTAACAATAAATATGTGAATAAAAAAATAAATATTTATGAAAAATAATTTTCATCATAAATATTTATTTATGAGCTAGTTTTCATCATAAATATTTATTTTTTTATTCACAAATTTTTTTGAAGTATTTTTTTCGTCATATTTTGCTTGGGAACAAATGAAAAATAAATATCAAAGTTCAGTGACCTACAATTAGGGATGAAAACTGTTCGGATACGGTTCGGATCGGGGTCATATCATATCCTTATCCATATTATTTTTCGGATCCGAATATGAATACGGATGCGAATACGGATCCGGTTCGAATATTACCGGATACGAATATGAATACATATATTTATCGGATATCCATATTTAGATGGATTGCGCCTTTTTCAAATATATATTTCACTATTCACAACAACAAAATGATAAAATAATAATAAAATCATAACAAGTTTCAAAATAGTAATAAGTAAATTGATGGATTTGAATAAATATTTGTAATGTGCATTTTTGTACACATTTTTGGGGTTTTTATCATGAAAAATTCATCATTAAATCACATAAAATGTATGAAAAATATTTAAAATTGATAAAAATTATTTGTGAAACTCTTAATACACTTTTGTGTGATTTTTCAGGTAAAAAGACGAAGAGTCAACTCCAAATGACGAGCCTATCTGAAAATCTTGGGCCAAAGATGGCCGAATTTTCGACAAATCTCCGCGAAAACCCTACACACGATTCTCCAAAATTCTTATAACCCCTATCCGTCGACTATCCAAGCCGAGACCTATAAAATCCACAAAAAGACGAAAAGTCAAACCCGGGAAGTCGCCAAGTTGACCAAAAGTCAACTTTTCCAAAAGGGGTCAAATTGGGTATCAAATCGAAGAGCGCGACGATACGAATCCAACGGTACAAACCTTGCGAAAAAACACCTTCTAGAACTCCCAGAAAATGCGATACAAGATTTGGTCAAAGTCAACCTTTGACCTGGTCAAACAATTTTCAACCAATCAGAGGCTGACACGTGGCAAATTCCGTTGGAAATCAGCGAATCAAGAGGCCGACACGTGGCTGAGCGCAGTGCTCTTCTGATTCAGCGGAACACGTGGCGGCTGTTGATTAGGGGACATGCTGCAACGTTAGTACGAGATTCTTCTACCAGCCAATCTGATCACGCCACGTGGCATACATGTAAGAAGATTACGCGTTATCTTCAGATTCCAAGCATTTCATCTCCGTTTCCTTTCGGACTGGACACCTTCGTTTCTTTCTTAACACGCAAAACAGAGAGCACTGGACCGTCCGGTGAAGTGAAATGGAGAAGGCACGAGACGCGTTTTCTGCAGATATCAGAGGCGCAGTACGAGGATTCTCTTCTCAGCCAATCACTCGTCGCCACGTGTCAAAACGCGTTTGTACAGAAGTTGGCTTGGACACGTGACAAAATCTGGTTCGTTGGATTATATTTCAGAATTTAGTGTGGCCAATCAGATAACGCCACGTGGCCTGTCCGTTGAGTTGGATGAGAATGAAGGGAAATGATAAATGAACCCAGGAAATTGCACCCAAGCAGAATTTGAATAGAAATAAAGGAAATAAATGTTAAAGATCCCCCAATTTGCTACCCAACTCAGAATCCGGATCAAGTTAAATTTTTAGTCCCACAAGCTTATTTTCAAATAATTTTTAGGTCATTCTTCTCTATAAAAATACTCCCTTTTCTCTCTCTAAAAATGATTCACACAACCATTACACACATCCATTCTTACATCAATTCATACATCCATTTTTCTTTCATCTCGTCCACCATTTTTCATCTCTTCTCTTTTCCACCATTAATGTCCACAAGCTTCAAATCTTCGTTCCTTGAGAGTAAAAAGAGAGAATAGAATTTAGAAAAGAGAGAAGTGCTTGATCTAGAAGGAGCAAAAATTAAATCGACCAATAAGGGGAGAGATCGAGAACGATTCGCAACTTAGGGTTTGATTTATTTTTCTCTTTATTGAATTTTATTTGATACAAATATGGTTTTTGTGGACATGAATGAGTAGTTTTAAGTAGGGAAAAGGACTTTTTGTGTATCTTTTATTGATGAAATCTTAGGTGAACTTTGCATTTATCATGGTATTTTAAGATTAAGTCTTGACTTTTTTTTATGAGATTTAAAGTTGAGATTATTTAGAAGAATGATTTGACGTTAAAGATTCATGAGATATGTTGAGATTTGTTTGAGTAATATTGACTTGGAAGAGTCTTTCTTTTATTCAAATAAGGGTTAAATCAAATATAAGAACACTTAAAAATAGAAGTTTTTAATGGATCTGAAGTTTGATAAATTTATTAATTAATTTTTGGAAGGAAATTAATTAAACCTTGCTATTAAATACTATATTTGCTATCTTTTGTGATTAGTGATTCTCAAGTTACACAAATCGTCTTAATTTCCCTACTATTTCTCTTATATTCTTTAAAATAGAAAATTTGTTCTTATTTTTTTTGTTATTTTTATTATTTTATTTTTCTTCTTGAATCCAATTTTCTAAACAACAACAATTCCTCTTAAACCACAACACTAAATAAAAAATGAGATTGAAAAGTTAACAATTTAAGGCCTTGCTTCTTTATGTTCGACACCCTAAAACTCGTTTTCCACATATACACTTGTGAACACTTTAGGAAATTACAAATATCTTTGTTAACACGTGATTACTCAAACGACAAGTTTTCACGTAGTTACAATATTCTTATTCATATTCAAAAATGATAAAATGACTAAAATATTTTAAAAAACATCATTATAGATATGTATATTCATATCCAATATATAATGAAATATCCGAAAACAGATATTATTCGGATTATAATTATCCGGATACGGATATTATCCATATCCGTTCGGATATTATAAGCCAAACTCATTACCATATCCGTATTTGTATTCGTTCGAATACGGATAATTTTTTTTGGAATACGAATATTTAGCGGATACGAATACAGGTCGGTCGGATATTATCCTATCTGTTTTCACCCCTACCTACGATGATAAAATAATAAAGTTCAACGACTTCCAGTGAAACATTACTAAAGTTGAGTGACCTAATTGATATATTTTGTAAAGTTCAGTGACTTTCTGTGAAACATTAGTAAAGTTGAGTGACCTAAAAGATACATTTTGTAAAGTTCAGGGACTTTCCATGAAATATTAGTAACATTGCATGACTTAAGTGATATATTTAATATAGTTTAGTGACTTCCAGTGATTTTATTGAATTTGAGATGATTTTTACAAATTTTATCATGTTTTATGATATATTTGTTTATTTCACAAGTTTATATCAAATAAAATATCATTCTATCTTTATTTTTACATAAATTATCATATTTTCTTGAAAAAATAATTTACTGTTTTTATTTATTTGTTATGTTTATTTTTATTCTCCTTAATTTATATATTACATAAAATATTATTTCTTACTTAGTAACTTTGTTGAAGACAATAAAATATGAATAAATGTTTGATAATGGGTATTTTATTTACTATTTTGAGTTGAATAAATTTCGTGTTGAAGAAAATAAAAAATGTAAATTATAAAAAAATAATATAATATATTATGTTTGTCCTTTATTTTTCTTAATTTCCTTACTTGTTATTTAAAATTGAACATAATTAAATATATAAAAAATATTAGATGGGTATTTTGGTTTAAAAAATATGTTGCTAAAAATTTATTCAAGTTAATGAATTGAACTTGAGTGTTTGTAATGTTACTGTGTTATAGTCGAAAATTTGACTTAAAACAAACTTAAATAAAAGAATTAATACTGAAGTTCAAAATTTAAATCAATCAAAACATTTTTCATTTTGGTTGTTACTTCCTAGCTTTTTTAAATAGATTCATAATGAATGACTAATATTTGGGTAATATATTTGGCACATGACTTTAACTGACAATAATTAAATTTATAATAATATAATTAGTATTTTTACGTATGAAAATTTCATCCAGACTTAATCTTATAAAAATAATATCCTTACTACTAATAATTTTGAAATTATTAATTTTTAAAGTAAGAATAATGAATTTATAATGACTTGAAATATTATATATATATATATATATATATACCAATTAAAAAAGCTTTGTAGATATGAAAATAAAATCATACTACACTATCGCGAAGCGGAGCGAATATACTCGCTAGTTGTTGTTGAATTTCGACAAAAAAATAAAATAAAAATTGGCGGAATCCAGATTTATAGTACTCCACTTTTTTTTTTAAATCTAATGATAGATCTAATCAAGATTATAAAGAAGTATTTTAAGTATATACAATATTAATTACATGTTGCCCTAAAAAAAACATACACATCATTACTTTACCTCTATTTGATTTATTTAAGGAAATCTCCATTAAACATATTTTTCTCTTCCATCCACATAATTTCATGCTCTACTCATTCAGTATTATATATATTGTCATAAAATTGAAATAATAAGAGTTTCAAAACTGTTTTTCATCTCAGTTTAATATTGACTAGCAGTGAATAAAGAATTATTTGAAGATTCATATAAAATTTCATCAAAATCGCCAAATCAAATGGATACACAAATTGTAAAATTAATTTTGACACTATCCCTTTTTCTAATGAAATTTCGCATAGTCTGCACATTTTGTTCCAACTCAGATCTCCTCACCCAAACCCTAGCAAAAAAAATAAAAATAACAAATAGCAACAAAAAAGGAGAAAATCTACTCAACAGAGATCTCCAACCCTCTCTCTACCTGAAGGCCTTGTATTTACTGCTATTTTCTTCCTTGCAATTCAGTTGATATTTTTGCTTATATACCCCCTGACATTTTAAGATCTCTAAAGCTCTATTTTCTTCCGTGCAATTCAGTTGGAATTGTCCTCCTTTTTAGTTTGATTTGGCTTTCATGTACTTAATTTACCCTTTATTTGACAATGTTGAGAGAGAAGATTGTACAAAGTGAAGAAACGATAGCGATATGTGCTCAATTTCACCTTATTTTCCTATTCTCGATGGATGAGTGAGAGAGATGATAGCAAGAGTCGCGAGTTTTCTCTCTAAGTCTAGGTCGGAGTGAGGAGAGGGAGAAAAAAGTACTGGAGATCAGGGAACTAAACGGTAGAAATAGAAGGAAAAGAAGGAAAATAATTAGGAAGATAAATTATCTATTTGCTCTTCCTGGTCTTTAGAATATCGTAATAGACATCACCTATTGTTGCTTATATTATAAAAATAAAACGTTTATATTTACAATCAGTCATCACATCTCGAAATAAACATAAAAGTAGAAATAAAAAAAAGAAAAAGAAAAGCAAGTTACAATTTCTTTCGATCAGACTATGTCATTAATTGTTATTTCTCCAAAAAAATAAAAATATCCATTGTACTCCACTTTAAATTTAATATGAACCGTCCGATCTGAATAAATTAACGAATGTGAAGTACCATAGAATTTCTCTTATACTTTATAGTTTATATGCAACTTAATTGTAAATAAAAAATCCGTCAATCTTTGCGTTGTTTTTATCACAACAAACTATTACCTAAAAAAAGATAATTACCATATTCAATGAATCAATCACAGTTTGATTTAACGCGCTATTCTTTCTCATATGTTATGTCTCTCTTCCAGCCACTTTTCATTATTTCAGCCCTTCCCTTCTCTCTCAAATTATCTGAAGAAGAACCAATTGGTTACTAAACCAAACCAAACCTGCCTATTGATCTCATCTGACTAGTAGTTCACTATCACAATGAATAGTACTTCTAAACGCCAAACGAAGAGTTGCAATATTGACATGATAAGCGATCTTCCGTTAGAGCTCAAACAACAAATACTTGCACACTTGTCGATACAAGAATCTGTGCGGACATCCCTGTTATCATCCAGATGGCGCCATGCTTGGACTTCGGTATCCGAACTAGTATTTGATCAACAATCTTTATGCAAAAAAGAATCTGATGCCACGTCGGAGCAGTTCATTCAGATTGTTGATATGGTTCTCTCACAACACAAGACGCACCCAATTTCTGTTTTCGACCTCTCTGCAACAGAATTTTGCAAAGAGCCCCTCGATAGATGGATCAATGAATTACTGAAACATCCAATTGAGAAATTTTACCTAAAATCTTTTGGTTGGCCCAAGTACAATGTCTCATCTGAACTATACATGCTTCATAAGTTAAAAGAGCTGCGACTAGGCAATTGTACTATCAATCTACCTGAGTTCTTCAGAGGATTTAAGGGATTAAAATATCTTAGTTTAAGATACTGCACACTAAAAGAGGATGAATTGGAGAAATTGGTCTCAAATTGTCCAAATTTGGAAATGTTGGCTTTATGCGGTCTTAACTCTATGGTTTCCGTGAATATTAATTCACAAAAACTCCAAAAATTTAGAATAATAGGAGATTTCAAAAAGATTCATCTCATAACTCCGTGTTTGATAGAAACATGTATTATATCTAATCGTGTGAGAAATAAGCCAGCTAATGTTGTTCATTTTGATTGTTTCCACCATGCACTTCATACTGCAAATCTCCATTTCAAGGTTCACCCATTTTTCCTTTCCCTTTCCCTTCCGTTTCAAGTTTGTTTCATTGTTTTTCATTTTTAATATCATGAATTTATTATGTTAATCATATATTTGCAGGTTTATCATAACCTTGAAAAAACAGTTCCAGAAAGATTAAATAGTCTGAAGAGCTTAGTTATAATGGTAGATTTTGGAGACAAAAACAAGTCTGCTTCAGCCCTCTCCTTGCTTAAAAATGCTCCTAATTTACAATTCCTCACGTTATATGTACAATACAATCTACATTAAATTTTTTTTCTCTCTTCTCAAATTAGTTATTAGTTTTTAATTCGGTAAAAATTGCAGGTGAAAAGTAAGGTAAAACCCGAGTCAAACGATGTCATGGTGAAATTTTGGGAATCGGCTAAGCTTTCATTTAAGCACCTGAAAATTGTGAAAGTAAATGATGCAAATGGCCCATTATGTTCAGAACCGGTACTTGCATTTATGAAAGCGTTATTAGCTTGTGCATCTCAGTTGGAAAATGTGTCATCTTCGTCAATAAAGGCCCCGACTGAGCAACTTCAATTTGTTAACAAGCTGCAGACGTTTAAAAGGGCGTCTGAAAAATGTGTTATGTCTGTCAAGAAAGCTCGCAAGTTTAAAAGGGCTGTCTCATAATTTTCGTACTGGTTACCGTTATCTCTCACTCTGTAACTTTTGTTGTTTGCTAACTAAGTTATGCATGTAAACTTCTTGGTTTATCTTTTGTTTTTGTACTTGGATTTGTATTTAACAATAATACATTATGTGCTTTCTTTAATTACTATTAATAGTTCTCATACCAAACAAGATTGCCTCGTAAACAAAAGAAAATCTCAATTCTGATATGTTCAAATTTCAAACGAAAATTTCCTACAAGTTTATACGGCCCATAATAGGCCTGGCCTTAGTGGGCCATTTTTTTTAGTTCATATCACATTTATTGTTACTTTAACTATCTCATGATAAAATGCGCAAAGCTCTCGCCGAAACTCCCGCTAATTGCGGACTTAGATCGATCTGATCTTCAATGCCATTCTTCATATGATAAATAGTGCAACCAAATTAAAAACACTACCGGAGAAGAGAAGAGAAGAGAGGAGAGGAGAGGAAAGGAGCTGAATCGAAACACTGGTCAGAAATCAGGGATCTAAAATGGGGGAGAGCTTTATTCAGGATGATGAAATGTTGCATGTACTGACTCTTTTTGCTTCCTTCTTCTCTTATTATGTCTTTCTTCTTTCAATCGTTTGATTTGATTTGATGATGATTCTTTGATTGGCTTGACTTGACATATATAGGTGGTTGTACCGCCACATCCATTGATCAAGCACTGGGTTTCTGTTCTGCGAGATGAGAAAAACCCTTCTTCTCTCTTCAGTAAGTTCACTTTCACCTTTTTTTTGTTCAATCTAATCCCAAATTGGAATTTAACATGACAACACGATCAACTTGTTGCAGGAAATGCAATGGCAGAACTTGGGAGACTTCTCATTTATGAAGCTACTAGAGATTGGATGGTCAGTTGTTAATTCATTTTATAAAGTGTACGAATTTTCACAATTCGTGGTGCTAATTGCTTTTTATTTCTTCTTAAAATTCATGCAGCCAACAGTTACAGAAGAGATTTGGTCGCCTGTTGGTTCTGCAAAGGCTGAATTTATCAACCACAAGGAACCCATTTCGGTCTGAACTTTCTTCTTTTTCATATGTTAGTAATTAAATTATTAAACCCTAAACCCTAAACGTTGAAATGACAGATAATACCGCATTTAAGAGAGATTAAACGTTAAACTGGTCAATTACATCCAAAAACGAGGTTAATCTCTTAATAGCATCACGACAGATTACAGATTCAGCCTTAAAAGACTCAGGTAATAGAGGGTAACATGTAGGGGCAAACTCGTCATTTTCACTCATCGCTTTGAACAGCCCAAGTGCCGCTCTACAAAATATAAATCTGCAACGAACAAAAATAACACAAAAATGTTAAACGAATCATATATATTTTTAACCTATGAAGTATATATTGTGATTATTATTACCTCAAGAGAAATCTTCTTAGAAAAGGATCGCCCAAAACTTCAATCCAAATCGGATCGATTGAACTCGAATCAATCAAACTCTTTTCAAACTCGCTCAATGATTCACAAAGCAACCTTTCCGCCTCATTATACTTATCCTACACAATCCAAAATTCCACAATCATAACTATGCACTCCAAATTAATGATAAATTTCCAAAACCCCCTACATTATTGGAAATTGCAAAACAGCCCCTACATTATTGCCAAAATTTATTTAAATTAATTAATATTTTTTAATTAAGTTCAAGACATATTAGTTAACTTTAAAAAATTTATGAGAGAGAAAAAATTAATTAACATTTAAAACTTCATTAAAAATATTAATAAATTTAACTTAATTTTGGCAATATTGAAGGGCTTCTTCTCAATTCCTAGCAACACAGGGGATCTTTCACAAATTTCCCAAAATCACAAACATCCAATTTTATAATTTTCTTATAAATTACCATATCAAAAGGCTTGTAAAGGTCCCATTTTTTTTAGTTCACCCTCAAATTCCTCCAATATGGCACATTTTTTTTTCTTGTTGATTTTAGACTCAATATTTAGAATGACACGCAAAAAAATACTTCCAAATTACTCTTCTTAAATAAGAAAAGGAGAATGCAAAAAGCATTCTTTGCATCCAAAAGACATGATTGAAGAATACAATATTTAACCAAAAAAAGAGTATTATTTGTGTGTGAGCAGATACCAATTAAACAGTAATATTACTTCAGTTTTGTTTGTTAAAGAAAGATTAAGGTTAAATCTTCAGATTGCACAACACTTTCATGCGTGTTATTTCAGGATTTGGAAAGAGTTATTGTTCCTTGAAGAAGCGTAGAGCCTCTGTTGGCTGCTCCTTGAAGAAGTGGAGAGTCTCTGCTAAAAGCATATATGATCACTCGATAACTGGTTGGAGCTTGCAAAAGCAAAGAAATATGTGTAATTGATCTTTCATATTCCTCTTTTCCTCGAAATGATATGCCAAATAAAATTCACCCTCAATTTCCTCCAATATCGCACATTTTTTTTTCTTGTTGATTTTAGACTCAATATTTAGAATGACACGCAAAAAAATACTTCCAAATTACTCTTCTTAAATAAGAAAAGGAGAATGCAAAAAGCATTCTTTGCATCCAAAAGACATGATTGAAGAATACAATATTTAACCAAAAAAAGAGTATTATTTGTGTGTGAGCAGATACCAATTAAATAGTAATATTACTTCAGTTTTGTTTGTTAAAGAAAGATTAAGGTTAAATCTTCGGATTGCACAACACTTTCATGCGTGTTATTTCAGGTTTTGGAAAGAGTTATTGTTCCTCGAAGAAGCGTAGAGCCTCTGTTGGCTGCTCCATGAAGAAGTGGAGAGTCTTTGCTAAAAGCATATATGATCACTCGATAACTGGTTGGAGCTTGCAAAAGCAAAGAAATATGTGTAATTGATATTTCATATTCCTCTTTTCCTCGAAATGATATGCCAAATAAAATTCACCCTCAATTTCCTCCAATATCGAACATTTTTTTTTCTTGTTGATTTTAGACTCAATATTTAGAATGACACGCAAAAAAATACTTCCAAATTACTCTTCTTAAATAAGAAAAGGAGAATGCAAAAAGCATTCTTTGCATCCAAAAGACATGATTGAAGAATACAATATTTAACCAAAAAAAGAGTATTATTTGTGTGTGAGCAGATACCAATTAAGCAGTAATATTACTTCAGTTTTGTTTGTTAAAGAAAGATTAAGGTTAAATCTTTGGATTGCACAACACTTTCATGCGTGTTATTTCAGGATTTGGAAAGGGTTATTGTTCCTTGAAGAAGCGTAGAGCCTCTGTTGGCTGCTCCTTGAAGAAGTGGAGAGTCTCTGCTAAAAGCATATATGATCACTCGATAACTGGTTGGAGCTTGCAAAAGCAAAGAAATATGTGTAATTGATCTTTCATATTCCTCTTTTCCTCGAAATGATATGCCAAATAAAATTCACCCTCAATTTCCTCCAATATGGCACATTTTTTTTTCTTGTTGATTTTAGACTCAATATTTAGAATGACACGCAAAAAAATACTTCCAAATTACTCTTCTTAAATAAGAAAAGGAGAATGCAAAAAGCATTCTTTGCATCCAAAAGACATGATTGAAGAATACAATATTTAACCAAAAAAAGAGTATTATTTGTGTGTGAGCAGATACCAATTAAACATTAATATTACTTCAGTTTTGTTTGTTAAAGAAAGATTAAGGTTAAATCTTCGGATTGCACAATTATTTCAGAAGAAACCGTTAAATATTAGTAACGGTTCTTTAGAAAAAACCGTTACTAATGTGTATTTAGTAACGGTTTTTATTAAAGAACCGTTACAAATACGCAGATTTTTTTTTTACAATTCTGTAACGGTTTTTTCGGGAAAACCGTTACTAATATGTAATTAGTAACGGTTTTTATTAAAGAACCGTTACAAATATGCATTAGATTTTTTTTACAATTCTGTAACGGTTCTTTAGGAAAAACCGTTACTAATAATGTTATTAGTAATGGTTTTTATTGAAGAACCGTTACAAATATGCATAAATAGATTTTTTTTTCACAATTCTGTAACGGTTCTTTAGGAAAAACCGTTACTAATATGTAATTATCTCCGGTTTTTTTCCTAAAGAATAGAGGGTATTTTCACTTGTTCCGCCACTTATAGTGGCGGAACAGGTGGTTTTTTCTGCGTTTTTTAAGTCAGATTTAAAGAGTTCATTTGGCCTGCTCCGCCACTACTAGTGGCGGTAGTAGTGGCGGAACAGGTGAAATATGCACCTGTTCCGCCACTAATAGTGGCGGAACATAGTAATTCTTCAGTTTTTACGCTAATTGCCCATTCATGAGCCATGTTAATCTTTAAGTGGGGGGTAACGAAATATTTTAACATGTTGCGCCACTAGTAGTGGCGGAACAAGATTTTTAATACTAATTAACCACGTTTAGTGTGTCAAATGGACCGTTTTTGGCAGAAGTGAAAATCTATCTGTTCCGCCACTGCTAGTGGCGGAACAGAAGTTGTTCCGCCACTAATAGTGGCGGAAATGGTAGTTACCACATTATTTTCAAAACAGTGGCAAATATTGATTTATTTTGGGAAATAATGGTATCAAAAAAAAAAGTCCCATTTTTTTTAGTTCACCCTCAATTTCCTCCAATATGGCACATTTTTTTTTCTTGTTGATTTTAGACTCAATATTTAGAATGACACGCAAAAAAATACTTCCAAATTACTCTTCTTAAATAAGAAAAGGAGAATGCAAAAAGCATTCTTTGCATCCAAAAGACATGATTGAAGAATACAATATTTAACCAAAAAAAGAGTATTATTTGTGTGTGAGCAGATACCAATTAAACAGTAATATTACTTCAGTTTTGTTTGTTAAAGAAAGATTAAGGTTAAATCTTCGGGTTGCACAACGCTTTCATGCGTGTTATTTCAGGATTTGGAAAGAGTTTTTGGAACTTATGTTTAAATATATAAAAAAAACAATTTCATGCGTGTTATTTCAAGATTTCAGAAAGAGTTTTTGGAACTTGTGTTCAAATAAATACATATAATGTATTGGCTATTGATTTTAAGAGTTTTTTCGAACTCTACAATTCTGTTAAGATATATCATATGTATTCTTTGATGTTTATTTGATTTCAGTGTAAAAACAAGCCTTCCGCCCTGAAGAATTCAAAAAAATTCTAACAATTTTTTTGATACAAATGTCAAATTATGTTACAAAAGGAATTCAATTGAAACGCACAAACAAAACAAAGTGTAAAAATCTAACAATATTTTTTCCATTTTACATCTAATTAGGCAACTAGAAAAAAAAAAGAACATAAAAAAGCAGTACTAGCGAACATAGATCACGAGATGAACACATTTAAGTTTTTAACAGGAATATCAAATAAATGGAGAATTCAAAAAAGAAACTTAAAGAAAAAATAACAGATATATTGATCGCCCGCAAGATTTCTCCTCCTGTACAATATTATAACTGCAATAGAAAGAAAGCCCTACTAGTTCTTAAGCTAAATGTAAAGATCACAAATCACACCCTTTCTATCAATTCAAGCCCTGAAAATGAAAAATGAAAAATAATGCAATTAATTCTCCATATAATAATAAAAAAAGAAAACATATTTATGAAATTAAGATTAAGAATAACCTGGAATTGAGTTTCTGGATTGAATTACATTTCGCTGTAATTGCGCCACACAGCACGAAATTCTTCTCTGAAAGTATTCAGCCGTGCTTTCAAATTTGGAGTCCTCAAACTTGCATGAAGCATTGTAGCTGCACAAATAAATAAATATCATATCATTCATTATTTTCATATATTTTATTTTTACACTAAAGAAAATACAATTCATATTATAACAAATAATTCTACTTACAGAGTAGAGCTATAACTAGGGCCCAAACAACAGAGAGGAGGCTTGATGATGTGAACCATAGAAGACAGCTCGCTGTAATTTTAAGCAATCATTCAAAGCAATATAAGTTTAATAACTCAATTATCAGTCTTTAATATAATTCTTTTATATAAAAATGATAAATATTTTGTTAAAACCTGAAGCGAAAAAGAAAACAAAAAGCCAGCGAGGACGGCCACAAATGTGAATGGATCTTTTTGAAGAGGGACGCCCACGCAAAACCGGCCTGAAAATAAATGAAAAAGATATTTATAATCCAAGAGTTTAGTCATTTGATTTCCAAAGTAAGGTTGGTAATTATGAATGAATTACGTAATAGGTGGTCTCATCTTTGCAGCCAAGTGTGGGGAGAATCGTCTGACGGTCCTTGTCACCTTCTCATTATATGTCACTGCAAAGCTGCATCACAAATTGAATCATATTATTACTAGAAAAGAAAAGATGGCTACTTTGTTTATATTCAAGATTAGATGAGAGTAGACACATGCCTATCATTGAGAAAAGCAAGACTGAGGCCTGTTAATAGGGCAGCAATGATTGAAAGAGGTCTTCTTATGAATCCAATCGCTGCATAAAACATGAGAAGAGACGGAATTAAATTAGACTGAAATGATATATATTATTTATAAAAGATGAATGAGAAGAGATGAGTTGAGTTGATCTGTGGATTACCAAGAATAAACATGATCAGGAGGAAATAGTTGGTGCGATAACTGCAGTCAATTAAGGAAGAGGGTATCAATAATTGAAAAATTAATTCTTTGTGTGTATAAACTCGTTACTTGTCAGTAATTACAGAGAAGAGAAGAATCACATAGAAAGAAATAGAGAGAGAGAAGGAATGAATGCTCACTAGTAAAGATTGCACTTGAGGCGGCTGGTCCACTTGGAGTAGGATCTGGGCGGAGTGAAGCGAGAAAAGAACTCCGGCAGAGGGCGCGGAGGGGTCGACCATTCGACCTCTCTCAGCGCGTCCATCAGATCCTCCACCGTCACGTTTCCCCAATCCATCGCTTCCTTCCTTCCTTCCCACTACAGCTCTCTCTCTCTCTCTCTCTCAATACGCTCCGATTAACGACGCAGATAAAACGAATCGACTCCAATTGAATTGAATTACTCGGTGCAAGGATGGAGATGAAGAATTTTGTGATTTGGGATTGGCTTGCTTGATCCTCAGGTCAGGTGTTAGGGTTATGGACAGAGAGAAAGAGAGACGGAGACGGTGGCGAAATGAAATGGACTGAAACGGATTGACGTCTTTGTGTCGTTTCGAAATGGAGGCGATCAGGTTCAGACGTGCTAATTAAAGGGAATACTTCAAAAAGTAAATTATGGACATAGTGTCTGAGCCCGGGTTCGAACCGGGGACCTTTAGTGTGTGAGACTAACGTGATAACCAACTACACCACCCAGACTTTCTTGTTAACGATATTTGTTTAGCTTTCAAGTCCTATGTATTCGAGTGTAAGCAATTAAGGGAGCTGATGCACCACTCCTCTGTTTTCAGCTCGTCTCCTCTCTTCCTTCTTCTCTCTTTTTCATTCCTTTCCCTCTCCCTTACCGTTCCCACTCTGCCTCTCAGGTGTGTTCCCTTGTCCCTTCAATTCCTCCTCCTTTTTATTCTCGTTTTATTACTATCTTTTGCCTCGTCCAATTTACTCATACCAAAGACTAACTCTTTTTGCGTATTGGTCGCCTAGTCTTCTTTGTTCGTTTACAACTGAAGACCACCCCTTTCAGACTTGTAATTACGGTTTGGTGCCCTAATTACGATTGAATTTCAAAAATTAACTTGCGATTATTGCATATTTGTGTTGCAGTTGGTACAGGATCAATGGCGGTTTGCAGTTTATCTACAAAGGCATCAGCATTAAGCACTCTTTCATCGCTCATCACTAAAAAAGTACGCGGCGATGGTTCCAATAGAGGCGATAAATTCAATCTCATGTTCAATTATTTAGAGATATTCAATCAATTTTACTTAGCTTATACATGTACTGTATTACGATATAAATAAATAAAAGTGTTTTTATACAGATGCTGGATTTAGAAGAGGAGGTCTCACAGCTAAAAATTATACATGTAGCGGGTACCAAAGGAAAAGTGAGCGCTCAACAAATTAAATCTTTATTTATTTATTTGCATGTATATTTAAATGAAATTAATAATTATAAATTGTAGGGGTCAACATGCACATTTAGCGAGTTAATATTGAGGTGTTACGGAATGAGAACAGGTCTCTTCACATCACCTCATCTCATGGACGTCAGAGAACGTTTTCGTATTAATGGATATTTTTTATTTTTTATTTTTCATTTAATTTTTTTATGTATTTTAGACCTAATTTGTTTAGACAAATTAAGATTTTTTTTTTATATGTAGGGTGGAAATTTCAGAAGAGAAGTTTTGAAGTACTTTTGGTGGTGTTGGGACCGACGTAAGGTTCGTGATATTTGTCGTACATTTATTTTAGTATCTAGTAACAAATTTTGTAAATTTTTGTCATTTTTTTATTAGGAAAAAACAAATGAAGAAATACATATGCCGACGTATTTTAGGTTTCTTGCTTTGCTTGCTTTCAAGATCTTTTCTGCTGAGCAGGTTCAAATATTTACCATTTCATGTATAATAATGTAGTTAATTGTTAATATTATTAATCTTTAGCTTAAATAAAAATTAAAAGCAGGTGGATGTTGCGGTACTTGAGGTTGGATTAGGCAGCGAATTTGATGCAACTAATGTGGTACCACTTTCTTTTTATGCTAATTTATTTGATTGAAAAATTACAGATGGTTTCTAAGTAAATAAAATAAATTTAATAATGATGCAGTTTTTCCTTTTATTTTGTTGATTTATTGAAGGTGAAAGAACCGATAGTTTATGGGATAACCTCTCTTGGCTACGATCATATGGAAATTCTCGGTATATTGTATTAATTATCTTTACCCTCTTTCATTCTTAACTAGATTTAAATCTCATAATTTAAGACACATTAATGTATATCATGATTAACAGGAAACACACTGCGGGAAATTGCGGGTGAAAAAGCTGGTATTCTCAAGGTCCTTTTTCTTCTCTCTCTAAACAAGTACATTATAGCAATAATAGCCTTGATTATTTAATTAATTAATTAAATTAAAAATGTGATATTGAAACAGAAAGGAGTAGATATTTGGACGGGGCCCAAAGTCGTGAGAGCATGGAGATGTGTACCAAGTGGTTCTCACGCGCTATCAAACAGCCTCATAATAATAGTAAGATATGAACATCATGGTAAGATAGGCTTCTAAATTTGCACAACTTGCGAGCAAATAGAACTTACTCTATTGTGTCCTTTCTTTCCAACATCACATTTTCCAGACGCCCTTTTAAAAGTCCGCAACTTCTTAGCAAATTGAAATTTCTCAATCGGGTCATTTATTGACGAATATAACTCAATTTCCAGCATAAACGTACATCCTAGTAACACCTTCATAAATGCAAGTAGCGGTTCTGAACATAATAGGCCCTTTCTATAATGTAATTTCAAAAATTTCAGATGCTCAAATGAAACTTTAGCCGATTCCCAAAATTTCACCATGAAATCATCTGACTCCGGGTTAACCTCACCTGAAACCTGCAATTTTTTCCGAATTAAAAGCTAATAACTAATTTAAGACGAGATAAAAAAAATATCAATGTAAATTGTATTATACATATAATAAGAGGATTTGTAAATTTGGAGCGTCTTTTAGCAAGGAGAGGGCTAAAGCAGACTTGTCCTTGTCTCCAAAATCTATCATTATATACATGCTCTTCAGATTATTTAATCTTTCTGGAATTGCTTTTTCAGGGTTATCAAAAACCTGCAAATATATAACTGACATAATAAAGTTATGATATTAAAAATGGAATAAACATGTATCGAAAGAGAATGAAAAAGCAGTGAACCTTGAACCGGAGCTTTGCCCTATTAAATGCTTGGTCAAGACTATCAAAAGGATCAAAATTAGCTAACTTAGTTTTCATAGGATTAGATATAATACATGTTTCTATCAGAAACGGAGTTATGAGATGAATTTTTTTGAAATATCCTATTATTCTAAATTTTTGGAGTTTCTGTGAATTAATATTCACATAAATCATATTGCTTAAAGCGCATAAATTCAATATTTCCAAATTGGGACAATTTGAGACAAATTTCTTCAATTCGTCCTCCTTGAGTGTGCAGTATCTCAAGCTAAGAGATTTTAATCCCTTAAATCCTTTGAAAACATTAGGCAGATTGATGGTACAATTGATTAGTCGCAGCTCTTTTAACTTATGAAGCATGTATAATTCAGATGAGATGTTGTAATTGGGCCCGCCAAGAGATTGGATGCAAAATTTCTCAATTGGATGTTTCAGTAATTCATAGATCCATCTATCAAGGGCCTCCTTGCAAAATTCCGTCGCAAAGAGGTCGAAAACAGAAATTGGGAGCTTATGCTGTGAGAAAACCTTATCCACAATCTTAATAAACTGCTCTGACGTGTTGTCAGATTCTCCTTTGAATAAAGATTGCTGGTCAAGTAATAGCTGGGATACCGAAGTCCAAGCGTGCCGCCACCTGGAAGACAACACGGATGTCCGCACAGACTCTTGTATCGGCAAGTGTGTGAGGATTTGTTGTTTTAGCTCTAATGGAAGATCGCTTATTATGTCAAGATCATCGTTTGTGCAACTCTTCTTTTGGCATTTTGAAGGACTGCTCATTGTGATGTTAATTAAATTAACTAGTCAGATCAGATCAATAGGTTGGTTTGGTTTGGTTTAGTGTAGAATAGAAAAGAAGATCGATTGGTTTTTCATATAAATTGAGAGAGAAGGATGCGCTGAAATAATGAAAAATGGGTGGGAGAGAGACAGAATATTTGAAGAATTAACGCGTTTGGGACGAGGGTGTCAAATGTTTGGTAAATCAAACAGTTATTGATTCATTGAATGTGGTCATTATCTATTTTCAGGTAATACTTGGTTGTGATACAAATTAATATTAATAGTAGTCTATAATAAAAAGATGATCTATTTGGAAAAAGAAAATATTACATATACCTACTGAGTTTATCATTTACAAAAGCATTTTTTTTTTACAAGGGATGCACAAGTGAAAGATAAAGTTATGAAATGGCTAAGTATAGTTGGCCCAAAATTTGTTGAGCCAGTATGGTTTGTTCCTAATCCAAACTGCATGATTTTCTTCTATAGGTAGGACAGAATAAATTTGCATTATAAGATAAATAAGATATTTATTAGGGCCAAATCATGATAAGAAACATTTGATTAATACTTTGATTGTAATTTCTCAGATTGAATATGTACTGTTAAATTTAATCTAAATCAGGTTGAATTAACTCAACTCAGATATGATTTTAATCCAAAATTCAGATAATTGTGAGAAAGAAAGTTAAAAATATTCTCATTAAAAATGTACTTCCATTGCACAAACAAATAATCAACCTCAAGACTCAATTATTATTTGAAAATTACAACAGTATAAGCACCCATCTAATAAAAGAATGATACTCTATTGCTTGGATCAAATCTTCAATAAAAATAGAGAAGCAAAAACAAAAAGTTGGTACTCGACTTTTAGCACAAAATATGGATGATATTTATCTGAAGGAGGACAAATGAGATTTTAAAATATAGATTAGGAGCACCCTATTTCTTTTTAACCTATCTTTCATGGCCTACAAGCAGGGCCGGTCTTGTAATTTGAGGGGCCTTTGACGGGTTTTTCATGAAGCGTTGAAAATTTAAAATAATATAAAATCAAGTACAAAAAATATTGCAAAGACAAGAAATTAATAGACGCTAAAAATGAGTTACGAAAGAGTTGTCTAACATTACAATAATAAACATTCTTAAAAAAATAAAACATTACAATAACAAATAGTAGAGATAGAAAATTAACATTAAATTGATAATTTGCAACAAGCTGTCAAAATTAGAATTAATTGAAGCTTGGAAGTGGATGCAAATGAAAAATTAGATAAAGTAATACCATGAAATTGAAGTCTACATGCAAAATTAAATTATTGAATAATGAATTGAACATGAAGCAAAAAATATCCCGAAATTAAAAGAAAATTTGGCTAAAGCAAGAAGGAAATTTTGTCTTTCTAATTTTCTGTCAACAATTTCCGTATATGCTTTCATTTCTTTTCAATTTGATTTTGCTTGGTTTCCTTTTTCTTTCTTGCCATGTCTTTTTTCGTTTGTCTTCCATCGATAGAACTAAAGAGTGAAAACAAGAGGAATGAGTATGGAGTTGTATGGGCTTGAGCTGCATATGATTTATTTTGGGGTTGGACTTGAATAAATTTATTCATAAGCATGAAAGAAATTAAATAGCTTAGAGGTCTTGGATTTTTGGGGACCTTAGGCAATTGCCTACTGGGCCAAATCCCAAGGCCGGCCTTGCCTACAAGGTTGCACCGTCGGTAATGGCCGGCAATGGCCAAGAGAGATGTAAAAGGGTGGGGAGGAGAGGTCTGGTCCTTGATTTATTTCTCCGTTTTTTTTTTGTTTATTTGGCGTGTTTTTTTGTTTCTCGCGTTGTGTGAACATTGTATGGTGGGTATGAGTATAGGCTTTGAAATTAATAATCATCACACATAAATTATAAAATTGTGTCTCACATGTGAAAAAGTGATGATGTGCCACTTCTCACCGGATCATACGTTAAACAAAAGCACAAAATCTACCACTAAAATTATGACATGTCATTAATCACATACAAAAACACACAAAATGTCATGAATAATATGAAATTTTATAAATTGAAAGGTGAAGATTTAGCCAACCATTTTGATCCAATGGTAATTGATAGAATAGGGCGAGGTGGCATGTTATTCCACTTCGCGGATGCTAGAATTAAGGGGGTAACTAGGAGAATATCCGCCCTCCGCTGCAGTTTGTATTATTTTCATTGTTTAATAATTAACACATTAAATTTATCTTATGAATTAATAATTCTAAAAAAATCTATATAAATTATTTTTATAAGAAAACATAATAATGCGTTCGAAAGTATAACAATTGAGATCCTGAATGAAAGATCTCATCATCCTTGTTCTATTTTTCATTTTTTTCACAAAAAATGACATTTTTTCACAAAAAAATGAGCTACTAAAAAAATCATATTCTGAAATAAAACGTTGGGAAAAATTATCTGAGAGAGAAAGACACATGGGACCCACATTTATTTTTTGAAAAATGAATTATTTTTTTATTTTTTTAATTATTTGAGAGAGAGAGAGAAAGAGGCCCCACCTTTTTTTTTGGAAATCATTATTTTTTTTATTTGAGGGAGAGAGAGAAAGAGAGTGACATGTGGGCCCATTTTTTTTGTTGATAAATCATTATTTAAAAAAAAATTATTATTATTTAGAATGAATTATGCGTAGCGAGTATTCGGTGATTATTGATATTATAACTCACAACACATAAGTTCCATTAATAGAAATAATACCATCATATACCACCAAAGACAAGAAATTTATCTTTTTGAGGTTTCTTAGCCTAAATAGAAATAATATCATCTCCACTTTGATCAAAATCGAGTTCCCTTAATATTTATCAACAAACAAACCAATAATACATGTAACACATCAAAGAAGATACAAGTTAACAAGAATTAATTAGAAAGAAATGAGTTGAATATCCCAACTGATTAATTAGAACATAAACACTTCGACAACGACAATTTCATTTCTTCAAACGAAGAAATGCACGCACCCAACCGAAAAAATGACCGATCACTCCATTGCGTTCTTGTGGCGCAACGTTTGTGTCCGAGCTGTTAACATGGTCAATCATTTCGAATTTCCTTTTCTTGTGGCGCATTGGTTGGTCCAACTCGCCGGTGTTGAGCGTGCCGTCAATAACGACACCGTTCAGCCCGTTCACTTCGATGGTGCCGACGCCGTTGGAGATTCCCTTCGCCCCTATCCCTTTGATCCTTTCGACGGTGCTGCAGATTCCCTTCGGCCTGATGCCTTCGACAATGCTGTATAATACCTTCGGCCCGATCCCTTCGACGGTGTTGTAGATTCCCTTTGGCCCGATCCCTTTGACGGTGCTTGAGGTTTCCTTCCGCCCAATCCCTTCTTCGACGGAATCAACGTCGCTCGCGATTCCCTTTTGCCCGATCCCTTCGACAAGATCGACGTGGCTTGCGATTCCCTTCGGCCCAGGCTCTTCGACGGTGGCGGCGACGGTGACGATTCCCTTGGGCCCGGGCTCTTTGATGGTGACGATCCCTTCCGGCCCGAGCTCTTCGACGGTGTCGTTGGCGGTGTCATCGACGGTGATGCTCCCATTCGGCCTGGGCTCTACGACGGTACCGACTGGGTAGGTGATCCCATTCGGCCCGAGTTCTTCGTCGGCGACGGCGTTGATGACTTTATTCTGATAGAAGTCTTCAT